>JAMJFZ010001796.1:16402500-17002500 GCA_026225945.1 Cricetomys ansorgei
AGACCAGAAGCAGAAGAAAGAGTTGAGCCTAACAGTGCTGAGCCAGTGGATGGCCAAGAAACAGGAGAGGTATTATCTGAATCGAGAGTATTGTTTCAGAAACTCAACAAGGGACACCATGAATCTGAGGAGCAGAACATGAGATCAGTGGGAACTGTTTCCCAGATCCAGAGAGAGCACCTTGCCCTGGAGAAGCTCCTGGTGCTTCAAAGGCTAGAGAAAGCACATGTTCTGGAAGAACAAGGAGAGTTGGGCAAAGAGGGACACTATCAAAAAAAGGGACTTCCTAGACCTATGTTAAAAGGAGAATGGAAGGAGCGGAACCCACGTAGTGAACCTGATGCCTCTGGAAGGAAGAAAAAGAAGGAACAAATGATTGATCTACAGAAACTCCTGACTACTGGATCTTCTGTGAAGTCTTTGGCAGTGCCCACAGTTGAGGAGATGGAAGATGAAGTGGAGACAAACCACAAACAGATAATAAAGGAAGCTTTCGCTGGGGATGATGTCATCCGAGAGTTCTTAAAAGAGAAAAGGGAAGCTGTAGAGGCAAATAAGCCAAAGGACTTGGACCTGGCATTGCCTGGATGGGGTGAGTGGGTTGGTGTGGGCCTGAAGCCCAGTGCCAAGAAAAGACGCCGTTTTCTTATTAAAGCTCCTGAAAGTTCTCCAAGAAGGGACAAGAATTTGCCAAATGTAATTATCAATGAGAAGCGCAACATCCATGCAGCAGCTCATCAGGTGCAGGCTGTTCCGCACCCATTCACCCACCACCAGCAATTTGAAAGGACGATCCAGAACCCTATTGGGTACACGTGGAACACCCAGAGGGCCTTTCAAAAGCTGACAGTTCCCAAGGTTGGCACCAAACTAGGCCATATCATTAAGCCCTTAAAAGCAGAAAATGTGGGCTACCGTTCTTCCTCAAAGTCTGACCTCTCTGTCCTACAGAGCAGTTGGAAGCGGCAAAAACAGCTGAAGAAAAGCTTTGCAGATTGAGTTGCCAGGGGAATAATGTCTTTGTTCCTGGGACTAGGAACTTCAAGTGTTTCTCTTGGTTACTTCATAGCGCTTCAGGGGCATTTCCTAAATTGATAGAACACGGTGTAGAAATAAGGCATTTAAAAAAAAATCCAGTGAAGATTTTATATTCCATTTTGAGATCTATGATAAATTCAGAAATGATTCATTCATGAGAAAAATGACTACCATAAGGTAGAGTACCTATATAGTACCTACCCTAGGGTTAGGGAGGGATCTGAGTGGACAGAGACGTTCAGGCTGGGATAGGGCAGGGGAAGTATTGGGTAGCAAAGAACGCAATTAGTTTAGATATTAAGTTAATAGATCCTGATGTGATGGCGCATATATATATATATATATATATATATATATATATATATATATATATATAATCCAGCATTCTGAGAGGCGGAGGCAAAAAGGATCATTTAGTTGAGGCTACAGAGTAAGCACTTGGCTCAAAAAATAAAAACCCCAAAGGTAGTCTAAGAAGAGTTAACAGGCAAAATGACCTATTTTAAGACTTGGAGAAGACAACAAGGATAGACAGAAGTGAATAGTTCATTTAAGAATAAAGTGTGACAGAGAATTGGTAATTTTGAAAGTCCGTTGTGGAGACCTTAAATGCTTAGTAGAGAAATTTGGAATTCTATTCCTTTTTCTTAGGCAATGTAGAGGAATTAAGACTTTGACTGTTGGGCCCAAACCTAAGCCTCAGGCAGTTAAGGCAAGTCTACCATTGAGCTACACAGCTTCAATTTCTTGACTGGCCTTGACCTTGATACATAGTCCAGGCTAGCAGGCTGGACTTGAGGTCTGTATCCTGCCTCCCTAGTTAGACTTAGGGATTAACAATCTTCTTCTGTAGCACTAGGATTGAACTCATACGCCTTGCTTGCTATTCATGAGCTCTGTCAATAAACTATATCTTCAGCTGCCTCCTCCCTACATTTAGACACCCTCCCTCATTCCCGGTTTGTTTTGTTTTACCCTTTATTTTTAAGATAGGGTCTCATTAAGTTGGCGAGGCTTGAACTCACCATGTAGTTCAGGTAGTCCTTGAACTTAGGATCTTACAGCCTAAGTTCCTTGAGTAGCCAGGTTTATAGGCATGTATCACTGTGCTGACAACTCATTTAATATCTCTAGTTCACCTGTGTGCTTTTTCATGCTGGAATCTATTCATTCTACCCATCCATGTGATGAATGTTTTACCAGGTTCTGTGATGGCCACTAGGGTTAGAGAAGTAAGAACATTGTTCCTTTGTGCATAAAGAAGATAGACATTAAGCAGTTTTATAAGCAGTTATTTAATTACAAGCACAATAGATACTGCTAAGGAAAAAGTTAGAAGATGGTGAGAGTGGAAAACTTTGATTTAGTGGTGTTAATTCAGTAGGAGAGGGACAGTAGCAGAGAGGTAGGGGAGAGTGAGCAGTGTGCTAGGTCAGACTTAGAGCAGTTGGAATGAGGTGGAGACTTGGCATTAGGGGCAGTACACAAGCCCCAGAGGGTGAGTACTTTGTGGAGACTCTTTGAGATAAAACTGAACCTAAAGGTAAATAAGACATCAGATAAGAGGAAAAGGTAAAAATAATCATAAAGGCTATGAACTGAGAGTAGGCTGGGAAAATTAGGGCATATGGAGATTGTGCCAACTGACCGCAATGTATGTCTCCAGTCAGTTTGCTATTTTGCTCTCAGTTCCTACAAAAAGATTGGTTTTCTTACTACAAGACACGGGAAGAGTTAGCATTTTTCTTCCTGTGTTTTGCGTTATATGATTAGGAATATTATAATTTTTCAGTTATTTTTAGACATATTAAAGTATAAAAACTTAACTATCTTGCCTAATTATAAATTTATTGTGTTAGTTTTGGAATTACTCACTTAATTGAGGCCACTGGGAAACTTTTCAGCCAGATTACATAAAATTATAGTTCTACAGAATTGTATATCTCCCCCCCTCCCCCCATCTTTATGTACTCCAGGCTGTCCTCAAATTTACACTCTCACAATCTGCCTGCCCTGTGCTACCATGCCTGGCTTGAATTTTATGTTGTTTGAGCAAGGTTCCACTATGTAGCCCTGGTTGGCCTAAAACTTGCTATGTAGACCAGACTGGATTGAACTTGTGGCTATCCTGCTTCAGCCCTTGCCTGCCTCCCTCCCTCCCTCCTTCCCTCCCTCCCTCCCTCCCTCCCTCCCTCCTTTTCTTTCTATGTAACCCTGGCTGTCCTGAAACTCACTTTACTAACCAGGCTGGCCTAGAGCTCACAGAGATCTGCTTGCCTCTGTCTCTTAAATGCTGGGATTATTGTGAGCCACATTTCAAGTTGTGTGTTGAGAACAGAAATATTTTAAGTTAGTGTTTGGATTCTCCAGATTCTGTTAAGTTTCTTGTTTTTAAAAATAAAAAGCAAACAAAACAAAGCCCAAAAAACATAAACTAGCTCAATGGTTGGGATTTTTAGTATATAAAATTTGTTCCTGTCGAAAAGTGTGTAGATCGCTACGTACATATTTCCTAAAAGATTTTCCTTGATGACAATATGTTCTATATGAAAAATAGAAAATAAGTGGAAACATAAAGATGAAAATTTAAATCAGTATTAATTCTGTATCCCAAATATGACTGCTGCTGATATTTTGGTGTTTTTTGTTTGCTAACAAGTGAAACTATATTGTTTATATTTCGTATTCAGCATATTTTTCCTTGTCATTATGTCATGAGCAATTACTGTGTTAATAGATGTTCAAAATATTTTTAGTGGCTATATAATCAAGTGAATGTATATGTCATAGTGTATTTGACGTTTCCTAGTACTGTGTATTTGCTTATTTCCTTTTGAATGCCTGTTACAAATGAGTAATGGAAAGCTTGGCACATTTTTCTTTATTAAAGAGTCCTGGAAGTCACAGTGTTGGGTAAAGGCTATGAAAAAGTTCAATGCTGTTAATAAAAATCATAAACTTGCTTCCCAAGTGGTGGTGCTTCATTCTTGTGCCCTCACCATGATGGAGACTTTTATTTTACTGGTGATTGCATTTATGTACCCAAAGCTAGAAGAAAGATTTTCATTTTAATAAGTTATTTGGAGTTACAGTCTCTCTTTTATATAATCCTGGTTGCTCTGGAAATTGTTATATAGACCTGGCTGGTCCTGAACTCACAGAGACCCATCTGTTGTCCTTAATGTTTTATGCATAAAAAAGCAACAACAACAGAATGACCCTCCCCAAACAGCTTAACCTCTTGAGTATTTTGGTTAAGCCAGATTCAGTGATGTTCTGAGTTAAATAATCAACATACTTATCTATTACCTATATTCTAGTGAAAGATTTGAAGAACAGGGCTTGTTACATGACATCATAGCATCTCAGTGGTTTACTGGTTGTTCTGTGAATTTATAGAGAACCCAGCTAACCAGGTTTTATATCTCCTGCTTTTCATTGAGATTTCCAGACTAGTTTTCAGAAGCAAAGACATATTGTGCTTTCTGTGATGCTTCTTTTACTCTTTTGGAAATTAATTCATAGAGCAATAAGACAAAGTAAATAAAGACAATTATTGAATATGTGCTATGTAATGTTTTCTGGGTTTCTTGGGTTAAGTATTTAAGAGATGAATCATTAATGTGTCCACCTCTTTGACATGGAAGTGGAAACAAGTATAATGATCCATAGATGTGTATTCAAAGTGTTGGGTTCTTAGAGGAAAGAACACAAGTAGTTTTCACTTCATAGTGAGGTGACATCAGAGTTGGAGTTGGAGTTTGGACAGTTGGGGCTGTGTGAAAGCACTGGGATTCATGGGGTGGGGAGGGGGATAAACATAGTTGGATTTGCAGATCCATAGAGTAGCTATGGCTGGTACCCTGTCTAATTGTGTGTGATATCCTTCAGTAGCCCCTCCCTCAGTACTGGTCCTCATAAGGGCTGGAGTGTACACTTCACCACTGAGCAGCATGCCTGGTCCTCAACAGATACTTGATCTTTAATTATTACTTTAAAAATATTTTCTCTTTAATTTGAAATACAAAATAAGTGAGTAGAAAAGATAGCTCTTCAAAGGGGATAGAGTGAATAAAAGAATTAGTACTTTTAAAGTAGTGGTTATGTTAAATCATGAGATTTACCCTCCATAATGTGCTGGTAGTAGAAGTGGATTCAAGAGAGTGTAAAGAAAGCATTGGGGAGGAATCTTGTGAAGGATGTGGTAGAAGCAAGACTAATATGTGGTTTTCAACCTGTGGGTCGGGACCACTACCCCAAGGGTCACCTAAGACCATCTATATATCACATATTTACAATACAATTCATAACAGCAAAACTACGGTTATGAAAAAGCAAAAAAATAATTTTATGGTTGGTCACCACAGCATGAGGAACGATATTAAAGGGTTACAGCATTAGGGAGGTTGAAAACCACTGCTTTAGAGGGACATTGAGGTCCCACGGTGGTGGAAAGGGTCGGGTGTAGAGGAGCTGCAGTGATTAGCTAGGCCCAGGCCAGGAAAGGCCTGAGAGATTGAGGAGGACATGGAGAGGTCAAAGAAAATGCATGTATTGATGACAATGTCAGAGAATGATTGAACAGAACTGCTAGTACTGGTTTACTTATGAGTAAGGTATAGTTTTGAAAATTTGTGTTTAAGCAATCTGTACTATTAAATCAAAAATCATTTTTTCCAAGCCGGGTGGTGGTGGCACATGCCTTTAATCCCAGCACTTGGGAGGCTGACGCAGGCGGATCTCTGCTTTCGAGGCCAGCCTGGTCTACAGAGTGAGTTCCAGGACAGCCAGAGTTACAACAGAGAAACCCTGTCTTGAAAAACCAAGAAAAACCAAAACAAAACATTTTTTTCCTGTGCCTAGAAAGTAATACAGGGACATTAAAGTCTTTATTATTTGTGTGTGTGTATGTGTGCATATGCCATTGAGCTCTTGTGGAGGTCACGGAACAACTTATGGGTGTTAGCTCTTTCCTCCACCCTGTGAGTCCCCAAGATAGAACTTGGGTTGACTGGTACTTGGTGGAAAGTACTTTATCCACGAAGCTATCTCTAGCCTAAGCATATTTAATATGTAAGGGAAGTGTTTAACAGCTTAATCAGGCTTCAATATACATGTCAGCCTATTCGTTTTCTGGAGGTCAAGTTTCTGGTTTTCCTTAGAATTTGGAAGGCTAACCAGGTGACAGCACAGATGGGCAGGTCTGTCTAAAACGCTGGGCTTATTACATAAATCTGAACTTTGGGGTATTAAAACTAAAAAGCAAAACACACTTGCATATTTAAGTTTTGTTTTTATTTTTTTGGTGACAAATGTCTGCATTGCCATTTGTTTTAATTATAAGTACTAACTCCATAGGTATTTATTGCCCTGTAAAAATTACCTTAGTTCTAAAATGACTTTGTAGGCATATCACATGTGTGCCAGCTCCCTTTCTTCCTTCCTTCTCTTCCTCCCCCAGCTTTCCACCCAGCCTAGAATACAGCAAAATTTTGTTATCTGCCCTAATGTTTCTTTGTTGAAGGATGTTGAGTAACATTTTTTGGATGAATTATGAAATGTTCCTTTTTCAAACACAAGGCTTATTATTTGTTTTTATTTTATTTACACATTTTGCTTTTATTCAGACTGTATTACCATGAGACTGGTTTTGTTACCATAAAACTAGAAATTCCTCTTGTTCCTGTTGACTTGATCTCTGGGCTGGATTCCTGCTGTTTGAAGCAGGAGGATGTTGCTGAGTTTCTTGTAAAATGAAGCAGGAAGTTTTAGTTAAACAGAAAACCAAGATGAACTAGAATGAATTAATCTTAGCACTGCATGTATCCATGGGTTGAGGCAGGATCTCACTATGTAACTCAGGTTGGTTCCTCTGCCACAGCCTGCTGAGTGGTCACCACCATGCCTGGTTCCTATAGGTACTTTTTTTTTTCCCTTTTTGCTGTTCTGGAATAGTCCCATACATTTGAGTAAGCACTCAGTTACTGAGTTACTGACTGTAACCCTAGTCTGAAATGTGTGTAATTTTAATGTAAACAGATGAAGTTAGTTTTACTGATATGGACAATAATATATGGAATATTTATTTTTTACATGTTCACTGTTAGTATTTCCATAAGTCATTTTCTTACTGTATTACATAAATTTATGTATTGTTAGCCTGGAGTTTGTATTCATCATTCATTCAAACTATATGTGGTATGAATACTGATGCTATAGGCTATTTAACACTTCTCTTATGCATTGAGATGTTTAGTTTGTATATTATTTCTAGGTATAAAAAAATCAGTATGCTGGTGTGGGAGACTTGAGGGGCTTCAGTGGCTGCTGGGGCTAAGATGAGAAGTTCGGGAGGTAGAACAGAGTAAGTCTAAGTCTTAAGTATAAATAGATTGGAGTGGTAGTTGTATATGGATAAGCTTGAAATCTAAGGCCATAGTGTGACTTTAGTCCACAAACCCAGTTCTACCTCATAATTTTATGACCATTACAATTTGTATAGTTACTCAGATGTTGCTGCTGCTTTCTTCTTGAGAAAAGATTTTGCTATATAGTGCAGGCTGGCCTTGAATGTGCACCTGGCTCTCCTGCTGTTGCTTCCTGAGCACTGGGATTTACAGGCATGTGCCACATGCTGGGCTTGAATAGATCTTTTAATGTGTGTGTGTGTGTGTGTGTGTGTGTGTTTGTTTATGGTGTAAGTGCATGTGTATGTTTATGTATGTGTGGGTGAGTGCAAGCCCAGCCTGACTTGTAACCAAGGATATCCTTGAACCTTTGATTGAATCTAGTTTGGGAAGAATGTGAGACCCTGTCTCAAACACTCTCACAGAAAAACAAAAGACATAAGCTTGAGCTGCTACAGCTTTTACTTAGAATGAACAAGCATTTAAAATCACCTCAAAAACAGTAATTAGAAACTATTCCCTTTTCATATTCAAAGGTTAAACATACCCAAAGAGCTTTTTCATACTGTATTTTGTCAACATTTTGTAGTTTGGAATGCTTGTATTTTGTCTTTGGCTTTTGGAGTTTCTTTAATTTTCTCTTTTTTTTTTCTAGGAAAGAAAAAGTTCAAAAGTGAGGTTTAAAACAGCCTTCACCTAAAAAATTAGCTAGTTCATTTTAATAGGTATGGGTTCATGGGATACTGAATGTATTACTTGCTTGGACTTAGAATTATTAAGACATAAGCAGTTAGATTGTCATGTAATCTAGCAGTTCATGTTTTGGGGGGAAGTTTGTGTAGGTATGCATGTATGTTATGTGCTTGGCTCTCACTTGCAGAAAATGATTGGGGTACATACAAAGTTGTACATAGTGAACATAGTTTTGGTCATTATTATATAGTTGTTGTTATTATTATTATTATTATTATTATTATTATTATTATTATTATTATATAGTCACTATATACTCAAGGCTCATTGGCACATATTGATCAATCAATACAATGCTGTTGGTGAGACGAGGTTACCTGACTCCAGTCACTGCTTTTACACTTGAGTAATAATACAGAGATGGTTGGAATGTCATACCATTTCTCTCTATTCCCCTCCCTTTAATCAAACAAATTCTCATATAAAATTGTACCTTCGAATGAAGAAAACATCAAACCACATCCTTTGGATATAATATGAAGTGTGGATTGTGGCTTGGAAAAGTAAATTAGAAGAGTAGGAATAGATTTCCCTGCGGTAGGCAAGTTGAAACAAGGTGTTTCCAGAACCCGATACTCTATATAAATATTTTGTTGTCGTTGTTTGCCAGTGTGTGTGTGTGTGTGTGTGTGTGCATGTGTTTGTAACACTTAGTGAAACAGCTAAGACAGCAGAGTAAACCACAGCAGTGTTCTGCTGTCTTCCTTTGGGCCCTAGAGGAGCATTTGTTTTTTTCGTTTTTTTGATTTTTCAAGACAGGATTTCTCTGTTGTAACTCTGGCTGTCCTAGAACTCACTGTAGACCAGGCTGGTCTCAAACTCAGGGAGATCCGCCTGCTTCTGCCTCCCAAGTGCTGGGATAAAAGATGTACGTGCGTCACCACTGCCTGGCTTGGGAAGCTTCTTAAAGGAGCATCTTTTAGGAGGTTGTCTAGGTTGAATTGATCAATATTTGTGTTGTATTTTATCTAAATGCATTTTCTACTTGTGGAATGGTAGTGAGGTCTAGAAAGTAGCTCTCAACACTTGTTTTCATAGTTGTGTGATAGATATCTAGTGTTTAACTTTTAGCATGAAGTATTAGACATAGGAAAGATTACTGGTGTACGAGTATATGTTAAAATAAATTATGTAACCAGGCATGGTCACTTGCATTCTAAAGAAACTATGAATGTGCAGATCTGCATTCCAAGCACTCAGGTTGAGGCAGGAGGGCTGCTGCCTTGAGTTGCATTCATTGTCTCACTGAAGCTCATGGAGAGCTCAACATGGAATAGTACCAATTTCCATCAAAGATGAATTAAGCCTCTTTTAATTTACTTATGAATTATATTTTTGTAAAACCAAGTCAGATTTGTTGCCAAGAATGGGCTGGCGAGGGGCATCTTTGGGCATAAGGCCATCTGTGCTTTGCTGGCATAGCCTCTGTTGCAGAGGCTGTTGCCAGGTCTCATTCGAGTCACTGGCTTCTCATGATTATTATTTCATAATCATAAGGGACTTCGTGGGTAGACATATAACTTCAGTTTCTTGTATGAGCCTAAAGTCTTAAGGGTGACAAACAAATTGATAGTGACGAAAAGCCTATCTGAAATCAGAGAGCTTGTTATGAGATAATGTGCAACAAACTTGAAATATATTAATGACTTAATCCTCATAATGACATCATGATACAAGAATTCTTCACTCTCTGTAAATGAGAAATAAAATTCAGTTTAGTGCTTAAGAGTGAAGTTGAAAAGACTTCATTGTTTTTAGAATGAGCAAGGTATGAGAAATACAGTAAAGTAAGAAGATCGAGATGGTAGTTTTATAGGCAAAAATCTAGTTCTGTTAGCATCTGCATTGTGTAGAGGAATAGGCCTGTGTGATAGATAGGAAGGGATCAAATCTAAGGATCTGTATGAAGGGATCACATTTAGAGGCCTGTGTGGTCTAGATGGAGTGTAGAAAGAATGTTAAGAATGTTGGTACACACTTTTAATCCCAGTATTCAGAAGGCAGTGGTGGCACATACCTTTAATCCGCAGGAAGCAGAGCTCAGAAAGAGTCATTGTCAGATAGGAAGTGACGTCTGATGTGAGTCAGAGTGAAGTGCAGGCAATGTGACGAAGCAGAGGAAGAATTGGTGGAGTGAGGACATTCCCAGCTCTCACAGTAGAAAAGCAGGCTCTCAGCTCAGAGAGCACACAGAAAGGCAGAGACACTGAGGCAGTTTGGCAGAAGTCATCTGCTGGGTAGAGTGAGTCAGTCTGAAGCCCAGCAGAGAAGTTGCGGGAGCCAGCCAGAGTTTGCTAGAGTCAGAAGAGTTTAGTCAGAAACAGCTAGCCAGCTAGACGGTCAGTTTGAACCAGCAGCTTGGAGAAGAGTTTGAGCCAGAACAGCAAGTGAGTTGGACCAGAAGGGTCAGTTGAGTTCAATACAGCTCTGAATTCAGAAGGAGCTAGTCAGAGTGGTTCAGTCAGCAGTAAGTCTTAGAGACTTAAATGTTTTAGAGTGTATGGAGGCTGAAGCATTCCATCCAATTCTAGGCTTAATTAAGACTAGATTGTATGGAGGCTGAAAAGCTCCAGGACTCCCAAGACTGAGGACCTGTGATTGAATTAGACAAAGAATAAATGGCTTTGAACCTGAATCAACATCTACAGCATTATATTTTGCTGTTTACATAGGGATTGTTCTGTGCTTTTTCTTGTATGCGCCTCACAGGATTTCTGTAGGGGCACTTATTGTTGTCTGTCTAGCCTTACAGTTGAAGGTTTACCTGAAGCTTGAGGATGTTAGTGACTTAACCATATTCCATGATGAGTAAGTTGGGAGCCAGCATTAAACCAAGTGCTTGTTATCATTGTTCTAAAAGGAACAAGTTTTTTGAAGTTTTTTTAAAAAACCTATTATCAAACTAATATTGCCAGTAATGGTACTCAGTAGGTCATATTGCATCATTTTGCTAAGTGCATGGAACTGACCTCTATTCAACTATTAACCAGTTTTTATGATGCCTTCGTGTTTTCCCAGACCCCCACTTATACCTACTGTATTTATCTTTAATTTTGTGCATTAGATAAATGGGGACAGGTGGATGAAATCAGGTACAAAAGGTTATTTCATGATAAAAGACCAAATTTAATTAGTGATAGAGTTAAGGCTACCATTATTTTGTCGACTCCAGGAAATGACTAATTGTAGAGTAACCAACCTCCTCATCACTACTTGCTTGGGACGTTTCCTTATTTTCAGAAGAGAAGATTCTACATCCTGGGCCATTCTACCCTGCCTAGCAAATCAAGTTGTCATCCTAATTAATTTGAACACTTTCTGTTGGATTGGAGATGGGAGTAAGTTTGCCATGTGATCCTCCTTTCTTATTTTAGATCATTCATCAGTTTCTGTAGAATGCAAATGACTGACTTAAAGAAAGGAAAAGGTAGTGAAGGACCCAGCTTTTTCTTTTGGTTAAGAAGAGCATAAACTATGGCGTTATAGGCATATTAAAGTGCATGTTGGAGAGATGCAGAGGTTAAAAATCGAATCTTGCAGCCTGACAGTGGTGGTGCATGCCTTTAATCCCAGCAGAAGCAGGCAGATCTCTTGTTCAATGCCAGCTTGGTCTACAGGGCAAGTTCCAGGATAGCTGGGCTACACAGAGAAACTTTGTCTTGAAAAAATCAAAAAAACCAAACCAAACTAAAGCAAACAAACAAATAAAAAAATCTGGTTCTGCATTTCAGCTTTAAATACCTTTAGGCATGATCTGTTTGAAATTTGATTTTTGGAGAATTGAGTGAGATAATATAAGAGCATGTGCAGAGCTTCCTGAGCTGTTACTTACAGGTGTTCTTCATTTTTTACAAGCTTAGCAATTCAGATTCAGATTCCTTGATACCTGTTCTTGAGAAATCCACTTGCTTATGCTTTATCTGTGTGGTCTTATCCCCCGACCCCCATTATGAAGAAGTAGTTAGTATTGACTCATATTTGGATGTTGAACGCCAGAAAGAAAATAGGAAGAAATAAGATTTTGTGGTGGGCAAGATTCATCAACAGTGGGATATCAAGATTCCGCTTTCTGGTTCTGTGGTACCCCTGAATTCTGCTCCTTTGAATTTAGAGAAACATTTTTAGGTGTTGGGGATTCTCAGCAGCCATTAATTGGCTAGTTCTTCATCTAGAGATAGAACTTTGTGAGATTTTCACCATTCATGTTGGTATGTCAGTTGCTGTTGAAATTGTACAGGTCTTATTTAAGCAGCCGTGTTTAAGATTTCATGGGTGCAGCTTTTCTGTCATGTATAGATGACATCTCACAGGCGACGTCCACGTGTACAGATGTACAGAGTGCTATTCCAATCTTGTCCCCTCTTCCACAATGTTTCCTGAGCCTTAGGTGTAGGGTTTGTGTTACAGATGTATCAGTTGGGGTTGGGAACTGCACAGTCCATTCTCTACATTTTGCCCAGTTGTAGGTTTCTGTAATAGTCTCCATCTTCTGCAAAAAGATTCTTTGATGAGGGGGAAGAGCTGCACTTATCTGTGGGTACAAGGATAAATATTTAGAATCCAGTTGGAGATTAAACTAGTTTAGGGAAGTGGCAGCACTAGGCTCTTCTTTAGGGCCCTTAGCGGCCACAGGTAGTTGGTTAGGTTTACCGCCAGGCTTGAATTCCTTGTTACTGAGCAGGTCTTCAGGTAGACAGCTATGGTTGCCCCCAGATTTAAGTGCCACCATTTTACCTTTGAGGATCTATTGCCATGCTGCTCCTTGTTTTGGTTCCTAGGCATCAGAGCTAGATAGGACAGCTGTACTTTTTGCCCTTGGCAGCTTTCGTATCACCTTCAGATGCTCTGAGAGCTAGTCCTCAGGAAGGAGGCTTCCAGGTCAGTTCCAGTTTCATTCCTGTAAGTCTTGTGTCTGAAGTGTGTGATGTCTTTAGCAATGGCTCCTTGCCTCCATGTTCTGCGAGACAACCAAAGGCAATCACAGTAGCCTCTCTTATTTGGAGTCTTTTCAATTCCCCCTACCAACTTGAAGGTTTCCTCTGCCAGGCACTGGGGTTTTTGTTCAATGGTATTTGGGTCTTGGGAAGAGAGAGCATTATCACCTCAAGTGGCATAACTTCATTCATGCTATATGTGCGTACTTATGTGTGTATGTATATATGTATACACTTACTATAAATATTTACATATAGCTGCATTTTAAAGTAAACTAAATGTTTTCCTATGGCTTTCAAGCATCCTTAATGCCATTTATCCTTCCTTTCTCCCGTTCTCTCTCTATTGCCCTTTCCACTTCTAGGTAAACCATTCCCCCTCCCTGTTTTTCCTATGTCTCCTCACCTCACCCACACACCATGGAGTGCCCTTTCTTTCCCATGTCTCTTTCTGTTTTCTGTGGTTACTCTAGATTACTCATCTAAGGATTTAGAAATAGAATCTATAAGAGGGAACATGTGATGTTTGTCTTTCTGGATCTAGCTTACCTCTTCAGTCTATTTTCTAGTTCTACCTATTGTGTGTACATGTACCACACTTACAATATCCATTCATCAGTTGAGGTTAGGTCATTTTCATTTTCTAGTTACGGTGAATAGAGCGAGCAGTGAGTATGGCTGAGCAACTGTCTGGAGTAGATTGTTGAGACCTCTGGGCATGTATCAGAAAGTGGAATAGCTGCATCATATGGTAGATCTACTTTTAGCTTTTTGAGAATTCTCTACAGTGATTTCTATAATGGCTGCACCAGTCAAGATTGAGGAAACTGGTGAATGTTAAGGATACACAATGACCATACTTTATTGTCTTGCTTCATAATTTAATCTGTAAAAATATGCAGAACCACCAGGGAAAATAAAAATACAGTGTACATGCTTGCCAGTTCAGTTCTTTGCTACTGCAGAGTGCAGGTGGGTTCACTGGGAAAGAATGCAGTGTGTGTTTATTGCTGCTGATGCTAGTGCAGCATAAAAGAACATGAAGCGGGCAGATTTGTGGTTTCTTTTCCTCTCCTGGTTGTCTTCCTCACTCACTACTTGAAGTATTTTTGGATATTTAAGGTTAAGTTGGAAAGGCTACCTTTGGTTACAGTATGAAGAAAACTTCCATGTAATTCCATTGTTAATAGATATAGTATGTTGTAAATAATTCTGCAGTGGTTTTCTGGTCCTGCAAGGTAGCTCGGGCCATCTAGTGGTGGGCTCCCGGGTGGGAAGCTGCATGGTGGCATGGTTCTATGGTGCTTAGATCGGAGATCTGTGAGCCAGCGAGAATGAACCAGATTCTCAGGAATCAGCGTCAGGGCTTGGACTCTGAACTTTATTGTCAGGACGTGTTACAGATATATCCAGAGGAATGGTCCCTATATCTCAGGAACACCAATGGAAGGAAGCTCAATGGTTAGGATAGGCAGTTCCACTTGCATATTGGGGGCTTAGGTATTTTCCGGAGACCAGAGGGATAGACCTTACATGGTTATGTTGGAAGGGTTTAGTTGCAACTCCAGATAAACAATTCTGCCAGATTTCAAACCTTTGAAGGGGGTGGTGTTTTGCTTTGGCTTTTGGCCTGTCAGCTGCTGTGGAGAGGAGGGGCCATATCCTTGCCAGCTCTTCAGAATGAGAGGTTGGGGTTTTAAGTGCCCTCAACCCACTTTAGTCGTGAGACAGTCCCACAATATTACAAATAAGTTTCTTAAATTTAGGATATTACAGAGGTTCAGTATACTGACTGACTGATCCAAAGACAATTATTTGCCTAACTAATCTGAGTTTTTTTTTTAAAGTGATTTTGAACTAATCTGTTTCTTTTTCTTCCTTTTCCTTCTAGATTTTTGTTGAAATTTGCTAATTCTATTTTTTGAACACTTATGAATAACCACGTATCTTCAAAACCATCTACCATGAAGCTAAAACAAACCATCAACCCCATACTTTTATATTTCATACATTTTATAATGTCACTCTATGCTATTTTAACATATATTCCATTTTATTTTTTGTCTGAGTCAAGACAAGAAAAATCAAATCAAATTAAAGCAAAGCCTGTCAGTTCAAAACCAGATTCTGCATACAGATCAATTAACAGTTTGGATGGTTTGGCTTCAGTATTGTATACTGGCTGCGATACTCTTGATAAAGTTTTTATGTATGCAAAAAATAAATTTAAGGACAAAAGACTTTTGGGAACACGGGAAATTTTGAATGAGGAAGATGAAATTCAACCAAATGGAAAAATTTTTAAAAAGGTAAGATGATCTCTACTACTTCAAATCCCCTCCATACTTGTACCCATAAGTCTCCTTTCCTTGTACACTTAGCATTGTAGGAAGTGTAGTCTTCCTGCATCTGGGATCTTGCTGGCATTACAGGTGAAAGTCTCTCTCAAGAGCCCTAGACTGCTTTCATCCCTGTGTTTTCGCTACCACTGATTTGACCTATTTTTCAGAAAGACGTAGAGAATGTGTCCTGGCATCAGGCTCCTGAATCTGACATCTCCAAGGCTTGATTTAGAACATCTAGGTAGTTTTCTAGGGTGGTGGGCACCATGTGACTTATTTTGAAACTCATGTGAATCACAGTGGGTGTTAATATCTTGGTACTTTGGTTATGGCAGTTGTGTGGATTAAAACTTTTGTTTTTACCACTGTAGTCTCTACAGGCAAAAATATTGTGATTCAGAGCCTGGACTTTGACCCAGACTGAGAGTTTGAATTTTGGTTTTGCCAGTTACTAGTTGTGTCTTTAAAAAATTACTTAATGAGTGTGGCACATATTTATGAGCCAAGCTGTTTTAATTAGTATCAAGTTGTTGTTGTTGTTGTTGTTGTTGTTATTATTATTCTTCTTATTATTATTATTATTATTATTATTGTTATTATTTTGGTTTTTGGAGACAGGGTTATTGTAACTCTGGCTGTCCTGAAACTCACTTTGTAGACCAGGCTGGCCTCGAACTCACAGAGATCCGTGCCTCTGCCTCCATGGAGTGCTGGGATTAAAGGTGTGTGCCTTAAATTCTTTAAGAAGATATGCCTCTTATTAGTACTTGCTGTTAAATTTGCATTTATGGTTCATCAGTTTGTTCAGAGGGCTATATATAGATTGACAAAATCATTGTTTTTTTTTCTTGTCTAGAGTTAGATGCTTGGGGACCTAGAATTAATTTTTAGGCTTTGTATATAACAAACGAGACATACTATTTGTTGTCTGTACTGGTGATGTACTGGTGTGTCCTTTGCCATTAGTTAGCTAAGACCTGTTGGGCTGTGTGTCAGCTGTGGGAATGGGCTGCAAGCTAGAGAGTGGATTAAACAAGCTAGCCCTGCACCCACCCACATGCTCTTGATTCTTGTTACGCCTGTTGTATTGTGTCTGGAGCAGCATCTGTCATGGCAGCATTTGGTGAAGTAGCTTAGTGTTTACTGGCTTACCAAGCCACAGAAGGCGGTCCCAAGACTTTCATTTTTTTAAGGTCTCATGCAGCCCAAGCTGGTAATGAAACTCTTGATCCTTCTGCTTCCCTGGGACTACTAGTGTGCTGGGACTGGTTGCATTGTATATGCCACCACATAAGATAGAAGATCTGTTTTTGATGACTTGTTCTCATTAAAATAGTTACCATACTTGAAGATAATCTTCAATCCTTCAATTTGATGAAGTTTATGTGTATTAATATCTAAAAGTTTCCTCCTTTCTTTGAGAAGCAGCAGCATAGAATATAATATGGTTAAAGCAAAGCTATGCAAACCTTATTTCAGATTAATACTCTTTGTGTGTTTGTACACACATCCCTGTCTGTCTGTCTGTCTGTGTGTCTGAAATGTAACCCAGGACCTTACAAATGCCAGGCAAGTGCTGTATCCCTAAACTATGTCCCAGGCCTCTTGAGAATAATGAACTTCAAAGCTTTGTTTCCCTATTGCCCTAACCATCTTTTCCGAGCTCTGGGGGTATGACAAGCTGGAGAAGCAGTGGTGACAATTCTGATCTAATTATGCCTCACACAGGTCACCAGCTTCACCAAGACGGAATACTGTGAGCACAAACATCGGATACAAGCTGCCATGTTTTTGAGGCCTGACAGGCTTTTCAGAAATACTGCTTTGTTCTCTTTAGTTCCCGTATGTAGTTTTACAAAGCTGTAGCACAGAGACCACGTGGAACCTGGTTGCTGCCTTCCCAGCAGCAAATGGATTGCACAGCACCCTGTAGACAGTAAGAGCCGGGAATGGCTAGATTGCAGAGCAGCCTTACAGTGCAAGTGTGCCTGAAATCTTGAAGAGCCCTTTGGCTCTCAGACACAAGACTGCTTCAATTGTTATTTTAAGTGTAAGACACCTTTAATGTTTTATACATACTCCAAACATATTAGAGAGAATGAGAGGGAAGGAAAGTGGCTGAGATGTGCCCAGTGTCACAGGTCTTGGAGAAGTGGGTAGTAGGCTTGCATAAGGTGGAAGGAACCTGGTAGCTTGCAAAAGCCACCTCTGGGTATGAGTGGAACCCTGAACCTGCAGCCTCATGCACCCCTTTGACTAGTGCTTCAGTGACAGAAGATTTCACTGATACCCTAAGTTATCACAGAAGTCAACAGGAGTGCTTTGTTTTGAGCTGGCATAGGTTTCTTTTTCTTTTTCTTTTTATTCTTTCTCAGTGCCTGCCTTTGTGTGGCCTGTTGCTTCACAGTCACATTTGTGCCATTTTTGTTTATTATAATACTTAATTTTGGAAAGCTTGATTTGGTGATATGTGCTTGCAGTCCTAGCAGTTGGAAAGACTAAGGCAGGATGATTATGAGTTCAAGACCATCCTGGACTACGTATCAACACCCTGTCTCTGAATACCAAAAAAGGAAAAAAAGTGCTGAAGATGCAGTTTAGTGGTAGAGTAGTTGCCTATCAGTCACAAGACTCTAGGTCAGTGGTTCTCAACCCGTGGGTCATGACCTTTTGGAGTCGAATGACCCTCTCTCAGGGGTCACCTAAGACCATCAGCATATCAGATATTTGCATTACGATTCATAACAGTAGCAAAATTACAGTTATGAAGTAGCAACAAAAATAATTTTATGGCCGGGAGTCACCACAACATGAGTAACTGTATTAGGAAGGTTGACAACCATTGATCTAGGTTCAATCCTCAGGTGGTTCCCTATCCTCAAATATACCCCCCCCTCCCCAGCCATATTGGAGAATCTCTTTCCCCTTTTTGCTGGGTGTGGTGATTCACACTACCTAAAAGCCTATGATACAACACTCCAAAAGGAAGTAGAGGTAGGAGGATAGACACAAGTTCCAGGCCAGCCAGGGCTCAATAGTAGAACCCTGTTTAAACATACCCCTTCTTGCAGTTTCTAAGTTGTTAGGACATTTGCATCATAATTCATATTAAAAATAGTGTCTTTCTTGGCCTGGGGTCTGTGGGTCTCCTTTCTGTGCTTGCTCTCCCTACTTCTTTATTAACCATGTCCCAAATCACACAAGCCCCAAACCTAGGATTCTGATTTATTTCCTTAGAGCACAGAGAGAAGGCTAAAGGAAGCCAGGTATACTTTGTTGAAGAAGACAGGAAATGTGTAATTCTGAAATAGTTCTGTTCTAGTTAGTAAAGAGGAAAAAACCAACAACGTAGTACTTAAGGAGGTTTAAATCAGCTACTAGAAATCTAGAGTTATATTAAACTGTAACATCAACCAGAAGTCTAAATGGTTAAATATTGATGAGCTTTTATTTTGAAATGATTTCTGTATGCTATCACTATTTTATTGCCTTTCTTCTGAAGTGTAAGACACTGTTACCAAAAAATTACATTTTTTAAGTTCCTGGAAAAGCTTTAAAACACTAAGTTTCTATATTCCAAATAGTCACGCTTTTTTTAAAGACAGTTATTCTCTGAATGGTAACATTGATATTTACAACTGTGTGTGTCACTCCTTTGACAGAATGAAAATATAGCCAAGAGCACAGTGATACCCTCTCCAAGGTTACTGTGAGGACAAGGGATATAGCTCATGGTAGAATGCTTACCTAAGATTAAAATGAGGAAGTGGCTCTGAGGCTCCTTGAGAACTCTGCTGTCAGGAATAATGAACCTGTTTGCATTGTATAGCAAAAGCCTGTGACTGAATGGTGACAGCAAAAGTTGTCATGGCTCCGGATATTTTACACATTGTGAAATCATCATCGAAGGTCTTATATTTTTACATGAGAAGAAGAGCGATCATAAATAGTGTGAAAAATAAGACAGTTTGATTAAGGAATGCCTGTCTGAATGGGCTGTGGTTAAGATGAGACCTGAGCAATATCTAGCAACTTGGGTAAAGAACCGCTGGGCAGAAAGACAGAGAATTTAGTGGCTCCCAGACAAGACTGTGCTCCGCAGAGTGAGGTACTTGGGGTAGATAATTTAAGATCCTGGAGAGAGCACCTTCTTGCCCTATTGTAGAGGGACGGGGTTGTGCTTATAGGAAGTGAGTTTAGAGAAAGAGTTTGCAAGGATCATGGAGAGGCTTATATCTTCCAGTCCCTCAGGGCCTCAGTGCTACTGCAAAGGCAGAAGCCTGAAGTCTGAAATTGTTTATGTGGATTGTAGGGGAATAAGAGTGGTCTGAGTTATGGAGAAGATGGCCTGGGATGACAGTAATGGAAGTGCAAGAAATGGCTGGGTTCAGGCTGTATTTCATAGATAAGTTGATAGACTGAGTAGATTCAGAAGTGAGGTTGAAGATGAATGTGAATTAGTAACTTCAGTTATTGTTGAGCAGTTGGGTGGATTATGCTTTCCTCTGCTTACATAGGAATGATGAAAAGATGAGTGAGGAGAAGAGGGTGGATGAGAGAGCTGCTGTAACTGTTAGGTATTTTGTTGAACAAGGAAAGCTGACATCCAAGTGGGATGGTTGTAGTGGAGGTGGAATCTGAGGAGCCTTTTGAAGTATTTCTTGAGAGTCTAGCTTTGTGAGGGACATTCAACCATGTGAACTACAGAATGTGTGTACGGTGTCCGTAGGTTGTTAAATCCCATAGTAGAAGGTTTAAGAGTTTGTTTAATTTATAATGATGGCTTAGTGAAGTAACAATATCTCAGGGAGAGAGGGAGGGTATTTAAACAGAGAAAAACCTTTTGGTTATTAGAGGATAAGAAAATGAATGGATTGGGCAAGTATATTAGACTGCGGGGTGATGAAACCTGTGGTACTGCATTTAGTGAGCCTTGTGTCTTTCTGTAGCACTGTTTAACAGCATAGGCAGGGGTTAAATTAGCAAGCTTAGTTTTGGGTTATCAATAAAGACAGGGTTAGAAACTGCTGTATCAGTCAGTTATGATTATGGATGGGTAAGTAGTATCCCCAAATATAAAGTTTAGGAGACAGATAATTACTAGAACACTCAGTGACTTAAATAATGAAACCCAGTTTTTCCTTTTTTAAGACGAGGCCTGCCTCCCGCCCCCCCCCCCCCCCCCCCTTTTGCCTTGATTGTGCTGGAACTCACAATATAGACCAGGCTGTTCTTAGGCTCAGAGAGATCTGAGCCTCTGTCTCCTGAGTGCTGGGATTAAAGGTGTGTGCCACCAGGCCCAGCTAATTCTCTTTTCTTCTCTTCTGGGATTAAAGGTATATGCCATCAGGCCCAGCTAATTCCCCCCTCCCCTCCCCTCCCCTCCCCTCCCCTCCCCCCCTCCCCTCCCCTCCCCTCCCCTCCCCTCCCCTCCCCTCCCCTCCCCTCTTCTCTTCTCTTCTCCTCTTCTCTTCTCTTCTCTTCTCTTCTCTTCTCTTCTCTTCTCCTTCTCTCCCTCCCTCCTTCCCTTCCCTCCCTCCCTCCCTTCCTTCCTTGTTTTTGTTTCTATTTTTGAGACAGGTTTTTATACTGTAGCCTAGGCTACCCTGGATCCTCATTATGTAGGCTTGGCTGGCCTTAGACTCAAGGCAATCCTTTTGCCTAAGCCAACTGAGTGCTGGAAATATAGGCATGGGCTCTTGAATTAAATTTTAGAATTTCATTTCATTGTCAGATTGTGGCATCATCACAGGAGTGTGTATGTTTGGGCTGCATATTGGGTGGTTTTTGCCACATGTTCTTAGAAAATGATAAATTAAGCCAGTCATTTAGGTATAGAATCTAGTAGGTGCCCCAATCTTATCCTCGGATTTTATAGTTCTTAGTAACTCTAACCCTGCTACTGCACATTTTGGCCAAATTCTGTTCTGTGTTCTCATCCACACAGAGCTCCTTTTGAAGTCTGGAGCTCCCATGCTGAGCATATCTTGGGGGTGCAGAGCAAGACGAGAGTTTAGAACTGTTACAGTTATGAAGGCATAGCCACAGAGTCAACTTGACCAGGACTTTTAAAGGCTCACAGAGACTGAAGTGGCATACATGGCTCCCACAGGGTTCCGTACATATATCTTATTGTTACCTGGTGTGGTCTTGTAGAACAGCTAAAAGTTGGAGTATGTGTGGGGGTCTCTGACTCCCTCTGACCTGTCCTTAGGACCTTTTCCTCCTGTTGGGCTCCCTCATTCAGCCTTGATGTAGGGGCTCTGAGCCCAGCCTTGTTCCATCTTGATAACCCTGTGAGGCCTGCTTTGTTCTGAGAGGAAGCACAGGGCAGGGGCAGGAGGGGTAGGGGGGCACGGAAGGGGAGAGATGGGGTGGTGAGCTGGGAGGAGTGGAGGGACTGGAAGATGGGGAGGGAGGGGAGGAGAAATGAGAAAATACATTTAATTAAAAAAACAAAAGTATAATCTTACACCTATACTGAATAGGACACCAGAGGGCAGCATTTGTCCCTTTTCATCTTCGTCTGATCTCTTACAGAACTCTCTTTAATCTGTTAGATTTTTAGAAATAAAAGTGGTCAGATAATTTTTATTTTTAATTTTAACTTTATATGAATGAGCATTTTTCCTGCATGTATGCCTATGTACTACTTGTGTAATGGCCCTTAGAGGCCAGAAGAGGGTGTTGGATCTTCTGGAAAGGGAGTTACAGATGATTGTGAGCTGCCTTGTGGGTTCTGGTAATCTGAACCTGGGTCCTCTGGAAAAGCAGTCCCTGGGCCATCTCTTCAGTCTCTGGTCAGATGATTTTTAAGATACTTATTAACACAGCCAGCCATGCTTGGGAATCAGCTGTATGTATTTGTAGTCTGCTTTTTGTTTAGTTTTTATATGTAATGGAGAGTTCTGATTATGTCTAAGTTGAAAATCCCTAAAGGTAAAAATATATTAACCAACTTCAAAAAAAGCTTATTATTAATAACCTAAACTTGATGTTATCGGCACTTCTGACACATCCAAATAAAATCCTAAAGGCTAGTAAATATTGGAGACTTGAACAGAAGGACTTTGAATGATGTAACATAGTCTCCTTTGGTTCTACAGAGACCTTTTACTTTGCCTATCATGGTAGGATAATTAATTCAAATTAAATGGCTATAAATTTTTCTATTAACTTGGATAATAGGGTCCCTTTTTTATTTATAGATGACATTATAACATTTGTTTCTGGAACAAATTCTCATTCAGAGAGTAAGTAAACTTTTACTCTAAATGAATTATTAGTATAGGGCTGTTTGTCCAGGAAATTGACCTTTATGATTCCATCAAACATATTCTAGTCTCTTATCTATCTTAATCTAACCTCAAACTCATGGTGTCCTTGACCTCCCTCTTCCCTGCTCAAGTGCTGAGATTTCAAGCATGCGCTGCCACACCAGCTTGCCCCCCCCTTTTCTGTTTTATTGAAATAGGGTCTCATACCTCAGTTGGTCTTACACTACATAGTTGAAATCTACTCTGATTTCTTTCTGTAAATTAGCATTTTGGACATGTTAAAAGATATTTGTGTTTTTATATCTTGCTTTGTCAGGTCATTCTTGGGCACTATAACTGGCTCTCCTATGAGGACGTCTTCATCCGAGCCTTTGAATTTGGAAATGGTTTGCAGATGTTGGGCCAGAAACCGAAGACCAACATCGCCATCTTCTGTGAGACCAGGGCTGAGTGGATGGTGGCTGCGCAGGCATGCTTTATGTATAACTTCCAGCGTATGTATGGGTGATACTTTTAAAAATAATAGTCCTTTTTTTTGTTGTTTTGTTTTTTTTGAGACAGAGTCTCTCTACATAACTCTGACTGTCCTGAAACTCAATATCTAGACCAGGCTGGCCTTAAACTCAGAGATCTACCTGCCTTTGCCTACCAAGTACTGGAGATTAGAGGTATTCCCCACTGTGCTAGGCCCTAAAATGGAATTTCTTAAGAAATAGGTTGTGACTCATTTTTGCCTTTATTCTTAGTAGAAAGGTGTTTGTTAGGGCTTAGGTTTTTTTTTTAATTTTTAAAATTTTTACTTTTTGGTCTATTACGGAAAAAGAATCAGTTTGGGAAGAAACCCTGCTGGTCAAATGTTAAGGGAACTTTCTGCTTCTGGAAAACTAGACCTAACTTAACAGAACCCCTGCTCTGCTGCCATCTCTCACCTTTTTTGAGCATGCTGCCATTGTGTTAATCCACTTCTGCCAGTAGCTACAGTTAACCTCTAAACTATATCTGTAGTGTAACTTGGTGAACTTCCAAGCACTAGCTTACACAATAGAGAATCTTAGTGTTCTGAAGTAAGTTGAGTGGTGGTCATGGTGGCTAACCCCAAAAAAGCTGTCCTGGGAGGTCAGTTGGGAGGTCTTGGTGCCAAATGTCATGGTAAGTAAACATGAAACAAAAATGATGCTTCAGCAGACTTCTTATTATAAATCCCTGTTTTTCTTTCCTTTTCCTCCTTTTTATAAGAGCTATTTTTATTTTATGTGATGAATGTTTTGCTTAATGTATGTATGTGTACTAGGTGCATGCATTACTCAGAGGCAGGAAGAGAGCATTGTGTTCCCTTGGAATTGGAGTTACAGAGGATTGTTAGCTACCATATGGATGGTGGAAATTGAACTTGAGTCTTCTGTAAGAACAGCGAGTGCTCTTAGCCACAAGCCATCCATCTCTCCAGCAGTCTCCTACTCTTTCCTCTTTCTTCATTTGTTGAGACGGAGTATCACTGTTTATCCCTGGCTGGCCTGGAGACCCTGGTGACTTTGAGCCCTGTTTGGGATTAAAGACATGCACTTCTACACCCAGTCTACCTCCACTTTTTAAAATAGGCATTGCCTTTTCAAGGTTTGAGTTTACATTTGAGAAAGTTTTAAAAGGATTATTTCCAGTTACATGGAAAGTACATATAAAAACATCTGTGCTGTATAAATAATGTGATTTCAGTGTTCCTAAAAATCTTTTTATTTATTTATTTATTTTTATTTTGGAATAAGCTGTACCACTTAAGAATATTATTTTCTTTTCCTTTTTTTTTGAGTCAGGGTCTCATGATGTAGCTGGATCAAACTCACTGCTGTCTAATGCAGGATAACCTGCTGTCTACTTCCAAGGTGATAGGATTTTGAAAAATCTGGCATTCAGTGTGCTTTTTTACTGACTTGTCCCTTTTAGTTTCAAGCAGCTAACAAGGAAGATGTTGACATTTTAGGATCAAGTATAATTCCTTTGCATTATATTAGTTCTAGAATAATGTGAAGGTGAAACAAACATTAAGAGTCTTCCCCTTAAAATACTGGAAATCTCAGGAAAGTTAGAAGAAGGTGAGTAGATTAGATATTGATTAGTACAGTAGAGCAATGTACACAGCCACAGTAGCTTCTCACAAACTATGTCTCAGAACATTCCTTCATGATTTATATGTACTTCCAGAGGTGCTGTTAACATCAGTTGTACCTTTTTTCAGTGTGTGACCTGTATTTTTTTCCGTGCAGTTGTTACACTGTATGCTACCCTGGGAGGTCCAGCCATTGTTCATGGACTAAATGAGACAGAGGTGACCAACATCATTACTAGTAAAGAACTCTTGCAAACGAAGCTGAAGGTGAGGACTGCGTTTAACTTCAAGTGCCTGATGCTTTGACTTTTGCTTGATAAGTCCTACTGATCCTTAGTTATCTTTGTGAGATTCTTGTTCTTTTCCTTTAGAACACAAAAAGTAGACTTCATATATATTAGATAGATCAGAATTAAAAATGGTTAATATATCTGTGTCTATTGAAAAGTTTATGGACTTTTCTTTTTGTGCTTACTTTGTAGTGTATTTAAAGTAAACTAATAGTTTTGAATGTTTATAATTTTTGAATGTGTGCATTTTTGTGTGTATGTGCATTCATATGTGTAGTCACATGTGCCATAATACACTTGTGAAAAGTCAGGGCAATCTATCAAGAGGAGAGTCAACTCTCTGTCCTCCTACCATGGGACTCCTTGTGAGTTTTGTTGAATTGAGGTCATCAGGCTTGGAGGCAAGAGCATTTACCTCCTGAGCCACCTTGCTGGCCCCTGATGATTTTATACTTACTTTATGTGTATAGATGTTTTGCCTGCATGCATGTCCATATACCATGTACATGTAATGCACAAGGAAGCCAGCAGAGGGTATTAGCTCCCCTGGAACTGGAGTTAAAGATAGTTATGGGATGCCATATGGATGCTCTTAACCACTGAGCCATCTCTCCAGACTGCTGAATATTTTAAATATTCATTTATGGATTATTGATTAATGATTTTTTAGAAGATTTTAAATGCTAAAATAGACATTTTATGAAATAATATATAGAATAGTGAATGTACCCCCTCTGTCCCTCCCTCCCTCCTTCCTCATCTCTTTTGGGAGATAAGATCTCATGCAGCTTAGATTGACCTCAATCTTATATAGCTGAGGATGACTTTGAACTACTGATCTTCCTGCTTCCATGTCTTGAGTGCTGAGATTATGTGGGTGGGTGCCTATGCATGTGTGTGTGTGTGTGTGTGTGTAGGAGGAAGACAGGATAACCTTAGATGCTTCGTAGATGTTGTTCCTTCCCAACAGGAACAAAAAGTAAGTATTTACAAACAGATGCAACCACCCTGACTTTTAAAATTCGAGTTCTGGGAATCAAACTCAGGTCCTTGTGCTTACAAAGGCAAGTGTTTCACTTTACCTCCTGACCTATCTCCCCAACCCCACCACTTAACCTATTTGGGGCAAGAAATCAATTGATCACTCAGTGTGGTGAACTGCTCTCATGTGTCCTGAAGCAGTCACTCAAACTGTTGATTGACAGATCATGATGAATGTTTGTGTTTCTTTAGGATATAGTCTCTTTGGTGCCACGACTGCGACATATCATTACTGTTGATGGAAAGCCTCCAACCTGGTCTGAATTCCCGAAGGGTGTCATTGTACACACCATGGCTGCAGTGCAGGCTCTAGGAGTGAAGGCCAACGTGGGTATGTTGTGTGGTCATCATTCCATATGTGCGCTCTCTGCTCACCTTGTTCTGTGGAACTACCCAAAGGTTTGATCCTGGACTTAGATCACAAGACACATCAGTTTTCTAGACTGTCACCTGTGGAAATGGGTTCTTCTATGACTACTTTTATCTAACCTTTCAACTTTAAAGTTTAAAGAAAGACTTAAGGAAAATGCCAGCATTTATTTATTATTGTTCTTAAAATATGGGCTGGGATGTAGTTCAATTGGCGGAGTGACAACAGTGACAACAATAACCAAAATAAGTTTAAAATACCTTTATGTCACTCAGTTTTCTGTATCCCTTTTCTGTTCGTTATGGATAGATTAAAGTTGATTTTTAAAGTATCGTCTTTAAATTTACCCATTATAATTAATATGCCTGTGGCTAGAGTGGTTAAGCCAGGAGCCCTCCTTTACTTTCTCCTTGACTTTGCAGAGTTTTTATCTTCCAACTCACACAAGATGTAGAAACTTGAGAGGTCATAACTGTCAAAGAAGCAAGCATCAGAAAATGTAGACTATCACTGCAGAGTGCTGGGATGTTGCAGTTGCATCTCCTCTTGTTGGAAATTTGATGATTCTGCTTAGGGACAGGATCATGTTGACATTGCTGGTATAACAGGGCTGATAAAATTTTTGAGCATGCTGAATTTTAAGTATTGGTTGATTCTCAGAGAATGTTGGCCCCAAAGCCAGTAGGTCTAGTTAGAGAAAATTTGTAGTGTGTCATTCATTGTTAAGAAATTACCTGGATGGGTAGGAAAGAAAGGGGAACTTTTTCCTTAGAAATCCATGTGTGCCTTAGTTTTGAAATGAATTTAGGCAGATGGACAGTGTAGATGCCCTCCATTTGTTTCCTGGGTCTTCTTGTAGCATGTTGGTTGCTATCCTTAGGCTTGAGGTCTTGTGACTACAAATAGGCAACACAGACTTCTAGGGTGCTGAGTAAAACCAATGAAGTCATCTTATGAAGCAGAGAACATTTTAGTAAGTTTATAGGTATCATAGTTCAAGCCCCCTTTATTTCTAAAATTACTAGAGTAAGTTTTGGATCCTCAATTCCTTTATTTCATTTGTAATTTACGAAGCCACCCAGCAGTCAAAGTTAGAGATCTCCAAAGTCATTTCTACCAGATGATGGCTTGTTTCTGTTGAAAACTGCTTTACTTTTGACCCCAGAGTGGTGAAATACAGCCCTTGGTGCCCCCTGAGGACCTGTGGGCCTGGCTGCTGGTTCACTCCAGTCCTACCATATTCCCTGTCTTTATTGATGCCAAGCGCATTCCTACTTTAAGGCTTTTATTTATTATTTGTTGTTATTTATTTACTGGCTTATTTACTTTTTTTTTCTTCTTCCTTCCTCCTCCTCCTCTTCTATTTTTTTTTTTTTTTCTTTTTCTTTAAACAGAACAAGGTCTTTCCAAACTGGTCCAGAGCTTACCATGTGTCCTAGGTTGGCTATGACCTTAAGATCTCATTTTAGTGTCCTGAAGTTCTGGAATTGCAGACATCTGCTGTCATGCCCACTGCTTGCTTTTACTTAAAATTCTGGCTTCCTAGTCCCAGGTCTTTTGTGGCTACATTGCTCACTTTATTTAGGTCTCTGCTAAAATTACTCTAAAGAGACTCTTTACCAGAATGCTGCATCTAAGCAGCATCTATTATTATGTAACCTTGTCTCTGTTTTCCTCTGTAGCTTTTATTATAACCTGGGCTTAACCTGTGTGTCTCCGTATTGTTTGTGCTCTTTTATGTGTTGGCTGTTGGTTGAATATTTTGGTTGAATTACATAAGTGAGTGAGAAGAAAATTGGTGATTTAGCTGAGTCTTTTTTTTCTTTTCTTCAAAATAGAAAACAAAACTCAGAGCAAACCATTACCCTCAGACATTGCAGTAATCATGTATACAAGTGGGTCCACAGGAATTCCAAAGGGAGTCATGATCTCCCACAGCAACATCATTGCTGCTATAACTGGGATGGCGAGACGGATTCCAAGACTGGGGTATGTCATGGTAAAATGCAGAGTAACTGTATATATGTAACTGCAAATGTTTGTGCCATTTTAGTAGATGGCTAAGTTTTTCCCCAAGTGTCTATGAAAGTCAACTTTTTAGACAACACTAATTAAAAAATAGTCACATTTTTAAAAAGATTTATTTTTAAGTGTGTGTGTGTATCCCCATTCCTGCACATGTATCTTCATGTGAGCACCAGTGTCCATGAAGCTGTGGAGGCCGGAGCAGCAGATCCCTTTGGAGTTCTAGCTACAGGTGGCTATGAGTGCCCAGCAGAGGTGCTGAGAACCATATTGGGGTAGAAGGAGTTGTTAACTGCTGAGCCGTCTCTACAGCCTCCCCAAATAGTTATGTCCTTGTGATTTAGAATAACAGTTTAGTGATTTACTGTTTTAAAGATGCAAAATTTAACTTTCTAGTTTTAAATCCCTTAAATTTAAACTATTTCAGTCATTTAGTATTGCTTTCTTATGTCATTTTTATATGTAAGTGCATACCCTGTGGACAGATGAGGTATCCATAGTCAACTGATTTGGTTTTGAAGTTGTTCTCTTGCGGCATCAGGGGAGATGTAGTGGAGTAGGCAAAAAAAAAAAAAAAAAAAAAGAAGAAGAAGAAGAAGAAGAAGAAGAAACCAGATGGTGTTAAAGGCATTAAGACAGCAGTACTTCAGAGATGAAATCAATGTTATGATGTCTGGGCTTTGCTATCTTTTTTTGCCTTTATGCACAGACATTATACATACATTTAGACACATGAAGTTAACTGTGGAATTGAGTTCAGGAATAGAGATGAGAAACTCGAGCAACACTTTCTCTTTGGACTATTCTTAGTTGTTCCTCATGTAAATGCAGAGCCATTTCTTGAAAAAAAAAATACACAAACTCACATCTTTTCTTGTATGTTAAGGTACATTTTACAATTTATTACTGGATCCAACTCCTAGAACATGCATTTGTTCTATGAGTCACAGAAGATACCCACTAACTCATCTCCTTTGGTGACTTATACTCTAACTTAAAGCTTATCCCTGAAGCCCCAGCCCTGCCTTCTTTTGCCTGAGGACTTTTCTTCTGCAACATACCACATCTTTCGAGTGCCGATTGGGGTTGGACTGTAGTTGTTTTCTGTTTGTCTCATGTCTACCTATCAGCAGGGAGCTCTGATTGGTGTACAACTCTTCCTCCGTGTGTCTATAACCTTGCTCTAGTAGCTTTTTGCAGGGATCTCCCATGACCTGACCTTTGCTTTTATCTGTCATTTCTTTCAGAGAGGAAGATGTATACATTGGATATTTGCCCCTGGCCCATGTTCTAGAATTAAGTGCTGAGCTTGTGTGTCTTTCTCATGGATGCCGAATCGGCTACTCTTCACCACAGACGTTAGCAGATCAGGTAAATTAAATATCTGCCTTGAAGTACTAAAATGTATTGATAGCAGTTTTTCCTATCCGTTTATAGTATATTGTTCATTATAAACCTTTGCCTTGTATGTTTTATAATATAAATACATTGAAATGGTACATTTATCACATGCTTTTGAACTAAGAGTGCCATTATGTTTTTAAGTTAAAGATCTTTATATAGATTATTTTTTCTGTTTTGTAGTCTTCAAAAATAAAAAAAGGAAGCAAAGGAGACACGTCCATGTTGAAGCCAACACTGATGGCAGCTGTTCCGGTAAGAATCGCCCATTATTTAAATCCAAGATTAAAGAAGTGCTGTCACCACAGGTGATGGGCGGTAATATCACTTTAAAAGTGCTTCTGATTCTACTTAAAACTTTTAGTTCTGATAGAATATATCTTTAAAATGCTTTATTATCTTGGTGGTGAGGTGGCTGAGGGGGTGAAGTGCCTGCTGTGCAAGCCTGAGGACCTGAGTTCAATTCTTAGAACTCACATAAAGGTGGAAGGAGAGACTCTACTCCGTGTAGCTGTTCTCGACCTCACGTGTGCACCATGGCACATGTACCATACATTGCCCCACACCACACGTACAATTATTAGAAGTGTCTTTTAAATATAATTTTATTTTTACTTGATTTTTATTGGGGTTTTGCCTGCATGTATGTCTGTGTGAGGATGTCAGAAGACCTGGAACTGGAGTTACAGACAGGTGTGAGCTGCTATGTGGGTTCAGTGCTCTGAACCACTGAGCCATCTCTCCAACCCTGATGATTAGAAGTATTAATCATATGAGTATGATTTAAATATGAAGATTGCTCATTGAATTAATAAACTCATTTATACATTTAGGAAATCATGGATCGAATCTACAAAAATGTCATGAATAAAGTGAATGAAATGAGTACTTTTCAACGAAACTTGTTTATTTTGGCCTATAATTATAAGATGGAACAGATTTCAAAAGGGTGTAGTACTCCACTATGTGACCGGTGAGTAAAGCCAGTTCTCTATGTTAATGACGTAGTTCTATCACACATTAATAGCCCAGCGGAGTGAGACAGTTGTAAGTAGCGCATTTACTTTAAGGTAGGCGTGGTGGCAGAGGCCTGTGATCCCTGCTCTTTGGACGTAAGGAAAAGAGAATCAAGAGTTCAAGCCTGGGGACTGGAGAGGTGCTTCAGAGTCACTGCAAAAGAGGTGGGGGTGGGAGAGTGATAGAGTCAGACATCAATGCCTTCTTCTGGCTTCTATGTATGCACACATACACACAATCCTTTTTTAAAAAGTCCCAGGCCAGCCTGGGCTCTATTGCAGGTTCCAGGCCATTTTGGGCCATGCAGTAAGAAATTTATTTTAAAGAGTCAGAGGGACTATAACAATCCATTCTGCGTAAGAACTGGAAAATTTTCAATTTTGCTGTGTTTAATATTGTGCTTATACTTTTAAAGACATCAGTAATTTTAATTCTTGTTTCAAAACACTATATTTTTAAATGTATTTGGATATGCATACTGCTGAAAATGATTTATTTTAAAACATTTATTTTTAAAGTTTTAAAAGATTGCCCCCATCTCCCACCTGTATTTTTGTAATGTTGATAGAGTAGTACCAAGTAGCTTGAAAATTATAAAGTGAAAATATGTTTAATTTTTTTTAATGGAAATATAAACGTGGTTTTTGGATCCTTTATATTATTAAGGTTTTTTTTTTTTTTTAACTTCTAGTGATCTATTTTAGGAAGATATGTAAGTTGATATGGAAAGTATTTTATTTTTACTTTATATGCATTGTTGTTTTGCCTGCATGTATGCCTTTGTGAAAGTGTCAGATCCCCTGGAACTGGAGTTACAAACAGTTGGAGTTACAGAGTTGCCATGTGGGTGCTAGGAATTGAACCCGGGTCCTCTAGAAGAGCAGCCAGTGCTCCAAACCACGGAGCCATGTCTCCAGCCCTTTGAAAGTCTATTAATAAAACCTGTGTGTGTGTATGTATGTATGTATGTATGTATGTATGTATGTATGTATGTATGTCAGGGTCCCCCTGGCTGGCTAGAACTCAAAAGTTCACCACCCACCTCTCTGCCTTTTGAGTGCTAAGATTAAGAGCCAGGATAGCTCAGTTGGCAAAGCATCAGACACTGCCACATCTAGCCTTGATACAAGTGTTTCAGGTGTTCCTTCTTGGTAAGCACACTACCACTAAGCTACATTCCCAGATTCACTCCCTGCTTTTTACTTGAGTTATAAGCAATCTTTTTACTAGGGTTTTTTTCAGAAACATATCAAATAGATATTTGAATTATTATCTTTTCAAAATTTCTCCCAGATAGTTTGCCATATTTTAATAAACACTTCAAAACTTGTATTAGATTTTTAAAGAGATTGCTGTATACAAATATGTATACATTTCTTCTAATGAATAAATAAAAGCAGAAAATTAATTTGCTTTCTTAAATTATGTGAAGATGTGGTATATAATAAACATGTATTTATGATAACGAATTCTCTATAAACAAGGGATTTCTATTACTATAAACAAATATGACAATTTTATATTTGAATATTACATAAAAGATAATTAAGAGGAATGGCATTTTCTTTGCTGGTTGAACTCCTAATATTTAAGACAGAGGAAGTGGCCCAGAGAATATCCCGAATTAGCTGTGTCACTCAGATTGTATTACTTAATCTCAAAAGTTCTATATAACAAAACTGAGGGATTAAAGATTTGGAAAATCTCATTCTGCTGGCTTAGTTACTCTTCCATTGGTGTAAAGAGCCAGCATGACCAAGGCAGCTTATAAAAGAAAACATTTAATTGGGGGTTTTCTTACAGAGAGTTTGGATCATAGCCATCATGGTGGGGAGCACTGTGGTAGCAGGCAGGCAGGCAGGCAGGCAGGCCGGCCAGCCACTGGAGCAGGAGCTCCTGATCTGAAGGCAGCAAGCAGAGGAGAGACACTGGGAATGATGCTGGTCTTCGAGACCTCAAATCCCACTCTTGGTGACACTCTTCCTGTAAGATCACACTTACTAATCCTTCCTAAACAGTTCCAACAACTGGGAACCAAACATTCAGGTATATGAACCTGTGGGCACCATTTTCACTCACAGCACTACACTGCTTTAAAAGTCTTGGAATTTTCTATTGATATTTTTAGCTTTGTTTTCCGGAAAGTTCGAAAACTGCTGGGTGGAAATATTCGCCTTTTACTGTGTGGTGGTGCTCCACTTTCTGCAACGACACAGCGATTCATGAATATCTGTTTCTGCTGTCCTGTTGGTCAGGGGTATGGACTCACGGAATCAACTGGGGCTGGAACAATTACAGAAGGTTGGTACTGTTACCTGGTCATCTGAAATGCCTCCTGTGTGCCCATAAGAGTCTGGGGTACAGGTTAGCTTTTTTTGGTATGAATTGTTTTGTAGAAATACATGAGTGAGGAGTTAAGGTTTCAGGTTTTTTGAATATCAGAATTATGGTGAACTCCAGGTACTGTGATTATTGATAGGGTTTTAGAATGTATTAGATTCGGCAGTAATTAATTCATCTTCAAGAGTTTTTCATAGTATATTGTCTATGATGTTAAAACTGAATATTCTGGGAAGGAAGTTTTGCAGGAAGCATTACTGTACAGATTTATTTTGTCACAGCAATTACAGACTAGTACTTTTTTTCTAGTCGTTTAGGTATCAGAGCTCATATTCATAAGTGTTTATGTGACTATATATACATGTGTAGCGAGAAACTGGAGTCAGATCTAGACACTACGACTGCTGGAGCTTACCCTGGTGTGAGGGATCTAGGAGTAGGAGGGGATCCACCACCATCAGTGCTTCAGGTGGACCCAGTATGCTCTGTGCATCCCTTTCATAGAAGAGCTGTTTTGCTTTCTAGTACTTGAAAAGTCTATGCTTCTACTCTTCATTTTCTAGATACTATTAGACTTGTCAGCTGAGCATTTTCTTGGGTTTGTCGCCAGTGCTTCCATATGCCACTCTTCATTCCTTATTTTGCATTACTTCATCTTTCTGCTCTTAGTATGGTCTCTGTATTTATTTTTGGAAGTTATTTGTAAGTCCCGTTTTGCAAAGAAACAATTACAAATGCATGTATATATACTTTCTTCTTTGAATCCGTATGTATGTATGCATGTACGTTTATATTTATTTATTTATTCATCCCTCCTCCCCAGCTAGGCTCTCACTTATTAGCTCAAGCTGACTTCAGTTTCATAGCAGTCTTTTTATCTTAGCCTTTTCAATGATGAGATCACAGGTGTGAGCCACCACATCTGGTATAAATAAGTCTAAATGTGTTAATTATCAACCATTTATTTCTGGTATTTGAATGATCTTTGAAGAAGAATCACAGCATACTAATATCCATTATTCTGGGGTTCCTGCTCCTAGATCTTGGAAGCTATCAGTTTCCTCCTGACTCTCAGCTGTAGTTATATAAATTTTAAATAGGATGTGATAGCTGAAGATGATTTGAGGGATACGACAGCCTAGAAATAGTGCTGTGGGAGAAGATGGGAGAGGTCAGCATTGAAGTGCTTCACTATCCTGTACGATAGGGGCTACCAATTTATGAACTAGGCAGCCACTTTCTGAGTGGACTGGGTCCTAATGTGAGGAAGTGTGATGGGCAGAGATTCTGGGGAGTTAGAGTAGGTGTGCCTGACTTCACAGGGACTCTCAGTTGCTAATGTGGACTACTCCAAACTACTTGAAACTTCTTTCCCCTAATGGCTGTAACAGGTGACTCTAAGAGAAGACCATGCCCATGAACCTGGGTGTTTCTTACTTCTTCCTGAAAGCCTTTTTCTTAACTCCTTTGCTTAAAATCTGTTTAGAACAAACCCCAAACTCTGCTTCATAAACAGTAAAGTTGGTTTCAGTAATAAATAATTTTGGTCTTTAAAAAAGTTCTTGGACCAAGCAGTGAACCTGTGCCAAGCAGGGCATGCAGCCTGTAGCTCTCTTCTGTTTCTAAGGATTCTCTTGGGGGAGGTGGCGGCTATATAAGGGTTAGGATAAATCATCATTTTAAATCAGTTAGGAAAAGGAAGCAATTAACTATAGTTGTCAAATACTTTTTCTTCCTTTGCCTCTTAGTGTGGGACTACAATACCGGCAGAGTGGGAGCACCATTAGTTTGCTGTGAAATCAAATTAAAGAACTGGGAGGAAGGTAACAACCTATTTTAGTCACGGAACATTAATTTTTATAACATTGAAATGGGAAATGTATTCTGTTTTCTTTCGTTGTATATTTTAGAAGTGTTTATTTTGTTCATTATATTACCTGTGTTTTATCTAGAACTGAGCAGGTACACTTATTTGCATGCTTCAGAAATGATTCTGAAGAATAGACTTATTCTATGATTATTATACATATATTTTTGGTGTGTGTTCATGTATGTGGAGGCCAGATATCAGTGTCATTCCCTACGAGTTATGTCTACCTTGTTTTATGAGATGGAGGCTCGTGAGTTAGGCTAGGCTGGCCGGCCAGTAATCTATCTGCCTCTACGTCCTGGGTGCTGAGATGACAAGCCTCCGCACCATGCATTGTTTTTTTGGTAATTGAACTCATGTTTCCTACTTGCGCAGCAAGCTCTTTACTGATTGAGCAGTTTCTCCAGTCTCTTGCTTATCCTTTTATTACATAAATCCAATTAAACTTGATAGCAAAAACTTGAGAAATGTGCTAAGTGAATAGTGTTAGTAAGTTAGGAGGGCCAGCAAGATGGTAAACCAGGAAAGCACTTGTGTCTGATCCTCAAGACCTGAGTTCAATCCTTAGAACCCACATTGTTGTAAAGTAGAACTGACTCTCAAAGTTGTTCTCAGACCTTTACACATACGTTATAGTTTGTATGCGTGTATACACACACACACACACACACACACACACACACATGTACACGTACACATGTAAACACATACATGGGAGGTGGTGTAAATGTAATAAAAGAGTGGTCATAATTTCATTTTGTAGAAGAAGAAAAATCACATTTATCCCATGTGGATTTTTATATTTTTTCTTTTTCCTGAGGGCTTCAAAGTTTTTGGAAAGAAAAATATTTTAGTCACGGAACATTAATTTTTATAACATTGAAATGGGAAATGTATTCTGTTTTCTTTCGTTGTATATTTTAGAAGTGTTTATTTTGTTCATTATATTACCTGTGTTTTATCTAGAACTGAGCAGGTACACTTATTTGCATGCTTCAGAAATGATTCTGAAGAATAGACTTATTCTATGATTATTATACATATATTTTTGGTGTGTGTTCATGTATGTGGAGGCAGATATCAGTGTCATTCCCTACGAGTTATGTCTACCTTGTTTTATGAGATGGAGGCTCGTGAGTTAGGCTAGGCTGCACTATAATTTTATAAAAGTTTGTTTATCCCATTTGAAATAAAAATCACTGTAAAATGTTTGTGTCATATTAAAGCATGAAGATCATCTGTGGTTCATGGGGACATACCTTTTCTTTCTTAAGGGTCTAAGGCTGTGATAAAACTCAAACTATTTTTTGCAGAAGTTAGAAAAACATTCATTAAATTTAAGCCCAGAATCAGTCTGAAATTACTGGAAAGAAAAACTTCTAAGTGTATAATAGTGTGATTTTATGAAGGGATATGTTCTAATTTTTAATATGTGGCAGCACTTGTATCATTTTGCTAGTATGATATATGGACCATTACTTTACATAATAAGGGGAGGATGCTGGACGGACTGCCTGCCTCCCTCCCTTCCTTCCTTTCTTCTTTCCTCTCCCCCTCCCCTCTCCCCTCCCCTCCCTTCCCCTTCCCCCTCCTGTCCACCGCCCCCCCCCCTCCTTCCTTCCTTCTTTCCGACAGGGTTTCTCTGTGTAGGCCCAGCTGTCCTGGAACTTGCCCTGTAGACCAGGCTACCTTTGAATTAAGGGTGTGTACCCTCACTGTCTGGCTTGAGGATGCTGGATTTTAGAATGTACTTTTTCTTGGAATAGTAGCTTAAAAGCATAGATGCTCATTATTGAACAACTGAAATTTTGTCTCTAGCTTTTCGATAATGTTGTTTGTTTAGCCACAGTGTCTATTTGTTTCCCTTGGGGACCCTTATCCATTAAAACAAGATATCTATACTTAGCAACTGATAGTTTGGAATTTTTATGTAATACTTATATGGTTTATTTTGTGATCTTTCTTTTTAGGTGGCTATTTTAATACTGATAAACCACATCCCAGAGGTGAAATTCTTATTGGTGGCCAAAATGTAACAATGGGGTACTATAAAAATGAATCAAAAACGAAGGCTGATTTCTTTGAGGATGAAAATGGACAGCGGTGGCTCTGCACTGGAGACATTGGAGAATTTGATCCTGATGGTTGTCTGAAGATTATTGGTGAGTCATTTAGTCCTTTTTTTTAGATTATCTTATTTTATATTATGTGTATGACTTTTGTTTACATGTATGTATGCATGTGTACTATGTCCATAGAAGTTAGAATCTTTTGGAACTGGAGTTACAGATGGTTGTGAGCTACCATGAGGGTACTGGGAAATGAACCCAGGTCCCCTGATAGAGCAGTAACTGCTCTTAAAAGCTGAGCCATCTCTTCAAACCCTGAATCCTTTCTTGAAACTGTTTCCCAAATAACTTAACAAAGGGATGCCTGTGTTTAGAGAGACTGTTTAACAGTGAAAGAGCTTATCTCTGTAATATTGAGGAGGGCTCTTAGTCATCCCTGAAATGCCATATTTTACAGAGGGACCAAAGTATCTTAAAGCTTGACAGGTTATGGATAAGGTTACAAGAACTGTTCAGCCACAGATTTGTAGTCATTTCTGCAGCTATGCATCTCTCCAAACCTTTTCACTTCCATCATGTGATGCCAAAAACCTTTAATGGCTGCTAGAAGTTCAGTTCAAGATGTGTCTGTTACTCAGCTGTCAATCACGTCCCTGCCTCTTTTGAGTTGTTTCCCTCCTCGTTTATGTTTCAGTAGTTTGGACTCACATGTCCATTGACAGTGCTGTTCCACCTGGATACTTCTCACTCTTGTCAGTAAAACTCATCTAAGGCCCCTCTTGGAAGATTTTCTTCCAAATCCACTGGTTGGCTGTGTTGTGTGGAATGCGATGTTTTTGTATTACTCTTCTCTGTAGGTAGTATGAGTTTGCCAATGGCATTGCACAGCTGCTTTACTAATTAGCGCCAGGAACATATCAGCTCAGCAGAATATACTGAAGTCCTGAGGATGATGTCCCTTAAAGTGATTTTTTTCCACAAAAGGATTTATTTAATTATTGAAAATTAGGGTCTGATTGTATATGTAATTCCAGCTTTAGGACAACCATCAATGCTTAGTTAAGAAAAGTTTTAAATGACTTGGTGACAGCATTTCCGTGTGCTTCAGGAGTTAACTACTGTTCTCAATGTTTCACCTTTGCTCTATGCAGATCGTAAAAAGGACCTTGTGAAACTCCAGGCAGGAGAGTATGTTTCTCTTGGAAAAGTAGAGGCAGCTTTGAAGAACCTACCACTGATAGATAACATTTGTGCGTATGCGAACAGGTAAGCGTGTGGAGTCTGCTGAATGTGTCGGATTGGTGGGTATGCCATGAGCAGTTGCAACCCAGACAGGCCGCAGTGAGATTATTCTGGAAACTCTGTTTTATGAGACAACCGCCTCCTCCTTAGAATTAGTGAGCTGGTACTTCCTGTGATACTCTCCTTCATATTCCTATTGTTTGTGTGCTGCTTTACATCTCTCTGCAAATGTTCTGAGTGACAGAGTTGAGGAAAATAAATTATTCTTTCTGTTGCTTCAGCTCTCCTAGCTACCTGTCTGTCTGCACAGGGATGCTTCGCAGACCCAGTCAGAGGCAAGGGAAACAAGTAGTGTCTGCCTACAGTCCCTTCCTCCTGTCCTTCTGACCTGCAGCTCGAGCATGCTTACTGCTAGCCCTGGCCTACAACAGCCTCATAGCCATGATAGACAGCAGGGAGTAGAAGTTTAAATATAGCAGCCAAAAACTGTATTGGGAAATGTGAGATCTGATATTAGATCTGGCTGTGTTTTCTGTAACAGTGAAGTGACTGTTCTTCTATAGTGATAATGGTCACATATCTGTGGGTCAGCCTAGAAACCTGTCTGTTGCAGCTGACATAGTTATGGGTGTCATAGGAAAATCAACTTAGAAGTAGACTTTGGGGTGCATCCCAAGTGGTAGATGAGCTTCAGGTGGAATAACTATCTTTTGAAATAATTGGAATGCGAAACATTTCAGATTTTGGAATTGTGGATTTGTTGTTGTTTTGAGACAGGGGTTCTACGTAGCCCTGGCTGTCCTGGAACTCACTGTGTAGAACAGGCCATCTTTGAGCTACCTGCCTCTGCCTCCCAAGTGATGCTGGGATTAAAGGCACACACCACCACACCAGTCCCAGGATGGTGGATTTATAAATATTTGCATAGACTCGACCAGTTAGCACCCTGTACATGGGCTCATCAGTGACTCCGTGCTTTCATCAGCCATTTTTTTCTTCAGCATTGGTCCAGAGTTGGGTTTTATTTATGTGAGAATAACTCCACATGTTCCTTTCTTGTTCGTAATGCTGCCATTTCTTCAGGTTCAGGCCTCAACCTCTATAGTGCGAGGTCTATACGCTGTCTGCCCAGCAGCATAAGGTGTTATAGTTTTCAAAATAATACCTATCTTTGTGCACATTAAGTTCCTTTGTTGATACAAATTCTCCTGATAACAGAAGAAAATGAGCAATGTCATGGGACTTGTTGTTGTTTCTTTGTGTAGCCTTGGCTGTCCTGGAACACACTTTATAAACCAGGTTAGCCTCAAAATCAGAGATCTGCCTTCTTTTGCCTCTTGAGTACTGGGATTAGAGGTGTGTACCACCACACCCAGCTCATCACAAGTATTGACTTGCTGCTACATACATTTCTGTACAAGTTTTATTTTTGCTTGTCTTGTTTTAATTCTTTGTTTGAATTTACTAATCATTTCAAAGATGTATTGAAAAAAATGTAATTTTCCTTTAAAATTGTGTACACTACATTACTTCGTATTATAGTTAGACATACTTGGAATTTATCAGGTTGAGGTTTGCTTGCAGTGAACTCTGCCAGAGCTCTCAAATATACTGTGGTAATGTGGTAAGAGGCTCAAGGTAATGTGGCAGTGTAGTTTTCATGTATGTTCCTGGTTTTTCAGCAGTAAAGAGTTGGCTATAGAATGCCAAGTGAAGTTACGTTAGTAAGCATGGTACATGCTATTTTGGTCCTTAGCTAAGTTATCCTTTATGTGTTTCAGTTACCATTCTTATGTAATTGGATTTGTTGTGCCAAATCAAAAGGAACTCACAGAGCTAGCTAGAACAAAAGGATTTAACGGGACTTGGGAAGAGCTATGTAACAGCATCGAAATGGAGAACGAGGTCCTTAAAGTGCTTTCTGAAGCTGCTATTTCAGGTGAGTGTTCTGGTAGACTGATTCTTAACAACTGAGATGGGAAAAGTATATGCATCTATTTAACCTGTTAACATTATAAGGGTTAGAATTCACCCTTTCCTGCCTCGAAACGCTTTGTACCATTCAGGTCCTTCTGCAGGACATACAAATATCTACTCTTATTAAACTGATTTTTAAAAATACACTTAAAAATATTTGTAATTTTCTTTAAAAATGTGTACATGGGACTATTATAATAGTTATATGATACATGGAATTTATCAGTGTCTTAGTTGCTTTTTCTGTTGCTGTAATAAAGTACTCTGCTAAAAGCAACTTAAGGGAAAGAGAGTTTATTTTGGCTTGCAGTTCAGGATACAGTCCACCATGGTGGGGAAATCATGGTGACAGAAAGCTTGAGGAAGCAAATCACATTGTCAGTAAGCAGAGAGAGATGAATGTTGGTTTTCAGCTAACTTTCATCCTTTTTATGCTGAGTAGGGAATGGTACCACTCATAGTGGGCACATCTTCCCAATTTACCCAATTTCCATTTACCCAATTAGAATAATCTCCTGTAGTCATTCTCAGAGGCCCTTTTCCAGATGAGTCTAGATCTCATTAAGTTGACAGTATTAAGCGTTGTAATCAGGAAATGCCAAGTTGGGATTTATAGTTCTTGACTGTTCTCTTCCTTTTAACCTTTGTGTTCTGCCTTCACCTTTTCTTTGCTTGCTCCTGCTGTTCTTCAGAGCCATGCTGTTTCCAGGGTGCAGTAGTCCTCAGTGAAAGGTCACTGGCCTGTTACACTGGGATGTCCTGTATCCTCTTTCTGTATCTTAAAGATTTGTATTAGTTGATGTTAACTATATGTAATAATGAGTCTCAAGACATTTTTCATACATACACACACTGTCCTTCAATTATTTTCTCTTCCTAGATAATTCCTTTTCTGCTTTTTTTCTGTTTGGAGGCTGGGTGAGATAATTAGGCTTACGTACAGGAGCATGGACGAGGGGCTGTTTGTAGTAGCATGAGCATCTTACTAGTGGTTTTTCTCCCTCTACTGGCAACTGTTCACATTGCCTGTAGGTCTTCAGGGAGTGAGGTGGTGCTTGTCCAGTCCCTCTCCTTTTCTTTCTGCTAAAGACTAATATTGTTTGCTCAATAATAAATAGCTGTGTCTAAGTTAATATTAAATACAAGCATTACCTTTTATTTTTACCTGGATCTGTTAAATACGAATGTAAAAATTTTAAATTTGCATTTACCAAATGAGGTAATTATTTTGGCCCATTATTTCAACTGTAATTATGTTTTGGAATATGTAAACTTAAAGATAGTTTGTAACATTTTTAGTAACTTAAAACTTTGGACTAATGCTAAATTGATTTAATATATATTCACTATTAGTACTTAGTATTAATTAATATTCATGAAAACATATGCCATTACTAAGTAAGGCAGACCATGGATACATCAAGACTTGCATAATAGATCTGGAGAGATGGTTTAGCAATTAAAGAGGGCTTGCTGTTCTCCCAGATGATGGAGGTCGGTTCCAGGCACTCATGTCAGGTGGCTCATACCCACCCGTAACTCCAGCACTAGAGCATCTGACACACTTCTCTGGTATAGGGACTTGCATTTACATGTACTTACCCATACACAGACACACACAAACAAAAGTAAATAAAAAAAATAACCATATACTGTTTACTTATTTTTACATGAAACAAATTACTGTAACATAATGAAAATACCATACAACTTGCCATTTAATGTATGTAATTAAATGGTTTTTTTTTTTTTTTTTATCATGTTGGACAACTGTTACCATAGTCAATTTATATCACCCCACCTCTACCCTGAGAAAAAAACTGTTCTTTTTCCTCTGGGTTCCCTGTCCTTAGAAGCCACCAATAGACATTCTATTTTACAGACTTGCCAGTTTGGGACTGTTTCTATAAGTGGAGTCATAATGCATGATTTGTAGATGATGTTTTAGCATGTTTTCAAAGTCCACCCATGTTGCAGCATGTATCAGTCCCCAGTCTCTTTTATTGTCCAATAGCATTTTATTATGTGGATATATACCACATTTGCGTATTCATCAGTGATGGATATTTTCCTCCTCACTTTTGGCTGTTGGAAGTGGGGCTGATATGAGCATTCATATTCAGGCTCTGGTGTGGATGTTTTTCCCTCCCCGATACATACCTGTGAATAAAAGTAGTAGATCCTAGGTTAACTTTTCATAAATCCTTTTAAAAAATAGAAAGACTTTTTTTCTAAAATATTATTTCAACATTTTCTATATGATTTTCCAGAATGGCACATTTTAACCATTGGTGTTTACCGATTCCAACTTCTCCACATCCTTGGTAACACTTGTTATTGATTGTTCTTCTGATTACAGACACCTTTAGTGTTATCTTCTTATGGGTTGATTGGCGTTTTTGATGATTATTGGTCATCTTTCAGTGTACTTATTGGTCCTTGTATGTCTTCTTTGGCAAATGTTTTCTCAGAGTCTTTGTTCTTTTTCACTTGTTTCTGAGATAAAGTGTAACCAGCCCATACTGATAATGAACTCAGTAAGCTGATCTATTGATAAATATCTAGGCCAGTTTTGTATCTCCCCTCCCCCCTTTTCTTTTGAGGCATGGTATCATTATGTAGTCCTAGCTGGCCTGGATCTTACTGTGTAGATCAGGCTGGGCTCATAGAGATCTGTCTGCCTTTGCTTCAGAGTGCTGGATTAGAGGTGTGTACCACCACACCTGACAGGTTCCACGTCTTAACTGTTACAATAGTGGGACAGTAAACATAGAGGTGTGTCTCTGTGGTATGTTGAGTTAGAATCTTTTAGGTATGTACCCAGGAGAGTAGTTTAGCTGGAACATGTAGTTCTGTTACTAATTAGCATGCAAATTAACATTCCACTGTGATGCCTTTGCTCGTACTTTGCTTTCCTCCTTTGTTTCTTTCTGGTTCCAGTCCTCCCGAATAATTGCCTCTCTGCTTTAATGTCATGCATATTATTTCTTTTTCTTCTTTAACTTTAGGCTTCTTTCTCATCTCCCACAGTCCCCTTCTCACTTTCATGTCGTGTACACACACAAAAATTTAATTAAGTTTACGTATGTGAAGGAAACATGTAATGCTTGCCTTTCTGAGACTAGCATATTTTGTTTGACAAAACAGTCTCTAGTTCTATTTTCCTGCAAGTGTAATAATTCATTCTTTTTGAAGTAAACTCTCCCTCCCCCCTTTTTTACTCTTGTGTCCCAGCCCTAGAGGTGCATTGTGTAATGTATCCCTGTCCAGGGAGTCTGATGCACTCTGTCTACCTAGTGGGACATGCTGCCCTTTTCCAGTCTAATAATGCATTTGATACTCACATGGATAGATGACAGAACCACCTTCCATTATACCGATATCATTTATTTCATTTATTCTCCTATGAATAAATAATTTTTATTTAAAAATTTTTTTTTCCTATTATAGTTCTCAGATGTTTCAAAAATTTGGATATTTAAAGCTCAGAAGTGAGACTGATAGTGATGGGTTGCTTGTTCTTTTGGGTATTTGGTGGTGTGTCTCGAAGAATTCTATTGTTTGCTGAGAATTTTGACTACATTTGTAACAAGTGTGGGCTTTTATTGTTATGTTTTCTTTTGTTTTCATCATCGCAGCAAGTCTGGAAAAATTTGAAATTCCATTAAAAATTCGTTTGAGCCCTGACCCATGGACCCCTGAAACTGGTCTGGTGACGGATGCCTTCAAGTTGAAACGCAAAGAGCTTAAAACACATTACCAGGCAGACATTGAGCGGATGTATGGCAGAAAATAATTAGTTTTGGCGTCAGTTTGCTGAGCTCAGATCAAATAGGAAAATACTTGAAATGTGTGTCTCAGGCCGAGGCAAACTCCGTTCCTCATATTAAACCCCAGCTGTTACTTCTCACTACATCACCATTTTTAACTGACAGGATTAGTAAAATATTAAGACAGCAAACTTGTGTCTGTCTCTGTTTCTTCCCTCTCCTCCAGTTTGCTTTGGCATCTATGACTGTGTTTGTCAATAGGAGAATTTTTCTGAATCATACTGGGGAAGCAGTGATTTTAAAACCTCAAGTTTTTAAACATGATTTATATGTTCTGTACAATGTTCAGTTTGTAACTTTTTAAAGTTTGGATGTATAGAAGGATAAATAGGAAATATAAAAATTGGTTATTTGGGGGGCTTTTTTACTTATTGTATTTAAAAATAAAAGGGTATCAATGTGAAATTATGTAAATTTTAAATGCTTATGAATCAAGTCATTGTTGAACAAAAGATTTGTTGCTGTGTAATTATTGTCTTGTATGCATTTGAGAGAAATAAATATACTCAGACTTATGTTTTAAGAAATTGAGGCCTTGCAAATATATGCCTGATACTGTTGGTTTTATATACTTATTTTTTCTACTGGGAAAATAGAGTTTAGCTGGCACTGCATGAGGCGAGGGATATAGTTCAGTGGCAAAGCTAGCACAGCAAGTATAGCACCAGCATGCTCAGCTTTTCCTGTGTAGCTTCTCAACTCAGAGCAGCAAGCAAGTGGGCACAGTCTGAATGACAGTGGAATCTTACAGATAAGAGACAGAGCTGTGTGTGCTGACACTGATGGCTCATGCCTTTAATTCCAGCACTCAGATTTTATAAGTCAGACTGGTCTACATAGAGAATTACAGGCCCGCCACAGTTACACAGTGAGGCATGGGGGAGGGGGGTGGAAGAAAATAAAGGATAGAAACTGCTATTTATTTTGCTGCGTGTATACTTACTTGCCTCAGGTTAGTCATCGAAAATTATTCTGCTTAAACTCAACTGCTTTTAGCATCATATAGTTCTCATTTTAAAAATCAGAACTGTCTTAATAGTGTACATGCTGGAGAGTGAGTGCATGCAAGAGATAAAGAGGTAGGTAGACAGATACTTCAGTGGCGGTAGCTTGTTAAAATCACCTTTCCTTAGCACCATAACACTTCGTGTTAGAGAAAGACAGTTTAGCCTGTCACTGTGTACTACTATCTACTGTCATTTCTAGTTAAGACTCCTTTGCATCAGCTAGGACTGAAAATCATGTGCCATGGCTTCCTTATCAGCCCGTCTTTCCCCCTTTCTTTAAATCTTCTTCCCCCTCCAGCTCATCTCTCTGCATCTCTCTTTCCTTCCTTTCTTCACAGGGTGTTGCCGTGTAGACCAGGCTGGCCTGGACCTCACAGAGATCCTCTTGCGTCTGCCTGTGTAGTGCTGGGATTAAAGTATCATGCATCGCCACAGCAGCCAGACTATTTTCTGATCTCCGTTACTTTAGGCATCAAAAATAAAAAAAGAGAAGGATATACACAACAAAAAGAACATGAGAATGGAGATCTGTTTAGGTGAGGTTTTGTGTGTGTGTGTGTGTGTTTGGGGGTGGGGGCAGTGGAGAGGAACCAGAGCCTTGGAGTTTCCCTCATATCACAAACTACTTATCTGGAGACACCCTAGTACAGTGTTTTGTGTTCTTATATATTGCGTTTTAGATACTCTTTTTTTTCTTTGTTGAAATTTAACTCTTAGATTATGCTTGGAAAAACTTAAACTTGGTGAGGCAGGAGAAGTGTGGCAAGAAGTAAATGGAGCTTCTCCATATCAGAATTCTGTGACCTGAAAATTAACCCATACCCCTGAAGAACATGTGTGTCTGATGTTTTGCCTTCAGAATAATTCTTTTAAAATGGTTTATTTTTTTAAAAAAAGATTTATGTTTAATTATATGTGTGGACGGAGGGGAAGTGGTATTTCATGGCAGCAGTTGACTGAAAAAACCAGAAGGGGGCGTTTAATCCTCTGAAGCTAGAGTTACAGGCTATCCTGAGCTGCCTGATGTGGGTGATTGGAACCAGCCCTCGTTCAAATGATTTTTTTCCTTTTTCTTTTTGAAGATTGAATGTAAGCGCCAATACTTTTGGAAAGATACTAATAATTGTGACTTGAAATGTCAGATTAAAAGGTAGCACCTCACCAGGTCAGAGTAAGCTGATTTCTCGGAATAGCAAATGAAGCTGGTTTAGTCTGCATGAAATTCCAATAATTTTCTTGTATGGTTTAAGTTTAGAATTACGTTTAGTTCTAAGATATCAGAGGGCAAGTCTCAAATGCCACGCTAGAATATGAAATTAATAGTGACCTTTTCAAACAGACCATTCTCTAACCCAAACAAGGTGACCTGAAAAATCCTTCAGGTTTTTTTTTTTTTGTTGTTTGTTTGTTGTTTCTGTTTACAAAAGAGATAGGAGACCCAAACCCAAACTAACCAAATAAAGCCTATGGGTTCTTTATTACTGTTTAATTAGAAAGGATAAAAACTAAGGGATTTCAAAAGTAAACTTGTAATATGTACATGTGGAAATAGAGTGTGGATCCTAAAAGAATAGTTCTTTAGGATTACTTTTTTCTAGAAATAAACTAAATAGGGAATAGTTAAACAGCAGCAAGCAGCTGTTTCTGTTTCTAGCACAAGCGACCATCTCCCCTCACACTCACACTCTGAGGTTTTTGTTTTGTTTTTTGTTTTTTTAACTTTAACAGGTTTTGCAAATGCTACAACAAAGCTGGAAAAAATACCACCTGTTTTCTAAAGCTGTGTTTGTGAGCTTTGATTGATGCCTACAATGTTCTGTGAGGTTTATAATTTGTCAGCATTACTTTAAAATAGAGGAATCTGGAATAACTACTGATAAAATAGTGCTTTAGTTTTAAAACAAAGAGTCCATGTAATACAACTTTTTAAGACATTTTACGTGTGAGTTCCTTTTGTAGGAAGAGTGTGACCGTTTGTGGTATTTTAAAGAGGAGCTGCTGTTATACATTGCATGCTGGACCACACTGAAAGGCAACGATATGTCCTGCCCCGATCTGTTTATTTACTGTGAGGTTTATTTCCAATGTGTTCTTGGTAATGATTAGTCTCTGCTTGAGAGAGTATACATCGTAAGTTCTTTGTAACAACATGAAGTTTGAAGAATAAAAATATTTAAGTTTCTGGTATTGCGACGATATTTTGCCTAAAGAAGGAAAAATCCTATAAAAGTCAAACTTCAGTTTACATTCCCGAAGTACTGGTTGTAAAGGGAGTTTGAAGAATTTTTCTTTATGACCTAACAAAATTGTGTTCTTAATTATTTTCTATCACTTTGTATTCTAACTTCTCCCTAGTCCATTCATAGTTCCTCCTTTGCTCCTTTTGGTTTTGACTGCACAGAACTGTGTTACAGTACTGATAAACATAAACTCTGTAAGTTTACCATTAAAATTTGTTGGATAAAAATAATGTGTACTTTTTATTTTTCAACTCTTAATCCCATACTTATGGTAGGAAGACTATATCAAGCTACAGTATCTCAGAAGCTAATTCCACCTTGCTAGTCAATGTTTTATTTCTGGTAAAACTGGGTATATGTAACTTGGTCATACCTTACAGTTTTAAGGTTTTTGTTTTAAAATTTTATGTGTACTTTTTGTATTATGTGTATTTTCTGCATATATGTATGTGTACCACGTGAGTACAGTGTTCACAGAGGCCAGCAGAGTGTTGGATACCCTGGAACCGCAGTTAACAGTTGTGAGCCACCATATAGGTGCTGGGAATAAAACCCAAGTACTCTGGAAGAACAGCCAGTGCTCTTACAAACAGAAGCATCTCTCCAGTCCTAAGTTAACACTTTTTATAAAAGCATTTTCCTTATTTTATTCTCTAATAATCTAGGTAAGGTATTTTCATATCAGTATCCGGAAACTTCAGTATGTTTTGCTTGTTATTTGCATCAACAAAACACTGGTGTCTCATTTCTTAACAACTTTGCTCAGAATATTATCCTAAAATACGATTTCTAACACATCAAATTCATATATGACTTTAGCATAAGATAGTATTGTCATGCTAGTCATTCCATGCTAGTTAGCTTTCCATTACTGTGACAAAATACCTTGAGGGAAAGTTTGAATTGGCACACAGTTGCAGAAGGTTCAGTTCATGATCAGTTGGCTTTGTTGTGCCTGGTCCTGTGGTGGGGCAAGATGAAATTACCCTGTGGAGGTTGGGAAGGAAAACATGGGCAGGTAAATGTCCCCAGCAGCCTAACAAACTCTCACAAGGTTCTAGCTCCTTAGAGCTCTACCACCTGCCTGTACTACCGTCAACTGGGGTCCTTCAAAACCTATGAGGGACATCGAAGATAGAAGGGATGATACATTATATAGCTTGGTTTCAGAGACGTTTTCATTGTGATATGACACAAAACATCCTGTTCGGGTTACATTTTAAAATATTCATTTGGGAATTGCATACTGTGTATCTTGATAATGTTTACCCTCTTCCTTTCTCCTAACGCCACGCAGATACACCAACTCCTCGATATTCCTTCTATATGTAAAGTAAGGGCCTGTTACCTCAGTAAACCCAATGGCTCACCACGATGTGAGGCGTCCCGAGGAGGTGTGTGGAGCTGTTGAGGGAGTTAGCACATAGTGTATATGTGCCTTCATCCAGTGTCGTGTGAGTTTTTCGGCCAGCCCTTCTCCATCTCATGTTCTTACCTAGTGACACGTTGGGACTGATAATAACGTTAGGACTCATTCAGAGGCAACTTCTCCCATTGGTTACTCCTTTTCTTAATAGTCCTCAGTTCCTTGTGAACAAGGGTTTCTCTCCCACCTGGATTTTGTTATCAAATGAAAACAAGATCCCATTTTGAAGCCTTCCTCATGGATGACCTTCAGTTTCTCTCTAGTATGACTCTGGGTGTTGCAAATATGTATGAACAGATTTTCTTTTGGAGAGTTTCTTCAGATGGAAAGAGGGACAACCCACGGCTACAGCTTTTCCCATTGCCTTCACAGTTTCTTTTTTACTGTGAATTATTTTATACTCGGCCAGAGGCAAGCTAAAGGGAAGATCTCCCCACACTGGCTGTCTTCTGCAGTTTGGACTGTGCCATTCACTGAGGATGTGTTACAGGAGAAAGATTTCTCTACTTCTTTCACATTTGCAGATTTTAGAGTTCTGTTGCTTTCCTTACATTGATCCTTGTTGAATAAGGGACGGACAGTGGGAAGAAACAATGCAGTTATAGAAAGAAATGGTGGCTTCAATGGGCAATAGGCCAAGTTTACCCTGTGTTCTTAGATGAAACATTTTAAAAGATGATCAATATGTCTGCATACCAAGCTGAGTAAAATCTGAGCCAAGTATCAGGAAGGCAAAAGGGACAGACATGTAGAAAGATGGCCTTGGACCCCATTTCAGACATCCGTCAGACATTTGTAAGCTTTAGTGAGGAGCTCTTAGGAAAGGGGCCTACAAGTTTCTGTGAGGTAACCGAGGCAACGATTTCCATTCCATCAGAGATATTATCTCCAGCAAGCTTGTGGGAAGTTGATCATTTGTTGCTCAGCTGAGTGTCCTCCAAATCTAGTGGTTTTACGTCAACCAAGCTAATGTGGTTTTGCTCTAATGCGTCAGCATCCAAGTTGGTTCTAGGACCTTTCGAAGGAGGAGGTTATTTCCTTGGTAGCAATCCCCACTTGCTTTGCTGGTTTAGTCACAAGGATCCTAGATGTAAACATTCTGGATGAGTGTAGAATCTGACTCAAAGGCTTCACCTCCATTTCTTGACCTCATTCTTGATCTCATCCATGTAGCTGTGGCTTCTGGCCCATCACTCTAAGGATGTAGCTCTTACATGGAGCCCCTGGGACGACACTATGCCAATGGAGCCAAGGTTTGTAGTTGACCTCTGTCTCCTTTGAGTTGGCTGCACCTGTGCGACTCTGTGCTCGAGGCACTGCTTTTCTTTTCTTCAGAAGGCCTCCCTTGCTTTCTCCTGACACATCTTGGCTTTTCTCCAAGATTTACCATGTGTGCTTGTCCTTCTTGGGCCAGCCTCTGAAACTGGAAATCTCAGTCTCTACCCCAAGCTCCCCTTTCATCAGGACAACTATGGTCTCCTTGCTTTCTGCTTCAGTATAAGGAATGAAGCCTCATCCAGGAGCTTTGCTGGCTTCCTGCTGCACCCATGCCCAGGATCCAACCAGACACCAAGACCTGGGTGCAACACCCTGTCTTCCTCAAAGACTTCCCTCCTTCCACACCTCTGTGGTCCAGTCTGTCAACAGATACTTTACCCTTCAGAGTAGCCTCCTCACTGGCCCTTCTGCATTCATTTTTCTTTAATATGCTCAAACTTTTTCCCACACTATTGCCAGGGTGACCTTTCCAAAGCATAAATTGAATTATGCCTTTAAAAAAAACCCAATTTCATGGAGATACAATTCACCCACTTAAAGTTCATGCCTAACACTAACAGACTTAAGCAAACAGTACGATATCTAATTTTAACATTTCCCCATACTCATTAGCACTCACTTCCTGTTCTTTTCCCCCATCCTCAGACAACCTCTGATCTACTTTGTTTCTATGGATTTACCTATTCCAGACATTTCATAAAAATATATAACATGTAATCACTTGTGATTGGCTTTTTTTTAAAGAGGATTTTTCAAATATTTTGTATGTGTGCATGTGCATACGTATCTACTTCATAGCAACACATGGAGGTTATAAGAAAACTTCTGGGAGTAGGTTCTACCATTTGGGGCCTGGAGATTGTTCACCAAATATGCACTTAGCTATTTTGCCTGCCCAGCAAGTATTTTATTTTTTCCATTTAGAAAATATGACTTCATTTTTAGTGGAAATTTTTATTTTTCACTTTTTGGTTAGCATACAAAGAAATGAGTTTCATCTTCACATTTTAATATATATCATTATACATTACAATATTAGCATATATCAACTACATATAATAATGAGTTTCATTATGACATTTTCAAGCATATGCATAATGTATTTAGATCAGATTTACCCCCATTGCTTTCTTGGCCCATTCCCATTTCCACTAAGCCTAGTCTTGGTCCTACTCATGCCTGAACTACCTTCTTCCATCCCCATCTCCCTCTGTCATTGGTTTTATTTTCAATAATGCTCCTCTCTACTTCAATAATATATACATTTCTTTACCTTGTCCCTCCCTTTAGGCCTCTTCCTACCCATCATATCCTTTCTTCTTTCATGTTATACACACACACACACACACACACACACACCATTTATCTGTTGGTGAATGTTGAGGCTGGTTCCATATCTTGACTGTTGTGTATAGTTCTACAGTGAACATGGATGTGCAGGCAGTTCTGTGATGGCTGACTTAGGATCCCTTGGGTGTATATCCAAGAATTGTATAGCTGGACGTCTGGTGTTTCTATCTTTGGTTTTTGAGAAATGCATACTGATTTTTATAGCAGTCCAGTTTATATTCTCACCAGCTTTATGCAAGAGTCCTTTTCCCGCACCCTCGCCAGCATTTTTTGTCACTGGTGTTCTTAATGATAGCCATTCTGACAGGAGTGTGATTTTACTTGGTGGGTTTTCAAAGTTCATCAGTGCTGTAGCATGTGCAAGAGTCTTGCTTCATTATTGGCCAAGTGATACTGCTTTGCATGGATATACTGCATTTTGCTTGTCTCTCAATCATTTGCTAGGCATTTGAGCTGTTCCCACTATGGGACTGATACAAACACTAATGTCCATGTTTTTGAGAGAGGTACATCTCTCTTCCTAAGAATGACTTGATCACCCCTACCCTGACCCCATAGGGTCATATGCTAAAGGTGTTGTCCGCAGTGCTGTGTTCAGAGGGTGCATGCCTTTAATCCCAGCACTTGGGAGGCAGAAGCAGCAGATCTCTGTGAGTTTGAGGCCAGCCTGGTCTATAGAGTGAGTTGTAGGACAGCCAGAGTTACAAGAGAGAAATCTTATAAGTGATGCTTTTTATAATTGATCCGCTACTGGTTATGGTAGAAAGTATAGAAGGTGGAGAAGTATGGCCTGAATGGAGGAAGTGGGTCATTGGGATGTACCTAAGAGGGGTATATCTTTTTTTTCTTGAGATAGGGTTTTTACTCTGTAGCTCTGACTGATCTGGAATTTCCTATGTAGACCAGACTGGCACTGAATTCAGAGATCCACTTGCCTCTGCCTTCCGAGTGCTAGAATTAAAGGCATGCCCTACCATGCCCAGACTGTTTTATTTTACTTTTTGAGGCAGTCTTTATTGGGCTCATACAGAGTCCATTGACTTTGAGAACCTCTGTGAACTTGCTAATTCTCTTCTCTACCATCTTTGCTGCCTGCTTCCATCACCTCATGAGCAGCTGCTGCTTCTGGTAGTGTATACCTTGTCCTCAGGCTCTTCCTATCTGTGTGTCTCTGCTTCTGTCTACCGCAAGGTGAGCAGCCTCTTCCACCACGTCTTTCTGCCACCATGATGGGACTTGCCTCAGGCCAAGGGGGCCATGGGTGAGACCTCTGACCACATGAGCTCAAGTAAACCTTCTATCCTCTTAGGTGGCTTCCGTCAAGTATTTTGTCACATTTATTTCAGTTAGAACGTTCACAAATGCAAACGAGAATGGCACATCTTTCCCAAAGATCACAGCAGCAGCTGAGGGGAATTTTGCTGGTAGGAGGGGACCTTCTCAACGGTTGATAGACGCATGAGGCTTCTGGGAAAGTAAACTTGCCAGGTAGGATAAACCCCCCCCCCCCACACACACACACACACACACACACACACACACACACACACTGAGCCGAGAACTTCAGTTCTACCACTTAAGTAGATTGCTCTAGGGTGAGAGCCCCGTGTTTCTCAAACAGGGTCAGGAACACACTGCTACATTTTGAGACACTTCCATAGACTTCCTGTCTGATCTGCCTCCCAGGGCTCTAACTTAATTAGATCAAAATGTAAGCTGAGCCTCTCCTTTCCTCCCTTCAAGTGAAACAAGAGAATTAAAAAAAGAAACACCATCCTGCCCAGAGTGTGTTTTGGGAAACTTGAAGGAGACAAATGGGCTCACTGGGAGCGATTGTCTGGCTACCCTCTGAACTTTGAAGCTTCCTTCTTTCAGCTTTGTAAATCCTGGGACAGGAAACCCCTTCAAGGTGGGGTGGTTCTGAGCAGTTTTGCTATCGGCTCAGAGAAGTCCCTGGGGAACAGGGACGTAGGAGGGCTGTCCCCAGAGCTCTTGCTGTCTTGACATTTCAAGACCCCTAGTAACAGCATCCCATCTCAAATCCCAGAAAAAGGCTGCCATGGAGGATTAAGTGTATATCCCATGAAGGCTGCTGTGCCAGCCTTAACATGCCCTCAATTGTAAAATTATTTTCGCTAACACTTCAAGAACTGCAATTTTGCTACTATTATGAATCGTAATGTAAATATCTGATATGCAGATGGTCTTAGGCAACCCCTGTGAAAGAGTCATGGAGGGTCATGACCCCCAGGTTGAGAACTGCTGCCTTAGTGTCACGCCTAAAACTCCATTCCATAATATTTGAGGCTTTAAAGAAAGAATTTATTTTCATCTTATGTGTGTGGCTGTTTTGCTTGCATATGTATCTGTGTACCACACGCATATAGTGCTCACAAAGGCCAGAAGAGAATGTTGGATTTCCTGGACTGGAGTTGCAAATGGTTGTTAATACCATGTAGGTGTTAGGCACTGAACCTGGGTCCTCTCTGCAAGAGCAGTAAGTGCCCTTAGCTTCTGAGCCAGGTCTCCAATCCTGTATTTCAAACGTTTGCACATGTAACCTCAACTTACCTGTCCAGCCAAAGAGTCCTTTGTTCCCTCATGAGGACTTTCAGTCAGATGAATACGTGGAGGACATAGAGTCTGAGTGTATCAGGAACATGAATTCTGCTTTAGACCAGCTAGATATGTGATACCTCCATGCATTGCTCCCTCTTCCAGGCTGAAAGTCTTGGTCCGTAAACGAGAGCTGTGAGGTGGTGGAGAGGATTCTGCTGAGTTGAGGATGAGGGAGCACAGACTAGTGGCTGAAGAAGTGGATGCTAGGAAACTGGTTTTTAGGTCTGAGACTATGCCATTTCCACAGAACAAACAAAGCTGCTTTCTGGTCCAAATCATGACTTGGTGCTGTGCTGTGAACCTGGATATCCTTGCCTTTTCCCGTTGGTTAGAATCCTGTGCATTCTTCAAGGCTGGTGGGAACTTTCCCTCTTTCTTGCAGACTTACTCATGATCTGAGTCCTCAGTGTCCAGATGCATGTCTGAATTCTCACTGTCTTGTATTATGTCGTTGGTAACTTCTTTGCCTTTCCTTTTCTAAGTTCTGTCAGTCTCCTACCGAATCTGCAGAATGATCTTCTAGGTCTCTTGTCTTTTCTGTCTCTTGCTTTTTTTTTCCTGTTTATGTTTTGAATGATGTGGATTCTATTCTAATTATTTAATTCTAATATAATTAATATTTATTAATATAATTAATATTTAATTATAAAATAATAATATTATTTCTAATATAATTATTTAAATGAATATTCTCTTTGTAGTTTTGAACATTTCTGATAGCTGTTTTATGACAAAGGGCTTGTTTTTGATTGCTCCCTTGATATCCTATTTTTGTTTTACAGACACAATTATTAGAGGTTTTTTTTTTTTTGATTTGTTTTAATTTACACTGGCTTAAGCCATTAAAAATGGATCAATATATCCTGAAATGGTTGGTTGTCCTTGAACAAGGACAGTGGGAAGGTCATGGGTAGGGGTAGGATCTATTGGCTATGTGGCCTTACCTTTAGAAAATAGGGAAATCCTGAATGATATGAAGTAGACTTGCTCCTAGTGGGTGTACTTGACTTTGAGTAGAATACTCAAAGAGGAGACTGCGGTGAGAATGAGTGGCTTGCAGGTGCTCTGAGGAGATTCTGGTGGAGGAAAGGAAAAGCCAGATTCACTGTTCTCTGGCAGAGCCATTATGGAAGAGTGAAGTTGCTAGGGGGGAATTCTTGTGGCCCTCTCTCCGCAGTCCCTGGCAAGCAAGTGGAGAACACTTCCCTTAGGCCTTGAGTTCCCCCACTGTAAAGGTGACATAGCTTGGCTGTTGAAGGACTGTGTGATGAGACTAGGCTACAGGTTCCTTCATTATGTAAATAGGCCTGTGGATGAGGGGACAAAGTTTTTGTGTCAGTGAAACACCTGAGGAGCTTCTATTTCAATAAAAATCCCTGAGATAAGATGATCAAGATTCTACTGTCCAGGATGGCGCTTGCCATGACAGGTGGTTCCCTGTGCTGAAGTCTGGCAGGTTTGCATCGGTGAAAATGCCACCTTGTCTTCTTGGCTGAGCAACACTGTAGGTGAACCGCTACAAGTGAAGCACCAATGTGAAGCACGACATCACGCCAGCTACATCCAATGTGGAGACAAGGGAGAACAAGAGGGAAACTTCAGACCTCACAGAGTCTAGTGAAGGTAAAGAACAGTTCCTGAAGGTAGAGGAGAGTGGGAAAGGGTAAAAGAGACTCCAAGATAGGCCTCAATAAAAGGGAGAGCCAGAATAAAATGAAAGCTCTATAAAGAGAGTTGTAATGAGAAAGAAAGCTCAGAGGGGAGAGTCCCAGAATAGAGACCTCTAGAGAAAGTGAAAGAAATTGAGAAGGCCAGGAATCCTGGTAAAGTAAGAGAGAACCTTGGCCAGGTCCTTCAAAACATTAGCCCACGGCCACAGCCAGAGCACTCATAAGTCATCTAGGAATATTTCGGACAAATGTTTTGGATAAATTTTGATGGTAAAACAAAGAATTTGGCTAGGAGTGAGCCAGAGTGTGCTTTGTAACAAACTGAGTTCGCTGATAGCTGATGTGTGTGTGTGTGTGTGTGTGTGTGTGTATGTGAAGCCAAAGCAAGGTCTTGTGTTTGGGGTCTGTTAAGAAGGTATGTGTATGTGTGTATATATATGTTAGCCCCTAGTGGTGGTGGAAAAGAATGCCAAACTGCCAGGCAAACTGCCAGGACATTTCAGCCAGAGATTTTTCCCAAGGGCCCAGGACCCCCTGATGTGGAAGCTGAGGCTTGGAGTAAAAAAGCCACTGACTTAAACTCATGAGTTTTTTTTTTTTCTTCTACAAACTTTACTACAAACAGTTCAGACACTGATGAAGTGGTTTTGACAAGACACATCTGCTATGATGTTGAGAAAACTCCAGCCCACAAAGGAACCTTTCCTTGAAGACAAAGATCACCTGCAATGATGCTGAAAAGGACACCTGCTAAAAGAATATTAAAAAGAACTCCCAGATGATCAGGACTAACAGCTGCTACATTATGAAGAAGTCTTTGGAATGAATGTTCTGCCGAATTTTGAATTCAAACATATTTCTTTAGAAATTGCCAGATACAACCATGCTGGACATTGTGAGAAGCTTGATATATGTTTGGTTTCATTTGATCTTGTGTATCCTCAAAAGCCTCATGGTTGTTCCTTTTGTAGATAGTTTTGTTGGTATAGTGTTAAATTGTGTTGTAGAGATGAAGTGATTTTTTTTGGGGGGGGTGGTTTGGCTTATACAGGAAGGGAAAAATGTTGCAGAAGTTTATTTCTAGTTATGTTTAAAATGGTTGTTTTGTGCATTGTTGAGGGAAGGACTGCCTAGGCCTTGGCATTTTGTATTATCTGCAGGTGTTGGCTTTATGTAATAGATGTTTGATTTCTCATGATCTGCACGTGCTCACTGCTCTCTGGCAGAGCTATTATCAATGAAACACTTGAGGAACTTCTGTGTCAATAAAAACCCCTGAGATAAGACAGTTGAGGTTCCATGGTCCAGTATGGCTCTTGTCATGACAGGTGGTTCCCTCTGCTGAGGTCTGGCAGGGTTTGCAGATATGAAACTGTCTCCCTGTCTTTCTTGGTGAGTTACACAGTAAGTGTACTAAAAAAAACTCCTTTAATGCTATGGTTCTTTCCTTCTAGAAATAACAGAGCTTGGGAGTCTTACTATCTCTTGTTTTTGTTTGTTTTGGTTTGCTGGGGCAAATAGGTTACTTCCTCATGGACTTTCCAGTTTTTTAAGTTGAAGGACCCTCCCCGTCCTTCCCTTGTGGCAGTGCCTTCTCCCCACTTCCCTTTCCATCACTCATACCCAGTGTAGCTGCATGTTCTTCCCCAAAGAAAATCAAGAGGCTGATTCTAACATACCCAAATACAAATCACAAGCAGAGCATTATGACATGGTCCTCAACCCTACAGCAAATGGCTGTATCACATTTTCAGCAAATGGCTGTATCCCGTTAACTATCATTCCTGTTGCTATTGTGGGTTTTTTTTTTAATTTATTTTTTTACCCTCTAGCTCAGGAAAGAGAAAAGAAGATAGAAAGAAATCTTCACTGCCTTTGTTTGCACTCGATAAATATATTCACAGCCCTTTTTGGCGTCCAAAGCTTGGAGAGCAGGAGTGGATAGTGAGATGGACTAGTGTCTAAACTCAACATTCCCTAACCAAACTTCTCTAACTGAAATTCCTCTAAGCAATAACCAACCAACTAACCAATCAACAAATCAACCCACCAACAACCACTCAACACTGGCTTTCCTGGTTTCAACCAATATATGCTCTAAGCAAAGTTACCAGAAGCCCAAGAGGCATGAAATCATAAGGACAAACTACACGTGACAAAATAGTTGTATGTAACCAAATTATAGCCACAGGTAAACAACAGTCTAAATGAAACTCATTATCATTCACTACACCTGGGATGGAAACAAAAACATAGTCCAAATGCCATTTTGTCTTTTTAAAGAAACCAAAACCACAACTCTCCTTCAAAGCACCCCACCACACTCATTCATCTAACACATGATCTTTCTTGGCTTTCAAATGGTCCATATTGCTTAAAAGGAGAAGGAAAATAGTCATTCTTCTATATTGAAGGTAGAGAAAAAAGTATATTTTAGAGACTATATTCTTAACTATAGGAGGAGGTTGTCATCTCTACAGGATTTTCTCAGGAGAGGAGACTAGTCTAGGATGGAAGTGACTCAGGAGGAAAGCTGTGAGATTCCTTCCTGCATCAGCTCATTAAAATAAATGATAAGGCTACCCCAATTAGCTCACAAAATCTACTGAACTCAACTTTCGTACACAGTAAATGAACCCACAGTTAAACAGTGCTGTAGACAATACAGCGTGGGCACTGCGTCTTTTGGAGGGGAGGCTGAATAATAGTTTGTAATAGTGTGATAAACACTCACCAAAAGTAACTTGAGGAGGAAAAGGTTTATTTCATCTTCTGGGTTACAGTTCATCATTGAGGGAAGCCAGAGCAGGAACCCAAGGCCGGGGCTTGAAGCAGAAACCTGCTTACTGCTTTGTTCCTAGGCTCATGTCCATCTACCTTTCTTCTATATGTCCACATACCCACAAATGTCCTGGTCCACCGTGGGCTGGGTCCTCCAACATTAATCAGCGATCAAGAAAATGCCTCACAGGTATGCCCATCATCCAGTCTGATGGAGGTAATTCTTCAGTTGAGGTTTCCTCTTCCCAAGTGTGTCAAGTTGAGAGCCTAGGTCAGCCGTCACAAGACATGACTATGTAGTAACTTTCCACCTTTTCCTGTCTGTCTTTCCTATGCTCTCTTTGCCATCTGTCTATGGATTTGTCTAGAAACTCTCTATCATTATCTCTCCATCTTTTACCTATTTCTCATCTGTTATGTAGCCATTACCTACTTTCTCAGTTTCCCTGTTGGGGCAATAAAATACTGCAAACAAAGCAACTTTAGGATGAAGTATTTTCAATTTGGGTCACGGTCTCAGGCAGAGTCCTTTATACTGCTGCTCTCAAGGCAGGATGAGCTTGCAGCAGATGGTCACATGATGCCCTCAGTCAGAAGGAGAGTAGTCATGTGCAGCTGACTCTCTCCATTTTATACAGTCAGGGTTTCCAGCCCGGAGAATGGTGCCACCCACAATTAAGATGGTTCATCTGATGTCAAATAACTCAAGACAATCTTCCACAGGGCCTGTCAACCAACTTGCTGGTTGTGGTGAGCCCTCAGACAATGGGCCTCCATTCTGCTGTGAGCCGCTGGCTATTTTGCCTATTCCATTATTGGGAGATTCTCTGAGCAAAACTGAGTCACTAAAATAAACTGCCGGGAGCGGCTAGTTTTGAGGAAGTCAAAGATTACCTAAAGGTACATTCCTTCTCTGGCTAAACATTCAGCTCCATCAAGAGAAGCTATTGCCCTAAGTAAGCATTTAGCACCATCAAATGAGGCTATTGCCCTAGGTGAGCATCTAACTCCACCTAGCAAAGCTATTTCCCTGGGTAAACATTCAGCTTCCCTGAGAAAAATTATCTCCCAGGATAAACATCCTGCTCCAACAAAAAAGAATGTCTTAAGGCTATTGATACCCTCATTGCATACCTGCTGAATTCCTTGTGCTTTGTAACCATTGAGAAAAAAGTATATTAACTGAGACAAAAAATAAAGCTTCAGCTCCATTCCATCTGCGCTCAATGATACTGTATATGCCTGGTCTATCCCCTTCCTTTTATGTCTCTTTTCCCCTTTCCTCATAAGGCCCCTCAGTCCCACCCTCCATTCATATACTTTCCGACTTGCCAGGCTGGCTCTGGCACCAGGTGAGTCGAGATTCTATCAAGTTGATAATTAACACTAATCTTCATATCAGTTTATCTGTTGATCTATGGGTTTGCTTCTTATTTTGGTAACATTACCTTTAATTTTGAACAGAAACTCAACACAAATGAAACAAGGCCTCTCATCCATCTCCTCACAATCCTAAGTCCTCTCTGCAGATTACCTTATTTCAGGAACCTCAGTGGAGGCACATTTGTCCTTTGGGACCTGATGCATATCTCATACCATGGATGCCTTCAGGTTCATGCTATAAGGAGCATCAGAACTTTGTTCTTTTTTAAAGATCGAGTTTTTTAAGAAATTGATTGTGTGCATGGTGTGTGTGCGCGTGTGTGTGCGCGCGCGCGCGCGTGCGCACCCACCCACAGAGGTCAGAAAGTGGGGTTGGATTTCCTGAAGCCGAGTAACATAGGGTTGTGGGTTACCTAACATGGGTGCTGGGAACTGGACTCTGGTTCTCTGCAAGTGGTCTTAACTGCTCAGCCATCTCTCCAGCACCCTCCTTTTCTTTTAAAAGCATGATGATAATTCAATCACACACATCACATTTTTAAGTTCATTCACTTGGTGATGGGCATTTGGGGTGTTTCACTTTCATCAGTGCAGGATTCTGCTTGAGTTCCTGTATTCACTCTTGAGACTTGCATTTAGAAGCAGGGTCCAGGATCACGTGGAACTTCTGTATTGAACTTTTTGAGGACTGGTCAAATTGCTTTTCACAGCTTCAGCATATCATTTCACAGGACAGGATGTGGGACCCAGAGAGGCTGAGCCCCATAAAGAGCTGTTCAATTTAGACGACTGTCACATGCATGGGTTGTGCTTTCCACCTTGACATTAGTGTGGATTTCCCTCCTTTGTCTCCTGATGGTAATTCAGATATTCCAGCTTAAAGATGAAATCTAAAGACTTTATTGCAAAAGCAAACAGTCTCCTAAATCTTGCTTAATGTTACTGCTTCCCGTAACTCAGAAGTGGGGTCTTTTCCAGCCGCCCCACTTGGTGCACAGCCTTTTCCCCGCAGCTTTTGGTGCCTGTAGTCAGGACCTGCTGAGGTTCTTTAGAATGACACACCTACTTTCTGGTCTCTGATCCCAGAACACGGTGTGGATTCTGTGCTGCTGTCATATACAGCTAGGTAGGCGGAGTTGCTATGTCTGTGAAGTAGTATTTGGAGCTCCCTGGCCTCTGTCATAGCCCTGCCCCTTTATGTCCATCTGTCTCTAGAACTTTCACCTCTAAATCCGGATCTGCTGGTCAGCTGTCGCTCATGATAGCCAGAATGACTTTCCCCAGGAGTGTTTATGCCGAGCACCTGGCTTCTGACACTGGCGTGAAAGACATACGGTAGGACGTCCCAAGTTGGCGCATCACGCTTTATTTGGGAGGTCCCCCCAACCTCCCATATTGCTCCTGAAGTCATGCCTCTTCCCCAGAGGGCTTTCTGATTTGGGAGGTGGCTGGGAGGGTGGAGGCCTGCTTGCTGGATCTGGAGAAAATTTATTTTTCATGACAGTGAGAATCACTAACTTAAAACACATTTAGCCAAGGAACGTTTAGATAACGAGGCCTGGCGAGGGGATGAGATTTTGGGATAGAGAAAGGACCTCGCTAAACAGGCCTTTTCTCATGCGCATGCGTGGAAGCAGGAGCTCGGCCTATGTAGTTCCGCAGTCGTCCACAAGATGGCAGAGGAACTCTGCTCACAGCGTCCCGGTGCCGCGCAGCCTCTAGTCCGGTAGAAGATGGCTTGGTTTAATGAAGCGTTTACCGACTTCACAAGATAATCTGACATTTAAAGCATTCTGCTTGAATATTCAATGAAAAGTCGAGCTCCCAATAAACTAAAGGAAATGTGTAGGGAAGCTCTCAGGACTGTTTCTGGCCTGTACAAGAGATCAGTGTCAAATCTGGAGTTGATAGTGGGGTTGTGTTTGTGGGGTGGGTTGGGGAGTATAGACTCCTGTTCAAAGGCTGTCGTGAAGTCTAACTGGGGGTTTAGTTGTTCATCGCTCTAGGCGTTTAGTATGAACGACACTAAGCTGTGTGCAGCAGCCACAGAAATACAAACAGCCCCTGTCTTTGAAGAGCTTGCACCCTACTGGGACACTGACAAAGGCTTAGATAAGAAAAATACCCAGTGTGTCAGAGAGGAGCATCAGGTGTGAGTGGAGGGATGTACCTTTAAATCTGTGGTCGCAGAAGACCTCCTGGGAAGGTGACATTTCAGTAAGACCTGGAGGCTTGATGAGCAAGCCCTGAAAACCTTAGGGGAAAGACTTCCTGGCAGAGGGCGCAACCATGTAGCAGTCCTGAGTTGGGACCAAGGAGGCCAGGGTGGATGTCCGGCAGAGTGAAGTCGGACAGCAGGATATGAGTCAGAGAGAGGCTGGGGTGAAGAAGGAGATTTTAAAAGTGATTTTTTTAAATAAGTGTGCATTAATGAATGGTGCATTATAATGGGGTTTATTATACCTTTCTCTACATGTACATAATAATATATTTCGATCACATTCACCCATTTTTACCCTCATCTCTCCCTCCAACTCCTTATAATCATTTTCTTCTTCTTAATTAGTCCCTCATTCACACTTTTTGTTTTTGACCTAATGAATTTAATTCCAGTTATTTACGGGAGCATCTATCTCATCAGTGGCCATCACACTGAAGGTTGCGTTTCTTGAGAGAAAGGAAATTTTGAAACAAAAGGATGCAACCACACCTCGTAGCAGAGAGGGTAACGGCCAGCACTCCACTAGGCCAGCACACAGCCAGGCTTTCCCAGCCTTTGCCCAGTCCATGCCCGGGACTTGGGACTCTCTGCTGTCCAAGGCGCAGGAGAAAGCATACCAGCTTCCTGCCTGTCCATCTTCCATCCACGGATGTGGGTGGAGTTGCCAGGGGCACCGCTGAGCTGGGCTTTGAAGTTTGGTACAATATTAATGGGAACTAGCTAGAGTGCAGAGGGAAGGCCGCTCAGCCAGGGAAACAACCTGACATTTGACAAATGTCTCTGTGTGGAGACCGATGTCCCTCGCTGGAGTCATGGAAACCATTTTGTCACTTCCCTGATCCCTTGCCTTTGGCCCAAGCACAGTCTCCGTGGCATCTGCCTCAGGGCAGATGGAGGGCTGGAGCCAGAGGCTAAAGGATTTTTATTTTATTTTATTTTTTTAGGGAGGCTTAAGCAGTACAATGCATGTTATACAATTAAAAAAACAAGATTAAGAAAGAAAAACTGCTCTCTTGCCCTCCTCACCTCTCCCACCTACTGGCCCCTGGCATCTTCCCAAAAGGAGAAATGAGAAACTTGTATTTCTCTTGGCTTCCTGATGAGGGATCTGGTTATTTTTCTACTATTGAAACATAAAATTAATTTATTGCCTCCGCTAAATTTGATTTAAAAAATCTTGTTGTCCCTTACACACACACATACACACGCACACACACACACACACACACTCAATTAAGTTTTTTTTTTCTTTTTTAAACAGCTACTCCACAGAGCCAGTATCCGGTTTCATGGAGTACTTACTTTCAGTAATTCTTTTCCTGGATACTTTCCAATTGTTTCCAGAGTCCAAACTCATGCTTTGTGTATAAGAACCTCAACAACAACAACAACAACAAAAGTCTTCATGGCAGGAAGGGGTATGATGAATTCAGCTTTGGAGTTGAAGTAGAAGCTGATAAGGCTTCCCTAGGAGGTGTTTTGAGGCAGGGGAGCAGCGAGACCTTTGGGTGAGCAGATGAGACTGGCTACCCACCTTTCTCTCTCTGCTTGGCTCTTGCTACACCAGCTTTCTGAGGGCTGCTATAAGGAGAAACATCAAGCAACAGAAAGGGCTTCGGATGGGGAGCCTATGACTCGGAGCATGGAAATGGCTTGTTGTAGGGCTCTCCGAGGCTGCTTACCCGTTACTGTCATCAGAGATGCTTATGCAGTGAGATGACATCCCCAGCAGCTCCCCCACCCCCCAGCTTCTGGGCCAGTCTGTGTCTGACAAGCTCAACAGACATCACTGGTGAAATTCCCTCATGATTCTGACTAGCACTGGACGCCGTATCGACAGCCAGAAATGAATCCACACACTTAAATACAAATGAAGGAGTTTCAGGACTAAGATAAGGAGGAGGTCTGTTGCTTTGTGAACTGAAAGTCTTCTGAGACAGGCCCTTCCTCTACAGCTGGCCTCAAACTCAGGGCAAGTCTCCTGCCTCAGTCTCTTGAGTGTGGGGATTACAAATGTGAGCCACCATGCTCAGTTTTGTTTTTCTTTTTTACGTATGTGTTTGAATGTGTTTGGTTGTTTATGTGTGTGTGCGCGCGCGTGTGCACGTGTGTGTGTGTGTGTGTGTGTGCATGTGGAGGTCAGAGAACAACCTGGGGTGTTGTTCCTCAGGTACCACCCATATCTTGAGATAAAATCTCTCCTTGGCCTGGCTCTATCCAAGTAGACTAGGATGGCTGGCTAGTGAGCCCAGGGACACTGTCTCTGCCTCCCCAGTGCTGAGGTTATAAGAACTAGCCATGCCACCATCAAGCCTCCCTGCCTTTCTCTCTCTCTCTCTCTCTCTCTCTCTCTCTCTAACATGGAAACTCGGGATGGAGGCACAAGTACAACGAAAGCACTTTACCAACCAAACTATCGCCCTACTCTTTATTTTCTTTAAAAGAAAATGTTTCTATGTAAATGAAGATGAGAAGACCTCAGAAGATACATGAATAAGAACATGAATTTTTGATACTTTAAGGCTTCTCTTGTGTACATGTTCATCCTTTCTTACTCTTTATAGTTTTCTGCTTTGGGTTAGCAATGAACACTGTCATCAAACACGATTTGTGTAGTTCACAATGCCCTGACCATTGACTCTGGTGCTCTGGTCAGAGCCAATAGGTATGACTTTGTTTATTGATATGTGTTTGTCATTCACATGGACACGACAGCAACTTCATGCTTGGTCTCTGCGGGCATCTGTCAGTCTCGCAGAAATGCCCGCCTCTTACATTGCCCTTGCTAGAGTGTTTATCTGGCCCTATTTTCCTGCTGTTATGATAAAAATACTCTGGCAGAAGCAATTTAAGTGAGAAGAGGTCTATTTCAGCTCACACTCCGAGGCGACAGTTCAACATGCCGGGGGAATCACAGCAGCAGACCCTTGAAACAGCTGGCCACACTGTACCTACAACCTCGAAGCGCAGAGCACCGGATGTTTGTGCTTGGCTCAATTTCTCCTTCTCATGCAGTTTAAGTCCCAAAGAACGATGTCATCCATAGTGGATGAGTCTTCCTACTTCAATTTGCCTAATCAAGACAGTCCATCACAGGCGTGCCCAGAGGCCCATCTCCTTGGTGATTCTGGATCTCATCAAGTTGACAATTGAGATACAGCATTGCTAATAAGCAAGTCAGGATGACTGCTCTCCAGGCACACACACACACACACACACACACACACACACACACACACAAAACAGAAAACAAAAAACACCAAAACAACCCCCCCCAAAAAAACCAAATCCATTTTCGTAATTAATGATGGTGGCTTCTCCATCTCTTTCTCATTGATCTCATTGATCATAGATCTCACTGAGCGTTATGGAAATTGAGGCTGCTAGAGACTGCCTGCTTTGTGTCAGCAATCCTGATTTTTATGGTAACATCCCAGCACTCATCCAAAGGAGTCTTGTCCACTAGCAGCGGGGAAATAAAGACTACTGGAGGGGACTGCATCTCAGAGGTCTTGGCTAGCTTTAGAGTCATAATCCAACGATGAAGTGTGATATTTGGAGAACGTCTCCTCTGTGGGAACTTCATGGCTCCCTGCCAGGTCATAACTGGCTTCTTCCTCCAAAGAGTCTTAAACATGAAGACATGACCAACTTATTTATGGCTTCTCTCCATTAACAGGGACGCCTTCTCTCCATGGATGGAGCAATGACTGCAAATGGTTCAAACTGTGTAAAGAAATATGGTTCAGTTATAAGACATTGTATTGGGATTCTCTAGAGCAGTGGTTCTCACCCTTCCTAAGGCTGCGACCCTTTAATACAGTTCCTCATGTTGTGGTGATGCCCCCCCAACCATAAAATTATATTCATTGCTACTTCATAACTGTACTTCTGCTACTGCTGTGAATCATAATGTAAATATCTGATTTGCAGATGGTCTTAGATGACCCCTGTGAAAGGGGTCGTGACCCACAGTTTGAGAACCGCTGCTCTAAAGGAATTGATGGATACAATGAATATGTATCAGAAGGGGTATTTGTTAGCTTGGCTTATCCACAAGGGCTGGGTAGTCCGTTAATGGCCATCTACATGCAGGAGAGGCTGAGAACCTGGTAGCTGCTCATACATGAAGCTGGATGCCTCAGTAGTCCTAATCAGGGACTGAGCTGCTGGTCTCCAGTCCATGTTGGAAGGCTGAAGATGTTCTTTGGGATGAGAGTGAAGGGTGGCGGTAGCACAGTGGAGAGCTGCACTCACCAGCAGAAATGCAAGTGGCCAAGCAATTCTGTTTTTGTCTTGGACCTCTTTAAGGGACACTGTGAAGTCGCCGCCCACTCTGGGGGATGGTCTTCTCCCTCAGTTACTTCCTCCTGAAAACTCAGTGGCAGACCCCATCAGAGGCTCATCTCTTCATTGATCTTAGCTCCTGACATCCCAGACATGTCAGGTGGTATTAAAGCAGTGACAGTCTTAGCAGATGTGAGTCAGCATTTCTTCAGCCTGTACAGTTCACGAAGCCTTCTGCATGCTTTGCCTCCTTCCTGTTCTCAACTGTCATGGGAGGTAGGTACTACAGTTATGACCTTATACGAAAGGGTAAAAGTGAGTCTCAGAGCAGTTAGGAAGCTTGAGGCTTCTGAGGCCCAGAAGGGAAACCAGGTCAGCTGAACCCCAAATTCATGTTGGTGAATTGATTTTGGTATGCTTCCTTTTGTGAGCTTTATTTTTTATTTGTGTGTAGGTTGGAATACGTGCATGCACACTGTATGTGTGTGTGTGTGTGTGTGTGTGTGTGTGTGTACACCCATGTAGTAGGTATATGTGCATATATGTGAGCATGCATGTGAAGGTCAGAGGTTGATGTCAGGATGTCTTCCTCTATTACTCTCCACCTATTAATTTTTTTTCTGAGATAGGGTCTCTCACTATCTTAGTTACTTTTCTATTTCTGTGATAAGGTATCATGATCAAGGCAATTTTTAGAATGGGGACTTACAGCTTTAGAGGGTAAGTCTAAGACCATCATGGCCAGGAGCATGGCAGCAGGAAGGCAGGCATGTTACTAGAGCAGTAGCGAGAGCTTACAGCTGATTACAAACACAAGGCAGACAGAGAAAGCTAAATAGAAATGGAGTGGGGTTTTGTAACCTCAAAACCCTCCCCCAGTGGCACACTTCCTCCAACAAGGCCACCCCTCCTAATACTTTCCAAACAGTTCTACCAACTGGGACCAAGCATTTAAACATTTAAGCCCATGGGGCAATTATCTTTCAAACCACCACAGTCACTGAACCCAGAGCTCACTGATTGGCTAGACTGGATCTGAACTCAGTTCCTCTAGTTTTTGTGCCAGGTACTTTATTAATGGAGCCACCTCTCTAGTCCCCTTTATGAATGTTTGATCATTTTATAGGAAGGGTGTGAGGGTCTACATGGGGTCTGACCAGTATGGATTCCAGAATGCCTTACCAAGAAACCCCATCTTTAGGTGACGCTTGCTAACTTAAGTGTGGCTGTTTGTGTGGTGTGGGTAGAAGGAGAACACAGAGGGCTGAAATTCTTAATTCCCTTGCTTTACTCTATTACACGTATCGCCACATCTAGGGTTTCCGGGGAACGAAGTAACCATCTTTCTGTTCCTCCTCTCATAATCCCAGGAAATCAAGGTAAAGATTAAATCCTGAACCCACCAATGTTCTTAGTCCATTAGGTTATATCAAGCTCATGACATGCCACTGATTTCTCAATTAGCAGCTTGTGACTCATTGCTGGAGAAGGGGGAAGCGGTGTGTGACCCCGTGTTGTCCTAATAGCCAATCAGGTGCTCTCGTGGGCTCACTCTGTGTATTTTGAAAACCGAAACTGCCACCAGTAATTTCATGATGCTCAGGAAACTTCTAAATACCTTTAAAGATGTCACCTCCCTGTGTTATTTCATCTAATGAGACCCGAGGGCAAGGCAACCTTGTCTTCCTCCTTCAAAACTGTCTGGATCCTTTGCCGCCTGCTATTTATTGCCACAAAGGCTGTCTTCATCTAGTCTCCGTTTCCCTGAAATGTCTTCTTGAATTTTAAGCAATTTATTTTTACCGCCCTCACCTACACAGAGTGCCTCAGACTCCAGGTGATGCATTTTGGGACAAGTGGACTTCATATCAAAGTCCTTCCTCACAGAGGGAACTGATCTCAGCTCCAGCTCCAGGATGCACCTGCTGTATTCTGCCCTTCATGAGCTCCAAGTGTGTGCAGTTGCTGGGAAGTTGAAAAGGACCAGTCTGAGAAGACCAGTTTTCTGTGCTCAGGGTATTTACAATCAAACACGGAGGAAAAGAAGTATTCGAGATAAACACACAAGGAAGGCTTGTGTAGAATGGTCGTCGGGAGGTGCTCACTGTGGTGGGTAGTGCTGTCGGCTTGTCAGAACCCAGATTCTGGTTAGATTATTAATCGCTGTGGGAAGAAATGGCTTTACCAGGGGCATGACCATCCTTTGGGCAGCAGGTTCTGGGCTGCATAACTGAGAAAACTGAGCATCTGCATTCATTCATCTCCCTCTGTTGCCTGACTAGATTCAAGGCGACCATCTGCTTCAAGTCACACACTACACACACACACACACACACACACACACACACCCTTCGTGTATGTTATTTCTACACACAGGACTGCATTCCTTCCAGCGTCCTCTCTACCCTTCCTCACCACCGCTCACCAGTCACTCAGGTGGCTTCACGATGCCTTCCTATATCAGTCCCTTCCTTATCTCTGCGTTCTTGGCTCCATCTCCTCTGCTGTCGCCTAGCTCACTCATCCTTACCTGCTGAGGTCACCAGACCTGGCACAGCCTCTCTGCTTCTCTCTTGGAATTCTCTTTTCCTTTGAACCACTGCTCTGACTTAGTGTGACTCTTCTTACATTAAAGAACACATTCCTTAACTCTACTTGTGACAGTTTTTACTTAGGGTATATTTACATAGGCATCATGTAACTCTTGCAGAAGAGCCCCAGCTCTTGACCCTCTGGGCCAAGACCCTTCAGGGACCCTCTGTTTTCACCTCTTTCACCATATGCTTGATTTTTTTTATTTCTGATCTCGTGAATGGAGTCAGGCAGTGTGTGCTCCCTTGTGCTTAATTTCTTTCATTGGATCTTATATCTAAGAGATTTACTCAAGTGAGGTATATCAGTAGCTTGCTCCTTTAAGAAAAGTACTTATTTTTACTTTTTACGTATGGACGTTTGCCTATATGTATATGTATGTGCATCGTGTGTGTGCCTGGTGTCCAAGGAGGCCAGAAGAGGGCGTTAGATCCTCTGGAACTGGAGTTACAGACAGTTGATTTAAGACCGTTTCTGGCCATGACAGGTCTTTAAAGGTCAAAATATCAGATTTGTTTTCAATCAGGTGGAAACTTTAGAGTCAGGTGGTACTTCAAATTGGGAAATGTGGTTTTCTCTGGAGAGGAAAAATGTCCACATCAGGTCTGGCGCAGTGGTGTTTCTTGAACAGTTTGAGACTTGAATGGACTGTGAGCTTGCGCTCCTCAGAGTTTTCAATCCCTGGGAAGAGTTGGTAGGTCGAGGGTGCAACCAGGTATTCATTCAGACCGTATAAATGTCATGCCGCTAATGCAGTTACAGCTTGTTTTGTGATCTACAGAAATTCTCTCCCAACTAGTAAATGTGAATGGCTTAGAACGTCTCTGAGGCCATTGCGTTCTGCCATTTGGCTAGGTCCCGAAGCCAAAGGAAGGGTACACTCGCGTGTAGAGTGGTTTATCAAATCTCCTGGTAAGATATGATCTTTTAGAGTAGAAAAACCTGGAAACCATGTCAGCTTTTTGCATCTCAGCCTGAGCTTATGGAACCATTGCACACATGAGGAGATGAGGTTCTGGGTACTTAATTGAGCACTTAGTCTGGGGTCTCTTTGCAGCTACCGGGGAGGAGACACCAGAAGCTAGGTCTCTGACGCCAGTAACTCGGTGCCTCTCCCTCAGGCCCTGTATGGACAACTTCCCGATTCCCCCCATTTCTCTTTCACACACACAGGTCTTTACAATTAAGCTTTCTCCCTTAGGCATGACTCCTCCCATTAAACGCCAAAGACAACAAGACAACTATCACTTTGACAGAGAGCAGAAATTAGAATTTAAAAGCAAAGCTTTACTGTAGGCTCAACAGGGTGGTTGCTTTTTAGAGACTGGACATGAGAAGGCTTGGGAGAAAGCTACTTGCTCATAGGTTGCATGAACACCATCAAGAATGGAGTCGTGTGAGGAGAATTCTGAGCGCTTGTGAGAAAACTCCAAGAAAAAGAGACTTGTGACCTCAGTTTCTTCAAAACACCAAACTGTTCTCAGAAGGCATTGACCTGCTCCTCCCCGGTGTAACAGATAGGAGTGAGTTTAACTCATATTATTCAATCACAACTGGCTATTGCTGTCTGTTTATATGCCTCTATGAAAAAACATAGATTTTTTTTTTTTTTTTTTTTTTTTTGCCATGTGTGGATTGTCCCTGTGACTGCAGACTTCATTCAAGTGATTCTGCTTAACCTGTCTGATGCTCTGAACAAAGTTGGTTATTGCATGAGACTTTAGTCAACCTCATTCACTGGCTCCATTCTCCCAGGTCCAAACTTGGTAATAGGCAGCTTAACCTGTAACTTCTTGGAGTCTTCCAGAACCTAGTTCATACTTTGTCAGGGGAGCCACCTTTGACCTACATCCCCATTCCCCTACTCTTAGCTTCTGGCAACCACTTGTCTACTCTGTTTCTTTGGATTTAAAGATTCCACTAACAACTGTGGTCATACAATCCTTGCATTTCTCTTTCTTAATTCGTTTGCTTAGCACAATGCCCTCTTAGCACAATCCATGTTCTCACAGGTGACAAAATTTCCTTCCTTTTCATGGCTGGATAATAGTCATTGTGTGTGTGTGTGTGTGTGTGTGTGTGTGTGTGTGTGTGCACATATGTATCTCACAACTTTTTTGTATGTGTGTCATAGATGCCTCAATCAATTCTGTATTTCTGCTACAGTGAATAACTATAGAAAGGACAGGAGAGTGTGGTCATTTCTTGGGGTATTGGTTTTATTCTTTCTGGGGATGTGCAGACACAATGATAACAAGTTGAGGTGAAAGATATGTTATCCAACTTGATTGTGGAAGTCATTTCACAGACATACATGTATTACATCCATGGACACGTTAAACAGGTATAATTTTATTTGTCAAGTAGACTTCAATAAAGCTAGGGAAAAATAAGAAATTGGAGCACTTGACTGGTCCTTTATGTCAGTTCTGTCTCAGTTCTATTCAACAAAAGTGTTCCCCAGCTTTATGCCCCTGGTGTTCCTCCCTGCCCAATGTGTCTGGTGATCACTGCTATTCTTGGGGGAATCTCTGCAATGTTCAAAGGCTTCTGTGACAATTCCCAATCCAGGCCTAGCTGTTCTGCCTGTCATGAAGAGTGTCCTGGGCTGTGGCTGAAAGGTTGGAATGCGAGGGACCTCAGTGTCTTAGGGCACCCTAAAAGTGTGGAGAAGTGCCAGAGAATCTCTTTCCTTTTCTCTCTGTGCCTTTTAGGTATGGGTGCACAGGGAAAGAAACCCGTTCTCAGCTTTATTTGCAGCACTGGATCACTTTAGTCTTTTACTATAAACAGACTACAATGCAAAATTGCCTAGACAGACCTGGAGAACTAGGGAAGAAAGATAACACACATGGCACATGGTGAGTCCTGAACATGGAATTTCTGGTCCTGGGGTTCTGCGTTGACCGTCATTTAGGAGACTAAAAATAAAGAAACCTAGAAGGTCTTTGCTGTAAGATTAAAGGGAATTTCCCAGAGAAAATTAAAGAGTGGGTTAAAAGAGGCGATGCTGTAGGCTGGTCTTTCGTCTTCCATGGACTCTACTATGGGCATCTCTGAGCTAAAGAACCAAGAGGGACAACCTGGGAAAACTCTTCCCCTCAGAAAGCCTATTTCTGCCATGACGCTAGGGCAAAGAAGGGATCTAGAGGGCGCCTGTTTGGCCAGTGGACGGCACTTCAGTGATAGTGTGACCTAGAAGCCCTGAAGCAAGCCAAGCACCGAGAAAACCAACTCACATTTGTAACTGACCTGCTGTGATTTTTCCATCTCTCTATTCTTGCTTTTTCCTCTGTTCTACAGGGTAGATAGATGTGTCATTCTGGAAACCTGACCTCTGTGTTACAGCCCAGGACGGGGAAGGAGTTCTGAAGCCATGGCAACATGCCCTTCAAGGGGATTAGACTGTATTTTGACTGAAAGGAACACTGAAAGACTCAAGCCTTGTTTATGGACTGGGGCTCCAGTCTAAAAGACGATACTGTGAGCAGACGTTTTCTGATCTCAAGAAGCACACATTGCGAGTTCTGGGTCACCCACCTTCCCACGGCATCCTGTTTTCCCAGAGTCTTTGTTGCTCTTAGCAAGCCCGAAGGAAAACCACTTCCTCTGGAAGCCTTCCTGAGTCCTGTCTCTGCACCAGCCCAGCAGCCCTTCCGCAGGCTCCACCCACTCACTAGCCGGTGCCCAGCACCTGCCTGACCTTGTCTAGTCTCTTCCTAAGGGCCAGGAGAAAAGGTGGAGTGACACTTGCATCAGGTGTTTGTGACCCAGTGCTCCATCCAGAGCACAAACATCACTCTTGCCTCTGCAAAATGCTCTAAGTGTGGAAGGGCCTCTTCTCAGAACTTGGCCACCCTGCGTCATGTCTTTATAGCTGTTTCTGCGTGGCCCAGGGAAGACCCCATCCCTAGCACTAGCAGCCTTCTTTTCAAAGTGGGCACGTGCCTCAGACACTCTGTAACCTTGAACTAGGATCTTTGCCTTTGAGATGGCCATCCTATGGTTTATTAATATTTTTAATTGGTAGATAACGGTTATGCATCTTTAGGGGTCCAGTGTGATGTGTGGATATGTTTATCCTTCATCCAACGAGTAACTCAGAATATTTAGGTTATCTAGCATCAGATAATCATCATTTCCTTGTAACAACAGAAAAATTCTCTCTTCTGTCTCTTTTGATCAATGACACAGTACTGTGGAGTGTGATCACCCTTCTGTGTAATAGCAGGCCAGAACTTATTTCTCTTATCCGGCTGACTTTTTACCTGATCACGAATCCCTTCCTAACCTTCCATTTCCGGTACTCTTCCCACCCTCTGGCAATTGTAACTACCTTCTATACACTTAGCTGTTACAGCTTTTATAGATGAGTGAAATCCTGAGATATTTATCTTTCTGTACCTGGCTTATTTCATTGAAGCATTCTGAATTCTGATTTTGGAGTCCATGCACGATGCTTTCCTTCTTGTTTGTCACGCGCAGGAGCAGTGGAGTTGTGCTGTGGATAAGCCGCAACTAGACTGGCAATGCAGCTCTGATGGTAGAAGGCTTTCCTGACATGCCTCTTAAAGGATCCTGGGTTTGATTCCTAGCACTGAATAAATGGGACTCTGTGGTATATGCCTGAAATCCTAACACTTGGGAGATAAAACCAGGAAGATTAGAAGTTCAAGGGCATCCTCAACTCTGTAACAAGTTTGAGTACTTGTCAAAAAAAACAAAAACAAAACAGTGCTCTGGGGCCACCATGCCTGGTTGCTTCACCTTCCTCCTCTGCAAAAAAGGTATTGTCTCAGAACCAACTTCAAGGATTATTAAAAGGAATACGTGATAAAGCATTTATTAATAATTTAAAATAGTTATTGGCACGTAGCAAGTGGTCAAAAAATTAGCTGGTGGTTGAAGCAGAAGAGGGGTAGATTGTTTACATTTATAAAGTCATTCAAGTGTGTAAACTCGCTGTGTGTCTGAGAGAGGCCTGCCCGCAGCTGAACACATGCTTGTTCTGGGAACACGTGCTTGTCTGGCCTCAGCTCTATTCTTCCTTCCTCTGCCTGTGATGCAGAAATGTGGATGTCCGAATTTCTTCATTTCCCTCCAGGACCAATGGGAAGACAGATTGTTCTATAGTCTACTCAAGACTTCTCAAGTGCCAATGGACACAAGAACTACTTGGAAAGCTTAGAAAAGTGCAAATTTTTATCAGGTATGTCTGGGGGTAGGGCTGAGATATTTTCTCTCCCTCTCTTTCTTTCCCTGTCTGTCTCTCTCCTTTCTTTCTCTCTGCCGAAGTTTCCCTATACAGCTCAGGCTGGCTTCAAACTCTTCATCCTCCTGCCTTATCCTCTGGGTTCTGAGAGCCTGCAGAGTGCTGCCACTCCTGGTCCTACATTTATTTATTTATTTATTTACATTTATCTATCTCATCATTTATTTTTTTGTATGTGTATATGGTTACAAGTGTTAACGGTGCATGTGTGGAGGTCAAAGGACAACTTGAGGAAGCTGTTTCTCTCCCTCCAGCACATGGATTCCGGGGATCAATTCCCCTCGAGCCATCTCGCCAGTTCCTGGTTCCGCATTTATTACAAGCTCTCAAGTGGTGCTCTTGTTTCTGGTCTGGGGACCACGTGTTGAGTAGTTAGGGCTTGAGAGGCAGAGTGATCTGGAGGAGATAGTCTCCCCCAGGTGAATCCTGTGAGAAAGAGCACAAGGGGTTTCAAACATGCTTCTGCATGGCTCTCAACCAGAAATGCAGTGAGAGATTCTTGTTGAAGGTCCTGAGATGGCTTCAAGACTGGAAACCTAGTGGCCAAGGCCATTTTACTTTGAGTTCTGCCTTTGACTTAAAAAATGAATAACACTTTTAAAGATTTGAATTTCTCTCTTAAGGGAGTAAATACCTACAAAGGGATGCAAACGTGCACTTTGCAAACATAGGCACTCGTAAGTAGATTCAGATCAAACATGCCTGAGAAATGGTTCCGTCACTTGCCTTGGATGTAAAACTTCGCCCAGAGGCATCCCATCTGTGGTCAAGGGAGCCTCCATCAATAAGTCTACCCACCTACCTCCTTATCCATGTACTTTTTCCCATCCCTCCGTCCCTCCATCCCTCTCTTCTTTCTTTCCTTCCTTCCTTCTTGTCTATCTTTGTGTATGTGTGGTATGTGGTGCCTGTGTCTATAAAAACCAGAGGTCAACACTAGGTATCTTCCTTAATTGCTCTCCATCCAATTTTTTTTGAGACAGGATATCTCTCTAAACCTAGTTGTTGCTCTTTGACTAAACTGAGTGGACAGTGAATGTCAGGGATCTGCTCTCCTCTGCCTCCAGCACCGTGGTTACAGATACATGCTGCCATAGATAACATATGTGGGGACTGGGCTCTGAGCTCAGATCCTCATCCCTGTGACCCGAGCACTTTACCTACTGAGCCATCTTCCCAGCCCTAATAATGGTATTTTGATGGTGTGTATCTGTGAGAGAATGTGGGGGAGGGTATCTGGGACAGAGGTGGGGTTAGGGGTAAAATAACGAAAATTACCATTGTACAAAATTCCCAATGAATTTATAAAGTTTAGAAAAGAAAACCAAGAAATCTAGGAAACTCGTTTTCTAAATGAAAAGAAAAAAAGTCTTAGAAAGGTTGTGTGACCCTTCTGCCCCACACTCCAGAGACATTAGAACACCGGGCTTCTACCTAATGAACAGATTAATCCGTTGTAGAGTCAAGACTGCTGGGAAGTGGCTGACCTATGGATGCTGGGGCCTGGTTAGAGGAAGTAGGACCTGGCGAGGGGGTGTTGGGGACTAGGTCTTGCCTTGGACTCTTACTGTTGCTGCTCCTGTCTGCTTCCTCTCAGCCATGACGTGAGATCTTTCTCCATTATGCCCTTTTACTGCTTTGATGAGGCCAGAACAGCATGGACTGATGACTCTCTGCAAGCCACAGTAAGATCCCTTCTTGTGGTTTGACTGTAAAATGTAAAATGTGCAGGCTCACATGTTTGAAGGCTTGGTCCCCAGCACGTGTCACTATTTAGGAAGCTGTAGAACCTTTTGGGGAGATAGAGCCTTGCTGGAGAAAGTGGGTCACTGGTGGTGAGCTTGAGTTGTTGGAATCTAACTGTTTCCTGTTCACTCTCTACTTCCTGTGTGTGGGTGCAGTGTGACCTGCCAGTCATCTGCTTATGTTACCATACCTTCCCCGCCTGATGTTTTGCCTCTTCTGTGGTTATGGACTGTAGCCCCCCTGGAACTGTGAGCTAAAATAAATTGTTCTCCCTTAGGTTGCTATAGTCAGGATATGTTATCACAGCAGTGAGAAATACCTCAGACAATCCTTCAAGATGTTCTGTGAGATATTTTGTTATGAATACAGATAGATTTATTTTTGACAGTACAATAAGTCTTTTGAAAGAATAACTGATATTCAATCTTACCTTACTTTGGGGTTGCTATAGTAAAATACCTTAGATAGGAACATTTGAAAACAATAGAAAAGTACTGCTCATTGTTCTGAGCACTGGGGAGTCAGTACTATCTATCATTAGATTTGGTGTCTGCTTAAGATCTGTTATAGTGCTACTTTCAATGTGTTTTCTACCGGTGGAAGGCTTCGTGCAAGCCTTTCTCAAATCTTTTTCCCTCTCATTTTCTTATTAGGTCTTTGAGAATTCTATACAATGTATTTTGATTATAATCACCCCTCCCCCAACTCCTCCCAGATCCTCCCTCCTCACTTCCCTATCCACCCAACTTTGTGTCCTTTTAAAAAAAAATTGTCAAGTATAGTTTGTTGCTGCCCATATGCTCCAGGGTGTGTGGGCTTCCACTGAGCATGGTCTACCTACCAGTGAAAACTGACTCTTCACTCTCTGAACAGCTACCAGTTGCCAATAGCTCCTTAGCTATGGTGGGACTTCTATTACCTCTGCTGCTCCAGGCTGAGATTTTGTCTGGGTTGAACTTGTACAGGTCTGGTTCATGATGTCAGAATTGCTGTGAATCCACAAGTGTCCGGTTGTGTCCATAAGTCACTGGTTCCTTGTAGTCCAGGTTCCGTCTTTTGTAATGTCACTAATCCCATTCACGAAGGCTGAGCCCTCATGATTTAACTCTACCTTCTAATTCTATCACCTTAGTGGAGGGGTAGAAACATTCAGAAGAGAGCAACTCTCACTTCCTGGTCGTTCAAAGTCCACTCTCACATTCTAAGTAGGTGGTCTTGACGTCATCATCATCATTACCACTGTCATGTTACCAGCACCACTCACTCTGTGTGGGAGAGGTTATTTACAACTCAGGAAAAGACCATTTTTAAATAAAGATAAGCCAAGAAAACATACATTCCTTGCCTTGGCATGAGGGTATTATTTTCTTGTTTGAGTCCACAAGAGACAATGCTGGAAAGGTGCAGTGCCACTTTGGAAACAGAGGGATAAGAGCTGTCTTCTCCAAACCTACACTCTGCTGATGTTGCAGAAGCTTGCAGCATGCAGGAGCCTCCTCACCAGTGTCCTTGCTTCCGGTCTCACCCTAGTTGCATCATCCTGACACAGTATCCAGAGCTATCTTCTTACTATAAAAATGTGATCATGGAAATTCCTAACTTTAGTCACTTACATGCCCCTAGTTTTCATGTGACAATGCCCAAACCACAAAATATAGGAGACAGGACCCCTGATGTCCTTTTTCCTGAGCAAACATGGGGTTTATTTTTTTCATTTTTTTATTTTTTGAGACAGGGTCTCTCTACCAAGTCCTGTCTGTCCTGGAGATCACTATGTAGACCAGGCTGGCATTGAACTCACAGAAATCCCCCTGCTTCTGCCTCCCAAGTGCTGAAATTAAAGATGTGTGGCACCACGCCTGGTAGTTGGTTTAATTTTTAATAATAGCTGTCTGAATGTTTATGTTATTTATCTTCTTATTTATTTATTTATTTATTGATTGATTGAGACAGGGTCTTACCATGTAGTACTGGCTGTTCTGGAACTAGCTATATGGCCCAGGCTGGCCTTGAACTCACAGAGATCTGCCTGCCTCTGCCTCCCAAGTACTGGGATTAAAGAAATGTACCATTATGCCTGTTTATCTCTTCAGTTTTTAAAAAGGATATATTTTTATTTATGTGTCTGTGTTTAATTGATGTGCATATTTGACACATGTCTGCATGTGCCCGAGGAGGCCAGGATAGGCTGTCATATCCTCTGGAGTTACAGGTGGTTGTGAGCTGCTCATTGTGGGCACTGGGGACATACCTCAGGAACTCTGGAAGAGCAGGGAGCACTCTTACCTGATGAGCCAGCTCTCCAGCTCCTTACCATGCCCCTCCCTTTGAGTCAGGGTCTTGTGTCATTCAGGCTGGCCTTGTACTTGCTGCATAGCTGAGTATGAGCCGGGCTTCCGATCCCCCTCCCTCCACGTCTCAAATGCTTGTGTTACAGACACCTGTGTCCCCCATACTTATTTTCTTAACGCAGTGCTGGGGATTGAACCCAGCGCTTCCAGAGTTCCAGGCAAGCACTCTACCAGCTGAGCTATATCTCTGGCCCCTATTGTTTCATATTTTAAGATGATTTTCTTTTAATCTAAGGTCTTTTTTATTTTCATTGTCTAAAAAGAAATACTATTTATCTGTCAAGAGCCAACACAAATACTACCACTGTCCAGAAGCCTTTCTTGATGTCTTTACAGAGAATTAGAAGCTTATTTCACTGTATTCCCACAATACCTTTCTCTAATATGTCTGAAAACCTTAAGACACCTAAATTATTATAACACCCAAAGCTGAACTGAGATACCTTATGCATAGACTGGCGTGGAGTTGGTGCTCGGGAGTTACCGGAGGCGAGACCATTCACTGCTGCTGAAGACAATCAGCAAACACATGCGCCACTTCCTTATGTGATGAGGACATTGCTCTTGTTCTTCTGCTCCCGAGCACTGGTTTTCCATTGACTTTTGATGAGGATGGACAGGAGGCTAACAACAGCTAGGAAAGGACAGATGTGTTTGGGGAAATTAGAAGAGATTGGCGTGCAGAGACTGAGACAAAAGGAACCACACAAGGTATCGCTCTCTGTAATAGTCCTTCTGGCTACTACAGTCCTTCAGAACCAGAGAGGAAAATCCCCACGGATTTTCAGAAGCAAGCTGGGGTTCCATTCTGGCCACGCGGCCAGGCAGTATTTGTCTATAGCTGCTTCCAAGAGACTGAACATGTGAGGTCTCCACGTACAAAGTTCAGACGGAACTCAGGGCTCACCCTCCAACTGTCTCTGCATTCTGTTTATTTCCTTTTTCTTTCTCCTCCAGCACTTAGGAACCTTCCCTTCCAGCCTAAGGGGCCTCTGGGGCCCTTTCAGCCTTCTATTGGTCCCAATTCAAGCACTAGATTATCCTCCACTGAAAGCTGGGTAACCACACAGAAAGGTACTGACTTCCTTTAGACATGACAGAGTCTCCATTCACGTGGCCAAGTGGGCCACAGTGCTGTCTACCTCTATAAATGTGGATGAGCTCAGGGCCGAGAGTTAGTGCTATGTCCTTCCACCCTTCAGGCACGCTGGGTCATGCTGCAGCCCTGAGAAGAAAAGGTCATTGTGGAGGCAGGAACTGATGGAGCCTGATGGTTCTCATCATCAACAGTTACCACCCTAGGAAACGGTGCTCCGAAATTCAGCTCTAAAAGTAGACTCTGCCCTGCCCCCCTCAACAGGAGATTCTGTCTGTAGAAGAGCTAAGGGCTTAGAGTGGCACCTCTTCCCTGTTCTGGAATACTTAGAACAATGATTTGCTTTTCGAGGCAGGTTATTTCAAAGGGGCAGAGATGAGGGATGTGAGAGCGAACTGTTCTGGAGATAATCTGGACTAGGTTTGCTCAGAGGAACGAGACTGTTAATTGGAAGAAGTGTGGCTTGTGGGTGAAGCGGTTTTAAGATGAAGATGGAGCGGGAAGTAACAGCGACCTGAGGGCCTGTGAGGAGACAGCCGGGGCAATGCTGTTTGGGTAATTTCAGCTGTGTTTGGGGATGGGTAGGCAGTGGCTCTGTCTTGTGCTTGCCCTGTCATTGGTGGCTCGGGCCTCTACTTCACTCTAGTGTTGATCTTAGTGGAATTGTCCTGAGTTACTTTTCTTAGAAATGGCTCCAGTTCCTTCTTACTGAGGGGAGATGCAGATCGAATAGTCTAATAGTCAAATGTATGGTTTATCACCAGGGTTGGAAGACTTCTTTCACTATCTACTTTCACTATCTAGCTAGGTAAAAGTAGAAAAAAGAAGTTATAGTTTCTTGGAAATACTTCAGAAACTGGGATTCAGTGAATGCACACACACACACACACACCAACATGTGCACACACCCATAACACAACACACGTACAAGCATGATTTCACATACACACCAACACTCACACACAAATACATTCCAACACACACACACACATTCATAGACACACACACACACACACCAATATGTACACACACATATACATACACTTAGTGTCACAAGAACAACACACATATCCCAGTATGTATGCACACCAACATATATACAGACACCAACACATATATACACCAAAACATATACACATACACAGGCACACATGGATAGTCAGACACACATACACATCGACACACGGACACACCACATAGCATATACTCATGAAAAACTAGACTACAACTCACTCCTTCAGTAACTGTTTTGAGTATCCCAGCTCCTCCAATGGGGGGCTGAAGTACAGCAAGAATCAGAAGATCTCTGCCTCCACAGGCTCGTGACTAGAGTAACAGGCAGTACACAGAAATCTTTACTATCCCTGCGACACATTTCAATTAGTTTCTAATTTCCCTTCATTTTCTGTTTTGCCATCTTGTGGGTTTTGAGAATGCAGCTGTCCAAAAACAGGTGCAAGGAAGGCCCAGTCAAGGATGAGCCCCAGCGCTGACTCGTCTCTTTCAGACACCTGTGTAAGCCAACAGGATACCAAGAGCTATTGTTTCGACAAAGAAGCTGATGTCTCCCCTCATCATGAGTGCTATTCTGAGGAGCCTATCTGCTCCTGTTCCAGGAAGCATCTGCAGGCCTTTTGTCCATGAGCGTTCCAGACTGTCTGTCTAATGTCCATGGGCAAGGTGGTAAGACCACCTGGTCAGAGGCAGCCTGCTCTGCTCCAGGGTGCAATCCTGGCTTCCCTCTATCATGTTTACAGAGCTGTGTCTGCTCAGTCTCCTATGAGATGAGCATACCAGGCAGTCCTTAGTCACTCAGCAGAGAGTTCTGGTAATTTTCCTCTGGGAGAAAGAGGGCTGGCTGCCAACCTTAGATTGCATTCCCTCAGCTATCCTCTGCACTGTCAGCTGATGAAATAGGGCTTTTGATTTCCTTTTCCATATATTCTCTGACACACAGGCACTGGGGAAAGCAGGGTAGAAACTTCCACCGTGTCAGGCTGCTGAGAAATATTCACAGAAACAGAAACGTTAAACTCACTAAATACTAAGAGCCCAATCACACTAATAGCTAATGTTTATGGAGCTATTTTATATATGTATATTTATGTACTTTTCTCCCCAAAGGATCACAGTGATTAGGAAGGAAAGAATAGCCCCATCCCCCATGTTATCTTTGTTTTCTATATGACAAGCAAAAGCATCATTAAGATCATGGGGGAGGGAGATCTTGGCCCTAATTGTTTCTCTCCTATATATTTGTAGGGCAGGATTTTGTAAGGAACCTGAGACTTCCATCTTTTAAAAACAACAACAACACAACAAAGTAATGGTTTATTCATGTGTATGGGTGCTTTTTTTTTTCTGCACATATGCTTGTGCACCATGTGCATGCCCGGTGCCAACAGATGCTAGAAGAAGGCGTCAGACTCCCTGGGACTGGAGTTACAGATGTTTGTGAGCTTCCATGTGAGTGCTGGGAATTGAACCTAGGTCCTCTGGGATTAAAGTGTGTGCTACCACGCCTGATATAACTCATGTTTTTAATATAAGTTCTTGGGGTCAAACTCAGATCCTCGTATTTGTATAGTAAGCATTTCACCAATGGTGCTACCTCCCCAGATCCTCTATAAGTTCTTTTGCAAGGCATCCATTCAAATCTTGTGGTCATTTAGAAAATCAGATTATTTTGTTATAATGACTTAGCCCATTTTTAGAAGTATATTTTCTGTGTATGAGTTTTTTGCATGCTATATGCATTGAAAATATTTTACCCAAAGAAAATGTACTGAGCAATGATTCTTCTCAAAGAAAATAAATTAAAAATTGAAGGAAATGCAATTTATAGCTTTCACTTACGGGTTAGTGATGCTGTGCTTTGTTCAAGAAAGTTTTTGTCTATCCTTAAGTCACGAACTTTGTTTTAGGGCTGAGGGTATGTCCTGGTGGTAGAATACTTTCCTCTTGGGTGTTTGAAGGTATGCATTTGATAACTAGTACCACATAATTTTTTTCTCATGTTTAAATGTTTATTATTGATGAAGCGATGTATGAGATTTTGTTAGTACTTCACTAAGAATTAGAACTTTTTCATTCTCTGGAGGATGTAGACACTTATTGTAATGTATGTTCTTTTATTTTTTCCTGTGTATGATCTTGCCATATGTATTATAATCATGCATGTTTAAAAATATATTTTAGCTGAATCTGGTGGCACACACCTATAATTCCAGCACAGAGGAATCACAGTATATGTATCACTGGAGTTCCTAACTCAAGTCAACCTCTCCTCCCAGAGCTTTACAGAGACAGGAGGATAGTGGGTTCAAGAACATCCTTGGCTACTTAGCAAAACCTTGCCTCAAAAACCAAGCCAAACCCCTAATCCCTAAAACTCATATTACATACTTATGTGTTAGTTTCTCTTTCTGTCCTTCTTTTTTCTCTTCCTCCCTCCCTTCCTTCCTTCTTTTCTTCCTTCCTTTCTTTTTACTGCTATGATAAAATATCCTGATAAATAAAAAAAATGAAACAACTTAAGAGAGAGAGAGAGTTTATTTTGGCTTACAGTTTCAGAGAGCTACAGTCTATAATGGCCAGGAGGGCCTGGTAGCAGGAGTGTGGGGCAGCCTGTCAGTCAGGGAATAGCAGGAACAGGAAGTGGGGGCCAGTCTATAAAACCTAAGAGTACTCCCCCATGACGTACTACCTTCAGCAAAGCTTCATTATCTTCTCAAATGGTGCCACCATCTGGGGCCAAGTGTTCAAACATCTAAGGCTATTGGGGACATTTTATATCCAAGCCACAACTTTCATTACATTTCTTTTCAGCTTTCATAGATATTTAAAGAAACTTAACAATCATTTTCTGGATTGTTTTCTAATCCTGTTGCTCTTTTTTTTTCCTTCTTGAGGTTCCAGGTAGCTCTCTGGGGAGAGCTTCCACTTGAAGTTCTTTCTTTAAGAATCCTTTAGGCAGGTCTTCCTGATAAGTTATCCTGGCCCTTCCTCCATTAACATTCTGCATTATTTCTGAAGGACTCTTTGATGAAATGTACATCTGTTGTACATCTGTGCTGACCTGTTCTTTCTTTTTTTTTTTTAGTCTCCAGCATTTAAAAAAGTTTTTCCATTACCTCTGAATCGTGTTGAGGAATCTGCAACTGAACCCTTCTGGGTTTTTTTTTTTTTTTTTTGTATTTATCATATCAATTCCCTTGGACTGTGGCTATCCAGATTTTCTTTGTTGTTGGCTTTCACGGCTCTGAATGCATTTTATATATGCATAGATTTCTATTGTAATAGGGCATCATAGGGCAGAATTGCGGTGATGGCCGAGAGAAGACCTTAGGTAGCCCTCTGTCAAGGCAACAAAGTGAGTGGAAGAACATGCTGATAACTAGGTCTGTGGAAGGGGTGCTGCAGCGAAGAATATTCCCTGACAGAGACAGGAGGTCGTTAGACCCTCTCTAGATATTGCAACCAGCATTCCCTTTGTGCTGCAGCTGTACATACATGGTCTTGAGATATGCTACATTACGAAAGAGGTGGAAGGTTATTAGGGGTGGGATCTCCAGTGGTGCATCCGAGGGGACTTCTCAGTTGATGTAGCTGCCTTTGAGTCACCCGTAATCCTGTAAGTAACTCCCCATCCATGCTCTACGGGTAATCCCTCATCCATGCTCCCGAATGTAACCCCTCACACATGCTCTGCTGGTAGTCTCTCACCCATGCTGCTGTGTGAAACCCCCACTCCTACTCCTCTAGATAATCCCAATAAACTCGTTGGCTCACTGAGCTGTCCTTGGATGAATAATTTCTTTGATCCGTCATTGCTTTATCTGAGGAGAATAGACATTTCTTCACATCTTTTTGGGAAGAGTCACACAACAGTTTGTTTTGGGCATTATCTTCTTTGGATTTTAGTCATCTCACTTTGAAAATGTATACCTTTTGACAAATTTGTGAAAACTTATGTATTATTTCTCAAAAAAATTATCCATGAACCATACTCTATCTTCTCTTCTTCTGGGACTCCTATGCTATGAAGGTTAGACCTCTGTTGTTATCTCATAGGCCCCACCAGGCTTTGCCTGTTTTTGAGATGGGGTTTCATTCAAACTTTCAATTTTCACACCATCCCCTTCCCAGAAGTGGGATTATAGGAGTATGCCATGATGTCCACAAGCTTGCTCCTTAAAAATATCATTTCTCTCTGTTGATAATGATAATTTCTGTTAAACTATTTTCAAACCACTGAAACTACCCACCGACTTCTCCATTTTGATATTAAGCCCATTCAGTGAATAGTTTAATTCAATTATATGTTGTAGTTTTTCACTCTCGGTTCTGCTCTATATCTTCTACTTCTCTACCGAGACTTCCTATTTTTCCATTTACCACCAGAGTCGCTGTCCCACTTCTTAGAGCATGCTTTTATGGCCACTATGATAAATGGGCCAGTGTCTGTGTCATTTGGGGACTGAATAACTTGTTTGTTTTCTTTTCCCTCTTGAGAAGTTGAGTTAACCTGGTTCTGTATTACTAGAGGATTTTAAGATTTATTTTGGAACACTTTGAACAGGAATTTGGATCTCTATGGGGTATTTTTTTATTATTATTATTATTATTATTATTATTATTATTATTATTTCTATTCATCAACTTGCGTAGGTGGAACCCGCTAACTCCTTATATTGCTGTATCCTACTGTGTATGCTGAAGTCTAACCTAGAGCCACATCCTTGCTAGGCAGACAGTCTCCTGTGTGCTACATCTCTAGCCTTGTCCATAACTTTAAAATATGACTCTGTTGAGCTTCTGCCATTTGTGGTTTCTGCTCCTGAGGACCCTTTCTCCTTGTGGGCACCGTACGAGAAAGCTGGGGCTTCCTTCTCTACTCACTTCTCTCTATTGAATGTTTGTCAGTTGCCAAATGGTTAAAGAATCAAGAGAAAAGAAGTACCTGGGATACGCTCTTCCCTCGCTCTGGGGATCACATTCCTCCGGTCAGAGAGTGGGGTTCCCTTTCTACAGAGTGCTAGAGGCTGCTGGTACTGAGAGAGCTTGAGAATGCCCTGGGCATGCATAGTCTGGCTTTAGACTGCCTGAGTCCAGGCTTGGAGAAACTGGAGGGAAAATGGGATACTTACCACCACTTTGGTGACATTTTGAAATCTTGGTCTCTCCTACTATCTGCTTTCCAACACCTTCAGAAAACTGTTCCATGCATTCCTTCCATTCCTCTTATGTTCATGAGAGCAAGAGGGAGGGAAGGGTTCTTAGCCCATCTCAACTGCAGTAATGATCTCTTATTATTTGTTTTGACCAGAGGAACTGTGATCTTAAGATAATTATTTGTTCTAGTTGAAGACTAACTGAAGGATCTGGAATTTAAAGGTCCTGCTGTCATTTCTTTGAAGCCTTCAGCCCTTGAACTTTTAATTACTAAAAGTGAAAATTAACCAACATTTATTTATTTATTTAGCAAATATTTATTGAGCATGTATGCATGAGGCTGTGTTGTACATACTAAAGACAAAACACGAGATTATTGTCTAGGCCAGTGGGTCTCAACCTTTCTAATGCTGCGACCCTTTAGTACAGTTCCTCATGTTGTGGTGAAACCCCAACCATAAAAGTATTTTCATTGCTACTTCATAACTGCAGTTTTACTACTGTTATAAATCAAAATGTAAATATCTGATATGCAGATGGTCTTAGGTAACCTGTGAAAGGGTCGTTCGACCCCCAAAGTGGTTACTATCCATAGGTTGAGAACTACTGGTCCATATTGATTTATCTAAAGTAAAATTTGGTAGAGAATTTGAGCACACACATGGGGGTGAAAGAGGAGAGTAACACACTTTAGTATAAAAACTATCATTCTGGCCACTGAGATAACTCAGCAAGTAAAGTCACTTGCCATCGAGCCTGATAACTGAGTTCTCTCCCTGGGGCCCACATGGTGAAGGAGAGAATTGGCTTCTGCAAGTTATCCTCTGATCTCCACATGCATGTCCTCTGATCTCCACATGCATGCTATGACAGTGTATATGCACACAATAAACAAATGAATGTAGTAAAAAAAATATCATTTTGCTTGATCCCTGAAAGGCAAAGGCTGCTTTATTTTCATGTGGTATCAGACTATACTGGAATAACAGCCTTCCTATTTTTAAGTAATAAAGAATGCTCATGGTGCAAAAGACAACTAGGAGAAATAATCTAGGAGATGAGAGAGAGAGGTAAGTTGAGATAACCAGAGAGGAAAAAACAATAAAAGGGTTACCTAGGCACTAATACTGGGGATAATATTGGGAGAGAACAGATTCATGAAAAAAAGTCTTTCATCTGGAAATTCAACATTAAACTATTTAACTTCTACCAACAGCTCTCTCTTTCCACGTGTCTTCGTATAGTGAGAGAGAAATATGAGAAAAGTCTATGGAGAAAATGGAAACTCTAAGACATCCATTTCATACCTTTTATAAAGGTTTTCTTGTAGCTGAGATTTACCATGGATTTTCCCCCCTTCTGTCTTTCTATGTAGGTGTAACCCAGGCTAGTCAGACTCTCCTTGCTATTCAGTTCAAGGTTAAGCAAGGTAGGCATCAGGAGAGTAGGTTATGCTCTATCTCACACTGCGAGAGGAGGCTGCTTTGTAGATGCTTCTGTCATTCACCTTCTGGGCAGTGGATAGAGTGGTTTCAACCAGAATCCTGCTCATTCCCAGGGTAACTCCCTTGTCTTGTCTGATATGTAGAGGAATGTTTAATCATTGAATCCAGCAACATGACTGCTCTGGGAAAGGATCACATTGAAAGGCCTGTGTGAAAGCTAGGAAGGGATTAAATCTAAGAGTCTATATGAAGGAATCAAATCCTAGGGTCTACATGAAGGGAGCACATCCAGAGGTCTGTATGAAGGGATCACATTCAGAGGCCTCTATGGTCTGCATGGAATGTAGCAAGAATGTTAGACACACCTTTAATCCCAGTATTCAGAAGGCAGTGGTAGCACACATCTTTAATCCACACACAGGAAGCAGAGCTCAGAAGGGGTCAGTGTGCCAGCCAGGAGGTGACATCTGAGATGAGTCAGAGTGAAGGGCAGGCACAGTGATGAATCAGAGGAAGAGTTAGCAGAGTGAGTCAGAGTAAGGATACACCAACTCTCGTGACAGAAAAGCAGGCTCTCAGCTCAGGGAGACACAGAGGCAGACAGAGAGGATAAGACACACAGAGGATGAGACACAGAGGACGAGGCACAGGAACAGTCTGAGGAGTCTGAGGTAGAGACACAGAGGCAGCTCAGCAGAAGAAGTCAGTATCAGACAGGAAGACTGAGTCAGTTTGAAGCCAACCTGAGCAGTTCAGTCAAAGAAGTTGTGGGAGTCAGTCAGAGTCTGCCAAAGTCAGAGGTTCAGTCAGAAACAGTCATCTGGCTCAGAAGGTCAGTTTGAACCAATCAGCATGGAGAAGAATTTGAGCCAGAACATTGAGTGAGTTGAATCAGCCAACCAGGAGATCTGAGTTCATGACATGCCTTTAATCCCAGCACTCCAGAGGCAGAGGCAGGTGGATCTCTGTGAGTTCAAGGCTAGTTTGGTCTACAGAGTGAATTACAATGGAAAAACCCTGTCTTGAAAAACAAAAGAAAAGCAAACAAAAACAAACAAACAAGCAAGCAAACAAACAAAAAAGCCAGAAGGAGTTAGTTAGAGTAAGTCAGCAGTGAGTCTCAGAGGCATAAACTTTCTAGACTGTATGGAGGCTGAGGCAGAAGCTTTCCAGCTCTAGGCTTAAGACTAGATTGTATGGAGGCTGAAACACTCCAGGGATTGAATCAGGCAAAGATTACACCACATGTTAACCCTAATCGATGTCTACACTGATAAATGGAATATATTCTGAAAATTGATGGATACTTAAGACACAGTGATTGGGAGAATTATATTCCTTTTACCATCAAGACTTTAACTCTCAAATTGCTAATTATGTTAGAATATTTTTTCCCTTAGAGAGTCACCTCTTGTTCCTGATTCCTTTGCAAGAGTTTCCAACAAGCTGGGAAGGACTGACTAAGCAAGCAGGGCCAATCTTACACAGATGATTCCTTCTTTGATAGATGAGGACACAGGCTCAGTCAATGTAGTCAAGAATGTCTAAATTTGGATACACCAACATATATAAACAGCTTAAGCAGGTTGAGGAGCCAATTTCTTTTTTACCTTTCATTTCTTTTCTTTTCTTTCTTTTTAAATTTTTTTTTTATTTTTTTATTTTTAGAGACCAGGTTTCACTATGTAGTCATGGCTGTCCTGGAACTCACTTTGTAGATCAGGCTGGCCTCAAACTCACAGAGTTCCACCTGCCTCTGCCTCCTGAGTGCTAGGACTGGAATTAAAGGCTTGCACCACCACTACTGCCCAGCTAGCTAATTTATTTAGGATAGTAAAAATATACTCTGGTAGTAAAACCTACTGCTTAGATTTATTCCCTCCATAAGTATTTTGGGGTAAACCTGGCCATATAAAGGAAAAGGGCAATCTGGTTGGTTGCTATTATAGATACATGAGCCCTCATTTACTAACCAAGCTCCTCCTTTTCTGGTGGCCACAGCAGATGCTGTGGTCTCTAAAGCAAAATCCAATGGGCCAAATATTGTGATATTGTGTTCCCAAACTTTGAAAACAATGAAGGATGAAAACTTGCTTTTTAGAGTTATCAAAAGATCATTTCTCAGGAGAGGGAACAGAGAGGCCCTTCGCTCATTGGCCGTTTCTCTATTAGCTTGGCCAACAGTAGTACCATATCTTTTTCTAATAATCAGCTGTGGTAGTGGGTGGGATAATTTACTAAATAATATGCAGTCATTCACCGTCTGTGACACTTCAATTTTGGCAGTTACAGTTCTTGTTATTCCTTACAGGTAACTATAGCAACGGACACTGCTGACGGGCCTGAGCCTACCATTATTAGAGATGTGACTGTCTTATCAACTACATTTAATTGGGGCTTGTTTTGGGGGAGCAGATTTGAAGGCACACAGCATCGGCATTTTCAGGGTGCAAATAAAGATATTTTGCGTGTGGAAAAAACCTGGACTTCATCTTAACACTGTTGCATTTGCTCAAGAGGGACAGCTAGGGGCAGAAAAATGCAAATGAGGACACATCAGTCCAGCTGGCCTTTCTCTTAGAGACAGCAAGCATGTCCCTGTTTCTGTGGGTGAAATATGCACAGTGGCTCATTTGTTTCTTGCAGTTGTTGGAGAGAACGCATCCCAGAGGAAAGGTTAAGCAGTCACACAGGGTCTGAGCTGTCCTCATGATGGCTTTTTCTCAGCCTTTCCAATAAGACATGTGCAGTTTTGTTTTGTCGGAGTCTATTTTGACTCTGTTTAATAGTATGTTGATATGTCAGATATCCTTAGGCAAGAAATAGGGCTTTGAGACACAGTGCATTCTGGGTATATTTAGGATCATGTTTGGTTTAAGAGAAAAGTTTATGGTTCTACCTGTGGTAAAAAAGTTAAGAGACACCCAGGAATAAAATTTGGCAGGTTCAAGGTTGTAAAGCATTTGCTGAATGCCCATATGTGTCTCTAATAGTGTTAGGTGTGTTCACATTTATTTACTTACTTAGTAAGATAATGTCTATTTTTCAAAAAATATTTATTTAAAAAGCTTTAAAATTATTTTTATTTTATAGGTATGGGTGCTTTGCCAGTATGTATGTCTATATACTCATACGTGTACATATGTATATACAAGCATGCTTGGTGCCCACAGAGGCCAGAAGAGGGCATAAGATCCTCCTGGAAATGGAGTTACAGGTGGTTGTTAGCTACCATGTAGATTTTGGGAATCAAACCCAGGTCCTCTGAAAGAGCAGCCAAGGCTCTTAACTGCTGAACCCTTTATCTAGCCTGCCAAGAACCTAGTGTCTTTACAAACACCAGAAGAACTCTTGTCATTAGATTTTCATGTGCATGAATCTAAATATGATACATATTTCTTGATTCAAGGAGATAATTAAGAAAGAATAAAAATGACTTCATTTTATTGAAAATGAACAGAACTTGACAATGAAGAAGAAAATGGAGACAGAGTCCAGCCAGTGTGTATGGATGATTCTGTGGGGTTAACTTTGGCTCTTCTCTCTAAGACTTAATTTTTCTTCCAGGAATGGCTTCCTTTCTGCTTATGGGGCAGAGAGAATCATAGTCAGCCCTGATATGGTTCCTTCTGTGAGAAAGACAATGTGTTGAGTGATGCTTGTTTCCTGGCAGATGAGCTTTCTCCCCCTGAGCTGCTGTGCAGGAATTCTCCAATGCCAGTGACTAAGATCCTGCCCTTCTGGCTGTGCTCATTTTACTGTAAGACCCTTGGCTACCTGATTTCCTTGGGGCTCAGACTTAAGTCAGAAGAACCAAGGCCTTGAGAAATGCCCTTCATTTCTTCGGACCTTCCTGTAGAAACTTCCAGCAAGTTTCTTGAAAATGAAGGATGTTAGGAGGATATTAGGTTTGCAACTGGAAGAGATAGACTTGGAATTCTAGTTCCCACACTCTCTCTGTGGCCTTGTAAGACTGCATCTCCTCTTCCTCCTCTTCTGACCTCTTACTGGAAATTGAAGTCCATTTAAAGATAAAGTGAAATAGAGTAAGTATAAGGTTTCTGTAAACATTAAAACATGTTTGCTCAACTCACTGTTGGGAAAATGTAGACAACCTGATGTTGGAGCTTGGAAAGAAATAAAAGGAGCCAATGAGAGTTTTAGAGAAGAGAGTTTTGCAGTGCACTTTTGGACAACACAACACATAGCTGAGTTCTGTTTCTTCGTGTGCCACCACAATATCAAACTATATCGTGCCTGACGATGATCCTTCCTCCCAATATTTTCACCCAGCCTCAAGGTGATATTAAGGAAAGGTCTGATATTTTTTGAACACATACTTTAAAAAAAAATTATTAGCTGTGTGGTGGTGGCACACACCTTTAATCTCAGCACTTGGGAGGCAGAAGCAGATGGATCTCTCTGAGTTCGAAGCCATTCTGGTCTACAGAGTGAGTTCCAGGACAGCCAGAGTTACAACAGAGAAACCCTGTGATGGAAAAAAAAAAAGAAAAAAACTCCAAAAGTTATTTATTTATTTTATTATTCTTTTTATTTATTGTTTCACATCTGTGCTGGCTAGTTTTATGTTAACTTGACACAGGCTGAAGTCATCTGAGAGGAGGGAACCTCCACTGAGAAAATTCCTTTATAAGATCAGGCTGTAGGCAACCCTGTAAGGCATTTTCTTAATTAGCAGCTGATGGAGGAGGGCCCAGTCCAGTGTGGGTGGTGCCAATCCTGAGCTGGTAGTCATGGGTTCCATAAGAAGGCAGGCTGAATAAGCCACGAGGAACAAGCCAGTAAGCAGCACTCCTCCATGGCTTCTGAATAAGCTCCGGCCTCCAGTTTCCTGCCCTGTTTTGAGTTCCTGTCATGACTCGCTTCAGAGATGAACAGTGGTATGGAAATGTAAGCCAAATAAACCCTTTCCTCTCCACCTTGCTTTCAGTCTCAGTGTTTATCACAGCAATAGAAATCCTAGCTAAGACAGTCTTTTTAAGAATAACCTACCAATCCATTTAGATCTGCCCATATGTGTGTGAATGCATAGTTTAGTAGGCACAGTGCAAAACACTTTTGCAAAGTTCTCTGGTTACTCCCAACAAATGTACACAGAGCAGCTCTTGCCATTCCATTCTACATGTGAGGACATTCAGTAGATATGTGTTAATCCTCCACTCGGGGAGGATGACTTTAATCCCAGTGCAAATCAAGCATACTTTGCTTCACTTACAATTAGAGTCAGTCTTTCAGATGTTTCTAAATAATTTGGCTTAATTGGTAGTCATTTTATAAAAGTTGTTAAAAAAGATTCAAAACCTTTATCCAAGTTGTAGCATCTGGCCCAAAGCTGATAACTACCCACAGAGCCAGATTTGGGAAATGTGACTTTATAATAAATGCTGTCAAGTCATATTTTCCCAAATATGAACAGGTTATACCCAGGGCACCAACGAGAAGCAAACCAGGACTGTCGGAAGGATAGGCTACTAGCAGAATTCTGGGCACATTGCAAGGCTCAAAACTGTTGAACGACTGATAACATTAATGGCTCTTGTGTTTTATGCATTTAAAAATCAGTGGTTCATAAGGGTTGGCATACCCTGCACTCTTCCTGGAGGAAGTGGGTGGAAGGTAAACTATGGTGAATGGTAGAAGGGTGATGATGATAGATGCACGAGCAGTGGAAGAACATGGGTTCTTAGAGGACATCTGGCTCTTTCGCTCTCACTGTCTCCTCTTTCTCCTTTCATCGGACTCAACTTTCTTTATGGCTTCTAATCTGGGGAGTTACTGCCAATCAAGAAACCCCATGCTCCCTGAATAAGGCACAAATGACTGATTCTTTTTAGTTTGGTAAAAAGTTCTCTAGCTGGAAAGTGAGTCTCTCTTGGAGCAACCTAAAAGATGGTGGCTGAACTGATGAAACCTAAGAGCAGTGCCTTCCATGGACTATCTTATGTTCTTGCTTCATTATGGCTTCCCTGATTGCTGCTGTTTCCAAATTTGGACCTTCTGCTTTTTCTTTAAAATGTGTTCTTAAAAAAAATTACGATTGTGTGTGTGTGTGTGTGTGTGTGTGTGTGTGTGTGTGTGTGTCCATGGAGGCCAGAAGAGGATGTTGGAATCTCTGGAGCTGGAGTCACAGGTAAAGTTGTGAGCCACTGATGTGGGTGCTGGGAACTGAACTCAGTACTTCTGCAAGAGTAGCAAGTACTCTTAACCACTAAGTCATTTCTCCAGACTCCTTTCTGCTTTTAAAAATCTATGTACTATTTCAATATTTTCCCCGTTTACCTTCAGATAGTCAAAGTCCATTTCTGTTGCTTACAAAAACACCAACCCTGACTGACCTAGACAGTCTCCAGCTTCCCTTACAAGCTTTTTGAGTGTACTGCGGGTGAGTAGATATGGTGGTTTGAATGAGAATGTCCCTCATAGGCTCAGATCTCAGATTTTGGATAGTTTGGTCCCAGTTGGTGGCACTGTTTGAATAGGTTTATGAAGTATGGCCTTTTTCTAGGAAGTATGTCATTGGGGGTAGACTTCGGGGTTCCACAGCTCCCTTTGCTTCTTATTTGTGGTTGGAGATGTGAGCTCTCAGTTGTTCCTGTGATCATGACTGCTGGCTGCTGCCATGATTTCCTGCCATGATGGACCCATCCACCTGGAACTGTAAGTCCAAATTAAGTCTTTGTTCTATAGATTTCCTTGGTCATGTTTTACCACAACAGCAGAAAAGTAACTAATGCATAGATGAATACTGAATGCTTTTGAAAGTGGAATCTGCACTTTTCTTATGAGCGGACAACATTTTGTCACTACCTGAGTCATAGACTGAGATGTTAAAATCAATGGGGTTTCTCTTTATGACCCAATTTTTCCTTTTTTACATATGACTTCCCAGAAGGCTCTACTCCAAAGGCTGCTGTGAAGATCCACAATCAATATAGTTCCCTCAGATTCTTGACAATGTAGATATAATCTGATTAAAATTAAAAAAAAAGGACAGAGTGTTAATTGCACAGCGGTGGCCAGAGGGTGTATAAGGTATTAGCTGTCTCCATCTGCACGTTTCTCTTACAATGGTGTAAACATTTTCACTTTTCCTCCAGCCTTCTTTATTATTTACCATGACCTTCTTTATACCTCTTTCTTATCCTCCAGTAATTCTCCTGCTAGCTTTGTCTTTTCCTCCTTACTTAGAATACTTCAGTGTTTGCTTCTGAAGAGTACTAATTAAACTGTCCTCCTGTTTTCTTGTGAATTTTGGAGAGAGTAATATTTTTTCTCCTCAAGGGAAGATGAAAACATGACAGAAGTCTTAAGTAGCTGTTATATAAACAAGACAGGACTCATAGAACCAGATTTTAATGGTCTTTGTAGAAGAGGGAAGCAGAAGAAGCAATGCATGCACATCCAGCCACTGCCTCGTGGAGCCCTGTAGAGGAATAGCCCTGTGTGAAAGCTAAGGTCTACATTCCAGAGGCTACATTTAGAGGCCTGTGTGGTATGGCTGGAGTGTAGAAACACCTTTTATCCTAATATTCAGAAAGCAGTGGTAGTCCACACTTTTAGTCCCTAGAAAAACCAGTGGAAGCAGACACAGGAAGCAGAACTCAGAAGGAGTCAGTGTCACGCAGGAAGTGATATCTGAGATGAGTCAGAGTGAATGGCAGACAAACTGACTAATCAGAGGACGAGTTAACAGAGTAAGGACATGTCCAACTCTCATGAGAAAAAGAGGGCTCTCAGCTAAGTTAAGGATAGTTACAGAGGAGTTGAGGAGAATCAGCAATATGGATTAAAGGTATACATCACCATGCTAATGTGGCTCAGTTTCTTGAGGGGACCCTTATTCATTTTGGATGTCTGGTATACATTATTCCCATGTATGGAACATAACAACTGAAGAAACATATAACAACTGTTTTTTCAAAGGCCTGGAAATTTATAGGTGTTGGGCCCACAAATAAACCTATATATTTACACTTTTGTCAAATTCCTTGGATCTCAAGGAAAGCTATACCACGATGCTCGACAATTGCCTTATATCAGTGTCAAAAGGCCACTAAGGTGATGCATATTAGGAATAGCTCAGAAGAAAGGTTAGTTTTGTTGTTAAAATCCATTCAGTTATTATATAATTAGCATAATAGTTTAACTACATTATTACTAGAATGATTGGATTGCAGTTTCACACACATATATTGGGCATTTATGGTCAGGATGCAGACTTAGATAAATCAACCATGTTTGTATGATCTAATCAATCATAGACCACTTCCTTAAATGTGCTTGGGAAGATGATGTGGAAAAGGTTAGCAAAGTCCAATCCTGGCTATTGTCTTCTCTGACTTTCTGTAGCATATCTACTTCTCATTACATAGTGTGTAAAAGTGATCCCATGGTACTGGGCCACCATGGAAACCTGATGGATACCTGAGAGTCATGGCTATATACCACCAGCACAGAACCTGCTCCTTAATTCTACCCTTTTACAACACCCTCAATATGCCAGGGGCAGAGCCTACAGCAGGGATGAAATTACGGAATACAAAGTACTGTCATAGGCATATCACGTACTGTAAACATCAGCTATTCTTTCCAGAACAAAGTCCTTGAGGGCTATTTAATGATTCAAAATACAAATAATTATTACTTTAAAAAGATTATCTATAATATGTAATTTTTTAAAAATCATGTATGTATAGACACATGTGCACCGTGGTGTGTTGTAGAGGTCAGAGGACAACTTTTGGGAGTTGTTCTCGCTCTACCATAGGATATCAGGCTTGCTTGGAATGCACTTTTACTTGCTGAGCCCATCTCATTAACCTGATGATATAAACCACACAGTTTTGAAGATCTCAGGTAAAATAAAACTGTCCATGTTTTCTGTCTTCCAGAAGATGGTATCTAGATGGAACTCATATCTGTCAGTGTAGTCACCTTCATGGATTTATACATCACTAAACCTATCATATCATCCATCTATCTATTCAAAAATATAAGCTATTACTGTAGTCACTTGTACTATGACTCATATTGTTCATAGACAGACACTTTTCTTCCTAATATTTTAAAAGATGTCTGCTATTTGACAGACATAATCATATATTTTTTCTCTCTCATGATATGTAAGAAAAGTAGTGGTAATCAAAGGAAGATTTAGTAAGAAGAAGAAATTTTATCTCTTTTTTCTACATTGAAGAAACTTCTAGATGATGAGAGCAGAAACAGATGGGGAATTGTTAGTCAGTCCCCAGCCTTGTGGGACAGTCTGGCCTCTGGAATTATGGTGTCATTTGTCAAAAGGCTCAACAGAGCTGGAAAAGGGAAGAGGCAACACAGAATAAAAAAATGTCACATTTCAGGCTATTTAAAAGCTAGCCATTCAAGTTCGGCTCATTTACTTGTATCGTGTACATTTCAGATTGTTCTTGCCAGTGGAGTTATACAAATTTGAGGCTTGACTAGTTGTAAACCAAGTCTAATGCTAATGAAGTATGAAGTGCTCTAAAGGAACCACTCCACCTGCTTCAGACACTGAGAAGGACCCACGGCTTGTTGGAGAGATGCTGCACACATCGCGGTGTGTTTGACTTATTTTTTTCCTGGATTTCAGAGCATAAAGAAAAGATTTCAAAATATTTCTGATAGACAGAAGCTACCGGGTTGGCTTCACAGTGAGAAGCGGGGCTTTAGATTAGTTTTAGGAGAGGAGAGTTTTAACTAGGTTTTATTTTGCATGCTAAAAAGGAGTCTTCTTATCAAAACCAGTGATTCTTAGACTTGGGCATATGCTGTGAAGAAGGTGATACCTGGTTTCCACATTGGAGAATTCTTTAGTTGGGGTCTGGCCCAAGCATCATGACCTTCATAAGCTCCCTGGGTGCTTCAAATGTGTGCACAGGGCTTACAACACTCTGTAGTCTTCAAACATGCTTGGGAATTCTTTGATACTTCTTTTAATAAAAGGCAGATGTAATTGCCCTTGAATACAGGCCGGCCTGATGACTCATTGCTCGCCCATAGGAAGCAGTGGGAGTATCAAAGACATTGAGACTTTCAAAGCTAGGGACTGAAAGGCAGACACTAGAGTGTCCACTCTTCATCTCTGCCTTCTGCATCTCTCTTCCTCTATCTCGATGCCTCAGGAGCTCTGGGCAAACAGGAAAGAATAGCACTCTACACTAAAGCTGTTCTCTGGGTGGGATTGTGTCTAGAGGCAGATGTCCAACCAGTGCTAGCTGCCTCACCCGCAGATGCTTTACGATGCCTGGGCACCACTTGTTTCGATGGATGAAGCTTCAAGATGCTCTCTGATTGTGACCTTAGACAGACGCTGAGAGAGAATTGTCTAGAGGAGTCCTTTGGGAGATAATATGTGCTGATTGTTGATTCAATAATTGGGGTAGTGTATTCTATGGCAGTGGAAAACCTGAGCCAACTCTTCTAAAATAAGATTCACAGATATTTGCAAAGCACCTTATTTGATAGAATTCAACTTCCTCTGGATCACACTACAGTGGGAGGCACCTTCTCTTCACTAGAGCAGAACCACTGAGTTTCCTGGATTCATGCCTCCCATGGATTCCTGTTGGTAGGTTCTCTTTGCTTTTAACCTGCTAATGGAAGGAGAAATGTTTGTTAGCTTAACATAGAAAAGTACTGATGAATCAAGTAAAAAGGGTTGTACTGAAGAGTTACACTGATGGAGTAGAGAGATTTGTAGTTTTACTGATTAGTTCATACTTTGTACCTGCATTTCCAAGCAGTTTGACAGATTTATACATCAAGATTGGGCCCAAACAAACCCAAGGCAAGGTAGAAAAAACTGGAATATCATCTCCTCTGTAACTTCACCGCAAGCTGACAGACCTGACACAGGCTAACACCGAGAGTCAGCCCATTACCGTATCCACTGCAGCCAGAGAGACGTGAAAGTACAGTCCTGGTCCACAGGCAGCCCCGAGAGTCCTGACTCAATTCTGTTAGCAGAAACTGGGCAGTCAGCCAAGCATCATAAATGCTTTACGTGGCCCTCTCTTGAAGGGTCAACTGGAAGACAGATGCACAAATGATATAACACTGCACATATCCTGTCTTTCTTGAAAGCCCGTTCCTATGCCAACTCCATTTATTTCCTTTTCAAAGTGGTGGTCCTGTGCAGTGACTTCTTTTAACCGAAGGTGCAGTAAAAAAACCAAGGCGAAGTTGGATATGGTAGGAGTTTAGAAGTTGTGATTTCCTAAAAATGATTTCTTTTGTATTTTTCTAATGCATCCTTTTGATAGAAATCCGTGGAAGTCTAAGATCAGGATCACTTTGTACTGTTTCTGGATATTGGGAGAGCCACACACTAGAAACCCCACTATAGTTTTCTCATAGAATTGGAGATCACCAGGCTAAGAGACTTTTGGTTCCCAGTCTTCCAAGGAGGTGTTTGTAGGGGACGATACAGGAGGTGGCAATCTTCGCAGAAGACTGAAATGGGTTTCTCTAGGTTGAGTGTGAATCAGGCTATCTGGAGAATCAAAGCTTTATAGGTGGAAGGGATTTAAGATTGATGGAGTTTCTGCACAGCAGGGGAGGATACGGACATTTTCACAGGACTTTCTGAGAAGAAAGGGATAGGACTTAACACTGGCTAGTTTTTATTGTCAACATGACACACACTAAAGTCACCATGTGAGAGAGACCCTCAGTTGAGGACTGGCCTCCGTTAGATTGGCCTGTGGCTTGTCTGTACGGCATTTTCTTGACTGGTGACTGGTTTTTGTCAGCTTGACACAAACTAAGACCTATCTGGATTGAGGGAATCTTAAATGAAAAAAATGCCTCCCTAAGGTTGGTCTGTAGGTAAGTCTATAGGTTATTTTCTTTATTAGTGACTGTGTGGGAGGGCCCAGCCCATTGTGAGTGGGGTCAACTCTCATCAGGTCATCCTAACATGAAAAAGAGAGCAGACTGAGCAAGCCAGGGGAGCAAGCCAGTAAGCAGTACTCCTTCATGGCCTCTGCATCAATTCTTGCCTCCAGGTTCCTGCCATTCTTGTATTTCTCCACTGACTTTACCCAGTGAAGGAATATTACCAACAAGCATAAGATAAAATAAACACTTTCCTCCTCCAGTTGCTTTCAATCCTAGTATTTTGTCATAACAATAGAAAATCTTAACTAAGACACTGATTCATGTAGGAGAGCCCAGCGCACTGTGAGTGCTACCATCCCTAGGCAGTTGGGTTTTATAAGAAAGGTAGCTGAACATGAGCCTGAGAGCAAGCCAATAAACAACATTCCTCTGTGGTTTCTGCTTCAAGCTCCTGCCTTGAGCTCTTGCCTTGGCTTCCCTCAATGATGACTGTAACTGATAAGGTGTAATAAACCTTTTCTTCTCCAGCTTGACTTTAGTCATAGTGTCTATTACAGCAATAGAAAGTGAACTAGAACAGATTCCCAGTACCAGTTTTTCCAAGGCTCAAAAGCTAATAAATTCTTTCAGGTTAGCCAGGTCTGGCTTTCAGTAGTGCTCAGTGGCAAGAGGGACACTGAGGCAAATCACTGTTTTTCTAGTGGAGCAAATGTTTCATTTAATAAGTTACAATACACACTTTCCGGTTGACATTCGATTCCAGTTTGGTCTCCATGCCGTTATGCCCATGGTCCTTTCACACTGGGCTTTAGCGGCTCCAGTTCCTAACATGTGCTTTTTACTACGCACATCTCTCAAGCTGCCACAGCTTGGTGTAGGCTATCCACTTCCCACCCCCACAGCCATGGCAACAACAACCACTTCCTCAAGATTAGAGAGTGAATCAGAAAGTCTAACCCAGAAAAATGCTGTCTCTGGTCTCTGTCATGGGGAATGGCCTGGATTACTTTGACTTCATCCCAAAGCTAGTTCAGGTACCAGAGGTATGCAGATCACCCTGCACCTCATTTTTGAAATTCTGTACTTGCCCGGTTCTTTCTAAACAGCCTCAGTGACATGTACTCATGGTTAAATGCAGGGCCAATGTGAGACAAATTATCTTGAAGGTAGAAAGAGACATGACCAAGGCAGGTGGTGGCAGTGTTGGGTATGGAGAGAGCAAGCAGACCCTGAAATGAATGCATCTGCAGAGTCCCAGGACTTAGCTGTGGGGTTGAGAGGTAGAGCTGACACTGAGTTTCTTACTGAGTCTTTCCAGAGACAGTTAGTTTGGGAGTGGGGGAGGCCTGCCCTGATTGTGGGCACTCCCATAGTCTAGGTCAAATAGAATAAAGGGAAGAGGTGGGAGATCTTGCATTCTCTTTTTCAGGCATTCTCTTTCTCTGCTTCCTGGCCACCTTTATGTGAGATGCCCTGTCCTGCTCTGTCTCTGTCTCTCTGTCTCTCTATCTCTTTGTCTCTGTCTCTCTGTGTTTCTGTGCCTGCCTGCCTGCTTGCCTGCCTGTCTGTCTCTGTTTCCTGGCTGTCTTGATGTAAGACGTCCTGGTGTCCTGGCCTCTTTACTCTGAGACTCGCCCTTCCTCCCCTGAGTCCTTTTGTTACAGCCCTGAGAAGCTAGAACAGAAAACTGATGATAAATCTTCACTGTCAACTCCATCGAATCCAGAGGTTCTTAAGCAATTAGTAAAGCACCTTCTCTGTGTCTGTGAGGCTGTTTTCAGAGACAATTAACTACAGGTGAAGCCCTATTGTGAGTATGGCTGGTCCTACTCAGTACCTCAGGGCTCGGATGAAATAAAAGAAGTCAGAAGAAGCCCAGCAGTACAGAAATGCATGATGTCTCTTCTTTCCTGCCTGCCTTGGGGGACCAATGTTTTCCCACTATGCACTCTTCGCCTTGATGCTCTAAGACAGAGTCAAAGGCCACAACAATGGGATAAAACACCTGTAGATGAAAACCTCTGAACTTAGCCTGGACGACCCATTTCTCATTCTGAAGCATTTTTTTTTTTTGCAGTATTTGTTACAGTGACAAAAAGTCCAACACACAAAGAAAATGAAGAATTTGGAAAAGTTTAGAGACGTATGCAAGAGATTCATGGGTGATTCTTGTGGGAGCTCAGAAAACTGAATTCTGGCAAGAATGAAGACAGAAAGAGTGTTCTTATAAGGGTTCAGGCTGTAACAAGAAGGCTACTGGGGATTTGGCTACAGATCAATGGTACAGTCTCACAAGGAATTTGTCTACGTTTTATCTGTGACCTGGGACTCTACGGGACTCCAGGTTTAAGGGTGATAGATGATTTCATCTGGTGGAGAAACTTTTAAGGCACTACAGTATTCAGGCTATGGCACGATTATTCCTAGCTGTTTTAAGCCACAATTACAGTGAAACTCAGGAGCAAAAAGCAGAACAGAAAGACTGAAACATACATACATGCATATAAAACAATCAATGAAAAAGGAAGCCATGGATTTGAAAGAGAGCAAGGAGGGGGCATGTGGGAAGGTTTGGAGGGAGAAAGGGAAAGGGAGAAATCATGTAATTATAATCTCAAAACGAGAAGAAGTAATAAGAAAATACTTCCAACAGGGACTCCACACTAGTTTCCATCTGAATGCTGCATTGATGTTCAATCCTTGTATCTAGTTGAATACTTTTTATAATTCCTTCCAACCTTGAGTAGTAGTAGTAGTAGTAGTAGTAGTAGTAGTAGTAGTAGTAGTAGTAGTAATAATAATAATAATAACAACAACAGTAATAGTAATAGTAACAGTAATAATAATAGTAATAGTAACACTTTACATTTCCTGAGAACTTCACTGTTTACGAATGCGTCTTAATTAAAAAAAAATAGGGGTGAGAAACAAGAAAGAATAAAGTGGATGAAACAGAAGAGATTAATTTTACTACTCTGCCCTCAAGAGAGAGAAGCCAATGGGGATCTTGGGACCTTGAAACAGCCCCCTGACCTTCTGGGAGGGAACTGATGTCCAGTTGATGGAAGAGGTAGGTCATCCTGCCCTGAAGAGCTCTGCTGTGCTACGGCAAGCACTTGTCTCAGAGGCCTGAACCAACTGACTCAGTTATTTGGAAAGGGGTCAGAGAATCCCTTGGCAGGCATGAAAGCTTCTTCACTAGCCCAACATTTAGCCGCTCTCACCCAGAACACTGAAGCTATGCCATGGGAGACAGGGAGAGAGGATAAGGGGTTTCTTCTCATTGCTGACACTTGGAGGGGAGAAAAGCTAGGTTTTGACCACAAGTCTATTTGCCAGTCATAACTGTTTTTTCTTACTTTGCCGTTAGCATTTTCAGAAGATCCTTCTGGGAATGTCGTTGAAAATGCAGTCTTGTACTTCATGTAGGAGCCTGTAGTTTTACTAATAATTCCAATAGTAATTCCCTAGTAATTCCAATGTCAGTAGTCCATGTATTGCGCTCGTTGACATGTCTCCTTTCTATTTAAAGCTGACTTTCAGACACTGCATTTATAGCTCTCAAGTACCCTCCAATTTATAAAGTGCTTACATAGTCTCACTTATCAAATTAGATGCATGGTTTAAAAATCTAAATAGTCTCTGCAAGACATTCCAGTCCACCTCCAAGAACTGGTGCTTACTCATCCAGAGGACCAGTATGAGTGCTCAGATGGGCAGCACAGATTGTAGACACCTTTTCCCGTCACCTCAGGTGGAGACACCTCTCTCCAAGGTCACGCTAATTGCCCTTTATCTATGAGTATTGATCGTAGAGGCAGCACAGGCATTGACCTCAGAACCCAAAGATAAGAGTCTCTGGAAATGCTGTCAATATAGATAGGAAATTAAGGAGATGTGAACTCATCTAGATTGGCAACCCTCTGGAAACAGTCTTGGGCTTGGGGTCTGGAAACTTGGTTTGTGGTCCTGGCCGTCCCCTGACTTGCTGAGTGAGTAAGTGCATTATCCTGTGTTTCGGTTTCTTAGCGACACGAAGGGACTGAGCTAGATCGGGAGTTTCATAATGTGGCCTTCGGAGCCCAACAGTTTAGAAGAGGAACCCTAGGTGATGCAGTGAGGAAAAGGAAGAAGTGGGTAGAGTCCCCACCCTCTTGGTTATAGCATCTTAGTATTTGTTTTTCTTTATCTGGGCTATGTGTGAGCTTTTTAGAAATGGATTTTCGTACTGAACAGTTTTTGCCAAGAAATGGACTTCATACTCTTTAGATACCCTTCCATGTAGAAAGTAGGTCTGTATGGTTGCTCATTGTAGCTTCTTTTCAAATTAACCACACTTAAAAATTTCATTATACATTTTAATGTTTTATTTAATCTTCCTACATTTATATAATATGCTAGGATCAAATCCATCCCCACTCTCTTCCTTCCAATTTCTCCCCTATTCCTCCACTATCTTACTTTTCCCTCCCAAATTTTTTTTTTCTCTCTCTTTTTCCTCTCTCTCCTATTCTAATACGCACTGAATCTGTTTAATGCTGTCATCTACCAGACTATGACTAGCTTTTCAGGTCCCAAATCCCTAAAGAACAGTGACACTCCTCTCCCCTAGAAGTCATCAATTGCCAAAACTCCTCAAATAGTGGTGAGACTTCATGAGCCCCCCACATCTACGCGAAGATTTTGGCTGGCTTGATCTTGTACAAGTCTTATGCATGTATGCAAGCCACTTTGAGTTCATGTGTGCCATGATACTGTCATATCCAGTACATTCTGCTTTGCTGTAGATGTCCAGTATCTCTGGCTCTTACTATCTTTTGCCCCCTTCTTCCCAGATGACCCTGAGCCTTGGAGGGAGGGGTGGTGATACAGATTCTCATTTAGAGCTGTGTACTTCAAAGTCTCTTATTCTCTGTACCTTGATTGGTTGTGTGTCTCTGTATTAATCTCTATTTACTGCAAAAGAAGCTTCTCGGATGAGGTTTAAGAGATGTCATAACCTGTGGGTAGAAAGACAAGAACTTAACATACAGTTTGTTACTGTAGTCCATTGTATACTGTAGTCCAGCATAATAATAGTACTTTATTCTCCCCCAGAGCCTATGACTTAGCTATGGGTTTTTGATCAGACAATGGTGCCAGGCATAATGCTATGTTTACCTTAGTTATAGCAACAGGAGAATAATGCCCAAGGAGGTGATATGTCCTGGGGCTTAGAGAGGTGTCCTGTCCAATCTGGTGTTGCTCATTGCAGTTTGTCCTGAGCACCATAGAGCAACATACCCAGGGCAGGTTAGCTTCTATTGTTTATCCCAGGAAAATACTTTCTCTTGGGCTCTTCTGCCTTTTCTACAGCACAAATTTGCTAAACTAGCTTGTCTCTAATGCATATATTCTGGCTATTTGAGTTCCATTTCTTATGCTATTTAAACGATTGAAATAAGCATTTTTGGTGTGATTAAAGGTTGTTCTATGGAAAAGGCAGACAAAAACTAGAGAAATGGGGCTAAATGTTTTCTTTTCTCAATGATGTTGGCCATGTTTCCAAATATTTAAAAGTAAAATATGTGTCATCTAACCACAACCTCAATGCTAAGACCAAGAGACCTAAAGAAGATGTTTAAACAGCATGGATTTTAGAGTTTTCACCCCAGACAATCTACCCATGCAATTCTCAAGTAACGAGTCCAAGTTCGACTGAATATGAGTTTTAAGACTAGTTTTTTGATATTCAGTTTTGGATAAAATATTTAAGAATGAATTTTCTGACCTATAATTTTGTTTCATTGATTTTTAAAAGTACAAATACAGGCTGGCTCAGTGGGTTAAGGTGCTTGCCAAGAAGCTTGGTGATCTGAGTTTGATTCCCAGGACCCAGAGATTTGAAAAATGTAGAAAATGTTTCTGTTTTTGTGCTGAGGCATCAACTGATCCAAGTTTAAACAGAAGGGATGAACTGGGGATTGTAGCTCAGAGCAAGAGTGTGTGCAGAGCAGACTCAAGACCCTGGATTTGATCCTTAACAGAACAATCAAAAGCAGAATAGATAGAAGAGAATTGCAGTGCACAGTGGTTGGCAAATCAGTGTCTCAGCAGCTCTGCATGTGTGGGGAGGAACTTTGTTGCCCCTCTGCGACAGATGCCCTCTTCAGCTGTACGATGAAGTCAGGCTGACTGTGGAGGCCTCCTGGGGGACATTTCTCAAGGAGGGAATTTTGAACCTTGAAATGCTCCCAGTCTCCTTGTGTCAAGGGCCATTGTGGTGAGGCTGTGGGCGTGATGCTGGAGGCAGAGTCACCTGGGCTTGGCGCTAGGGTTCTTTGTAGCTTTGTGAACTCTGGCTCTCCGTGTCTCGGAAATCTCAACTGCAAGATGGGTCATTGCAAAGATCAAACGAAATGGCTCACAGAATGGAGTTGGCAGATAATAACAACTCTTCATTCGGCTGTCAGTCTGTCCATTTCTCCATCCATCTACTGACTTATCCCACTATTTATTTTCCCCTCTTTCTCTGTGTAACTGTATCTCTCTATAAGCTATATCACATTCAAAAGAGAGAAGGAGGATGTGAGAGAGGGTATCCGATTCCTTTAGAGTAGTTGGCTTGTTTTCCTTGCTTACAAAATAGTTCAGATAACAAGCAAAGCTGATGACTGTGTGGCCATCGCCAGGATTAGGATTCAGCTGACACAGATCCCACCCAGGCCTTGGCTTGTCTTCTCGCTCGCTGTCCTTTTGGCCCTATTCAGGAGACAACGGCAGCTTGATTGAGAGCTGCTCCTTGATCAGGGTTTTACTATCACATCCTCACCTATGGTAATTCCCAACACAAATTTTCGATAAATGGTGCAAAACGTATTTCTTTACGTGGTTTTCTCTCGGTGGCATATTTAAATTGTTTATGTATGTGTCACCTCGATGCTCACTTTAACACCCGTGTGGTGTTCTGTGTGCTCTTTCTCTGGCCCTCTTTCTTCTGCCCTGTCTCATTCCACCTTCTCTTCTCTTGACCTTTGCCTCCCCACGATTAGCTGGAGGCTGCAATGTGAGCCTGGTAGATGGCATTGGATATTTAGGTCCTTGAAGACACATGTAGGTAATTGTTTAATTTACTTCTTCCCTAGGCCTTACTTGTCTGTAGACAGAAGGGCAGGGTGAGATGATCGCTAAGGTCCCCTCCTCCTCTTGAGTAGAACTTGAGCTGCAGATAGGCCCCTATTCTCCATGACCAGCACAGCATGGAAGTGGCAGCCAACTGCAGGAAATCTGTGCCGGATCCCTGGTCTCTGAGAGCCCCACCTGACACTGAGCCCAGCTACACGATGTCCTTCTTTGGGTGCCCTCTGAGGAAGTGAAGCGATTCTGTTCTGAGAATTCCCAGGATTCATGCCTTTCTTCTCTGAGAATGAATCCCCAAATCGGGGAACTGGATCCTATCCAAACCTCAAACCAGTCCTACTCTGACACAGTCTTTGAACTCAGTTTTTCCTTCTTGCCTCCTTTTTCCCTAGTGTCTAGTTACCGGGTTGATGATGGTCTCTTTTAGGCTGTGAGTATGTTTACAAAAAGGAGTTTTGATGAGAGTGAGTGTGGGCTGGAGTCAACTGTGGATGGTTGTTGGTTTGTTGTGTTGAAGACAGAGAAAAATACTCTTAAGACAGTCACCAGTGGGGAGGGAGAGATAAGAGTCAAAAGTTATAAGGGTGTAGCTTCGGTTGATATAAGCTCTTGCTGACAATTATAGCCATCTTGTAAGGAAGTTCTTTGTCCAGAAAGATGTTAGAACAGACAGAAATTGAGCAGATCAATGTTCATATAATATTGTCAAGCCCTGGATTGGTCCTTGGAGGAAAGCTAACGTGAATCAAATGTTGTTCTCATATCTGGGAGCTCAGAGCCTAATAAACACCATCTTCTACTTCACAAAATCCCCTTGATATGTCTTCAGAAATTTAAGCTGGCTAATAGCACAGAATTTTAGAGTGCAGAGAGGGGCAGCGTGTCCTTAGCCCAAAGGAAGAGAGGTGTGTTTTTAGGACCGCATGAGGTCTTGTTTCTTGTAGTAGGCCTTGGAGGCAGGCGAAAGTGAAGACACAATGTGGGAGGAATGGGGGAAGATGATCAGAGTGTGCCAGAGGGGACAGTTTGGGAACCCAGCAAACGGCAGCCCGGGGGCACATGACTCTTTCAGAGCTGTCTGGGCGATGTGGGCAGAATTCAAGCAGTATGCTGCAGGGTACATGGACCTAAAGGGAACATCCCATTTCTTTTTCGAAAGAGACATCCTTCCAGATTCCCTGTTTACAAAGGCTACAGACTTTAATGTTTCCTCCAGACTCCTGTCCTTCCAACATCTATCAGGGTGTTCTAGTGCCCCAATCAGCTTCAAGATGGGTGTAAGGATGCATCCTTAGACCCCTGTGCCATTCCATATGGCTCTACTGGGAGAGGAACAGTGGTCATGATTGGATGAGATGTTTGGTGAACAAATTCTTGCAACACAGATGGCGATTACTCTTCTAACTGGAGGTTGGGTAAGTTGCTGATGAGGAATGGAGGCAGTGGCTGAGCAGAAGGTCATCTGCACTGGGCCCGTGATGATACTGCCCTAGCAGCTTCCGTTAGAACTCAAAAGGCCAATATTCTTCACTGATTTTCACTGGAGGCCTCATCTTTCTTCAGTCACTTTTCTGAGAGTTTGGCTATGGTCTAACATGGATGAGGAAAACATGTGACTCAGGAATTATTCCCTGGTCCCTACATTTGCCCTCCCAAGGTATTCCCCTCCCTTCTAGGCTTAAAAACTGTGGGATACACTATCCCTTTCCAGCTCTGGGGCTGTTCCCTTCCATGTGGAATGGAGGTATTCTCATCCAAACATACTTGTCATTTTACAGGACATAGAGGAGTGGTTGGTAAGTAGAAAGTGGTCTTCTAGGTCCTAAAAATGATGTCAGAGAAGAAAGGTACAGTCTGACCTGGTTTGGTGTATCCCCACAATTATTCTCAATAGCTCATCTAACCTCTTCCCATCGATGCTACTAGAATCTCTTCACAGGAATAGATTACTCATTTCCCAGCATTCTCTTGTCTATTCCTTGCTGATCTGGGTCACACTACTTGCTTAGGATTGAATAGCATGTGCCTCAGTCCTACCTGTTCCAGAATGACCTTAGACTCCTGGATCATTCCTGATAGTCATCTCATCTGTCCACACTCAAAGGACACTTTGTTTTCCAACCTCTTTTATGGAAGAATAGTTAAGGATGCACGATTGTGATGATTCAGTTAGCCTTGCCGTGGTTGGGCGTCCAGCCTTCACTCCCCCTTTGAACTCCAGATCAGTAACTACCTTCCAGCTTCTCCTTCGAAATATCCTCTGATTTGTTGACCTAGACCCCACATGTAAACAGAAGGCACTCCTTTCAAGTTTCTGCAGGGTTATGTTCTTACCTCCAGTTGAACTGGGTTCCCATTATTTGGTCTGTCACAAAGACAGTATAGGTGTTGGCTCCTCTTCTGCATGTATAGGTTCTCTCTGAACATGCTTCATTCTCTCTGTTGTCCCGAGCCTGCAGTAGCTCCATAGATTACATGCCTACCATAACATTAAATTTGTATTTCAAATCTCAGTGAAACTTTAAGTTTAGTGTTGCCCGGTCTTCCAGGTGGAAGTACTGTTTCTTTTAGAATCTCCTTGACTTGGGTTTCCACCTTACCATCGCAGTTAATGTTCTTTTATTGCCAAAAGTGGTTCTTAGCTTGTGGAAACTTGAGGCTGCTTTCATTTATAACTCCCTTCCCCTGCTAATGAGTAGTCCATTAGCAAATGAAAATGAAACTGTGTAGGGCAAGTGGAGGGAAGGGACAGAAGACTGGAAGCCAGCCTGCCTGACGTGGCTTTACATTCTCTACTCAGGCTCATCATCGAGACAAGATGGGAAGACAGTGTGGAGTTATATTACCTGGATCTGTATAAATATAAAGTACAAATAGATAGGTAAATGGGAATGAAATAAGGCATTTTCTTCCTTCATTGGTAAGTGAAGTGAAGAATGACATGGAGGGGGTGTTTAAGAGTGCTCGTTACTCTTAACTGAAGCTTGATTTACAGCACCCACATTGGATGGCTCAAAATTGCCTGTAACTCCAGCTCCAAGGGATCCAGTTCTCTAGTCTGGCTTTAAGGGACACCCACGCACCCACTTCCATACACAAATAAGTAAAATAAATCTTTAAAAATAGCAAGAAGGAGAGAAGGGCATTCTTTCTGTCCAGCCACTGGGACATTTAGGAGACTTTTATCCATTTGTACTTTTCCTGCTCTCTGGGCCCCCTTTGTACCACTTGTGTTTACAGATTATTTTTTTGTCTTCCTTCTCTTCAGAATATATAGAAAACAGGGAAGTACAGTGGGAGATCCCAGTCCTCGAGGGTCATAATGAGCAAAGGCATGGAACTCAGCCTTTGTTCAGCCAGCTTGTCGGTCCTGACTATTTTTATGGCTGGTTGGTGGTATGTGACAGCATAGGCCTGGAGATTATGTTACTATTTCTTTGTAGCAACATAATCAAAGCTACTTATGTGACTCTTGAAAATTCCTTAACACCTTTCTGATCCCCTCTCTTCACCCATCAAATGAAAAAATAATAGTTGTTTTCCTCTCAATATTAGAGGAATGAGAAAATGATTAAAGTACCACCAATAGTAACAGATATTTATCAAGTGGTTACTCATGCTAAGCAGGTAAACAGAACAGTACTAGAGTTCTTTTAAGGCCCCCATTCTTAAGGAATTTCCATTACATAGTCTTTATGGCTACTTTCTGGAAGACTTTGGCCCTATATCTCACAAAATAACTTAGGGGCTTATTTTAGCTTACAATTTCAGGTTCTAGTCTGCCATGTGGGAACATCAAAGCAGGAACTTCAGTCAGAAATTCATATTTAAGAGCAGAGAGAAATGAATGCAGCCCATTGTGGGTGGTGCTACCCCTGAGCTGACAGTTTATAAGAAAGCAGGCTTAGCAAGCCATGGAGAGCAAACTAGTAAGCTTGTAACTAGTAAGCTAGTAACATCCCTCCATGGCCTCTGCATCAGCACCTGCTTCCAGGTTCTGCCCTATTTGGGTTCCTGCCTTCATTGCTTTTGATCGTGGACTATTATATGGAACTGTGAGTGAATAAACCCTTTCCTCTGCAAGTTGCTTTTGGTCATGGTGTTTTATCGCAACAATAATAACCCTAACAAGACACTACAGGTTCTCTGTGACTGGCTTCTTTCACTTTGTCAAATGTCTTCAAGACTAAGCTACTTTTAAAAACCAGCTAACGTAGTGCATTAGAATTAAATTTTAGTTTAGGTACATTATCTTTATCTGTTCATACTTCTATGACAAAATTCCACAGACTATAGTTTCTAAAGAATAGGAATTCATTTGGCACTTCTGTAGGCTGGAAGTCCAAGAGAAAGTGGCAAAGGGCTCAATGTCTGGTGGCATCCTGCTATGAACATAGTTGAGCAAGTATTTTGGGTAGGATGGAGCATCCTCTGTGTATATGGGTATACCCATAAATGGGTATGTACCAGGAATGGTATATCTGCGTCTTGAAGTTAGCTCAATTTCCAATTTGCTGAGGAATCATGATATTGATTTTTATGGTGGCTGTACAAGTTTACACTCGCACCAGCAATGAGGGAGCATTCCCCTTGTGGAGGCATCTTCTCAATTGAGGTTCCCTCCTCTCAGATGATTTTAGCTTGTGTCAAGTTGCCACAAAACTATCCAGCACATCACAATTACAATTCTGTCTCTAAATATTTTTCATTTTTTATGTGTGTGTGTGTGAGAGGAGAGAGAGAGAGAGAGAGAGAGAGAGAGAGAGAGAGAGAGAGAGAGAGAGAGAGAGGGAGAGGGAGAGGGAGAATATGTGCATTTGTGTTTGCCTGTACCTGTAGAGACCAGAAGGTGCCAGATTTCCTTGAAGATGGAGTTACAGGTGGTTGTGAGCTGCCTGATATGGATCCTGGGAACTAAACTCAGGTTCTATGAAAAAGTAGCAAGTGCTCTTAACTGCTAAGCCATATCTCTAGCCATAGTATTTTTTATTTATTTTTCCTAAATTTGTGTGTGTGTGTGTGTGTGCGCGCGCTCACACATGTGCGCCTGTGTATAGGTATGTACACATAAGCACAGGAGCCCTCAGAGGCCAGAAGAATACATTGGATGCCCCAGGGCTGGAGTTACAGGTGCTTGTGAGCTGCCCAACATGGGTGCTGGGTGTAGAACTCTGGTCTTCGGGAAAATCAGAAAGCACTCTTCACTGCTGAGGCATCTTGCCAAGCCCCATTTCTGTGAAATGTCAAGAGGAGGTGAATTCAAAGCAGCAAGTAGACTGGAGGCTGCCAGAGGCTGCAGGGAGAGGTCTGGTGGTGAGGGCTAAGGAGTGTGCTGTGTCTCTTTGGAATGATGAAAATATTCTGGAGTTAGATAGTAATGATGCTAATATAATATTATGAATCAATTTAAAAACTACTGCTTCGTGTCATTTATAATGAAAAACTTAATCATGGAAAAACTAGATCTCGATTGCAAATGTTAAGTGTATTAAGCATATGGTGCTGATAAGGACTCATAGTACTAGCTAATAAGGAATACTTAGCAGGCACCAGGCACTGGGCGACGTGCTCATGCAGCATCTCATGAAACCCTGACAGCTTCAATCAAGGCACCGATTACACGGCTGTCATCGCATTGTCAAGTATACTGCTCAGTGCTGGTATGTGGCTGAGGGCAGAAAGGGTCCAGACATGTGGTATGGAGGCCTGCCTTCACTGTTCCACCACTCGACCCATCCCTCACCACCATGGAGATGCTTGTGTTCTGTCCACACCTAGACGTGGACAGTTCAGTCAAACTTTTCCTGGATTGAGAAAAGAGGTAAAATTTACTCTTTTGTGTCTAAGAAAACACTGATCTTTTTTTCCCTTTGAGACAGTCTCATGTATATGTAGCTCAGAATGACCTTGAACTTCTGACTTACCAGTCTCCAGCTTCTGAGTTTAGGGATTATAGTCATGTGCAAGACACACACACACACTCCTTTCCCAGAAGAGTTTCCTTAAATGCTCAGGCTTTCTCTGGGCTGTTAGTCATACAGGCTGAGCCTGGCGACCGCCATGCTAGGTTATCACTAGAAGCTTGGGGAGTTTCATGTAACCCTGAACTGAGCAGACACAGACCTGTGGTACAGACTTAGAGTGTGCCTCACTGTAGTCAACATGTCTTTCCCAGTTTAAAGAGGAAGCCAGAATGGACTGTTCTTCCACGAAGCTGGGATCCAACAAAGTGCCAAGCCTGTGCTGTGTGGCATTTGGATTTATCTACTTTGACTTATTTTCCTTGACATCTCCTTTGTGTTGTTCTGACCATTTAATTTTGTAAGCTATCTACTAGCTAAGGTTCTAACAGATGTATTTATTTGAATAAGTAAATCTTAATTAGTGGCTAAACAGATACAGATCCAACAAATATAGTCCTCATGCACAATGAGGTAGGGTGCAAGGGGTGTGATGGTTTTGAGTGGAATTTGGGGAATATTAACCCTTGCTTAGTATGCATGTGTGTATGTGTATGTGTGTGTGTGTGTGTGTGTGTATGTATGTGTGTGTATGTGTGTTCATGTGTATATGTATGTATGTGTGTGTATGTGTGTGTATGTATGCATGTGTATATAGGTGTATGTGTGTGCATGTATGTGTATGTGTGTGTGTATGTGTGTGTGTGCATGTGTATGTATGTATGTGTGTACAGGTGTGTGCATTTGTGCATATGTTGATGTGTGTGTGTGTATATCTATGTGTGTGTGTATGTGTGTGCATGTATATATATGTGTGCGTATGTGTGTGTGTGCGCATGTGTATGTATGTGTGTGCATGTGTGTGTATGTATGTATGTGTGTGCATGTGGGTGTATGTGTGCATTTGTGTGTATGTTGATGTGTGTGTGTATCTGTGTGTGTGTGTGTGTGTGACTCTTCAGAAGCAAAGAAGAAAAGCTGAGTTCTCTCATGGCCTGCTTGCCTTGGGCTGCCCCACATGTTAGAATCCCAGCTGTCTCTGGAGGAGCTGGATGGAGAAAGGTGATGGGAACTGGGGGTAACAGGAAACAGATTGCTGGAGGACAGGAGATCTCTACTTCCTGCTCTCTATAGTTTAGTCTGTTTTGTAGAAGCCCAGCACAAGCTGTGAAACGCTCCTAAACCCAGGGCCGCCCCTTCTCAGAGCAGGGACCTTTGGCACATGCAAGAATTAGAGATAAATGGATCGTGGTTTTGATTGGGTTCCCATGTTATTATCTGATACTTAGAAGGTTTAAAAAAAATCTATTAAAAGCTTCAGAACATTAAAAAAAAATGTCAGTTCTGTTCTCAGCTGGAATCCTTGAAGTTCTTCATTAGTATCCTCTCGTCAGCCTGGCCTCTTCATTAGTTGGGGCCAGAGGAAGTGACCAACAGCTGTTGAGTACTGTGTGTCCCAGAAAGGGAGTATGTGTCTGGCCAGGTTTTGGTAGGAGGCTGGAGAAATTATCCCAGTTCCACTGTTTCCTGCTGTGTGACCAAGACACATTACCCTTTAGGCTTCATTGTCCACATTTATTAAAAAATTCTTCTCACTGTCCTCATTGTAAGGATCAAATAAGAAAGTATGAGGAGAGCCTCTAGCACGTTGTCCTTGTTATTTAGCTAACAAATATTCTTATGCTCACTGTGGGCCAGGTGCTGGGAATGAAGCTGAACAATAATTTCTGGTCCTCAAATTTAAATTTAGTTTGATGCAAGGAGCTTTCATGCACTGGCTTCTTGTATCCTCCTTCATTGCTTCTAACGATGGTAGGGGATGCATGCTATGTGCTTGGTGCCAGTCCAAGCTGTGCCACCTGTGATGGTTAGGAAGAAGCAGGGCCTGCAAGGTGTGACCTTGGCTTTGAGTCCCACCCACTATTCAGATTTGTTCTCTAGAGTCACTGTTTCCTTGCCCTGTGATGAAATCTGGGGCAGATCCCATAACTTCTCTAGTCACACTTGCCTGGCTGGAGAGATGACTGAATGATTTAAGAGCACCAGTTGTTCTTCTAGAGGACCAGGTTGGATTCCCAGCACCAGCTGGCATTGTGGGGGGAGTGGAGGTTGGAGGATTGCACTGATGGGGTGGGACTTTCCAGGACTACAGCTGTTTTGGGTTTCCCCACACTCATGTAAGTAATCCCTTGCCTGTGCTCTATAAGAAAGCTCAGTAAGTTCGTCAGTCTCCCCAAGTTGGACTTCATTACTGTGGTTCTACTTTGGTCTGTCATGTCCCTGGTGTGTATCTGGGGAGAGCAGTTGTTTGTTTATGCCTCTCCAGGGAAAGTTAATTCACTACCACCTTACTGTTTTTATTTGAAGATTTGTTTTATTTATTCTCAATTGTGTGTGTGTGTGTGTGTGTGTGTGTGTGTGTGTGTGTGTGTGTGTGTGTGTGTGCATAAGGGTATGTGTACATGAGTGCAAGTGTCTAAGGAGGCTGGAAGAGGCATCAGATCCCCTGCAGCTGGAGTAACTGGCAGTTGTGAGCCTCCTGATGTAGGTTCTCGGAACTGAACTTGAGTCTTGTGTGAGAACAGTCAGTTCTTTTAACCACTGAGAAGTCTTTCCAGCCCCACCTTATAGGATTCTTATGAGGCTTAAATTTAAGAAGTGCTTAGAACAATTCCTGGTACCCTGTAGGTATTATCCAAATATTTGTTAAATACATACCAGGGAAAAAGTTTGAAAACTAAATAATAAATGTGAGCTAATAACAGTTTTAATCTTAACTGTCATGAGTTATGTTTTTTTTTTTTTCCCTCCCAACCATCTCTGGATGATGTCATGGCATCCTCCTCCTGAACATGGCTGGTATTATAGGAAGGGCTTGGAGATCATACTACATACCTGGCAAATACCCAATCCTGTCCCTGTCTTAGTCCATGTGCTAGGAATGTTTAGAACTATGCATCCAGGGAGGGTGACTCAGGGATGACCCACCCCTAGCATTCCCAGATACAGCTTCTCAGAAAGAGTTTCTGGAAGAGCAGAAGCAGTTGCAGGGGATTTTGTTTTGCAAATGTCTGTCAGACTTGCAGCCCAGCCTGTTTGGGAGTGGCAGAGCCTGGTGGATGATGGGACACTGCTGAGGATCCTGTCATAATTAATGATCCTTTTCCTGACATGCTTGTCTCTTGACAGGCTTGTGAATGGCTAAAACAAAAACACAGAGAAATTATGCAATGGAGCCAGTCACGTAGCATGGGTGAGAAAGAGCTGGGTCAGATCTCTGTCCCCTGTGCTGATGCTTAATCTGATGAGATTCGTGGTTCTGCTGTTATCCCAGCACAGACTTTGTTTAGTCACAGAAGCTGTTAACATAATTTCAGAGTTGTGTGGCCAGGAACTCTTGGGTCATCTGGTGAAAATGACGTCACCAGGAAATGAAAGTACTCAAATACTCAAAGCTCCAGAGAAAGTGTGTGTCAGGATGAGTCCTGGGGGGCGGGAGGAGGGGGAAAAAGGAAGAAAACAATGTATCAGATCAAACGTGAAGACTGCAGACAAACTGTATGTAGGCTAAAGGGAATTTGTTGTATGAATACAGGGCAAGGGTATTACTCTTTCACTGACATATTCTTTCTAGAACATTCTAAGGGGGTACAGCTTCTAATGCTGAGAAAATGGGATGTTTATACTTATATTTGAGTGCTTTGTCATTCTAGAATTTTTTTTAAGGATTATAAAGACCCCAGAGAAGTTAGATAAATATCCAGTTTTCATTTTCTACTCCTTCTGAATTACTTTTGGTTTATTTTTAGTGAGACAAAGGAGAGTAGAAGCAAGCAGTCTTTGGTGTTTCAAAGACCTGGGTTCAAATCTTGATTCTATGGGGAGAGATAGTACAGTTGGTAAAATGTTTGCCAGTCAAGCATGAGGACTTGAGTTTGATTCTCAGCATTCATCTGAAATGCTGGGTGCCATCCCACACATCTGGAATTTTAAAGCTGGGGAGGTTGAGACAGGAAAATATCTGGACCCACGTCTAGCCAATCATTAAAAGTCCTTATCTCAAAAAATAAAGTGGAGAGTAATTGAGGAGGACATACAACATGGCCCTTTAGTCTCCACATGCATAAGTACACATGTGCATTCATGTATGCATACAGACAAATAACACACACACACTGTCCTGAATTCTATCACTAGTGGCATGGCTTAGTGATAAATTGCTTAGTCTTTGGCCTTTCAATTTCTTTTTGTAATGAAGTGTTTATAATACCTCATGGGATTTATGTGAGTTTGGTACAGAATTATATATATATATATATAATGTATATGGGGTCTTACCATGTAGCTCCAGCAGGCCTGGAACTTACTATGTAGACCATAGGTGCAAACCCTGCCAGACCTCAGCAGAGGGAACCACTGTCACGGCAAGCACCATACCGGACAGCTGAACCCTGAGCATCTCCTCTCACAGATTTTTATCGATACCTAATATCCTCAGGTGTTCTACTGATAGCACATACAGAGCATGAGCAAGCAAACATCTTTTACAGAAAGTCAACACCTGCAGACCATACAAAATGCCAAGGCCTCGGCAGCCCTTTTTCCAAAAGGGCACAAAACAATCACTATAAGCATAACAAAAAATAAACTTCTCCATCATTTCCTCTTTTCTGTATAAGACAATAAAAAATTGCTTTATCTCTACAACACAATCTAACGTTACACTAGCAAAACTGTTTACTAGAGGAACAATCACAAGGACAGGACCAAATGAAACCAAACATCTATCAAGCTTCTCGCAGTGTCTTTGGACAACGGAAAAACATTCTCAAGGTCCAATTATTTGGAATTCACTCACGGTCTTCTGGGCTCCTCCAAAGGGCTTGGGTCACTTTTCTGGCTCCACACTCTGCAGCACACACAGCTTGTTCTCCAGGTTCTGACTTGCTCCCCTGGTGCTGTTCTTGGTGGTCACCCCATGGCACTGGCATCTCTAAAACTGCTGGGGTCCCTTGCTGCAACTGGGCTGTACCTTCACCAATGGCCTCTCTTAGGCTCTCTTCATGGTACCAAGCCTCAACTTCTTTGATTCTTTTTTTTTTTAAATTCATTTATTTTTAAATGATGTGTATTTTTCTATGTTTGCCTGTTAGTGCCCAGAGTCCAGAAGATCCTTTGGAGTTGGAGTTACAGGCACTCGTGAGCTGCCTGACATCAGTGCCAGAGTGCTGAAGCTGAGTCTTTTCAACAGATAGTGCTTGGACAATTGGATTTCTACATGTTGAAAAATTAGAGCTGGCAGTTAGGCATACTCCTTTAATCCCAGCACTCAGGAGGCAAAGACAAGTGGATCTCTGTGAGTTTGAGGCCAGACTTATTTACAGAGCTAGTTCCGGGACAGCCAGAGTTACAAGAGAGAAAGCATGTCTTGAATAGGCAAAAAAAAAAAAAAAAAAAAAAAAAAAAAAAAAAAATTAGAAACTTGGACTGAGGAGATGGCTCAGTACATTAGTTCTCAACCTGTGGGTCGTGACACCTTTGAGGGTTGAATAACCCTTTCACAGAGGGTGCCCAAGACCATCTGCATATCAGATATTTACATTACAATTCAGAACAGTAGCAAAATTACAGTTACGAGGTAGCAACAAAACTAATTTTATGGTTGGGGGTCACCACAGCATGAATTATGTTACAGGGTTACAGCATCAGGAAGGTTGAGAACCACTGGCTTAGTGAGTACGGCACTTTCTGTACAAGCCTGAAGATCTGAGTTTGTGTCCCCAACACCCATGTAAAAAGCCTAGTGCTTGGGAGACAGAGACAGATCCCAGGGCCTCAATGCCCAGCCAGCAAACTCCAGATCCTATGAGAGACCTTGTCTCAAAAAATAAGGTGGAAAGTGATTGAAGAAGACATTTCAGTGTCAACCTCTGGCTTCCACGTGCACTCACAATGGTGAGCACACTTAAACGCAAACATACAACACACACACACACACACACACACAAGTGCACCTCGAACTTATACTTTGCAGCATAAAATAAAATTAACTTGAAAAAGATCATAGTTTTAAACTTATAAAACAACTCAAGTATTGTAGAAAAACTGAGAGAAAATCTTGAGGATGTTGGTTTAAGGAGCTATTTCTTGGACAAGAGCCATAAGGCACATCATAAAAAGTTATGAGAAGTTTGCTCCCACCTGAATTAAGGCACATTTCCTTAAGAAAGTGGAAGTGTTAGCTGAAGAATGAAATAACATATTTCTCATATGGATTAATTTCCTTATCATTGCTGTCTCCTGAGGCTGTGGCACAAAATGAATGGCTGTTGACTCTCATACCCAGACAGAGCACACCTTCCAGAGAGGTGACTCAGCCCTCCCCATTATTAACACCATTGCTCATAGCCCTGGTCCTTATCATCTTGCCTGTAGAGAAGGCTGAGAGAGGTTAGGAGCTTGCAAGCCCAAATCCCGAGTTTCATTCCCAGGGTAGGGGAAGCTAGAATGGAAAGAGCAGCAACAGGAGAAAGTCTGGAGAGAGGCATCTGTACACCAGGAAGCTACTGGAAACCTCGAGTAGCCAGGGAGTACCCAATCATGACAACAAACCACATAAATTAAGCAATCCTCTTCTGCCTGATAGTGCTCAAAGCTTTCCTGGAATTTTTCTCTCGAAGGACCCCAGCATAAGGTACCAGAGGTCACAGGGTCACCAGCAGCCTGTGGTTTAGGGGATTCCTCTTTCTCTGATGCCTGAGACAATCCCTGATTTGATTCTCCCCCTTTCTCTAGCTTCTTAGTCCTTTGGACTCTTTTCTAGATTTGTTCCAAAAGCCAGGCCTGTTCTTGATTGTGGTGCCTTTGGCTCAGGCCTAGAATTGATTTTGTTTGATAATCAGCCTCTGCTTTGCTTTCTGGCACCTGGATGTGTAGCTCCCTTCAGTAGACCCATTTCCCTACGTTCCTTTTTTCCATTTGTAGTTCCTGGGAATCCCACAGTGATGACTAATCTTGTCTATTCCAAGGTACATGACCAATAATACTATGGCAAGTACCAATAGGAGTGCTTCTCACCCCAGTCTTCCAGATGTGCTTATGTGGAAGGTGGGTGGGAAAGCTCAGATCTACCATGTAACTGTGGATTCTGAACTGGCAGAGTGATGAGCACAGCTGTACTGATAGGAACAAAATTTCATTGCATGAACAACCTTGGTGTAGGGAATCAATGGCAGGTAATACCTCAGTGCCAGCTGGGGACTAATGGGGTGAGTTCAAAGCATCAGGTGAGTACTCCAGTACAGCGGACCCGGGGTCCAACTCTTTCCCAAGGACACTTGTCAGAATTTACATCAAGAGCAAAGCCAGACTCACAATGACAGTTGTAGCATCTGGGCTATATGTGTTCTCTACACTAAGAAGGAAGTTTCCGTGCTTTTTAGGTTCAACCTGTAGATCCCCCCAGTGGTGCTTGCTTTAGAGTTGGCACGCATGCCAGTCCTTCTGCAACTCCTAGGCTAAAGGCTGCTGGAGGTAAAGGCTCCCTTCCAGTTTACTTTGGACTTAGAATGACAGCCTTTTAGAGTAAACACATCCCAGAGAGCAAGTGACATGGCAGCCAGGACCTTGTGAATCTTCTCACGCCACTCACAGGAGCCTTTCAAACATGGGTCCACCTAGGTGTTTGGAACTTGAACCTTGCCTGGTGGCTCACTGAGAGAATGCTCGATTTTCCCACGACCTGCCTGAGATACACAGAAAACGTGTAAAAAGTCTGTGTGGTGTTTCAGAGGCACAGCCATGAGAGAGAATGGAGCAAAACCTACTCTTAACAGCTCTCACCAGTGCGTTTCCACTTCACACAGGTCACTAAAGAGAATCTGGGAGACTTTTGTTTTCATACAAGACCTGTCTTTGTAGCCCAAGCTGACATTGAACTCATGGTCCCCTTGCTTCAGCCCCTCAACTGCTGGATTACAGATGTCCACCGATCCGTGGGTAGAATCTGGAGGATTCCAAAAGAATGTATTTGTGAACTTGGCGTGGAAGGCAGATGGGCTCTCTGTGCTTTTGAACGGCTAACCTGCACCAGCCACCTGTGCATTGTAGAGTGGTTAAGCTGAAACAAACTTAAAACTCATACGGTTCTTAGAGCTCTGCTTGCTGAACAGTCCTGTCCACCACTGGCCAATAACTTTATTGCAGCAGTCCGAGGCATGGTAGGGTTAAGGAAGGGTTTACCAAATTTGCCCAATTTATGGAAGCACTTAAAATGAAAGCCATTGCCTCTTGACTATGAGTTTTGCCTTTTCTCCCTACTGTCTCTCTGGATGCTCTGTGACATATTGGTTATTTCCTGCAAGGGAAATAAAACATAAACCCCATGGCAGTGAGAATGGGCTTTGGGGAAAAAGTTAAAACTTAGCACACTCTTGGCTCCTCTTTTCACACATTAGTTTTGGCCACCTGAAGCCTCTTGCTCTGAGCTGGGGTGGGAGGAGCAAGCAGCTCCTATCCCCCACCCCTTTGCCTCTCCACAGCTGCAAAGTTCAGAGAGTTGAACTGCAGTGCTTTGAGTTCACTGCTCGTTCCGCCACAGTCAACTTCTGTTGTAAATTTTCCTCCCGGAACACGTGACGATGCATTGCTTGACTATATATCCCGAGACATCAGCGGGGCTGTCAGAGCTCAGAGCCCGGCACAGAAGAAAAACGTCTTCGGATTCAGCCGTTTAGGCATTCCGCACTAGGACAGACTGTCAGCCTTTGGTAAGTTAGCGAGGCTCCTTTTTTTCAGAGACATGCAAAAAGGATAGTTCAAACTATTAATAGAGAAAATTTTCTTGCTTTTCTTTTTCCTTCTAAGTAAACTTTGCTTTGAATTTAAGAAAGCTGAAACTTTGGAAACAAAATGCAAAGTTTGCTTTTGCCACGCCAACTAAAGCATGTCTTTTGAACTTTAAGGTACTTTTTTCTACGAATTTTTATATGGTATATAATGTTTAAAGTATAGAACTAATACATGGTTATTTTCTAAAATAAGAATAAAGTTTGTCTGTCTATCTATCTATCATCTATTTTCTATCTGGTCAAAGTTTTTCTCACTTTTCCTCCATTCTCTCCCCTGATTTCTCTTACTTGCTCCACGTTCTCAGATGTAACCCCTGTTTAACTGTTTGGGGAGATGTCTCACATTCTGCTGTTTCTTTCATTCCCATTCTCGATTGCCTATCTTGATCTATCGCAACTCTACAAGCCATGTGCTTGCTGTCTGCCTGTACTGTGGATCCCTGTAGAAGGTCTGACTTGCTGCTTTCTCCCCAGACCCCGGCTGTGGGAGTGACATTCCAATGCTGAGGATGGAGCCTCTGAACAGCACACACCCCAGTGCCGCAGCCTCCAGCAGCCCCCTCGAGTCCCGTGTGCCTAATAACAGCGGTGGTAATGGCAATGAATACTTCTACATTTTGGTCGTCATGTCCTTCTATGGCATTTTCTTGATCGGAATCATGCTGGGCTACATGAAATCCAAGAGGCGGGAGAAGAAGTCCAGCCTCCTGCTGCTGTACAAAGACGAGGAGAGGCTGTGGGGGGAGGCTATGAAGCCTCTGCCTATGATGTCGGGTCTGAGGTCAGCGCAGGTGCCCATGATGCTGAATATGCTGCAAGAGAGCGTGGTACCTGCGCTGTCCTGCACCCTCTGCTCAATGGAAGGTGACAGTGTGAGCTCTGAGTCCTCCTCTCCGGACATGCACCTCACCATCCAGGAGGAGGGGGCTGACGATGAGCTGGAGGAGACCTCTGAGACGCCCCTCAATGAAAGCAGTGAAGGTTCTTCAGAAAACATCCACCAGAATTCCTAGCACCCCCAGGTCTGGAGGTGGCTCCATGAACCCTGGTTGACAGAGGAAAGACATTTCCCAAGTGTCTTGTTTCATTTTTGTTCTACAGCTGCCACTTTGAACAGACTGTGGGCAAAGCCCCCCCAAAAATGGGGGAGGGAAAGATAAGGCTCAGCTGGAGTCCTCGAGGATCCTGTGGTCTGGACCCACAACTGAAAGAGTCCCAGAGACATACAGCATGGCCATTTACTCTGGGGCCTGGGTGTCAGGGTCCCTGTGTAGAATCTGGCTAGATAATGTGTTGTTTTCTCACTGGATGCCCTGGGTAACTTCTGCATCATCAGTCTGTGCCCAGGACTGACAACTGCCCAGGGCAGGCTGAAGGACTAGTTTCGATTTGCTAATTTGCCTAGGACTTTGTTCTTCTAGATCTGATTGGCTGTAAGTATCTTTATTGTGTACCTGTGGTATTTGGTCACAGAGAGTTGCATACTCCTTTTGGAAGTTTTTTGGATTAAAAAAGAGAAAGTTAGATGGGGAATTTTTAATATGGGAGAAAGCTGGAGCCAGAATCCAGGTTGTTTGCACAGTCCAAGGAGAAAAAGAAATGTGTCCATATGTCCACATTAGGTGGAGATATAAGCAATGAGCTATTTTGAGCTTTGTCTCACCTGTGAGCTTGAACTCTGACTTGTGTCTATATACCCTTGGAGGAAATCATGACTTTCTTTGTCAGTGAGCTTCCTTAGACTCAAGCCTTCACTCAGGATGGCTGCTCAGGATGGTCCCCTGATCTTTACAGACTTGGTAATGGCGGGGTTATACAAGGCCAAATCATTGATGGCTCTGCTGTGGCTCTTCTTTCCCAGCCTAGATTTCTGAGCCAGAGAGGACATTTGTGGGCCTCACAATGTGGGGTTTTGTCACGTAGCTGAGACCTTGAAGGGCACACAGGCAAGATTGCAGAGCTAGGGTCCAAGCGCTGTGCTTCCTTGTCTGAGCCCTAATGCTCATTTACTGTGTGGTCCTGGGCAGGTCATCACAAGGCTCATTGCCTTCACAAGGCTCCTGAAGCTGTGCAGCCCCAGGGGGCTGGGAGGACATCTTTAGACTTTGTACTTTGTGATAAATCCTCCACAGCCTGGTGTGAGGAAGTTTGGATCAAGTATTTCCCCTTTGGCTTAGTCTGGAGAAGGATGTGTTGATTTAAAGGCACAGTTGGAGACTCTGGGTATGTGTAACTGGGGAATTGGAGGCTGATCAGCAGCCATCCTTACTGTAGCTTTCCCAGGATGGGACCGAAGAGGCAGACAGCTTGGTTCCCTCTGCAGAGTTCTGTGGATGGGAGGATGCTAACACTTCCACCTGAGGGAAAGAGAGTCTAAAAGGTGTTGCTTACCACATAGCCCTTCCGGCCAGAGCCTGGCAGCAGATTCTTTGGCTCACTGAAGAGAAGAAGGAAGCAGAAAAACCCCAAAAGGTCAAGTTTGACTCTATTGAAAAACTTTAAAAAAATTTTATTTATCCTAACTTTCTCTTGATTGGAGACAAAGCAGTTACTACCATCCCCATGGAGGGGTTAACAGTACCGGAGCTGGTTTTTCAATCAGTTTTGGCTTTGAGGTAGAGATAATTTTTGTAGGAGGGGAAAGGGGCCTCTGTTCACTTTAAGATCCAGAGTGTGGCTTGACTCCAAAGGGGACCGTTTAAGTTGAAAGACGCCAAGTTAAGTTTGGCCTCTTGCCTGGAATCACTTGAATACTGAAACTTTACTGTGACAGACATGTGCGTTGTCACATTTTCCATTGCTTAATCCTGGTTTGGTGCAAGTCTGTCTGCGCCCGTTACAAAGTGATGTATATACTTCCTTCCAATACATTATGTTGTTGTAGACAATTGTCTTTTGTATTTAATGGTCTGTAATTTTCACAATATTTTTAATTTAAATAAACACGTTTTCCCCGAGAAGTCATATTTCTCTGATCTAGAAATACACATACCGTTTCTAGTTCCTATGCTACTGCAGCCATCCCCTCCAAGCCGTCACCGGCTTCTCCTCAGCTCCCGAGTCCGACTTCCGCAAAGGCATGTTTTGCCACAGGGTGAGTGAGTGGTGTCACTTCCATCCTTTGATCCAGTTTGTGGGGATGGAAAACAAGCCAAGGATGGTCTTACATAAGCTTCTGCAAAGGCCCGGGAGCTTTTGGATTTGAACGTGAGCGGCTTGGCAAGTGCTGCTGAGATGTCTCTCCAAATTTGGTTGCAAGAAAACATTTGATTTGCATGCTGACTTGGCAAACGTCATCCACATGTGTGGCCCCAGCAGCCCAGGCTTAATGGGCAGGGTGTTGCCATACAAACAACAGTCCAGACTTACGGACGCAACCAGACTCAGAGTCCACAGCTGGAGGTCTGTTCTTACTTTAAGACTCCTCCCACTAAGGATGATTTCTAGGTCTCTCCATCCTAGTCTTGCCATATCTCTGTCTCACGGTCTGAGACATGGCCAACCTGGGCAGCCTCTCCTTTATAAGTTTATTTTCACAGTCAGAAGTGCTAAAAGAAAAATGATCAAAATCTGTGACCCATTTTCAAACTAAACAGGCAGGAGGGATTTGAGTGGGGAGTCTCCTTACTTTGATGTGTGTCTGTTTCTTGTGAGCTTCTTGTGAGCTTTTTCTATGATAAGTACATGTTCCTGTAAGTTTACAAGTAGTTACCTATAAGGGATTGACCTGGTAATAGGGCAGGGGGGAGCCTGTATCCTTCTGGAATACTATAGCAAGGACTTCAGTCCACCATCCAATAACACCGACAAGCAACATGGAGAGATTATATGAAAAGATAAGAAAATCTTTTACTTCAGCTTGTAGTCATGCTTGGTAAGGAAATAGTTAAGAAAACTTTTTGTTACCATGGGCGGAAGGAGAGGGAACTCTAAACTCTAATTGTCCTAAAAATATGCAGAGTACACTGTGTCGTTTTAATGGAATATTTGTTTTCTTTAAAAGAAAAAAAAAAAGAGAACTTCTAAGCAGAACCTAAGGCCCAAGGGGTTTAGTCTGTGTGGATTTACTCATGCATGTGAAAGACCACGAAGGGAATTTGGCCCTGTGTACCTCAGATATTAGAAACATAGCTCAAAAACACGTAAATGGTGCAGGATGAGGTAAACAGATCATCCTGCTTGCTTCATGCTGTTCTAATTACACCTTTGTATGTCAGAGTCACACAGGGATATTGCAGAGGAAAAGGTTTCTTTCAGGGTCAGAATCATGGGATCAGAATTACCAGGAAGGGCTGAAGTTGAGCCAAGGGTTGAGTGCTTTTGGCACGAGATCCTGGTTGGAAAGTGGACCCCACGGTGCATTTGGAGCTGTGATTGGAGGTTTGTCGTAAGATATGCTCTTCTGTGGCTCAGTTGAAGAAAGATTATTTATCATCCTGTAAAATGCTGCTCCAACCTTAGGCGTTGTAGGACAGGCAGAATATTGACCTTACAATGCAATTTAAACTCCATGTTTAGACATAGCATACTTTTGTTCTGTAACTCTAAAGTTAGGGCTCTGCTGAAGGGGATAGCAGGGCTATCCATGAGGCAGAGGCTAGGTCTGGGGCAGACATTCAACCAGCTGCAGGGGGCTGCGGGGCAGTGGCTCAGGCTAGGGCTGCACTGCAGCAGGACCATGTGTTGAGGAGGTAGGTAGACGCCCAGCCTTGTCATGTCTACTTTCTAACCTAACTCTGTTAGTGCATGCTCTGGAGCTCTGGAGAAGCTCTCCAGCTTCCCTTTCAACACGAGGACAGCACACTGGGCCTGCTCTTTGGAGAGGTGATCCTGAAAGGAATAGTGAGCTGTAAAGGAACACCCAGTGCTGTGTGAAACCAAAGCCAACGCAACTTCCATCTTCTTTTAAATCTGTGTCCTGGGCATGCATCTGCAAAGAGTGTCACAGAAACATCCCCTTCTGGGCTTGCTTTTCTCAGGAGACTGCAATACTCAGAAGAAGGACACCATTTGCCAAGGGAGAAGGGTCAAGAGAGAGAAAAACCAGTGTTAAATCCTGCCTTCCTTCTTTCTGAAATGTTGCCTCCCACACAGGAAGGAACAGTTTGGGATGTGCACTGTTACCATGGAAACAAGCAGCCAAGGTCAGTTGACTGAAGGAGCCTGTGGCCCACTGGTGCTGGCTCACTCTAGGCTGCTTTTTGAAGTTGAAGCTCAGCCTTTGCCTCAGGAGATGGATTTCTAGCCTGCCCATTGCAGGTCAGAGTCAGAGAAGGGGGGCAGGCACTATGTTCCCCCCTTTCCCTCCAGGTCTTTCTTCTTGCACTTGTCTGTGTATTCATTGTAGAAATGGGGCTGAGATCCTTCTCTCTCATCCCTGAGCATTTATTTTCTTATTTTGCTATGAAATTGGACCAAGCGATTCTTCACAGTAATAACCACACCCTATTCATGTCTTTGATTTTCAGCCATTTTTCACCCGAAAGAAACAAACGTGATCACAGCCACAGTGCAGGCTGCCGCTTTAGCACTTACTCTAGTCTCTGGAACACCACACTTTGAGCTTCTGTGCAGCTCAGGTACTGCACCAGCTACTGGGAGAATGGTAACCCCTGTGTGAGCTCCAAGAGGCCACAGCTTCTGGATTGATGAATTCTTATGCAATTAACTCTGCTTTTGGTTAATTTATAAAACTGATAGGGAATTTTTTACATGTAGAAGGCTCCAGCTCTAGGGTATAAAAAAATGTATGGTTTGTGTCTTTGAGCAGTCTGTGTACACTGTGGTGTAGTTAAATGGACAGGGTGGATGTATGTCTATAATCTTAGTGTTTATGTACTTGCCTTAGTCTGTGATGGGCATTTGCATTTTGGTTATATCCTATTTTGATTATATATCCTTCAATCTTCCCAAGGTAATTGTGAGGTAGCTCTATAATTATTTTCATTTTATTTTGTATGTGTGTGTGTGTGTGTGTGTGTGTGTGTGTGTGTGTGTGTGTTGGTCAGAGGACAACCTTTGGAGTCATGCTCTCCTTCCACCATGTGGGTTGCAAGAATCAAACTCAGGTTGTTAGCTTCAGGGCAGGTTTCTTTAACAACTGAGCCCTGTCACATAAGAGGCTTGTGCTGGCTAGTTTTATGTTAACTCGATAGCAGCTAGAGTCCTTTTAGAAGAGAGAACCTCCTGCCCCCACCAGATTGGCCTATGGGCAAGCCTGTGGTGCATTTTCTTAATTGATGATGTGAAAGGGTCCGGTTCACTGTGGGTAGTGCCACTTCTGGGATGGTCCTGGGTGCTATAAGAAATCAGGCTGAGCAAGTCAGAAGGAGCAAGCCTGTAAGCAGCACCCCTCCATGGCCTCTGAATTAGCTCTTGCCTCCAGGTTCCTGCTTTGAGTTTCTGCCCTGACTTCTCTGGATGATGGACTATAAGCTAAAATATAAAATAAACCTTTCGTTTCCAAGTTGCTTTTGGCCATGGTGTCCTATGACACCAAAAGAAAACTAACTGGGAGAAGATGCGAGGAGATTCCTTGCTTATCAGTGTAGTGAATGGCAGGTGCAGGTCTTCTGATAGGAAAACATGGAATTCTTTTAGTCAGTAAGAATCAGAAAGCGAGAGGCACAGAACCTGGTCCTCCCCTAGTCATTAGGTGGCTCTGTGCCATTGCATATGTTGGTCAACTTTTCTGAACACATTTTCTCACTGGTAAAATAAATACAGTAGAATTTTCTCTACTGCCCTCAAAACAGTGTCAGAACTATCTATAAAGCAGATGAGAAATAAAGTCTTTGTCATTGATCCGGGATTAGAAATGTTCATTATGTAGACATTACGAGAATTTACCAGCATTCAGTTCTTCCCTCTTCTGAGAACATGAAGACTTTTCTTCCCACTCTTCTCCCGTCCCTTTTCCCTTACTACCAGGATTTCTGGATGATAGAAAGAGTAGAAACGGTGTGCCACTCCTGTGTGGACTCACTGAAGAGCCAAAGGCATGTTAGTATTTTAGCCACCCATTTCATTTGCAAGTTTTCCCATGAAACCATGTGTTTTGTATAACAAATAATAAGTAGGAGGAGCCTCTGGTGGCTGGAAGAGCATGACCACATAGAAGGCAGTTCTTCAGGATTATCACAAAGGCAGAGAGGCTTTGGGGTTTGGCTAGCACATCATAACTTCCTCCATCTGATTAACAGAGTTTGGCCATACTAATTAGACACTTAGTGTTTGAAGATGTGTTCTAGGTCATCCAACCCAACTCCTACATCAAGTGATGGGAATTGAGGCACATAAAAGTCAGATGACCAGTTTAAGGTTACAGAAGGAGAGAGGGGCAAATTGGGCTATACCTCAGTCCTTCTGACATTTGGCATATTCTTGGGGTCAGCATGCTGTGATGTCTCTCTAATAGTTCAGTGGAAATCAAAGACCTCAAGGGTGTTCTTTCCTAAGTTTTTCACCTTGAGCTTCCCTGAGATGTCCTGTCCCTGATGCCGCCCTCATTTACTCCTCTCGCAATCCTTTCTGTGAGTAGATTTGTTCTGGACAAACTCTAATAATGGGTCTGTTATGTGATGATCTGAGTGGGCAGAAGGAAAGATATTCTCTAAAACAATGCAAAGTGATGTCACCAGAAGCTTCACTAAAGGTAGAGATGCTTTTAATAGGAAGGAAATGCTCAAACAAGGCTCAGCATAATTGTTTACTAGGTGTTGGGTTTTGGTGTTATTTTTGTACATTTTTGTTCAGTCCCGGCAGCATAGAGAATCATATGTTCTTGCTTTCCTCTGTGCAGGATGCGTTCAGCTATGAGTGATGACCTTTGAAAGCAAACGCTGGAGGTTCAGCCCCGGACTAAGGTTTCAGATCCTGCAGAAACCAGCAGGCACACCATTAATTGTTCTTTTATGTGTGTAGTTCTGATGTAGAAGCAGAAAGTTATCCCTCATTTTATCTCCTTTCCACTGGGAAGAAGCATTCTAGACAATGGGTGTATAATGATAAAAACCCAGTCTCTGTTGGAATGTGCCCTTCTGCATGATGAATTGAAGAAGGCAGATAAATCAGGGGTCCAGGGGGAGGTGTGAGGAGTGCTTGGATTAGACTGGAGAGGTGCATGGAGACTGGGTTCACAGAGACTGGGAAGTGGGAAATACCAAGAAGCTGAAGTCAATGAGATTGAGCAACTACTTTAATGTTAGGGAAGAAGAGAGAGGGTACAAGATGCAAGATGATGCAAGATGCAAATAAGGTTTTGAATATGCATATTCAAATGCATATTGAGAATGGAAGTTAAGATAACAAACCCACTTGTGCTGCTGTAATGGGGTACCACATGCCAGGTCATTGCTAAGGAAAGGAAACTGATTTATTGTAGTTCTAGAGGTTAGGAAGTTCAATATCAAGGTATTAGTATCAAGTATGGACAGTGTTGTGGTGTAGAAAGCATTACTAGGCCACGAAGAAAGAAGAGCAAGAGAGACACGAGGTGGGACTCGAACTACCCCATCTGTATGCATCATTCCTGAGATATCGACCTTAGTCTACAAAGGAGATGCTCCTATGACTTACCCCTGAAGGGTCCCACTTCATAACATAGTTTCAGTGACGACTGAATTCAAACGTGAAGGAGACCATACCATCCTAGGAACGAAGTGCTGCAGAGGATTAACTGTGGCATGAGTTTTGAATTGGAGGTATTGACATGTCATCCAGAAAGCTTTTGGAAAATAAGTATGGGAACTTTTTTTCTTTTTTTTTTCAAGAAGCTGGAGTGAGAGACAGAGGAGGTTTGGGAGTTGTGCATGGAAATACAGGCACATGAAACCTTACACATGGCTGAAATAGCCAAGGGTGAGTGGGAACGGAGGGGAGGAAAGGGCAAAGTGTTGTCCTTCAGGGACCAGCTAGTTCTTGGGGGTTGCCAGCAGAAGGAGAGAAAAAGCAGGAGCAGCTAAAAGTTGAGCAGGATGGCAGCGTGCCCAGGCACCAAATAAGTAGAGATTTTCCAGAAAGGAGACAGGGCCAGCCATAGAGGGATGCAGAGAGAACTCTGGCCTGATGACTTGCAATCATACATGCAGGGCTTTGTGGGAAGATGAGGATAGCACAGTACGAAGGATGTACACACGTGAAGGCATGGGTTATAACCATTTTGTCTAAGTGTTCTTGGAAAGTTGACTGGAGAAAGCAAAGTGTAATGTGGCTAATTAAAAAGGAAATGCTCAGAGATCTGGTTTTGTTTGTTTGTTTGTTTACTTGTCATTAATTGTCCCTTTGAATCGTGTGGATGTCTTAGTTTCTTTCCATGTGTTTCTGTAGGGATGGATGCTTGCAGTGGCTCTTAAAGATACCCATGGAGAGTGCTGAGGGAGGTGAAGGAGCACGTGGCGGACGGGCTACAGGGCTCCCATGGAAATCACATGTCTTGGATTTTTTTTTCAGGGACTCAACATTTATTGTGATGGTAAATTAATTGGATATATATTTTTTATAGTGGCACATTTTACATATGCAGAAATGTCACTATGAAGTCAAGCTATCACCACATCTGACTGTCCTTAATTTCTGTATATTTATAATTGCATCTTACATATATTGGTTATAACCAAAATTACTGTAAAAGCTAACTTTCTGAATAATAGACTTACTGAATAACTTTCTGAATAATAATAATAATAATAATAATAATAATAATAATAATAATAGATCCAAATAGATTTGGAGTTTTTGATAGAGTAATTGATGCCATGGGATTCATAGTCACTTCTTTGTGAGTCTTTACAATAATAAAAATGCAATTTTAAGAGTAATTGAAGCTTGACCCATGGGAATGCCTATGGGAGATTCTGGATTCCCTTCATTGAAGTGGAAAGACACATATCTACCCACTATGGGTGGCACCATTCTCTAGGCAGGGGATCTTGAACTGTATAAGAGTAGAGAAAGTGAGCTAAACAAAACTAGACATATTTATTCTCTCTCTGATCCTTATTGTAGGTTTGACTGACTGCTTCAAGTTCCTGCTGCCTTGACTTTTCCATAATGGTGGGCTATAATTTGGAAACGTGAGCTCAAACTAACACTTTAACCCCTACGTTGCTTTTGTCAGGGGATTCTATCTCAGCATCAGTAAAGGAAACAAGGATAACAGATCTGGGGAGACACAACAGTTGGTAAAGAGCTTGCCTTGCAAGCAGGGGATAGTTCAATCCTCAAGACCATGTCAACAATGGCAGGTGTAGTGTGTGCTTGTAAAGATCTCAACACTGGGGAGGTAGAGACAGGTAATTCCTGGGAACAGATGCCTGGCCAATATAGACTACTTAATGAATCCAGGCCAGTAAGAGATTGACTAAAAATAAATAAATAGATAAATAAATAAATAAATAAATAAATAAAGTCTAGCTCTGAGTTTTAACACCTAAGGTTGTTTTCTGGCATAAAGACATACTTGCTTGTATATATATGAACACACACATACACACACACACATACACACTAATTAATTGGTTTAAAATTCTTGCATTACTTTAGAGAGGCCCAAGAAGAGGCACATGCACACCAGCCCCACAAAGTGACATGTCAACAGCATAGTCATTTGCGGCATAGAAAAAGGGTGGCTTCAAGTCACTCAGGGAACCATGTTAGGGAGCAGGGAAGCAATGCAGCACCAAAACCTGAAGCAGGCAAGGCCAAGCTGTTTGTAATGATTTCACAACTTACCACATTGCATTATTTTGCAGCAGTAGTGATTAAATATCAAGATTGTAAATATTTTACAGTCAGCCATGATGCAGAAAACTCAGGAAACATTTTGATTTAAAAGGTAAAATGTAATATTGGTATTTATACAAATGGTAGTTTTAAAGCTAAGGCAAAGATCATGGAAAATTAGAACGTCTACTTGAGTTTCACACCATTGTGTTTTGCTACTTGGAACCATATTTTAAAGAAAAAGTCAGGTCTAATTTTGCTTAGGTGCTTAAACCAGGGTCCAAGGCAATACTTCACTGAAAAGCTTTTTAGTTGCTTTTAAAATTCTAGTTCCCACACACTTTCATATTTGAAACTAAGAATAAATTTCTATGCTTTCTTGGAGTTCTTTGTTCATGGTCTTCTTTTCCCTGGGTTGTGGAGCCTGAGAGAGAGTTGCTAGGGGAAATGCAGAGGGAATTCCCTCCCCCATCAAACACACATCCACACACCCACACACATACACACACACATGCAGACATACACATTCATCTCCCACCCCCTCCAAATGGATCATGCATGTCTGTTATGGACTCTGGAATGAAATAGATCTGCAATTTCTCAGGGTGGTGGTTGCTTACTGCCTTAAAAATAATGCACACTGCACTGCTACGCTGTCCTCCCTGTCACCCAAGTCAGAGGGGCTGGGAATGAACACGGACAGAATTGTGAGCAAACAGATCTGAGACAGAGTCCTCAATGCAACCAGAGATGTCATAGATAGTCAGAGAATATCATTTCAATGCTCTTTCATTTTGCATCTTAAATTTCATGTGTGGGCTATGGACACTTATCGAGTGGTCATTTATGTGCTTCTAGCCTTAGGTTTGGTTTGGTTTTTGAAACAGGGACTCAAGTCCAAGCTGGCTTCAAATTCTGTGTTTAGCTGAGGATGTCCTTGAACTCCTGATCTTTCTTAGTCTACCTCTGAAGTGCTGAAGTTACAAACTTGTGCCAGCACACCTGGCTCCAGTCTTGTGTGTGTATGTTTACGTGTGTATGTGCAGGTATATATGGATTTTTGTGTGTGTGTGTGTGTGTGTGTAGGCCAGATGTCAACATAAGCTATTATTCCTCAGGAAGTGTCGATTTTTTTTTTTTGAGAAATGATCTCTCATTGGAACCCATAGCTCACAGATTAGACTGAGCTGGCCAGCCAATTAGGTCCAGGAATCCATCTGCCTCCACCTGCCCAGCACTGTGATTCTAAGTTTGTGCTGCCACTATATCGATTGTGCTTGCATGGCAAGATCTTTATTGGCTGAATTATCTCTGCAGCTCCTCCAGTTCTTTAAAATATGTAATCTCATCCATCCTTAGGATGGTAATATCCACTTATCTCACAAGTGAGAAATACACTGTAAGGGGTATTGTTAGAGTTAGCCTACACACCACGTTTATCTGATGCAGAAACTTAATTTATTGCCTCTGTATTGCAATTTTTCCTCATTTGCCATAGAACCAAAGAAGGATGATAAGATTATTTTCCCCTTAAGCCTTAGAGCATTTTTATGCAATGTATAGATAGCCTGCATTTCTTCATGAGTTTGCAAACCACGTAGGAATACTGTGAAGTATTTTAAATACCCTAAGCCACCATCCAAATGACCTGGGCTATCCTGTGAGCATCCTTGGACTGAAAATGCATTTCTGCCTCATGATAAACTGTAAAGGGGAAGGTCATAGAAAGAACAACACTTTCCACTGAACCTTCTGAGAGGCCAATTAATTGATCAGAACTTCAGTGATTGTGGAGAATGTAGCAGGTGCAGGGCCTACTTATGATTTCTCTTGGGCTATTGTCGGCCCCCTTATTAACTCTTTCTTACCACTTCTGTGTCTGACCTACTATCCTGGCGAGAATAGGTAAAACCTTTTGGAATGCACTGACTGAACCTACTATTAGCTTCCAGCAACCCAAAGGCTTGGTGTCTTCAGTTCACATCTGAAGCCTATAGCAGGTATTTCCCCTGTTTGAACCTGTCTACTGATCTCTCCATCAATTTGAAAAAGCAGTTTTGATTTATGACTTTCTTTCTTCTGTTACTATAAAATCTTCATTAAGCTGTTACCACTTCAGGACATGGAATTTGGTGTGTTCTAAATCTGTGTTTTCAGGCCATGGTTACCCTACTCGGTTAGGGAATAAGCTGCCTTTTATCCTTTTTGAGGTGAGAGTTGTGTTTTTACACTTACACTGGAAACAAAGCAAGGCTGTGTTTCTTTTGGGCGAAGCTTTGTGGTGGGATAAATACCATAACCAAGAGAGACCAACAGGTTCCTGTAACGCCCAGGATTCTGGAACCCCTTTGACCCTCAAAGTTTCACCAGGAGTCCAGGTCTGATGTAAAAACAAGAAGTCTTTATTCTGCAGAGTAAACCAGCATGCTGGGGTCAGGCACCAGGTGGAATGGCTGACCCTGAACAAAGGCTTGTTGACCTTTTTATAGACAGTAAGAGAGATTTTTAACATAGGGGAGATAGCCTGGTTTCTAGTTGGGGAACAGAAATGCAGTTTACAAATGTTTAGTTTTGATTGGCTTGTGCTCAAGGGGCTAACTCTCCACATTCTTAAGCTATATCTGGTTAGCCATCAAAATCAAGACATTTGGTTTTTGGCCCCTAGGCCATATGGCCAGATAAGGTAGGGGTCACTCCTGCCCTGCTTCTTTTCTCAGATTGGTTGCCCTGAGTGGGGGGTCCTTTTTCAGGTTATCTAAGCCCCATTCGGCAGGTATATCCTGGCTCCTGTTAGTCTGCCATTTGGTTCAGGGAAGGGACTTCTGCAGTTTTTCCCAGGAACCAGGGTTGGGGTTGGTCCCTTTTAAATCCTAAGGGCCTATGGCTCTTCCATGGTGGAAGCCCTTTCCCTCAGAAAGACTCGTTCAGGTCTAACAGTTCCCACTGGGCAAGGAGCAGGTGAACCCTGTGAGGCACAAGAAGCGGGTACCTCTGAGGCCAGGGCCTACCACTTGGAGTGTTTCAGTGGAGCCTCAGGGAGTCCAGGAGCGGGATTTGGTAGTTGTTTCTCATACAGCGGTCACTGCAGTTTTCAGAGTACAAGTAGAAATGCTCCAGGAAGAGAAGGAAGTGAGATCATTTTGACTCATTTATTCATCAACCCCATAAGCATTCATTTTCAGCCTTCATTGTGAGCCTGCCCTTTGGGGTCTTCCAGGTAACTCAGGGAAAACAATCCTCTTTTCTTTTAAGCTGAAAATGCTAAGCAGTTAACAATGAAGGTGAGATCACACCTTCAAACTGTTTGGAAACTTTCCTTCCCCTCCTTCCTTCCTTCCTTCCTTCCTTCCTTCCTTCCTTCCTTCCTTCCTTCCTTCCTTCCTTCCTTCCTTCCTTCCTTCCTTCCTTCCTTCCTTCCTTCCTTCCTTCCTTCCTTCCTTCCTTCCTTCCTTTTTATTTACTTATTTATTGGTTTTTCAGACAAGGTTTTCTTGGCTGTCCTGGAACTTGCTGTAGACCAGGATGGTCTTGGACTTACAGAGATCTTTGTGCCTCTGTCTCCTAAGTGCTATAATTAAAGGTGTATGCCACCACTGCCTGGCTCAACTTTCCTTTTATGAAAAAATGGAGATTAAAAAAACAACAGCTCAACAACCCTGTACAGACAATTCGCTTATTTTATTTGCCAAGACATTTATTGTTGAGCAAATTCAATGGAATTCCAGCCTTTCATGGAAAAAACAGATCCGTTCTTTCCCCCTTTTATTTTTGTAAAAATTTATAACCTCGTTCTCCTGATCTACTTCACTGTGTCAGGTCCACACCCTGTTGTATGTACCCATCTCTTCAAGCTCCCTTGGTGACACACAGCTCACACAGGGCAAAAAATGTGGGACACAAGTTTGGGAAAGCATGTCTCCTATAAAAGTGTTCTAAGAATTCTTTGGGAGTTTTTAAGTGCATGTTCTCAGTGCAAGAAATGTAACCCTCACGCTATTAGTCCACTAAACTTTTAATCAAAATGTCCCACTGGGGAAGAACAATTTGACGTCTAAGAATATTTTCGGTTTTCAAAGTCTGATTCTTTAAAATGGAAAAACACGATCGGCTATGAGGCATGAAATTCAAAAACAAGTGATAGGGAAAATTTGACAGCTTTTATCTAAAACGATTTATTCATTTATTTATCTAAAATGTATCTAAAATTTATTATTTATCTAAAATGATTTATGCCACTTAGGCATAAATATAAATGGAGGAGATATAAAAATGGGCTTCAAAATGGGCCACAGTCATAATGCAGATGCACTACAAGTGCTATAGAAAATTATGATATAAACTAGACATAAAACATACCCAAATTTATATTTAGACTTATATTTAGAAATCAACTATTTCATTATTTATTATATGTATCTCTCTCTCACACACACACACACACACACAACACACACACACGTATGTATGTATATATCCATTTTGGAAATATTCTAAAAACAAAACAAAAAGAGAGAAAGAAAGAAAAAAAAAAAGAAAGTAACACTTCTAATCCCAAACATTTTAAATGCAGAAACACCCAATCTATATTACTGGTATGTGTCAAGTAATATTAAGAGAGCAATAGCAAGTATTTATAATTGCGTTTAAATTTCATTGTATTACAATATTTCTGCCATATGCTAGAAATGATGCTGCCTTGTTGGTGTTCACTTTAGTGTTCTCTTTTGTGAAAAAAGCAAAAAGGCTTAGGACATTCAACTTTTAGTGGCTAGGAGTAATTGTGATAAGTCTCAAATCTCTACGGAACACTACCACCATTTCACCGTAAATATGGAGACAGAAGTACTTGGAGATCCAATTTATTCAGATTCTCTGCACAAGTTTACCCAATGACCACACTTTAGAAATGCTCCATGTGCTAGAATTTGTGTGTACAGAATTTTAGGCCTTGTACTTAGTGGGTTTATAATATTAGTAGAGGGGACAGATGTGTAAGAAAATGAGTTACCCCTCATGGGCATAAGTGTTTTATTAGAAAACCGTGTCAGCTGTCAAGTATCAGATCTAGGGTAGACTGCATTCTGGGGAGGAGGAAAAAGGTTCCCAAATGGGGTAGTGGAAAGGTTGCAAGAGTGAGAGATGATAGATGTCTACATAAAAACAGTGTTTCAGGATACAACAGAACAGTTGCATGTATGAACTCACAATGGTTGTGCAGCATGCACTAGACCTATTCTAGGTCAAGCCAGAAAAAATCTTAATATGGTGGGTATTTATTTATGAAGTCCCATCCCTAGCAAAGGAGCTCTTAATGAGTGACAGTTTCTGGGAGAGGAAGAGTCTATTTTATTTAAGGGTGTTTTTTTCTTTTACTTCCTTTAAGCTTGGTCAGTTTGACCACACTCCAATGGATGCTCCCACACTCATGAGTATATGAGTTTATACAAATTGTACTTGATGGGTTTGGGGGGGGGAGGACCATGAAGTTGGTGAGTAGCGAGGCATGCATGGCTCTGGGAGTAATTAGGGGGAGTAGTTGGAGGTGATATGACCAAAGCACATGTATAGAATTCTCAAACAGCTAACAAAAACGTTTTAAAGAAGTTTCTAAATGATGGATAGGCATTATCTCATTTTAACCATTTGTAAGCAGAGACAGTTGGACAGAATTTGTGATGCTTAGCTTTAACTGTTAACTTGACATAATGTAAAAATCACCTGGAAAAAGAGTCTTAATGAGGAATTATCTAGATCAGGTTGTCATATAGGCATGTCTATGGGTGATTGTCTTGATTGTTAATTGATATGGAGAAACCAGTCTACTGTGGGTGGAGCCATTCCCTAGGCTGGGCCCTGAAGGATGAGGCTAGCAAGCAAGCAAGCAAGCAAGCAGTCAGCACTGATACATTTGCTTTCCTCTGCTCTTAACTGTAGATGTGATATGACCAGCTCCTTCTGTGATGTTCCTGTAATAATGGCCTATAACCTGGAATTGTAAACAGAATAAGTCCTTACTCCACTAGGTTGCTTTTTTGTTAGTATGTTTTATCACAGCAGAAGTAATACTAGAACAGAATTCCTCTGTAATCTAAATTTCTATTATTTTATTGCCCTGAATTCTACTTTACCAGTTATGAATGACACTGGGCCTTTGCATTTTGATTTCTGTAGAAGATCGTATTGTAAGTAGCTGTCCTCCAAGCGACCACTATCTTGGGGCCATTCAGCTGTACCCCATTGCAAAATATCATTCCAACTGGGCCTATTTATTGTTTACACTCCCTCATGGAAGTATGGGAAGGTCATGAGACCCTCAGTCGAGTATACAACTTCTCTCTAGCACCGTTGTATGCAACTTTGCCTTAATTGTTTGTGGACTCTGGGAGGAACTAGTGTCTGTAAGGCAGTCAAGATTTTGGAGGAGGGTGTCCATCTGTGCAACTATGGGAAAGCCCTCTCCTTTTTGGGTAAAGTTTTCCAGGTGGGGCCTACTGGGTGAGGAGTACCCATATCCCTGAAAATAACTCTTCACCTATGCTCTGTAAGGAAGCTTGTGTACTGGCTTGTTTTGTGTCAATTTGACATAAGCTGGAGTCATCAGAGAGGAAGGAGCCTCTTGAAATAAACAAAGTATTTGACTTATTTTTGATTTTACTGGAGCCCACAGTTGACAGACTTTGAATTTTAAAAGATTTCAGATTTTAAAAGAGCTTGGTTATTTTAAAGGGACTGAAATTTAAATGTGTTTGTGTTTGTAAAAGGCTGTGAGACTTTTAAAGTTATTTATGTTTTTAATGTGAGATCTCGGGAGTGAATAAGAAAGGAAGGGTTGTAGCTTAATAGTGATGTGTTTATGTGTCAGGTTGACAAGGGTCAGTAGTACTGACTAGTTTTATGTCAGCTTGACATCGCTGACTAGAATGACAGAAACTTAATTCAAAATAGCAAACAGCTCTGATAGAGCCTCCTTCTTCTGCACTGCTCTCAACATTCTTTTCAAGCTCATCAATTGCCTCCATAAGATCCAGCTGCAATGCATTTTCTTAATTTGTGATCAATGGGGGAGGACCCAGCCCATTGAGAGTGGTGTCATCCCTAGGCTGGTAGCCCTGAGTTCTATAAGAAGGCAGGCTGAGCAAGACAGTCAGCAGCAATCTTACATGGCCTCTGCATCAGCTCCTGCTTCCAGGTCCCTGCCCTGCTTGTGTTCCTGTCCTGACTTCATTCGATAATGAACAGAGATGTAGAAGCATGAGCCAAAGAAACCCCTTCCTCCCAACCTTCCTTTTTGGTCATGCTGTTTCACCATGGAAATAGAAATCCTAACTAAGACACCTAGTAAACTCTACTGTTCTCCAGAATAAATCTGTGCCTTGGACTAGTGCCCAGAGACCTTAGGAGAAGGGGTGGATGTTGGAAGAAACTTTAGTAACAAAACATCTGCACAATTATTTTTAATTTAAGGAATAGTTTACAAAGTACCAGGCTTCCTTGTAGCATGTTTGTAACACTGTTTTGGTTGGCCTCTCCCATACCGCTGCTCTCTCCTTTCTCCCTGATCCCCATTCCTGCTTAATCCCTTCCACCCCCAGCATTCCCTCATCCACTTTCAAATTATACATGCTGCATTGTTTTCCCGCTCCTGCCCCTTTAAGGTCTCTTTTTCTTTCTCTCATGGGACCCTTTTTAGGGCCCCTACGTATGCCTACTCCTATTAAATACAAAATATATAAGAATTTGAAGCTAGGATCCAAACACGAGAGAGAACGTGTCTTTCTCTGCTTGGGATGACTTACTTGTTATAATACGCTCCAGTTCCATCCATTATACCACAAATTTCATAATTTCACTTTACCTCATGGCTGAGTAAAATTTCACAGTGCATATGAACTACATCCCCTTTCCGTCTCTCCCCCGCTATCCTTTCCTTCCCCTTTCTTTCTTTCCTACCTCCTTAGTTCAACAAGGCAATTTCTCTTTGCAAAAAAGGATTTTCCAAGACCCAAGATTAGCAAGGTATGCTGAGGTCAACATGCCTACAGACTTTTATCTCTAATGTAGGTGGTGATGCTTCTGATCCTATTGGTGGGAGCTTGACCTCATCATCTGATGTTATTGACTAACCACCACAAAGGGGAAACATAAGGAAATAAGAGTCCTTGCTGGCCTAATTACTTTAGATTAAGCAATTCCCCTCCCCCTCAGAATGCCCCCTCCTTATTCCATACCCTCCCAACTTAGCCGGCATATGTCAGTCATTTGAAGTTCCAACAAAAGTAAATCATTGTTATAATTGATAGCTTAGGCATGGCTGAATGTGAGCTCACATTCCTATGAGGTGGTCCCTTGACCAATTGGTTGACCTGGCCAAGAAGTACTATTCTCTTGACCAGAAGGGGTTTCATCTTAACAGGCCTTCACTACTATCTTATTTTCCTTCCCTTTGGAAATCTAACCCTAGAATTATTTAGGAATCAGATAAGACATCAGGGCGTTCAAAACATGTTTGGTGTATTTAGTCTTTGGCAAGGATGAGGATGCCAAAAGACTCAACAGTATTTTTGGATTTTAGCCAAGAAAGAAATTGATTACTTTTCTTTGGGTTTTTTGTTTTTTAACCCTAACTGTTTAGCCAAATTTTACCACCTGTTCTTAACACCTTCCTCCTTTTGAATAGATAACTCTAATTGCTGTTGTGGGAGAGGCACGATGACTGATCTGACTTCTTCCAGCTGAATTTGGAGTGTTGGATATACTATATTTTCATTATCCATTCATTTGTTGGTGGGCATCCAGGCAGACTCAATTCCTTGATATTGTGGAAGAGCAGCAATGAACACGGATGTACAAGAATGTGTATGAGAGGATGCAGAGCCTTAGAGTGGCATATCAAGGTTATTTGTGAGTTCTAATTTTAGTTTTTTGGAAGCCTCCAGAATGGTTTCTACAGAGTTCCTGTCAGATTACACTCGCACCAACCTTGGCTAAGGATTCCTTCCTCCACATCCTCACTTGTATTTGTTATTTGTTTTCTTGATGATTGGCATTCTGATTGGAGTGAGCTGCTGGAATCTCAGCGACATCTGATTTGCATTTCTTGATGCTCAGGATGTTTGTGCTAGTTGGCCAGCTTGATACAAACTCAAGTTATCTGGGGAAAGTGAATCTCATAGAGAAAATGCCTCTACCAGATAGGTCTGTAGACAAGTCTGTTCGGCAGACTTGATTAATGATTGATTAGGAGGGCCCAGCCTGCTGTGGGTAGTGTCACCTCTGAGTATGTGGTCTTGGGTTGTATAAGAAAGCAAACTGAATAAACCATAGGGAGGAAGCCAGTAAGTTGCATTTCTCCATAGGTTCTGCTTCAGTTCCTGCATCTAGAAACTCTGCTCTGCTTGAGTTTTCTGCCCAGACTGTTACTTTGGAAGTATAGATTAAATAAACCCTTTCCTCCCCAAGTTGCTTTTGATCACAACAATAGAAAGCAAACTAGAACACAATGGTAGCATTAAAATATCAAAAAATATTTATTGCCTATTTGTATTTCCTCTTTTGAGCACTTTCTTCCCAGTTTCTTAGCCTATTTATCTTTATTGGGTAGCTCAGGCTTCTGAATTCTTTGAATAGAATAGATATTAGTCATCTGTCAGATATGTAGCCTCCATTCTGAAGGCTGCCTCTTGATGCAATTAACTCTTTCCTTTGCAGCCCAGAAGATTTTTCACTTCCTACTGTCCCATGTGTTAATTGTTAGCCTCATTTCCTGTTCAGAAAGTTCTTACCTATTCCTATATCTTGATTTTATTTTCCTCTAGTAATGTTAGAGTTTTTGTACTTATATTAATATGTCTTTGATCCATTTGAAGTTGATTTTTGTGCAAGGTGAGAGACAAGGATCTAGTTTCTTTCTTTTACCTGTGGCTATTCAGTGTCCTCAGTGCTATTTGTTAAAGAGGCTGTGTTTTCCCCCTGAATATTTCTGGTATCTTTGTCAAAAATCAGGTGGCTAGAGCTATGTGGGTTTGTACTTTGTTCCATGGATCTGTATGTCTGGTTCTATGCCAGTACCATGCTGTTTTGGTTACTATGGCTATGCAACACAGCTTGAAATTGGGTATCAGGTGAGCCCTCCAGCCTTGTGGTTTTGTTTGTTTGTTTTTATTTCTTCCCAGAATTGCTTTATCTACTCAGGATCTTTTATGCTTCTAAATGGACTTTGAGACCTTTTCTATCTCTGTCAAGAATGGTGTTAAAGTTTTGATGGGGATTGCGTTGAGAGTACAAACTGTTTTGGGGTATCACGGATATTTTCACAGCATTGACTCCTCCAAACTATATTCACGGGAGCTCTTTCTATCTTCTAGCATCTTCTTCAATTTCTCTCCTAGTGTTTTAAAATTCCCATTGTAGAATTCTTTTACTTGGTTGTTTAGGCTTATTTTGACGTATTTTATTTTATTGAGGCAATTGTGAATGGGGTTGTTTCTCTGATTTCTTCCTCAGAATGTTTGTCCTTGGTATATAGAAAGGCTTCTGAGTTTTGTGTGTTAATTTTGTATCCTGCCACTTTGCTGGAAGTGCTTATGAGTTTTAAAAGTTTTCTCGTGGAGTCTTCAGGGTCTCTGATGTATAGAATTACATCATCTGCAGACAAGCACATCTGCATAGTTCTAAGGCTTCCCAATCCACAGTGAGAGCCTCAATTGACAGTTCAACTGCCTGGCCAAGAGCTGAGCCTTTCGATTTTAGGACAAAGAGCTCACGAAGCTGGCTGAATATTTCACTTTTCATCAGGACATTTTGGCATCAGGTAGAGAGTAACCATGGACAAATTTCAGGAATTTGAGTGATTTGGATCCGGTACAGAGAAAATAACAGCTTAGATTCTAATTTGAAATGAAGTTCAATTACCCATAGCCAAAAATATCCTTTCTTCTTCCAAGTGGTCTAAGATACTCATTAGGTCTGGCATTAGTCCTGGGGTATTTTTGTAATGAAGTCGGCTCAAACTTTGCAGGACAGATGGGGTCGCCATCCTTCATGGGGCTCTAGAGGAGAACAGAACTGAACTAGAGACAGGAAAAGATAAAGAAAATGAAGGAAGAAAAAGGCCTTAAAGACCCATTTGTGTCTTAACAATTCCTAGGTATGTTTTCAAACTGATCCTGTAGAGGTACAAGGCACACATTTTATGTGAATGTTCTTTGGGTTTTGACAAACTTCTATACCAAACTAACCATTATTACAAACAAAATAAAGAGCTCTGTCACCTCCATGAAGGATGGTATCTCCTCATTCTGTTTGTACACCATGTTTCTGTCTTTATTGCACCACTGATCTGATTATGACCTTGGTGGATTAGGTCTTTCTCAGACTTTCCCATTGTGTCTGTAACTGGACTCTTATGCAGTTCTACCACTGAGCAGGGTGCTTTCAAATGTATCCTTATTGTTGAGTACAACAGTTATTGTTTCATGTTCATTGCTGATTAATATCTCATTAATGGATTTTATAGTTTGTTTATCCATGCACATCCCATAGGCATTTGGGATATCTGTAATCTGTAGCATTTATGATTAAGCCGATAAAGATGTTCATGTACAAGTTTTGGTGGAAATATGTATTTTTACTTCTCTTTGGTAACTACCTAGGAGAAAAAAAAAAACACTGGGGCATATTGTAATCTGCTTTCATCTGATATGAAAATGCCAAACTATTTTCCTATGTGGCTATAGCTGTTCTGCATTCCTCTTGCCATGTTTAAGAATGTCCTATTAATCTAGCGTGATTGTTAAGCTCATCTACTCCATAGGCATGGAGTGATCTTGCAGTGATGTTTCAGCATGCATCTGCCTGATGATGGAGATGCTGAACAGCTTTTTATGTGCCATTGGGACACTAGTATATTCTTACTTGTAGGATGCTTGTTCATGTCTTTTCTGCAGTGGTTTTGAACATTTTACTTGGAAGTCAAGTGACTCTGCCAATGTACATTGTGGCTACCATGGTGGGTAGACTGGGTCTGTGCTTAATCTTACCTTTGAGGGTAAGTTTACATCGTGAAATCAGAATTTGAAATTCATTGCTTTAAAGTAAAACTATAAAGAAGGTAAATGTGGCTTTTGGCTTGTTTATTATGAAAGACTGGTTATTATTTTACCTGTGTGAGTGATATGCCTGCATATATGTCTGCAATAATACATGTATACCTATTGCATGAGGAGGCCAGAAGAGGGCCTCTGATCCTCTAGAATTCTTGTCTGGGTAACAGACAGTTATGAGCCACTATGTGGCTACTGAGAAACAAACTTTAGTTCTCTGCAAGAGCAGCTAATGCTCTTACTACTGGGACATTTTTCCAGCCTCTGGTTTCTCAGTGTTGTCTCCTCAAGAGTCTGTATAGTAAAGAGCAAGACACTATGCTGGACATTTAGAGAGTACAGAAATAAGGACTCTTTATGAAAGGAAGCATTTTAGAATACAGAATCATGGCTAGGCTCTGAAGTGAAGAGCTGCGGGGTTACACTTATGTTTTATAGTTTGTTAAGTGTCTCAAATTTCTTATCCTCCAGAGTCCATAGTTTCATCAGCTAAAAAAATGAGAATCTATAACATGCAGCCAGAAGGTGACTCTGAATATGAAATAAATATGAATACGAAATAAATGTGAAATTCTTAAGCATTCCCACCATGGTTGATAGTAGCTATGTGTCAAATCTTAGTTTCCTTCTCTTTTCTTTCCTCCTGGGTTTGCTTTATTTCTTCCTCTGACTAATATTTAAAGGTCCCTCTCAGTGGCACTTCATCCTTCCCACCCTTTAGAGGCTCTAAACCTGGCTCAGCCCTGCTTCCGTCTCATCGCTATCCACGTGAAGGTTTTGTTGAATGCAGTAGCCTATGTAATGATATGCAGCTCATACAAATGTGGCAGCAGTGATGATATTTTAAAATTCCAATAAATACCGAATGTGAAGATAGAGGGCAGAACGAGGAATGGGGGAATCTAGGGTGTATGGGAGGCACACGAGGGTAGGTAGCATTTTTGGTATTTTTGACCTTTCCCAGAACCCCATAAATCACATTACATAAATGGTTCCCTCAAGGGAGTTTGCCTGAACTTGGATATTTTCAATTAGCTGCTTTTTTTCAAGCCCTCCCTACTTTTTATGAGGTCTTTCCCATCACCTTCTTATGGGCAAGGCCATATAAATGATTTTACAAGCCAACCAATGTTGTTTTTTGATAAGTATCTTGTTTTCTTCAAATTTATAGTTTCACCATGCTCCCATTCTTATTGATTGTACATGATTTAGTGGTGTGTTTCATGAACATTTAAGAATTTAGAAAAAGAAGTAAGAACATTTAGCTGTTGGAACAAAAGCCAGATGGAGTAGGCAGGCCTGATGCTGGTCTCCTAGACTGTGTTTTACAAACCCATCAAGCTAAGAAGTCTTCTAGAAAAGTTTGAATGGTAGTTGAGTCTGCCTTGAAGATGTTGTAGAAACATAGGATGTTACAGTTGAGTCATATCAGAAGCAACTATTCTAATATCATGTCTAGGTTTTAGGTGAGAACATACTGATCATGATCATAAGGCAAGATTTTGATGAATGCTTCACTGGTCACAACATTCGTATGGACAATTCCCACTGCTGAAGGTATCTGGAGACAGCAGAGTCATTCATTCTTGAATGCCATTTTTTTAATAATGCAATTTACAATTCCTGATTCTGGTTCCTGTTAGTTTGCTTAGCGATGTTAACATATGTTGGTTTTCTATTGCTTTGAGAGACAGAGAAAAACCAGAATATCAACAATATAAAAATAAAATCACACCAAATCTCACATCCTAAAGTGAGCTAGCCTTTTCCCTGCCAAATCTGTTTTAGGTCCAAGTTAACAAAGAACTTGGAAGAGATGTTTATGGCTTCCAGGAAATAGATGTCTGAAAATGGGTTCTACTTTGAAACTTTACCCACTTTAAAAACCAAGAATGTTTCCCCAAATGGCTGAAGAAGATTGCCTCCAAGCACAGTAACTAAACTGACATGTATCCAAGTCATCCCTACTTGCTATTCTTGGAAATCCCTTCTTATTCTGAGAAGGAAAAGTTAAGAGAAAGGACATGGAAAGTTGGGCACTACGACCTTTATCTGACTTTGGACCACTCCTTGGAGACTTATCTGAAGAATTTTTAAAATGGTAAAGTATCCTAAAACTGTGTGCACCTCCACCCTCTGAACAGAATTTGTCAGCATAGAGTCTCTACTGGGATAAGTTCTCTGCTGATAGCTACAGGGCAGACATGGTTTCGTGGTAAGTTAGAGCTAGAGAGAAGGGTAGTGTCTGAGAAACGGTCAGGGACCATTTCCTATTCCCAAGTTCTGGGAATAGGAAAAGGTGCCCAGGGATATGGGAGCACAGAGGAATTTTTAGTTGAAAATTTGAAATGAAAAATTTGATACTCAGAGCCACTAAAAGATTTGCAAGTGCTTCTAAGTCCTGTTTGAATACCCCTGTGTACCCTCCTTATGGTGTCTCCTAACTCATTGCTCCTCATTTCATCTTATGTAGCACTGATTTTACTTTACTTTCAAAATTGGAAAAAGTGTGTGTGTGTGTGGGGGGGAAGAGAATTGCTTTACATTGTGCGAAGGCTAGAAAGGAGATCTTGTGAACAAAACCAGGGTTGGTATGAAGCCAATCACAAAAGAGGTAAATGCTTAGGGTACGAGAAAATTACAGTAAAGAGACTGGAAAAAAAAAAACACTAAAGAGCTGGCAAAGTGTCATGAAGCATGTTTATCATTTAAGTTCAAGAAGGCATAAGTGAGAAATGTATAAAAAATAAAAATTTAAAAATACAAAGCTTGGAAAGACCATATGCAGGGGAGTGGTGGATTATTCACTGATTATATTGGGTATTTTGGGAGGGTTCGAGGAAAAGATAAAAGACACTTGGTTTGTTGTTTTTGTTTTTTCTTTAGAAGGGATTTTTGTTAAAGCAGATTTCAAACTTATTTTTGTTTCAAATATGTTCAAATTGAGTTACTTCCCAGATGTCACCAACCCTTCTATAGCTGCAAGGGCCAACAGATCAGACAGATTTGTTTGGGGGTCTTTTATTTTTATGTTATTTAATTATTTTTTTTGTTAAACCTAGATCAACAGGATAAATCTGGACTGAAGTATGTAAGATAGTAATCTCCCACAGTGGACAGGTGTGAGTTCAAGGAATCGTTGCTATTGAGATATTTATTCCTGGAATTAAAAGATTTATCTGTTTAAAGCTAGTTCTTAAACTTATATACATTATTGGAATTGTCTGGGGGAGGGCTGAAAAGATGTTCAATGATAAGGAGAACTTACTGCTCTTCCAGAGGAAGAGTTCAGTTCTTAGAACTCATGTAAGGTGAGTCACAACTGCCTGTAATCCCACTTGGAGATCTGATGTCCTCTTCAGGCTGCAGTAAGCATGCCTTACACACATGCCACACACATGTACACACACACACACACACATGCACACACACATACATACAAATGAAAATATAATACATCTTTGAAATTTGGGAGATTAAAAATGTATGGATATGTGTACCAACTCCCAGTGAAGCTACCATAAAGAACTATAGAAAGTTTGCTGGGTTTAGGAGGTGAATATGTTCGTCCTAGTTAGGGTTTCTATTGTTGTGATGAAATACTGTGACCAAAAGCAAGCTGGGAAGGAAAGGGTTTGTTTAGCTGACACTTCTACATCATAGACCATCATTGAAGGAAGTCAGAACAGGACTTCAAGTAGGGCAGGAACCCGGATGTAGAGGCCTGATATAGAGGCCATAGAGGAGTGCTGATTACTGGCTTGCTCCCTTTGGCTTTCTTAGACTGCTTTTTTATAGAATCCAGGACCACTAGCCCAGAGGTGTCCCCACCCACAATGGGCTGGGCTATTGAACATCAATCACTAATTAAAATGCCCCACAGTCTTGACTACAGCCTGATCTTATGGAGTCATTTTTTCGATTGAGGCTCCCTTCTCTCTGATGACTTTCGCTTGTGTCAAGTCGACATAAAACTAGCCAGTACAATGTTCAAAACTCAAAGTATGGCAATTCTCAAAGAAAAAAAAAATCTCTTTTTCTCTCTCTCTCCCTCCTTCTCTCACTTCCTTCCTCCCTCTCCCCCTGTCCTGTTAATGTATAGCAAATTGTCAAATAGAGGAACCTTAGTGTCTTAGATAACACTAATATAAAACCAACAGATGGCAAATAATATCAGGCAAAGTCATTTCTCAGCATGACTTTATTGAGATACAACCCAACTTTCACTCTGTCCCCAGCCGGTTGCATGTACCTTCTTTTGGATTTCAAGTGTTCTTAAGCTAGTCCTCTCATGTCACTATGCTTCATACACTCCATCCAGAACCCAAAATTTATTACATTTCTCTCACCTGGAGAAGGGTCTCATCGCTATGGAGTTTTGCATTTTTCTTTTCCCAAACCAGCATCCAAACCCCTTGAACTGTGATCTTGGGCACAGTAGTCACATCTGTGGACTTGCTATCTGCATCTGAAGCTTGACTTTGTTACTAATTTCTTGGACAGGGAACCTTCCTTGTCTCTCAGATGGAAATAGCAAAGGTACATCCTTTAAGTATAAATGATTTAACTTACGCAAATTTGTTACAACGGTGACTGGATGACAGTAAGCCCTCAGTTGCTAAAGTTCTTCAAAGTTCAATACACTGTTTAGCTTTGGAAGTTATTTCAATTTTTAATTGTAGTTTTGCAAACCACCCTCAAAATTTGTTCCTGAAACAAAAGAAACAGTTTTTCATTTCTCATGTTTCCGCAGCCTGGGCTGAGCTCTGCTGGGTGCTTTTCTGCTCCTTGTGAAAGCTCAGGCTAGAATATTCAAGATGGCGTCTTCGCTCTTGTATCCAGAGAAAGCTTGGAGACTTGGAGACGAGAGGTTTTTTGGTTCTCTTTCTGAGGCTGTCTTGGACTACCTTACAGCTTTTCATAGTGTTGGGCTTATTATATTGTAGCTTGTTTCCCACAGTGAATATTTTTTAAAACCTAGACACAGAAGTCTCAGTATGTTCATTTGGCCATATCGATCAGTCAGAAGGAAGTCACAAATCTAGCCCACAAAGACCAGGAGGAGACATGGACTTCACTCTTCAAAGAGAAGCAGAATGCACATTGGAAAGGAAAGAATTGATAGAATCAGCTTCGGAGACTACCTATCACAAGAATACTCAAATGATTTCAAAAGAGAATATTTTCTTTCTCAATTAGTTATGGCTTACATGAAATCCTAGGATGATATGCTTTCTCTATCTTCCATTGCCTAATCATGTTCTGTAAGCTCCATGCAGTCAATCAGTCTTAGCCAATTGACATTAGCATATAAGAACAAAGGTTTAGCAGGTGTGGGGAGAGTAAATGACTTTCTTACATGAGACAGAATCCTCACAATGGAGGAGAAAGGGATGGTTGTGGATGTCTCTGCTGTACCTCTGTGATTCTTAGGGAATGCCATATGATCTTTCATTTTCCTTCCTTCTTTATCAATTTCCTTCCTTTCATTTAATTCCTTGCTAATGTCAATGCAAAAAACACAGGTCTCAAAGAGGACAAGGGAGAGTTTATTCCATAGTTGTATGAGGGACCTTGCCCCGGAGACACAGATTTAGATTATCCCAAATACTCTGATCCAATGGGGTAACATGTTTATGAAGTTTTTTTAGTAACAGAACAAGGAAGTGAAGTGAAGACACTCTTAAAATATATTGGTGGAAACATCAGGTAGGCCAGGATAGCTCTACTATAGTCCTTATATGGTATCTGACAACATTCTTATCTTTTTGATTGATGGAAATTATATTAGGGGTCTGTTTATATATTTCAGAAAGATTTACCTAACAGTCACAAGGATGTTAGGTCAAACACAGGGGCAGACATCAAATGGCTACTTAGAAGGTAAGAGGTAGTCCAGGATATATTTAGATCTTAACCTGTAATATTCCAGCTCTCTACAGTTATCGAAAATGTAATCAGTTAATCAACCTTATAGAGTGTTTAATGCATATGCAGCCTCCTCTTCCTTTCTTCCTTCCTTCCTTCCTTCCTTCCTTCCTTCCTTCCTTCCTTCCTTCCTTCCTTCCTTCCTTCCTTCCTTCCTTCCTTCTTTCCTTCCTTTCTCTTTGTTTTTTTCTTTCTGGTCTGGAAACTTCAGTGAACTCTTGGTAACTGCAATTGGTAACTGCAAAAACGATGTGGCACCTCTCTTCATGTGTTACCATAGCGACAGGAGGACTTGGTCCTCCAGCAGGAGTCTGCAGACACTCCTTCTAAAACTCAAGGTCTCCTTTGTTTTTCATCAATCCTGGATGCTTGCACTTGATCACCACATAGCCTCTCGTCTTTAAATTGTATTTCAAAGATTGATGGATTGTGGAGGAGCATTCAAGGGTTTGATTTCCATCAAGAGATACACAAAACAAGTATGTAAAATAGAGCTGTGGAGGGGTTGAAAGATGAATCTGAAGCTGCTTAGATTTGTGTCCTCATTTTCTCCACAGGGGCTTGGAATCAGTTTGACTGTCGGCTTAGAGCTGAATATAGCCACAGGCCCCAGGGCTATCAGTGTACTTTTCTCATTGTTTTGTTCTAGGTAACCTTTTACCTCGACTAGTGGGCACATATGGGCCACAACCATTAAAAAGAGCTACAGTGTGTACGTGTGTGTATGTGTGTGTGTGTTGGAGGGAGAGGGGTGTTCACAGGGGAGAGCTGTCGGAAACTTGAGTTTCATTAGCTTTTGTTTCATGTTGTAAGTTTTGATTATTTTGATATTTTTCAAGAGAAGTTGTATCTCTAACTCATAATTGTTTTTAAATTTATTACAAGGCGGGGACACAAAAAGAAGCTTTCCGTGTTACAAGCGGAGGGATATAATAACCCTCTCAAACAGAAAGTGTCATTTGAGCTACACCAGGGGCTAATCTAGAGGTCTACAGCAACCAGTCTCCTGGGGAGAATGCTGCCCCCTGGAGGGCACTTTGACATTCGTGAGGGCTGGAGGATTGAATTAGTGTGTGGGGACAAAGATGCTGGAGCATTGAAATGCCAGAGACATTTCTGCACAGGAAAGAACTGATCCCCTTGATATTTATAGATTATATTGGATGTTCGTATATAGATATGACACCTTCACAATTATCAGTCTTTTGTTTGAATGTTATCCAGAGTTATTAAAGAACTTGGTAAATTTCTTCATAGATGGCTTTATGAAGTCACCTCAGCTCACATATATTGCAGGGGTGTTCACAGTACTACAGTAGAGCTGAGCCTTTCCTGGCTCCATTAGTTCTCTAAGTACATTTCATCTTGAACTTGTTGATATTTTGTTATAAATTACAAATTGTGGCATATATGCATGTGTGCATTAGTGTTTTCGTGTGTGTGTGTGTGTGTGTGTGTGTGTGTGTGTGTGTGTTTGTAGATGCGGTTTGATATTAGGTGTCTTCCCTAATTGCTTTCCACCTTATGTGCCACAGTAGACCTGGTACTCACTGATTGAACTAGTCTCCCAAGCCAGTTTGTCTCGGGGAATCCCCTGCTACCATCCCCTGAGAGCACTGTGATATAGGTGAACCACTACACATCCTCCAGGCATTTGCACACATGTGAAAGGTCCAAACTGGGACCTTCATGCTGATTGGCAAGCATTTACCCACTGAGAAATCTCCCCAGACCATTTTGATTTAATTTCTGCTTCATATTTCTCTTAGGTGTGAACAGGTCATATTACAGATGATAATGGTGGTTTGGTTTGATTGGGAGGCACTGTTTTGGTGCGAATTATAATTCAATGTCTGTTAATAAAACTTTCAGTACTGAATAAGTAAGTGGACAAAACCATTATTTCAACCATACCTTAATGTATTATTAAATTAACTGAAATAGCTTTTATGGAGCATGTACACTGTGCTAGAGTCACGGAAGACAAAAAGACACTGCTTCAAGACTCCCACTGTAGAGCAGAAGTGCAGCAATGTCGATAGCTGAAATATGGGAGATATATGTAGTGAGCCTGGGGTGGGTGGTAAAGGAGTGTATGGGAGAGTCGATCATAATGGCTGGGATTTTGGTGGGTAGAGAGGAATGCTGATATAGGCTTTTTCCTGGGGAGCTGAACCTAAAAGGCCGAATAAAATTTCCTTTTCCTTGGGAAGTTTCCAAGGTGTTTTGGATTTTGGTCTATCTCCTTGGAACCTATTTAAAAGAATTTGCCTTTAGTGGCTTTCATCCTCAAGCCAGAGTGGAGCATCTATAAGCACAAGGAATGAGCCTACTGGTAAAATTGATACACCTCAAAACGCTACTTTATCCAGCACTTAAGATTCAGGTGTGGAGCCTGGGATGGTGGCACACACCTTTAGTTCAAGGACTTAGGAGGCTGAAGCAGGAGGACTGTGAGTGAGTTCAGGTCAGCCTGGGCCACAGTGTATGACCCCTACACTTGAAAAACAAACAAACAAACAAACAAAAAACTTTAACCAAAGGTCTTAGTGTTCTACTGCTGTGAGGAGACACCATGACTATGGCAACTCTTATAAAGGAAGGCTTTAAATTGGGGCTGGCTTACAGTTCAGAGGTTTGGTCCATTGCCATTATAGTTGGAAGCATGGTGGTACACAGGCAGATGTGTGCACACACATGGTGTTAGAGAAGGAGCTGATAGTTTTACATCTAGATCAGCAGGCAGCAGGAAGAGTGAGCAACACTGGGTCTGGCTTGAGCTTCTGAAACCTCAAAGCCCACCCCCTAGTGACACACCTCCTCCAACACACCTCCTAATAGTGCCACTCCATATGGGCCTATGGGGCCATTTTCAATTAAACCACCAGACCAATACCATCAAAACAACAAAAAAGAGGAAAAGGGCCATTTGTTTATCATAAATTGGTCTAAGAGTTGGGTAGTTTGGCACTGGCCCTGGTTCTAATACTGTCTTGCTGTTTGTTCTTAATCAAACCTTGATCTTTCATAGTCCTGGTTTCAACATCTTTGAAGTAAGATGGTCAACCAAGGTTACTTCTAATCAAGCCCATGTCTTTCTTATTTTTCTCATGTGACAAAATGCCTGTGACATAAACAGTTTAAAGAGAGTGGATTTCTCTTGGATCATGATTGTAGATGATTTAGCTCATGGTTGTTTAGTTCTATGTTTTTGGTAGGAACATCATGGTGGCAGGAGCCTGAAAAATTCTTTACTTCATAGCAGACAGGAAGAAGAGAGGAGCAGTAACAGGAAGGAGCCAGGGCAGGATATAGACTCTAATGACATCACCCTAGTGATCTACTTTTTCCTACCAGGCCCTGTTTTCCATAGTTACACTGCCTTCCAATAACCTATTCAAATTTTGAATCTATCACTGGCTTAGACCAGATTAGAGCCCTTATGATCTAAATGTCTCTGGAAAAACCCTGATGGCCACACCCAGAGGTCTGCTTCGCTGATCTCCCAGGCACCTGTCAGCCAATCAAGTTGGCAATAAAGATTAACCCTCACACATTGCTGTGACATTTGTGCATTCTCATGGTGTCTGTCTGTTTTCCAGAGGTCAACTTGTAGCTCTACACCTACTGTGGTGGCTCAGCAAGGAAGACTAGGAGTTGTTTTCATAGGCACAATCTCTGCTAGACCTCAGCAGAGGGAACCACAATCCTGTCAAGTGCCATATTGTACAGTAAAATCCCAAACATCTGAGCTTAGGCATTTTATTGATACAGAACTCCTTTGGTGTTCTACTGGTAGCATGTGCAGATCACAAGCAATCAAACATCCCCCACATCTGCAGACAATACAAAATACCAAGGCCTAGGCAGCTCTTTTCCCCAACAGTGCACCAAATTATTTTAAGCATAACTAAAAATAAGCTTCTACAACATTTCCCCTTTCTGTATAAGCAAATAAAATTGCTTTATCTCTACAACATAATTTAACACTATACCAACAAAACTGTTTACAAGAGGAATTATGAGGCTTCTAAATGCACATGACCAATACCAAACATCTATCAAACCCTTCACAACATCTTTGGACAGTAGAAAAACATTACCAATATCTAATTATCTGGAATTCACTCATGATCTCCTGCTCTTTCTCATTTAATTTTCACAACCTTCTTTGTTCAAAGAGGCTTATTTCCTTCCTCACTCTCCTCTTCCTTCAGGAGACTTCCCTTTATTATTTTTTGCAAATATATAGATATATATATAATCTCTGCCCTCTGGAATCTTCCCTGAATGTATTTTACCAGACTCAGTGAGGTCTGAAGTTTTTTTCTCATTCTTCCTTGTCTCCACATTGGATGAGCTGGTGTGATGTCATGCCCCACATTGCAGGTGCTACTTGTAATAGTATGCCTACTGTGTGGGCTCACCAAGAGAGGGAAGGAGGCATTTTTCATAAGTGCAAACCCTTACAGACCTCAGCAGAGGGAACCATCATTATGACAGGTGCCATACTGGACAGTGGAACCCTGAGCCTATAAGCTCACGTGTTTTTGTTGATACAGAACTCCTTTGTTGTTCTACTGATAGCACATGCACATCATAAGCAACCAAACGTCTCCCACATAAAACCAACACCTGCAGAGTATACAAAATGCCAAAGCCTAGGCAGCCCTTTTCACAACAGTGCACAAAACTATCTTAGATGTAATTAAAAATAAACTTCTACAACATCAACTTCTATCTCCTCCTTTGATACCACCTTTCCTTTAAAAAATATTCTTTTGATAGCTGTCTTTAAAATAAATCTCTATTTTTGAGATGGCAAAAGATGTGCTGATTGGTTTTCTTTTCCATTAAAATAAATGAAATCCTATTGTACAGAGCAAACCAGGTTTCTAGGTAGAAGTCTTGTTGAGGATTAATGAATTGCCACCATAATCCCTACTCATTATTAGTTTCAAGAATCTCAGATTGATCTTAACTTGAGACCCTCCCAAATTCTATTCCTTAGAACTTTCTATGCATGGCTATTCCTCATTATTAGGTCTCAGTGGGAGCATTGTTTCTGGGGAGAGGCCTTCTCTGTTGTGCTAGCTAGTTTTATATCAACTTGACATAAGCCATATTCATCTGAGAGGAGGGAACTCCAATGAAGAAAATGGCTCCATTAAATTTGGCTATAAGCAGTCCTGTAGGGTATTTTCTTAATTTGTAACTGATGTGGGAGGGTCCATTCCACTGTGGATGGTGCCATCTCTGGGCTGGTGGTCCTGGATGCTATAAGAAAGTAGGCTGAGCAAGCCATGGAGAGCAAGCCAGTAAGCAGGACTCCTTTCATGGTTACTGCATCAGCTCCTCTCTCTAGGTTCCTGCTCTGTTTGAGTTCCTGTTCTGATTTTCATCAGGGATGGACTGTGATATGAAAGTGTAAGCAAAGTTAACCCCTTCCTCCCAAGTTGATTTTGGTCTTGGTGTTTCATCACAGCAATAAAAAGCCTAGCTGAGACCTCTTATCCTGTGCATAGCCATTGTAGTTACCTGTTTTCTGAAACTGTTCTGTTTATGCTGTGTTTTTAAAAACGTATCTGTTTTAAAAAGTTCATACCTGTTTCCTATTGGTGAATGCTTGCTCCATGCCAGTGGAGACCTTGCCTGCTTCATCTACTTGGAACAGTGACTGGTTCTTGGTTAGAACTCATTTGAAGCCCTGACCCTGTGTCCCTAGCTGGTACCCTGCGCTGCTGTAAGGAGTGAGAGAGGCAACAGCTGCCATAGAGAATTAAATGATGTTGGGTCACAATGACACAGCGATTAATCTATTAAATTCTGGCCCCAAGGACTCTGGCTTGTGAGTCTAGCTGTGACATCATTATACTTAGTATCATGAGTTTGTGAAGTTGATGAGTTGGACCATTGAAACGAATACTTAGGGTGTGTGCAGCCTCTTTTCTGGGCCAGGCACTGGTCCATCACTTCATAGATATTAACTCATTTCTGTCTCATACCAACCTTTTGAGGTAGAGTCTCTTTGATTATCTCCATTTACAGAAAGGATCCAAGACAGATTGAAAAGCCTGCCAGTATGGTAACAAAACACCTCAGACTGTATTGTTTAAGCAACAGAAATGTATATTCTCAAAATTCTGGAGATTGGAAGTCCAGGGTATCCACAGGTTTGCTTTTTGTGGGTCCTCACATGCCCTTATGTCTGAGTATATCTGGTATCTCTTCCTTATATCATAATAACAGCAGTCCTATTGGAGTAGAACTCCATCTTTATGACCTAATTTAACCCTAATGACATCCCTAGAGCCCTTATCTCCAAATGCAGTTGGCACTGAGGGCTAGAACTTCAACATATGAATTTGGAAAGAACCCAATCCAGTTATGCCTCCCAAAGTCACTGAGCTAATAAACAATGGAGATGTATTTGAATCTAGGTCAGATCCCCAGTGCTCCTAGGAACTTCTCAGTGCTGCACCAAGGACTTCCTTCCAACTGCCATTTATGAAAGATCAAACCTGGGAAGTAGGTGGTCCCATTGTCATCTCTGCTGTGTGAAGACTGGGAAGGAAGGGCAGGGAAGATGGCTGAAGACTGAGCAACTGCTTGGCATTACTGTGTAGACATGCTCAGCCTGGACAGCTCCACAAAGGCTTCTGTATTTCATTATTTCTCTGAAGGGAAGGTCACTGACAGGAGCAACTGAGCATTATAATTAGCCAGAAGCCTCTACCACCTCTTTGAAAGTTATTGGAGGCTAAATTTCACTTTTGTTCTCTCACGGATAAAGTGGCAATTACCCAGGGACTTTAAAAGGCCAGTCGAGTTTGTGAAGACAGAGTTGATATTTGTCTGAGTGTCTTACTGCAACCCAAGGTTGACAGGAGGGTGTCTGGAAGCCATCTGGGGCCCAGAAAAGGAAAAAGTCATTGTCTAATATTGCTGATGGGTAGAAGCAAGTTGCTGGGACATCACTGAGTCTGTCTGAACTGGGTTTTGCCAACTGTTTAGAAACTATCTCTGAGAATCAACCATGCACCAGGCACCTGTGCTCCCGCCCTTCCAGACTAGCACATGAGCTCATATTTATCTACATCAAGACTCACAGAAGACTAACAATCTTAGCTGTCCTGACCCCTTGTCCTCCTCATACCATTTCTCCTGTTCTTCCTCCAGCTACCTCCTGCTGGCAGGTACTTGGTTGACCTTATTCCTTATAGGCAGCACGCATTAGCACCACTCCCACATGGAACTGTCCTACTGAGAAGTCTCAGGTGGTGGGATGTGAAGTTGTCACCATCTCACTTCTCTTCAATCAGTACATCCACTTGTGCTCTGTTGATGCCCCCCCACCTCCGCGTGATATATAAGACTGTCATTGTAGGCAGATTCTATAGTATATTGCTCACCTCAATAATTCAAAATGTCACTTCTATTTTGAGCTCTTTTCCACCCTGAATCCATAGCCACCAACCTTGTGAATCAATAATGCTATAATGGTCACATTTGATGATATCTTAGATGTGTGATATGTGTCATGCCTTAATGTCATGAGATTTACAATTACTATCTACATGTAATGTTGAGGATATGCAAGTTGTAAAGATAAATTGATCAAAATGAATGATGTGAGGTATAATGAGGGACTTATAGCATTTATTCTTAGTTGCTAAATGTATAGTTGGCTCATTGGATTTGCAGGTTCTATGTTTGTGGATGAAGAATATTTGTTTTTTTTATTTGTACTTAACATATACAGATTTGTTTTTTCTTGTTCTTTGTCTTGTTGTCTTGTTCTTTTCTTGTTACTGTAATAAAATACTCTGACAAAAGTCACTTGAGGGAGAAAGGCTTTACTCTGTCTCAGTTCAAGGGTATCACTCATCACAGTAGAGAATTAAAGGTGGTAAGATCTTGAAGCAGCTGGTTACATCACGTCTACAACCAGGAAGCAGAGTAGCATGAACGCATGATGCATGCAGTCGCTTCTTTAAATAGTTCAAGAAATCAGCCAGGGAACGTTGTGCTCACTGGTAGGTGAGTTCTCACCTTAATGAGGAAATCAAGATACCTGGCATCCCAGGCATGCCAAGAGACTTTTCTTCTAACAACTTTTATTCTTTAAACAATATAGTGTGACAGTTAAGATAGAATTTACATTGTGGTGTTATAGATACTGTAGGGATGATTTAAATACCACGAGATACTGTGAATTATAGCATCTTTGAATCCACCTTGTACTGTTGTAATTGATCCTGGAAAATGACTTTGCTTTCTTTCTTACATTGGGGATTATTTTAAAATTCTAAAATCTTTCTCTGTGAAATAGGTGATTTGTATAAGGTGCTGAATTTGATTTACTTGGCTTTGCTTTTTTTTTTTTTTTTTAATATTAGCCTGAAAATAAGCTATTTAGAAAAGAGAACAACCATGACTCACAGATTCAAATGTATGATAATCCTTGTTAATAGTGCCTAAATAGGGCCTTAAACACATTTTTAACTTTTCTATTTGTTTTGTGAGTCTGGTGACCTTCTGGCTTTAATCAAAGTCTTGATCATTGTGATGAGAAAATAAATGTCAGAAAAACTTAAATCTACTTAAATGCACAATACTTAAGAGGATTATAGGTTTTTTTGGTTCCAGAAAAAGTGGCTTTTCAAAAAAATGTTTTTTAAGAAACATTAAAAACTAAATTCTATGAAAGATATTGAAAAATGCACACACAAAATCATAATGTAATAAATTTACATTTAATTCTATAGCTAACATTCTATTTTTTTACAAGATTCTTCATATGCTCACATGTATTCAAATATATTTCAGAAATTGATGTTCTAGTTATAAACTTTCATAACCCTTATTGTGTTATTCAGACCCCTGTAGCTGTGACAAAATGCCCGAGGCAATGAATTTCTAAGCAGAAAGCGTTCACTTTGGCTCATGATTTGAGAAATCTCAGCACACGAACTCTTGGCCTCCTCACTCTAGGCTTGTGGTGGGTCGGCCCTAAGTGAGCATAACTACTTACCTTATAGTGTCTCTACCAAGACAGAGAGACAGAGACAGAAGGAAGAAGGGTAGAGAGAGACTGGGGTTCTATACCTTTTTTTGATGATACACTTCAGGTGAATTATTTCTTCCATTTCAGCCTCTTCTGAAGTTTCCATCCCCTTCTACTAGCCGGGGACCAGACTTTCAACAAATGAGCCTCAGGAGTAGGCACACTAATGAATATCATGCATTAAAATCATTTCTTTAAACTTATAGTTAGATATCCTGTTTTGGGCAATAAGTGTTTCTAACACTTAATTATCACGTCTGTGGTGTGTGTGACATACACACACGTTATGGTGCCTGTGTGGAGGTCAGAGGACAACTTGTGGGAGTTAGTTCTTTCCTTCCATTATATGGGCTCTGGAAATTGAATTCAGGTTTGGTGGCAAGTTCCTTTATCTGCTGAGCCATCTTTCTGGCCCTAAAAGTAAGTATTCTGTTTCTATAAAGAACTTGCGACATTGACTAATAATCAAATTTGAGCTAATTATTGCCATAAGAAAACAACAGGGGCTGGCAGTAGTGCTGTATGCTTTAATCCCAGCCTTCAGGTGGCAGAGGCAGGTGAGATTGAGGCCAATTTGATCTTTATTTGCCAGTGAGCTTGAGGACTTGAGATGGATCCCCAGGACCCACAAGTTGAGAGGAGAAAATCGACTCCCTCAAGGTGTTCTCTGGCCTCCACATTTGCACCTTGGCACCCTTCTTGTACCTGCAAACACATGCTCGCATGCATGCATGCACACATACACACATACATATACAACACACTAAATAACTAAAAATGTAATAAAAACCGTCACAAACTATTAGAAATCAAAAAGAAACAATGAAGAAAAGAGAAACAATTGTATTTATTTACCAGATAAAAACATAGTTCATATTTACGTCTACTCTTTGTAGAAGAGACTCTGAGAAATAAGAATAAAAACTATATCCACTTTTCAAACCAAACTCATCACTTGTTATAAATAACAAGATAATGATCAGCTTATCTGGGATGGTCTCCATGATGGAGGGGAGATACTACTCAATTTAGCTCCTGGATGCCCCCAAATAATACTCACTGGCTTCATAAGTGTGAACCACATAATGATATTTAAATAGAACTTCAACTGTTGGGAATAATTTTTGGTTATAATCATGGCCTTCAATTTGTTAACATCCTATCATGTTTATACCAATTGAGAAAGTCTGTGCTGTCTTCCATGGGGGACTGTTAACCTTCCTCTTTGGATTGTCAAGACTTCCAAAGTCCTTGTGCTTTTGATGACTGGAGTTATTTCATAAACCAGATGGCAAGGGCTTCTGGAATGCATGTGGGAATTTCAGAGATATGATAGGTTCCCCTGCTGTTGTGCATATAGGGAAGATGAGTGTGAAAATACATCATCCTAGCAGTTGTCACCTAAGGATTCTCAGGGACAGGACTGCTTTTGTTTATAATAATCCCCTACTAAGACATTTGGGATAGCAGGTAATAAGGAGCCTAAAGTCAATAAATCCAGGAAAGATGCTTAGAACCCAATGCAAGGATAGTTGTTTTCTTAGAGAACCAAACAAGGTTGGACACAACAAGGGAGTTTGCAAGAAATGCCCAATAGGCATGTAGCCTAATGCTGAGATAGGTTGGGAGTGGATTCCCCACCTTTATTTGGTGGTGGAAGGAGCTTGTGCTCTAAGCAGAACCCAAGGTCTTATACATGCTAAACAAATACTGTACTACTGGGCTATGATTCTAAGAAGCCGAATTTTTAATTTGGGTTATTTATATTTTGGCATGACTTTAGAATCTGTAATAAAGTTGTGTTAGTTAAAGTTTTATTGCTGTGAAGAGACATCATGTGGGAAGACCACAGCAACTCTTATAAAGGAAGGCACTTAATTGAGGCTGGCTTACAGTTCAGAGGTTTTAGCCCACTGTCAGCATGACTGGAAGCATGGCAGCCATGGTGCTAGAGAGGTAGCTGAGAGTTCTACATCTGAATCAGTAGGTAGCAGGAAGAGAGTGTGCGCCACTGAGTCTAGCTTGATTTTCTGAGACCTCAAAACCCTCCCCAAGTGACATGCTTCCTCCAAAAAGACCACAGCTCCTCATAGTGCCACTTGCTACGAGCCAGTGGGGGCACTTTCATTCAAGCCATTGCAAAAGTCAGCAGCCTCTCTCCCTAATTTCCTTTAGAAACTGGAGACATGGGACCAGGATGAGGTCTCACACCCATTCATTGTGATAGGGTGATGGCAGATATAAATTGTCGAGAAGGTCCATATAGTTAGGGTGATGCCAGGTTTTCTTAGATCATGAAATTAAACACTCCCCTAGAATTTTCAGAAATAGTGGAAGATGGCTTCAGAGCTGCATAAAGCAGAACTTGAATTTTGTTCCCATCTTACCTAGATCTCCAGAGACATGGAGGTATCACCTGACACCCTGGATAAGAGGAACAGGAGAAGGAATAAAGACTATAAATGGATAAGGGTGTTGGAGAGCTATCCTTTGGATGCTACCTCCCAACACTGGGACATTACCACAAGCAGAGATATGGCTTCAAGTTTTTGTGATGAGGAAACGAGCCTCAGAGAGCAAACCCCAGATGGGTTCCCTAAGTCAGAAAGAAGGTAGAAGAATATTTGGGAAATTTTTGACATGAGAATGGCAAGATTTACATTGAAAGTAGAAATGCCAGTGTTCTAAAATATGTCTGATTCAGAAAGGAGAGAACTCAGCAATGGACTAAGCAGTTTAACTGGCTATTCATGAAACTTCCTGGCCTCACTTATTCTTTGGGTGCATACAGTTTGTTTCTCTGAGTTGCACACTCTTGAGAGACTCTTGCCTCTTGTTAGAGGTTAAAAAAGCTGACACATACAGCAGCACCCATCCAAACTGGGCATGAGTGCTGACCTGGCACCTGTAGAAACAACCAGAGCCAAAGGCAATGTGTGGAAAGGACTCGCGTGTTTGAACATTTGATCTCCAGCTGCTGGTACTGGGTGGGAAGATTATGGAACTTTTAGAAGGTAGAACCCTTCCAGAGGAAGTGCATCAATAGGCTTTGAGGTTTTATAGCCTGACTCTACTTTCTGTTCTCTCTCTGCTTCCTGCCTGGCAGGCTGTCCTCATACTGCTGCTGCTGTGCATGCCTTCTCTCCATGATGGGCGGTAGACCCTCCAGTAAGCCAAAGTCAAACCCATGCTGCTTTTGTCAGGGTATTTTTCATAGCAACAGAAAGGAAACTGACACGATGCAGATCTTTGAAGACCATACCTAGCCCCTCGTCCCTTCTTCTTGCTGTACACTCTGTCTACCATGAGGTCAAGAAGGTGCTCCGTTACATTCTTCTGCCATCATGATGTTCTGTCCAAAGTGGATGGCAGAAGCAGTCATGGACTGAATCCTCTGACACTGAGCCAGACAAATTCTTTCTTCTTGAACTTGTTTATGTCTGTTACTTTGGTCATAGCTTTGTGTACATAATGAGTTCACTCTCTTGTTGTTACTTACTCCATACTGAGTTATTTTATACTCGAAGACTTCCCATCAGATTCTTATCTTCACCCAGTCAGAGTCCTCCAGTTCTTCTCATAAGCTCTGGATGAATATCTGAGCTCCTCTCAAATACACCTGAGTGCACACGGAGAGACAAGCAACAAGTCAGCCTGCAGTGCCCCGGGCACCATGTCTGTCTTTGTACTTACTCCTCAACTGTCTCCTCCTTCCTCCGCCTCTTATAATTGTCTGATTGGAAGCATCACCTTCATCCCTATAACACAGCAAGAAACTCTCTCCTCTCTCTCCTTAGCCTCCAAACTCAACCCATCACAAACCTCTCTTGATTTGCCACTATCGGTATTTCTCTGTCCAGCGCATTCTCATTCTGCCTGCTGTAGCTATAGTTCATGTTTTTCTCTTGAAGGTCTGTCATTATAGGGGTGCTTTCCTCTTCTGCTCTCCTCTGTAGATAAAAACAGGTCCTGAGATGAATCAGTACAGGTCTGAGAGACTCAGGAAATTCTTGTCCTAAATGTACCACAAACAAGGAGAGAGAGAGCTGCTGTTCACCCAGTGTCCTTTCAATGTTTCATTATCTAAGCAGAAATCATCCCAGGGGTCCCAAGGCTACCAAGCTTTGAGTTCACAAATATCCATCTGTTTCCTCAAGGCAGAGCTGAAAACACTAAATCCAGATTAAAATGGGCCACTGAAATTGTGGTTAAAAAATTTGTTTCAAAAAATGTGAGATTGGAGAAGCATTGAAATAGGCATTATGGGAAAAGCCAGTTCTTGTGCCTGGACGTCCTTCCTTACCCTTATTTTATGGTTTAGTATAAATATTGTTTTGAATGACATTTTGGGCTAAGATGATGATTGGATGGGAAACATACTCTTCTTAGTATTTATGGCCTCTGGAGGTCTTAAGATGACCCTGCTTTGAGGACATCATCAGGTTGCCCTGGTAACAAAATAGGAAGGGTCTCTTACTGTCATTAGCTGTGAGATGTTCCCAGTACTAGACTGGTCTCTAGAGTTGAACCCAGGCCACCCAGCTAGACTGCACTCTCCTACTTCTGTGCAATTTTCTATTTGGTTGTTTTCTCTTCTTACAGATGGCCCTAATATAAATAGACTGAATGAAACACGTAGAACCTTAAGAGGACATATTTGGGGCCACTCTTTACCTCACAAAGGGTTGCTGCGACCCCTCCCCCCAAATAAAATCATACCTTGCAACTCATTGTGTATATGAGGCACAGGCAATCTGACTGCTAATAAGATTTGAAGCCAAGGTTATTGCAAAGTCCAACAATGCTCTCTTGAACTTTGCCTCTAGCACAACTGGAAAACACTTGTTTTAACATTTATTTATAAATGGCCATTTCTAGTACACTTCCTGGAACAAAAGCAATCTGATCCAAGTGGATTCTCTGTGCCATACTCCGAAAAGTAAAGTTGTGACCCATTTTAGCACCCAGCATCTTTCTGATGCCTAAGGAAAGGGACCACCCTGTTGTTGAGTCAGTGATTTTCCATTTGGCTTTTCCTCTGGTCTGCTGATTTCTTTGACTCCACCCTTGACTGGAAGCATGGCCTCACGGGACATGCCTCTCTGGATTATGCTAATGAGGCTGCTGAGTGCCAGTTTGCCTGTCTGGGACACTGCATTCTCCAAGTCCTGCTGGGCAAATGGTCAAACCCATTTCCCACTCAGTCCTTTGAGAGTGTGAAGAAAGACACAACCCACCTTGGTCAATAACGTTGAAGACATTTTCACATGACTCAGAAAAAAGGCTTGTCCAAAAAGGCTGTTTAGTTTATTTAAAAATTCCACTGTCTTATCATCGTAAGAGGATTGGAAACCAGCGGCCATAAGATGCCTTAGATGTTTTGGGTACATTGTTGGTACAGGCTCAAAGTGTTCGGAATAAGCCAAGTGTTAAAATTGCCTAACACAAGTCTTAAAAATGTAACTCTTTGGGCTCATTATACATTGCATTTGATTGCCTTCTCTCACTCTTTGCTAGATTTAGAGAATGAGATGGGAAAAAAATATTGTGATGCAATCCCATTCTGAATTTTTTAAACTTTCCATAGGCCATTTAGACAGGGATGCTGTATGCATGACTTTTGCTCCCGCAAGAAATATAGATTGGACCACAGTGTTTATCGTTGTCAAGGGAACTAGAGTGGGTACACAGAAAGAGAGGAGTTAAATGAGCTACCTGTGGCTCAAAATATCTCAATGAAATAGTTTTTTCAAGGAAATGAATACTCTCCAGTTTTTAAGAAAAACATTTTGAGATCAGAGAACATGTTATGTGCTCACCAAGTAGAATAAGTGGATCATTGAGTTCTGGAAACTGCTCCGTAGTTTGGATGTAGCAATAGATATAACCATCCACACAGGTGATAAAATAGATAAAACTTAATACACAGGCACACACACTCTCTCTCTCTCTCTCTCTCTCTCTCTCTCTCTCTCTCTCTCACACACACACACACACACACACACGAGTACTAAATGAAACTAAGAGGTTTGAATGTCAGTAGACTGTAGCAAGGAATATCTAGTGATCATGATCTCAGGCTATTGCTTTGCACAAAATCATGGATGATGGAAATTTTAATAAAATATATATCAAAATGCTCTCAGAGGGTAATTTTATTCTATAATAGTTGACACTTAACTGTTCACAGAAATGATTGTAACTCATGTGCATGGACATTATACTAACACCTATGTATTCCTAAATCAGTTTTTCCTTAGGTTCCCCCAGTTGCCCTGGCTCCTCCAGTATTACTGATCATGAGGGAAATTGTGGCAGAGGGATACTAGAGTGGAAAAAGTTTCAGTGGATTAACTCTCTGTAGTTAAGCTATTGTTGCAACTTTTGTAAGCCTACTATTATGTCATCACATTATTAGTCCCCTTCCCTTGATTAACCCAGGCTTAATCTGTAACCTGGCCCAGTAGAGAGACCTGTTCTTTGGTTATCCGTGCCTGGATTGGGCTGGCCATTAGGTATTTGGAAACACACATTCTAATGAATAATTTTCTCCCCTTTACCCTGACTTTGTTTCTTTTCCCTATTTTGAGAGAGGGTTTCCGTTATGCACCCTGACTTCAAAATTATACTCCTCTTGTTTTAGCCTCCTAATGGCTGGGATACCAAGCATGCACCATCATGTCTTATATTAATGCTTTTAAAATTAGATTGTTGTTGGTTTATTTTCAAGTTGTGGAAATTAAAGAATGCAGTGAAGGCTTGGGAAGTAGTGTGAGTGGGTTACTGAGGGGCTTCTTGGACCATTTGGACTACTTGGACTTAGGATGAGGTGGACCATGAGTGAGATGATTTTCAGAACCCTAAGTGCTAGGGGGAAAGCCCTGGATGTGTGTGAGGAGTCCAGTTGTGTTGTCTCTTCCTGGGTTCAAAGGCTCAGCTGGGCCAAGGGCAGGAAGGAGAAAGAGCTTCCTTTGACCTCTGATGAAGCCAGGGCCTCAAACAAGCTTTACCAATGATGAAGCTGGTACTGATACCATGATTTCATCATCTTGCTCCTTGTCAAGTGGTTCAGAGCCTATGAGGCTGAGAAATGTGACAAGATCGGCCCTTAAACTCTGCATGATAAAGCTACATCATGGCCAAACCCATTACCTCAGTCATGGTCTCTGCCCTCTCTAGCCATAGGGCACATATCAGTGGATCATATGTTCCCCTTTCTGACTCTGAACTAGCAGCGGTAGCTGCTACATTGTAGCAAGGAAAACTCCCTTGGTTCAGTACTGTACATTCCTCTTAGACTTTCTGAAGCAGCTGGCCTCAAGCCCAGCAGTCCTGGGGGAAATCACTTGGCCACTATGTCCCAAATATCTCTTCCAAACATGTGGCAGTCAAGGAGACTATTCCTTTTATGACCTCAAGTCATCGTAGAGTAAAACCAGCCCAAGCTGTAACAGGGGAGGCTGTGAACATGGCAAATAAATCACCAGTGCTTCAGAAAGCCTGGCTCTACTGCTTGGTACTCTGTTGAGCCCTGGATATACCTCCAAGCTAGAGGAGAGAACAGAACATCCAAGTACTGGGGCATCACAAGTACTCAGGTGACAACAAGGCCCAGGAGTCCCATGCCTTCTCCTTGCCCCTGTCTGTAATCAGCTTGTGCAGGGTTATGACAGCCACTCCCCCTCTGTTGTTTGTTTTGGGAAAAGCATTTACAAATATGGCTGTGGCTTCCTTTTGAAATGGAACTTTACTTTTGCAGGAAGGAAACATTTTAAAGTTAGTGTCTGAAACTTGCCATTAACACCAGGTTATTGGTAGAGTCTGAGGCAGCTGTGTTTGCCATAACAGATAACAAGGAATGGATAAAATGGTCCAGATCTGCTGTTCTGGATGCTGGCCATCTGAGATGGAGAGCGAACACACGAGGGAACATACCCTGTCTCTTCATCAAAGAGCGCTTCATCAAGAGACCCAGTATAAGGGTCTCCCCTTCATATCCAAACAACTCCCAAAGGTGTCACCCCTGATACCATCCCACTGGTTGGGTAAGAATCTCAGAATATGCATTTTAGGGACAGAGAACAAATATGCAGCCATAACAGATGTGCTCCATTGTTAGTAGTTAGTGGAAGAAGAGGTCCCCATGGTTTTTGCTCAAGTCTGCATTTCAGAAGAGACTTGTTCTACTTGAATAGGTGAGCCAAGACAGGAAAAGAGCACTACTGGTCATTTCCCACAAAGACCCTGGCCTGATGTCCACTGAGGTTGACTGATCAAATGCCCTTGCTCTGGACTAGATCCTGGCTCTCCTTTACCATGATAGAGTCATGATATTTGGGTGCTGCTCTTTCTTTGGGCTTGGAGAGACTCATTCTCCCCTGTGCATCCACAGCTTAGTATCTCCAGGATGGAAAAGCAGGTGGGAGTTCATGACAGAGTGGAAAGAACCGAACCAGAGCTCAGGGGATCTTCTTCTAGTCTTGGCTATCAGTAGCTGAGGAACTTCAGCAAGGTCACCTTTCAACTGCTTCTCAGTTCCCCTTGTCTAAATGATTAGCAATCAGCATGGGTACATCTTTTGCTCCCTTTTGACTAATGCCCTATAGAGTTTATGGGGTCTCTCGCTTATAAAAGAAAGGGCACAAAAACTTAACTGACAATGACTGTATGTTAGGGACTCAGATAGACACTTGACACTGTTGTCATATTTAATCTGCAGTAGATGTCATTCTGGTTTCACAGATGCACTTCTTGGGCCTCAGGGACGTTAAGAAACCTGTGTTATATCATGGAACAGATGCTAGTGAAAAGATTTCCTGTGACAAGTGTCAGGAGGTTCCATTTATGTTGGTTTAAGGAGTGTGGTGGGCTGTGAACAGGGAGGGAACAACTACTTTCTACCTCTCCAGGGCCTTTTGTTCTCTGCTAGTTTGATCATCAGGTTGTATGTGGCAATATGTCCATGGCAGCTCTAACTCTCACATCACTTAAAAGTGGTAGAACATTGAGAAGGTTCCCCAGATAAGGGACTTTCAGTTTTAAAACCAGGCAGACTGTTAAGTGGGTCCCCGGTGTTTTGGCCTGGTTTCAAGTTCGGTAGGAAGCAGGATGTTTCTTTGAATAACTCTTGCAAAACGCTCTGACTTGCTCAGAATTGACTGTCTTAGAGCAGGTCCTGAACTGGAACCAATCTCTGTGGTAAGGAGGATGCAGGTATGAAGACTGGCTTAGGTTTGGGATAGCTTTGCCTGGACCACATGCATAGGTAGTGGAAGAAAGGGTCAGCACATTGCCCCCCCCCAAAATAAACATTGATAATAAAAAAGACTCAATAAACAAAAAATATGGTCTATGATTAGGAAGGGGGAGGGAGCAATTCTGTGTGGCTGAATAAGGATGCCACCCTCTGCTGGAATGTGGTAGAAGCAAGTTCAGACCCTTGGCTCCTTACTAGAAACCCGGAGGAGCTGGATGATTCCAAGATAGGCTATGGTCACTTGCCAGGTGGGGGTCAAGAAAGAACACTCAGCACGGTTAGAGAGCAGTCATTCTGACGCAAGAACTTTAGGGAGTTCTTGGCTCCATGGCCTTTGAATAGAGAACAGATCTATTTCCTGGCTTCTGTTGCCCATCAGGATTTATGGAGGCTTGTGGCTAGGGAGCATTAGGCTTGTGTGGCTGATTCTCTAAGCACACAGACTACAGAACTGAGTGAGCGCAAGGCTTCAGCACCAGAGAAGCCCCTGGTGGATGCCAAAGGGAGCTGAACCCACTTCCCATGGAAACAGGGCCTTTGTGCACAGAGAAGAGACATTTATCTAGGAGATCTCTCCCAAAGAGTTAAAAAGCTGCCTCGTGTGCAGTACCAGCTTGGAGAGCTCTGGCTGTTAATATTGCCTTTTATTAAACCTTCCAGCAACGTTCACTGGAAAGCTACTAGGCTAAAAGGAAAGATTATTTTTGGCTCTCATACTTCCTGTTTTAGGAGAAAATGATGTTCCAGAAAGGCTTACCAAGACTGAGAAAATGCTCACATAATGACATTGAAGACAGAAATTTCACACTGGAAGTTTTATTCCAAGTGAGAGAAAAAGTGTGAAAATCATTATACGGGTGATGATAGAAACATGCTGTAATCAGGAAAGAAATATGCCTTAGTTTAAAAGACCTAATGTTCGAGGTACTGTGTGTTGGGGAGGTTCATCGCCAAGTTTATCTCCCTGCATATGGGACATTTAGAAGTGTTTCTCACAGGAATGACTCTACAATGCATGTTTATCCCAACATTGCCTTGTATCGAAACCCCTAGAAACCTAGAGTGATCTGTAGAACCTTACTGCTGTCTGTTGTTCTTTGTCTGCCTTCTTTAGTCATCCTCTAATGATGTCTTGTTTTCTTCTTGAGTTATCAACCTTACCTTTTCCCTTTCTCAGTCTATGCAGGTTTAGAGGAACTGAAGAACAGGCTTACCACAAGATCAAAGCCTGACCAGTGCCAACACAAACCACCTTGCCATAAACATCTAATTGAGTTTTTAATTTGTGATTGTGAAACTGAACAACAGAGTTTCTAGTGAGATGACCTAAGGCAGGAGATAATACAGGCAGAAAAATGCCGAAGAGAAAAAAGCAGGAGAAAGATCATATTGTTTGTTTCAAAACTGCTTCCTTTAGCATTAAAACAGAGGGGACTTCCTTACTGTGTTGGATGGAGTCTTCTGATTTCTTGGCAAATGGACCCATTTCAAAGTTCAGTTTGACTCTGCCGCCTATTGGAAACTGATTCCGCTCTGATTTGATCTTGTCTGCTGAGGCCTATGAGTCTTTCCCATATTTCAGTGCTATTCACAGTCCTTGTGCTGACCTAACCCAGGCTAATGGAAGCCTCCCTGGGGCTTCACTCAGCTACTGGGGAAAGGTACCCAGATTTTGCTGGAGATGTGCAACCGGTAGACTCTAAGCTGGTAGACTCTACCTATATAAGTGTTAACACAGCAGAGAGTAGAACAGATGGTGTGCAGAGATTCCACTTGACAGTGTTATTGAAACTAGGACCTGGCTGAGGCTGAAATGGGCCGATTTCTCATCGTTATTAGCCAGTAGCTCCCCATTTTGTTTAAGGCATGTCAGTTGAGTTTGGGTCACATACAAAACAAAGTCTGAACTGAAACATGATGACAGCATCCCTAACCATGTTACTTATTTGGAACTTGTGGTCCAAAAGCTTCACTTAAAAGGAGTTCTGGTGAGAACTATGAACCAAGTATAAGAGGATTCTGAGGAGTTGAAAGAAGTATCACATCCTATAAGCTGGGAACTCTGAGAGGGACTCAAAGCAGACCTGTGAAAGATGCACTCTGATTTATAATAGGGTCACTCCCTAAAGAACCTTGCATAAGGTGAAGTCACTGTTAAGTAAAAAATGCACTTAGCACACTTAATCTACAAAATCTACCTTAGCCTTTAAGCTTTAGACTTAAGTTAAAGCCTTAAGCTTTAAATATGTACAGGACACTTACTCCACCTAAGCATTAGGCAAAATTAGCTATCATAATTATAAAGCCCATTTGATAATAAAGCATTGAATAGCTCATGTAATTCACTAAATGCAACACTGAATATAAAAACAAAGCTGGTTGAATAGCTACAGGAGACACAGATGGGTGCTCTGTCGACATAGGGCATGAAAATTATAAGACACAACAGTATAGCACCCATTGTTTACCCTTGGGGAGACTGGTTGCCTGTGAGCTGAGGTTTGTTGCTATGGCCTACCGTTGCTAGGAACTATTGCATATTGCTATCCCAAGACAGGATTAGCATCCAGAATTTAGAGTATAGTTGCTACTGAAGACATATCGCTTTTGTTCCAGCATGAAGTGGAAAATGGTGTGTTAAACCATGGCAAGTCAGGGTTAGTCTGTGTTTAGGATTATGTCTAAAATTAAAGTCAACTTGCTGTCCACAGTTTTGCTCTCTGGGAATTACACTTACAGCAGACGAGGGGGAGACAAACCAAGCAACGAGGCCTCCCTCCCCATGAAGGGAGAGCCAGAGAAGCCAGAGACTGCCCAAACTACGACAGTCTAAGTCACGTGAGGTCAGCAAGGGTTGGAGTCTCATGAACACTGTTGAGAAGCCCTGAGCCACCAGGCTTCTCAACATGCCTTCCCACTTGTTTGCTGTTTGGAAAGGCAGGGAAGTGTGTGACATTTTAGAAAAGTTCCAAATGGTTTAAGTAGTGCGCTCGCATGTGCTTACAGCAAGGGTGGCTTTCAGTAACTGGGGGAGCAGCTTGTGACCAACACCAGGTTCCGAAAGGGTAATTTAGAAATGCTTTTATATTGAGTTAAAAGGGATGGTGTCTGAGCCCTTTTGTGGCTTATCACTAAGAGAAGAGCCCTATGCTTCTTGACATTACCCTGCTTCAGTGTAGCCACAAGTCAGTTTTGCTGCTGGCAATAAGGGACGGAGGGATGTGACCATGTGGAAGTGACACCGAGGTGGTCAGTCTAACTGAATCTTTGGGGGAAGGAAACACATATGCCAGTTGTGTGAGCATTTGTTCCAAGTGAAATGTTTCGTATGATAAATAGATATTCTCTGGGCTTTCTTCGACTAGAAGGATCAGCAATTGCATGCTTGGTTTGGGTGATTATTTGTTCCTTTAAATGACCGTTTTTGTTTCAAGTGGTCCCCACGCAATGAATCTTTTTTCTCAGGCTTAACTTCTCAGGATGTGTGCAGCACTGTGGCATCTTTTCAGGAGATACTTTGGCTGCAATCAAAGACTTATATTTCCAGAAACCTTGTGGTAACCTGGGTGTGCCTAACATAACTTTGGTTCCTTCCACTGGTAGGGTTTTCCTGGGAAACTGAATTCTACCCAGGGACCACTTTTGTGCTCAGTAGTGATCAAGTAGTTCATGAGCCAGCAGTATGGGAGGACCCTCATGTCTTAAATCTGCAGTTACACATACCTTTTATCAGTCTCTTTGGGTACAGCCAAGCTAGTTATTTGAAATAGCACCTCACCATGGCTCTGAATTGGGTTTCTTTGCTGTCTAGCAGGGCCCAGTATGTTGTTATGTGCTTTTACTGGTCACTTGTTTATCTTATTTGGAGAAAACTTTAGTCAGGTTATTGTCCATTTTTACTTGGGTTGTTCAACATTTCATTCTTGCGTTTTCATGTTAGTTCTTCACGTCTTCCTGGCATGGATCTCTTGTCAGATATGTGATTTGTGAATAATACTTTTATTCTCTACCTTGTCTTTTTAAAAATAATGTGGTATTTTGTATTAATCCTTTGAGACTGTTATAGATGCTTACAATGTATTTGGACCACATTCACACCCATTCCTCCAGATCAGCCCCAACACTCTCACAACTTCATGTCCTCTTTTCTTTCCGTTTAATAACGTGTTGCCCAGAGATGCATGAGTCTAGGGCCATTCCCTTTCAAGAAAATGCACTATCCCCCCGACAGCAATCAACTGTTAGTAGATCCTCAGCTAGGGGTGGGGGGGTCATGAGCGAGCCCCTGCATATTTCCTGTTAGCTTTTTGTTTTTATAGATTTTTCTTATTTGCATTATTTGTGACACTTTGTGACTCTTATAGTTTATATGACCTCAAAATCCCATTTATCCACCATCCACTTACTCATGCATGCATCCATCCAATAGTTCACTGATGGTATTAAGCTTCTTCGGTTTTATTTGCTTTTGTTTTTTGACTTGCCTAAGTATGAAGAGTTGTAATACGAAGAAACAGACTTTATTTTCAATCACTGAGAGGCCTGAGGGAACAAAGACCAGGGAAGCTTTCATCAGCCCTCTCTCCTACAGCACCACATTAAGAGCCCACCTGGAGAAAATGGTGGCTTTCCTATAGCTCTCATTGGCATAACTTACATTTCTGACTCTCTCTGAATTAATTTCTTGGCTTGTGAATAGGAAGATTTTCTGTGATATGAAATAAACAAGGAAATATAATCCTTAAATGAAGATATTGTGTATTAGCCAGGGTTCTCTAAAGGAAATATATATATATATATATATATATATATATATATATATATATATATATTCATATGGGGGTTGTTAGATTGTCTTCCAGCATGCAGATGCAGTCTGGGTAATCCGACAATGGCTGTCCCTCACTGGAAAGGCTAGGAATCTGGTAATTGTTCAATCCATAAGGTTGGATGTCTCTGCAGAACCAATATGGCACCAGAGACCTAGGTCTTCAGTCTGTGTTGGAATCCCAAAGAACTTGGTACTAATATCAATGAAGGAATGCCTCAATGACTGGATAAATGAATTTGCCAGCAAAAATGAGAATAAGGAGCCAAAAGCAGTTCCCTTCTTCTATGCCCTTGTATCTGGGCTGTCAGCAGAAGGTACCATACACATTTTGAGGATTTACTGCTTCAAATAATCTTCACCTGAAAATCCCTCACAGGAGTTCCCAAGGGCTTGGGTTCCAGTTGACTCCCGATGTAGCCAGTTGACAGCCAGGATTAACCATCACACTTAGTAAGGAACAAGTAGGATTTTCCCCCATAGTTAACTGATTCAGGTGAGATTTTACCAGTTGAGATGTAAGGTTATGAACCAAAATTTCTTGAAAAAAATAAATAAAAATGGCTTTAAAAGACATGCTAATAAAACCATATATAGATACATACATACATATATACACACACACACATACTGTTTTTTTGGGACAGTGTTTCTGTGTTGTAACTCTGGCTGTCCTAGAACTCATTCTGTAGTCCAGGCTGGCCTTGAACTCACAGAGATTCACCTGCCTCTGTTTCCCGAGTGCCGGGATTAAAGGTGTGTACCACCACTGCCCGGCTTAAAAGCATATTTTTTTTGACAAAGATATTGACTTCATTCTCTACATCTCAATTTCAAATTGGTACACTTCCCTAAAACATATTTTATGTAAGACGTATATATTCACTTTATATTCATAAAATAGTTTATGTGCCTTCTTAAAATAATAAAAAAAAAGGCCAGTGTGATGGTTCTAAGGGTAAAGGCACTTGCCTCCACATCTGACAACCAGAATTTAATGCTCAGAACCCACATGATAGGGGAGAACCAATTCCTGTAAAGTTGTTCTTGACCTCCGCAAGCATACTGACCCCAATGGACCCCATTTCCTTTGGAAAATGTAGACATTTTTGAATACCCTAAGTTACACTGAGCTACATGCTTTTCTGTTAGTTTCTTTTCTTATCTCTGTAGCAATTAGCTGAAAGACACAACGTAAGTGAGAAGAGTTTATTTTGGGCTCCTGCTTTCAGGAGTTAGGAGGGGAAGGCACCGTTACTGGCATAGCTCCATGCACAGCAGTAGGAGCATGAGATGGCAGTCCTTCACATCTCGATGGATCAGGATGCAGAGTGGGGCAGAAACTTGCCTTCAAAGGCCTGTCTCCAGCTCCCAACTTCCAGTATCCAGGCCCCACAACCTCCCCAAACAGTAAGAGCATCTGGGGAAGAAGTACCTAAAACACAAGACTGCGGTGGTAGTGGTGGGGGAGGGGCATTCCACTTACAGATTGTAACTGCTTTCAACTGCTAAGCAGGGAGCTGGTTGTTTTCTCACTGGGAGTCTGCTCAGGGAAGAGACCAACATACGTGATCATGCTCAGTTAGCTCTACCTTTTCTTAGGCCTCCAACTCGTGCTCCCAATTAGAGCTGTCCCCATATTTCTTTTGTGTCTTAGATATAATGTCTTGCATTTCATCAGGTTTTCCAATGGGTATCAAGCCTGCTCAGTACCTGGCTGAGAATAAATCTTAATTAATTGCTGAATTTTTATTTATTTTTTTCTTAGACACAGAAAGTCAAGCCTGAGTGTACAGCTAGATTGACACCACACATCGAGAAACATTTATACAGCTTTCTTCATGGATCCAGCATCTGTATACTATGAGAGTGTGCTTACAAATGCATTTTGATCCTTAAGGGTGGGATGTGGGTGCGGCATAGAAGATATCAGGTATATGGAATGCCTAGAAAAGCCAGATTTTGAGTCACAGGAGCCACGTCTTAGCCAGCACTGCATGGGTGGCTGGTGTAGACACATGCAGATCAGAGGTCTGGCTCTGGCCCATGGCTCCCTGTGAAATCTCTTTGGAACATCTGCTTTATGGAAAGAAGCAGATCAAATAGCCCAAGAAAAGATACAAGTCAGATGGGGAAATATGAAGCCTCTTAAGCCCCAGGCTTAAGTTTATTTCCCAAAAAGGCACAGAGTAGACTAAGTAGCTTTCTTTTTTTTTTTTTTTTTAAAGGAATGCTGTTCCTTGACATGGGTGTGATAGTCTGGAAGCTTCTCCAGAGTCAAGATGGGGTGTGTGGCTTGAAGAAAGGGCATTCTTCAGAACAGGCCAAGTGACTGAGGGACTTTGGCTCCTGTATTTGATGATTCATGATCCTTCTTCAGTGCTGGCTGACCCTCTTTGAATTGAGCTCTCCTCATTCTAAGGCATGCAGACACAGCATGTTATAAAGTTGAGCTTAAGGGATACAATGGTGCACAGTTCTTGGACATCTACTAGCTGCAAGGCACTGTGTGAAGCTCTGTGGGGATTATAGGCTGACATGTCTCTGATAACATCATTCCCATCCCCAGAAGCTTGCTGCGGGACTAAGGGGATGAGCGTGACATGGGTGGTAGGCAGCTTAGTGTGTCAATTTGGCTAAACTAAAGTACCTGGTGATTTAGTCAAACACTGAACTAGAAGTTGTTTTGAAGGTATTCTGTAGATGTGGATAAAATCTATACTCAGTTGATTTTCAAATAAATGAGATTTTCCTTAGTACAATTACATGGAAGTCTTAAAGAGGGATCTTGAAGTTTTCTATATAGTAAAAATTTTACTTCAGAACTGTACTACGTAGGCTATGGAGTGGGTTCCTAATCTGGCTGCCTCAAAACAATTACTCGGGTCATTTTTTTTAAATTACCCTTTCTATCTCCTTCTTTTCTTCTTTTCTCCTTCCCTTCCTTCCACTCTCCCTTCCTTCTATGTCCATCCCTCCAGCTCCATCATCTGCATCTCTCTTGCTGGTCCTGTTGCTCTAGAGAACAGACTGCTGCAATAAACAACTCATAAGAGGCAGAAGAATGTATTCTCCCTGGGAACAGAGACTCTACTGTGTGTACCAGTGTATCTCAGTAATTAAAACCATGCCTGGAATGTACTTGACACTGAATGCGTTCTTCTTGGGGGAATGGAAAGATGACTGACTGGCTGGATGAACGGAGGAAGAAATGTGAGAGCGATGGCAATGGTAAAGAATGCTACTGGTTCCTAGACAGACATATAAATCTTAAAATCAATCTTGAAGTTTTAACTTGGTTTTCTTCCCACCGCCCCCCTCGAAAACTGTTATTGCAACAAGTCTCAAACAAAAGCAGCTATTCCATATCCCAGCAATCAGCTTAAAAATGGAGGTGGGGAAGAGGTTGTGCACCTGGGCTGGGGCTGTGAAATGCTAAGAACAGCCTGTTATTGGTCACTAAGGAAGATTTTCTTCTACTGAATCAAAAATCCTCTTTCTTCCGTGAGTATAAAGCCAGTTGTATATGATGCTTCAAGTTCCGGTAGCCACCCTTCATCTGCTAGGGGTAAGGCTGATTGAAGCAGTTATAGAAAAACATAATAGGAGTCCTGATGACCTACATCTGAAGTCCCCTTAACTTGAACTGTGTGTGTGCATGTGTGTGTGATTTAAAGTTTCCCATTGAAACTTTATTTATTTTAGTTTGTGGGTATGACTGTTTTGCTGGAATGAGTTACGTGTAACCCCTGTGTGCCTAGTGTCTACAGAGATCATAACAGGGAGTCATTAGCTTATAGATGGTTGCAAGCCATCCTGGGGATGCTGGGAACTGAATTCAGGTCCTTTGCATGAGCAGCAATTGCTTGTAACCACTGAACCACTTTTCCAGTGCCCTGAAACAGGATTTTTGTTTTTTGAGCACAGAGTTTCTTGACTCATTAAGTTAACAGGATATTACCCTGGAAGAGCTGTGGCTAGTAGCTAAGGAAACTATAAAATCCCAAGGTTGTTGTTGTTATTACTATTTTGTCATCAGTTGTAAGCTGCCTGCTACAATAGTTTACTTATTGGTATATGTTAGATCAGTTTATCCTAATCATCCCGAAGAATCTTGCTTTAGGGAATTTGAATCATTGATAATGGGCTGAATGCCCACCTGCCCTTTGATCGGGGGAAGCATTATCTTTATAGTACTAGATGGCAGGTGAGTCTTCCCCTTGTTCAGGAGTGTGTCACCACTGCAGTCTTACACTGTCGTCTGGCTTGGGGATGACATTATAATTCCTGTATTGGATAGCAGGCAAGGTTTCTCATTGCTCAGGGCCTTTCAACAATGCCATCTTACAACACTGTCTATATAAAAACACTCCTGACAAGATAATTCAGAACAAGAGAATAGATAGTGTCACACTTGTGGGACATTCAGAAATGCAAGAGTCCATGTGAATGTTACCCCGAAGAGGGCTGGGGATGGACTTGGGGGAGTTTATGGATGGCCTTAGTGGGATTAGAGCACAGTGAGGCTGGGGCTTAGTAGCTTAATAGTGTGAACAAAGAATGGTATTTGATGAGCGCCTTTGAGACAAGAGGATACAAACTTTATAAACTGTTTAGAATATTCATTAAATATGAAAGGACATTGCTGAATCTTTGTCAGGCAGTGATGTGTTCCACTAAGCCTCTTAGAGATAATGTGTTCTTTCTCATTAACTTTAACAAAAGCTCCTAACATTTATTAGGTGTACACTGTGTGCTGGTGACACTACTAAACTTTGCTTAGATTATTTTCCATCAGTGTGACATTCTGAGGTAGGCATCATTCTTTCCTCAATACAGATAAGGAGAGTGAATCACAAGAGAAGCGCTTAAGACATTAATTTCAGAATGTCACACAGCCACTCAAGAGCAGAGAATTTAGAGTCTTTTTGGAAAATTCCAGAGCATTGCATGGTCAGTTTGTCAAGATCAGAATAAGGCTGGACTTACTCATTAAATTAGAACATTCTTCCATCTTCCCATCTGAAGAACGTTGCTTGAACGTGAAGATGTACAACCGGGGTGAAGAGATGGATATAGGGAAACAAGAGTCAGTGTCAGAGACCTTCATATTTAATATTTATTATACTAAAGATGAAAAGGAAGAATAAGCAATGGTAACACCATTTTTACTCATGTTTATCTTAACTATTTATTAACCATGGTTCAAATATTAACTCCACCAATATATTGATTTGCTTAGGTTATGTGATGGTTAAGTTCAGTTGTCAACTTGATGTGGTCTGGGATCAGTAGGATGTACGACTCTGGGTAGGTCTGTGAGGGCACTTCCTGGAAGCAATAACTGAGGCAGGAAGACCCCCACCACAGTGGGCAGCACTTTCTGGCAGCAGTGGCCCAGGTTTACTGAGGGCCAAGGGACGCAGAGTGCTGCTGTTGCCTCCCAGCTTCCTTGCTGGTTGGTGAGTGCATCTACTCTGTTGTTGCTGCCACTGCCGCCACTGCCGCCGCCGCCACCACCACCATCATCCTTTGCTGACATGGGAATCTAGCTTCTTCAACCTTCCAACATGAACTGGACACTAGCAGCTCTTCAGCTCCAGGATTTTGGAACTAGGTAGGAACTACTGAGGCACTGAGCTTTATAGACTGAACAGCTACCCTGTTCTCATCCTCTTCAGCATGCAATCAGCCATTGTTAGACTACCCAGATCATAGTATGTAAGCCAATCTAATAAATAGACATACATACATTATTTTCTATCTCTCTATTCTTTAAAAGAACCCTGAATAATATGAAATTTTACTTTCCTACAGCATTCGAGGCTGGCAGTTCAAGATCAAGTTACCAGCAACCTGTTTCTTGTCGTTCCCCCCCCCCACCCCCGCTTGAGATTACATCTTCTCTGTGTCATCACATGACCTCGCTGGTGTCGCTTCTTCTTCTTAGAAGAATACTAGTTTTATTGGACCTTTCTGAATGCATTTAACCTTTGTTATCTTTTCACTGACCCTACCTCTAAATTTGGCCAATGTAGGTTTAGAGCTTAAATCTATGAGAATATTTATATGATGATATAATTCAGCCTATAATGAATTTTCAGATAAGAAAAGTAAACATGAAAATAGTTAGTAGCACCTACCTCATGGGATTAAAGGAGATAAATTATGGTTACTCCACAAATATTACTTCTGTTCCTTATACCCTGGTGACTTAAGGCAGGGACTTTTAGTACACTGAGCATGTGGAGGGACCATGGAAAGTTAAGGAAAAGATTGGTAGGAGAGGAATGGTGTATTGGTTTTGTTTCACTGTATAACAATTTACTACAAAGTTACTTTCTTAAAGTGACATCCATTTATTACCTATGTTTTCACAGAGTAGGAATCCAGCACTGCTTCAGTGAGAGTCCTGCTCTGGGCGTCACAGGCTGAAATCAAGCTGGTGACTGAGTTGCGTTCCCTTCTTGGACCTGAGTCCACTGAACTCTTGAGAGTCTTGGGAGAACTCAGCTCTCTGAGTTATAGCACCGAAGACCTCATCTTTTTGTTGGCCGATGGTGGTTAGGGGTGTTCTTAGCCCCTAGAAGTCACTCAATGTCCCTTGTCACATGTCTGTGTCATAGGCTTCCCCACAACACGGCAGCTGAGTTCTTCAAGGTCACCACCAGAGTCCTCCTTCAGTGCGAAGCAGTCCCATGGAATGTAATGGAATCACAGAGTGATGCCTCACCAACTTTGCTGTCTTCTATTGGCTGGAAGAGACTCATAAACTCAAGGGGAGGAAGTTTTACAGGGATGTGCCTCTCTGGGGGCTACTAGAGTGAAATTAAAAGATGGTGCAGATAGCAATTGCTCTTTGCTTTGTGTGTTTTCTCTGTCATACAATGGAAAGATGGACCAGCACCCAAAGGACAGAGGCAAGAATGTGGTTGTTGACGTACCAGATGAGATGAAGTACATAGGGTGCTATGAGTTGGAAAGATAGCCATGGAATTCCTGGTAAAGAGTGTAAAAAGGAGATGTTATATTCTCTAAGAGAGCATGAAACTCAGTTAAAGCAAAGTCATTGTCACCTCCTTGAAGACCCAAACTGAGCTGTGTTTGAAATCAAAAGGACTTTGCTGACTTAATTCTTCCGACCTGAATCAGAGTGGAGCATGTGGCTCAGCTATTTGTTAGAGGCGATGACATTTGATACCTTTCTCTCTGAATAGCTGCCATTCTGTGTAAAGAACTCTACAAGTGAAGAACACTAGAGTTCCCTGTATCTAAACCATTCAGGGAGTTATCCCTGAACTTCTTGGAAAGCCCTGCAGTTAGGGAGATGTAGAGGACCTTCATGAGTTTCAAAAGCAATACCTGGGATCTGATTGTGAGAGACCAGGATCAGGTGTGTGTTCCTGTGTTGGCACAGAGATCTGAACCTGGAGAGTCTGGCTTCTGGCTGTGTTCTGTTCTTACCTCCTCACTGATACAGTTCTCCATAGTTCCTCACTTTTCCATTCCACAGCCTCAGTCTCAAACACACCCCCTCTATAGTATATAATCTCTCTCTATCCTTCTAGTAAATTCCACGCAAAGATATGTTCAACATTTATTAAAGTAAGTTTCTGTTATATGAATAAAGAGGCAATTTTACTAAGGCAGTTGCTGGCCTCTAATGTAAAGTGTACTGAAGACTTCATGATTATTCTTTCTGATACAGTGTTAACTTTATTCTCCAGCTTTGAGGAAGCCAAAAGGAAATGGGTTTTGGTTTCAAGAAACAACATTTTGATAAAGCATTAAGTAGCTTAACGATCAATATACAATTTATGATTGGGTTCTTGAGACCTTTATAAACCAGATAAATTACAGACCTCTGTAATACAGTACCTGGGAACTGAAGATATTTTTGAATTTTTATACTTCTGAAAATGAGCAACTACAAGATGCCAGCTTGTAGAAGAGCAGGACATGAAGGGTCATTCAGAAGTTTCTCTGAGGACTCAGTGTGAGTCTGTTTAGACCTTTTAAATATAGCCCCATTTGAACCATCTCATTTAGGTGAGCCGTCAGAGGTGAGAAAGCTGAGTTGAAAAGGCTCAGGACTATTGTAGGATGTGTTCCTTAAGGTCAATACCTGAGTCCACATATTCACTCTTTTCTCCGTGCTTTGGGAAGCTGGCATATAACTCTGCTGCTGACAATTGTGTAATTAATAGGAGGACATTAAGGTAATAAATTGTGCGTACTTGGGTATTTTTAAAGGACTTTAAAGGATTTTAAAGGATTGTGTTTTACACAATCCAGGCTTCACAGCCACAGATTCATTTAGTTACCTCTCTGGGCATCCATGCAGGGACATCTCTGTCATACACCTGGCCTCAGTGGTTTTCCTTAGCTTTCCTCAGTGGTTTCATTAGGATTCTCCTTAGCTTAGGAGAATCCACAACCCCTTTCTTGTACTCATGACTCTAAAGCCAGAACCATATGGCTGAAGCTACTAAATTCTGCTGTTCTCTGAGGCTGTAACATGGCTCCCTCATTCAAATACATTTGTTCAGCTTTCTGTTTTTTGATGGTTTTCTTCAATGCTTAAGATTTTTAAAATTCTTTTTCATAAGTTGTAAGCTTACCTGAGTGGGGTCTTGCCCTGAGGTCACGTTCCCTTTATTGCATTTAGCAACAGGCTTTTATTTAAACGTTTTATCTCCTTGAGCACTGGACTTAGTTCCATTATACTTCCTGGTGCTCCCTAGCTCCACAAACTGTACATTTTGTGTTTCTTTTTGTCCAGCTTGCTCCTTTTCACTATAGATCGACATAAGACGTCCCCAAATCTTCCATATTCCTTCAACAAACTGCATGGTCAGGCCTATCACAGTAACACTCCAGTTTCCGGTGTCAACTTCTGTTTTAGTCACTGTCTATTGCTGTGAAGAGACACCATGACCAAGATTACTTTTATTAGAGAAAGCATTTAATTGGAACTTGCTTACAGTTTCAGAGGTTTAGTCTATTATCATCATGGCAGGGAGCATGCAGTTAGGCATGGTGTTGGAGAAGTAGTTGAGTGCTACATCCTGATCTGGATATAGAGAGAGAAAGAGAAGGGGGGGGGAAGAGGCACTACATCTATTCTAACAATGCCATACCTCTTAATCCTCAAATAATGTCACTCCATGGTGACTAAGCATTCAAATGCACGAGCCTATGAGGCCATTCTTATTCAACTGTGTAATGCTGGACAGTTATTAAATTACCTGAATCTTCATCTTCTTAACTGCAAGCTGAGGAGAGAAGAGATACCTTCCAAGTTTGTTCTAAGGCTTAGAAGGGACAGGACTGTTTAGGATGGACCAACTGCAAGACACAGCACAAGCCTCAGTTACCACAGCCCATAGTGATCACAGGGTAGGCTCGGCTATCTGGCTACGTGTGGTCAGATCCTGGGTAGCTACATAGTAGGTACATAACTTTTGACAGGTTAAATTGGACAAGACAAGTCTCATAATATTTAAATAGTCATTCCAAGCATCAGATTAGAAAAAAAAATTATTCAAAATTCTGACAAGTGGCACATTTTCACCGTGCTGCTGTTTGAAGAAGAAAGTAAACAGTTGGGAACAGTGGAAGTACTAGAACAGACTAGTAGAAAGTTCGGTAGGAAGTCCCATAGAATCAATTTCTTCCATCACATCAGCCTGGTCACATAGCTAAGCTCTTCATTTATAATTGCTGGTTTCTAAGATGCCTTCATCTCCAAGGAATGGGGTATAACCAGATTCTCTCATGTTAAAGCCAGAAATTGAGGAAATACTTTCTGTTTCTCTCTTTTTTTTTCTCTCTCTCTGTCTCTTTGTTTTCCTCCAATCCCCTCCCCAATCAAAACAAAAATTAAAAACAAAGAAAAAAATGCTAAGAGGAAAAAAATCTGGCCCCTCATGCTCACAGTCACGGACCAGGTGAAGCTACTCCGGCAGTGGAGCTGGCAGGGGAAATTTTAAGAATTAAAGATGGCTGTAGAGCTGAGGCAGTGACGACAGATTTAGAAAATTGACCGGCTGTGAGTGGAGAGAGAAAAGATGGCAGAAGGTAGCGGAACGGCCGGCTGAAAAGTGAAACTGGAGACATGGCTGTAGCGGACAGCAAGCACATTGGTGATGTCCTCAGGCCACTGGGAGGGTAGGGCCATAGCCCGGCCTGCCTCTTCTCTTCTCAGCTAGCCGGCCCAGTGGAAGTGGAGGAGGCAAGCAGGGAGGGAAGACTGAGGTGGCAGAACAGAGCAGCGCGTGCAGTGGAGAGACAAGGAACAAGAAGCTCAGCTGCAGACACGAGCATGAGTTCCCCTGTGGGGCCGGTCCCGGGACCTTTGGAAGAAGAGTCGGACTACACACCTGAGTCGGCTTCCGCCTTAGCCATGTTTTAGGTTGAGACCAAGACGATGGAATGGAGCAGTGGAGCGACAAGACAGACTTGCAACTGGTGTGGTGGAGGAGCAGGTACGGGAGCTCATTCAAGGCAGACAAGGGGCTGGTCCTCGGGCCACTACTGGGCCACCTTTCCCCTTTACTGCTCACCAGACTGCTGCTCCCATTGCTAGTCCTGATTAGGGGTGGAGTGGGAGAGCACAGGCCACAGTGCTGCCTCAGGGCTGCAAGAACAGCCATCTAGGAAGCGGGGTGGGCAGTGCTGAGGGCAGGGAGGTGTTCAGCAGTCTGGAGCTTGAGCGGGTCCTGCCCCCTAATGTGCTGCCAAACTGTGAGATCATCCTGATTCTGTGAGATCACCGTGATTCTGAGTAACAAGATATCTCAGCTAAAGAGCCTTTTGTTTTCTGGGTTGGGTATCCTTGAAAGATTTCCAGGATCTGTACTATAATTAGAAACCATGTTGATGTCCATGATCTGTGCTCCTTCTGAAAACTGTGTTGATGTTAGCGATCTGTGCTGCTACCAAAACCCATGTTGATGTCTGTGGTCCATGCTGCCACGAGAAGTTATGGCCACCAGCAGTTATGGGCAGGAGACCTTCTGTTTCAGTGGTATCAATGACTGAGACTAAGAGACACTGAAGGCTTCTGAGCCAGCCTCCCTCTCTCTTCTCCCCACAAAAAAGAAACAGTCCAGATGTGAAGCTATTAAAGAGAGTTCTTAAAAATTGTGATAAAGATGCTGAGGTGTGTCTCTTTACAGTTGATGGCTTCTGCTGGGGGTGTTGAGTAAAGGGGCCAGTTTTCTATAAGTCTACCCACTGAAAGTCTGAACATGCTCCAGTGAGTGTATAGTAACACAGAATGGACTTTTTTTTTGAGGGCACAGGAGTGGGGAGGGTGATCTGGAAAGAACAGGAAGTGGGTATGATCAGGATACATTGTATGAAATTCTCAAATAATTAATAAAAATATTACATTAGAAAACAACTTTCAAATGATATCTGTAGTAACTCTCGGAAAATTCAATTTTAGTAAAGATAGCTTTCTATTCTCATTGCTATACTGAAGTACAGGAAAGGTGGTAGTTGAGTCCAGTTGAGTCTTCTTACTTTACTTGATGCTTCTTTCCAATTCAGCTAGTCACAAATACTCATTTACTTACAAATATTGAGTTTACTACATGCTAGGTAAGTTAGGGAGAATGGTGACTAAGACAGACACAATTCCTGACTCATGGGATATAAATTCCAGTTCAAATCATATAGAAGTTCATATGATGTGGCTGGAGAGAGCAAGAGAGCAAGAGAGCCAGAGAGTGAGAGAGAGAAAGAGAGAATATCAGATAGAGAATACCAGTTTTCTCCAGGAATGACCCTCTTGGTAGGCTTCCAATTTCAAGTGATCATTCCCAAACACATGCATATGAACAACACTAACAGGATTCAGTGGATTGTATATATATTGTACATATGTACATGCTATGAAGTTGTGAAAGAATGGAGGAGACACAAGAGGAGTTAAAAGATGGAGAGTATGGGGTGGAAATGATGTAAATACCTACTCATATATGACACTCTCAAAAGCATAAGCAAATAAATGTGAAAATAGAATTTCTTGGTTCTACAATTTCAAGGTACTCTGGATTTGGAGAACATTTTGAGCTTATTGTGTATCTTCCCCTTGGTATTTTACTTACTCTTGAGTCTGCAAACTATTTTCTAAAGTATTCAACCTAGATTTTCTTCATTGCATTTTTGACATTTGAACAGACCTATGGATTTTCATAATAAGGTAAGGTGAGCTACCAAAATTTTGCTTTTGAAATTTACTGAGGTACCGCAATGGTGAGTACTTAGCAGGTTGGTGAGTCATACTTAAAACACGGAGACTCTTCTGCTTCCTTCCTGGAGTTTCCTGTGAATGTTAGGGTCCCTGTGTGAGCTTCCTTTTATAAGTCTGCACAGTGTCAGAGGAAATAGGCCCAGAGGGAAACATAATTTGGAGAAGGAAAAAACACCATGGAGATTTGAAAAAAGAAAAAAAAAACACCAAGAAAGAAAGAGAACAAGGAACAAGACACTTGAAATGAAGGAATGGGTCACAGCACGTGGAAGAGTACTGGTGGAAGACCGGAAAACACCAGGGGCTAGCACAGCCCAAAATTCATATAAACAAAGTTGAGGTTTGAGAAATGGCTCATAGGAGAATTGATGGTCGTGAAAAGCACCCCCCCCATTGGTTTCACATAGGAAGGGGAGTTAAAATAGCCCATTTATAGCACAGGGAATTCCCATCCTCAAGGGATTTAGTTCACCCGGGTTGAATGACAACCACAGAGAACCTGCTTTACAGCAGGCACTGTGTTCACAGGAAGAGAGAGAACGACTTGCTGACCTAGGGAGCATCCAGGCCAGTGTGGAAGTGGGCATCCTAGCAGAACGTTTTTCTCTGCAGGTGATGCAAACTGTGCAGTGAGGAAGCCTGAGCTAAGAGGCTTTGGGGGTAGAGCCTGCCACACAGGGAGAGGCATTCACACTGGGATTTGCAGAGCACATGCTGCCTGAGTCACATTTTAAAGGGTGGGGTCCATCAATGGCTTCATATCAACAGATTCATATTTTTATCCTGATACTTTAAAAATAGAGTGATGGCTCCAGTGCTTAAGTGATTTTGCTGTTCTTGCAGAAGACTAGGATTTGGTTCCTACCACCCACATTGGGTAGCTTAAAACTGCCTGTAACTTCCATTCCCAGGAATCCAACCTCCTCGGGCCTCCATCATCTAAGTGCTGAGATTATGGTGTGTACCATAATCACCAGCTTTTATGAACTGAGGCTTTCTTCACTCAGTGGTCATATCAGGTTCTCAGCATTCGGGTTAGCTTACTAATCAATGGTGGTTGCGTTAATCCTTTTGCAGGTGCTGTTACTCATTCCCCAAGAGGAAAACACTTGCTTCACTTACAAAACATGTTGTTGATAACTTCGATCTCTTTCCATTCTCAGGAACTCAAAAGGAAAAACAAGTCTTGACTAGGTCAAAGATGGAATGAACTATGGTCTTTTCCTGCTTGGGGTAATTTTCCTTCACAAAAATTTGTTAGCGGTACACAACAGTTTTGGGAATAAGGGTCTTTTGATTTTCTGAAATTTTCTCTGTTCTGAGAAATACTTAAAAATGATTGAATTTCTTGACAAGCCTCTTTCACAACACTTAAACAACTTAAGAATTTGGGGATTTTCTTTACGGCATTCTTATTATAGAAGATTCCCTATTCATAGTTCTCCATCCTTTTGCTTAAGCCAAAAGAAAAAAGAAGGAAGGAAGAGGGATCCTCCCATGCAGCCTCAGATAGAATGTGCTGGATGGTATTTTACCAGCTATTCGGGCTCTTGCTCATTTTGGATACACCATGATCAAAAGACTGTAGCTGCAGTCCCATTAGAACTTTGGTCAGCCACACTCTAGACGAATATACAGTCTGAATTAAAATGAGGAACTTGCTATTCTCACACAGCTTCAAAAGGATTCTCACTGCCTACCAGGGCACCTGCCATCTGTGTGCCAGTCAGGGCCGTAGAAATGCTAGGATAAATTTGCGCAAGGCAGCTGTGGCCCGTGTCTCTGGTGTTTGGGGGCAGGTGTGGAGACATGAATAACAAATAGCTGTTATTTGGCACCACACATGAATTCCATACTTTGCCAGGGTTTCCTGCAAAGTTAGTGAGGTAGAGCCATCTAAGTCCCATTCAGCTGTCATAGATTTATTTCTAAGGTGCTTGTTCTCAACTTTACTTATTATGGGGAAGCTGGCACAGGATCCAAGCTTAGGCATGTGAATCTAATTCATTATGCTGTCGTTCTTAGTCGGCTCGCCAGGATATATGGGAGCAAACTTTGATGTCTCATACTTTTAGGGTGGTGGTGGTGAGATATTTTATAGGGATGGCCAGGCCATGCTGAGAACAATCTTGTACATATTTATTAGATACTGTGTTAACATCTTTCCATTTACTATCATGAAAAGTTTGATATGGACCACTTAACAAGAGGAAGAGAAATTTATATTTGCTTGTAGATCTGGAGCTTTGAATCCAGGATCAGGAGACATCACTGGTTTGGGTCTCTGGGGTGAGGGAAGGGCATCATGTACATGTCAGAGCAAGTGTGGCAAATCTCAAGCCAGGAAGGAAAAAGGGAGAAAGGAGTGTGTGTGTGTGTGTGTGTGTGTGTGTGTGTGTGTGTATGTATGTCCACAGTATCTTCAAAGGCATGCCCCCAGTGATCTAAGGATCTCCCATTAGGTCTCATCTCTTAAAGTTCCACATCACCCCCAACACTGCCATGCTTGAGACCAAGACTTTACTCTAAGAGAAAAATGCCTTCCGGTTGCTGCTAGTGGGTAGAGTTAGAGGTTGTTAGAGATAAACATTATTGACTTTTCAGTCCATATGACTAGACTTTCCTGCTGTACGCTAGAACATAACTCGGAATCAACTTGTTATGGTCACTAAATGAAAAGCCATCCCACTGGAGAGACCATGGATAAATCTGTCTCTGAAGGAACAGCAAGGAGGAAAATGAAAATTGGGGTAAGGGAAAGAGTTCAATCAGTTGAAGAAGCTATGGGACTGGATTCCAGCTGATAAGTTATACCGTCCATGGGAGTTCAGAACATACCTATCCTGGAATCTCAATGTGTGTCTAAAAGCAGTAGACAGAGTGAAGCAGGCACCTACTGAGCCTCAGACACTAAGACACAATCTCCCTCCTCCCCCTTCCTCCTCCTCTTCCTCCTTATCCTCATCATCCTCTTATTATTCCTCTCTCTCTAATGTTTTTGTCTTTACAAAAGGTTGTAAAGACAAAAAGGTTGCCCTTGTATGGTCCACCAGGGTATTCTCATCTTGCTAGTCTCTCTTTTCTGCCCTTAGTCCCACTCCCAATTTCTCTGGTAGCCACCATTTTCCTATCTGCTTTTATGAGTTTGACATTTTTTTTTTCAGTTGACATTTCTGTTTGATATCATGCAGTATTTGTGTCTCTGTGCATGGCTTATTTCACTATGGGACGTGGGATGGGGTTTGTATTAATCATTATAGCACATGTACAGTGCTCAGAAGATTGCTTGACACCTGGAAGAAGGAGATGAATGTTATGGTTTTGATGTGATTATCAGCACATGGCTGATGAGTCCAAGCATGGAATGTTAAATTAAACAGGCTGCCTCACTACTCATTACACATGCTCTCACCAAAGTCTAAGTTTAGGCCTCTTACTGCTGTGAACAGCTGTCTCTGATGAACAGGTTTCTTTTTCAGCTCAGGTAGTTATCACTAGGTGGATTTTTGATAGCTTCCTTCCAAAAGAAAGCTTCCTGGCTCCTGAGATGTGAAAAGTAAGTCTGTGAAACTGAAAGTTTTTTTCAATTGTTGATACATCCAAGCATTGGAAGGACACTTATGTGAATACACAATACACAATGAGCCTTAGCAAGACTAAGTGCAAGGACATTGGTCAATTTCTCTTCCCTTATGAGGACATTACTGATGATTAATTTCACTGGATACATGTTATGTGTGGAGCCTCAGGATAGTGGCAATAAATGATATACAAGCTTCCAATTAAAAGGGCCAGAACAGTTATTTTTTAAATTTATTTTTATTATATGTGAATTGGTGATTTGCCTACATGTATGTCTGTGTGAGGGTGCCGAATCCCCTGAAAGTGAAGTTACAGACAGTTGTGAGCTGCTATGTAGGTGCTTGGAATTGAACCAGGGCCCTTTGAAAGAGTAGTCTGTGATCTTAACCACTGAGCCATCTCTCCAGTCCTAGAACAGTTATTTATAATATATATGGATACCATTGAGAGTCAAGTTCATTTCATATGCTTGAATAAAAACTGTTGGGCTACATTGTTTTAGAGTTGTGTGTCAGTTCATTCATAATGACAGTTCTGTTCTTACCTTTTGCTCATGTATTACTGCTTTCAATATGATGGTATGGAGAAGATTTAAATGAGCTTCTCAGCCTCTTTCTTCAGAGGAAAGAAGAGAAATTCACATGAGTGGGCAATAAAAGAATTCATTTTATTTGAGTTTTACCATCTTAAAGATTTAAATCTTTATAACTGTCGCCAAAATTAGACATTGCTTTCATGAAGACATTGCTGCAGAATTAGCTGAAAACTAGCTGCTTTTGTACTATCTTCATTGAATCTTGCTTTCATTTCAGACTTGTGCAAAGCTGATGCTGTTGTCTTCAGTTGGAATTAAGGTAGGGAGCTGCCTATCATAAAGAAGACCATATGCATTTTAAATGAAATTTAGAATTCTTTAAAACAAGTCACTAAGCTTTGGTGGAGCTGTCCCAGGAAGAAAAGACTGTGAACATTACATGTATCTTCCTCTCTCAGAGTGGAGAAGTACACAGTCTTCATGCATGCTACGGCAGTGGCTTTTCAGCTCTTGTTTAGAGTGTAGGCCATCCAGTCTCTCTGGGGCATTGGCACCAGACATTGGCAGATGTAGAGAAAAGGTTGACGAGCCAGTAGGCAAGGACTTGATGACAGCCTGCCATGATGGCACCTTCATCTTGGAATACCAATCTCAAGAACATAAGCAAATAAATTCCTCCTGTTTAGCTATTCAGTCTGTACTATGATGTCACGCATATACATAATTGAATCGAAAACAGAGCAAATGGAAATAGCTTTGAGGGGTTTGGACATGCAGAAATCTCAGTCTTGGTTTTCTCCACACAGCACATCAAACAAGATTGCAGTATTCACAGCCTATACTCTGGCTGATAGATGCCATCAAACCTATGCATACTAATCTCCTCTCACTGCAGAAGTCCTTCTTCCATTTTGTTGCCTTTTATGCAGCTGCATATGCAAGTAATTATGCTTAGAATTTCTTACATTTAAAAATTTTAGTGGATCTCATTATACCGACAGGAAGTTGTTTTCTGTCCTAAACTGTTATGGGGAAGACTCCTAGAATGCTTCCTTACTTTCTTGCTAAGATATGACAGCTTTTCTCAACTCGTAACATAAATGCCTTGCAACTGGTTTTTCCTTTGTTTAAGTTTATAGACTTGCCTGAATCTCTGAGTAGAAAACAAAATCTTTAATGAAGGAGTTTGGGAGGTTTCTAGCTAAAATCTAAAATTTATTTCCAAACCTGGAAAAGACTTTTGTGTTTTTCTCTTGGAACTCCCAACTTGAAATGATGTCATTTGAAAAATATTTTTGAGGCAGAACTAGACTTTTAGAAATTTGGATTTGTCAGACTTTGTTCAAGATTGAATAACCAACTTGTCTAATAAAGATTTTCTACCCCTTTGGGGTGAGGGGCGTATGATTACTTTATAAAGGAAAGAGCTAGTTGTGTGCATATGAGTGTATATATTCCTGTGTGTGTGCCCTCATCTCTCTCTGTGTGCACACTTCAAGTCTGAGGACAATCTGGAAAGTAGAGTGCCTCAAATATTTTGATCTACAATAGTGTTGCTAGAACAATCATACAGGTTTAAATAGAGAAATGTCCATTTCCACTTATTAAATTTCTTATGGTTAAAAATTATCACACCCCTAATTGCAACATGGAGGAGGCAGAGGCAGGCTGATCTCCGTGAGTTTGAGGGTAGTCTACAGAATGAGTTCCAGGACAGCCAGGGTCACAATAGAGAACGCCTGTCTCAAAAACCAAACCAAACCAAACCAAACCAAACCAAACCAAACCAAACCAAACCAAACCAACCAACCAACCAAACAAACAAAATTATCAGTAGATGGGCTGGAGAGGCAGCTCAGCAGTTAAGAGTGCTTGCTGTACTTGCAGAGGACTGGAGCTCCATTCTAAGCACCCACATTAGGCAGATCAGCACTTCCTGTAACTACAGCTCCAGGGGATTTGAAGTCTCCTTCTGGCCACTACTGATGTTCCTCTCGGACACATGCACATACTTACACACACACACACACACACACACACACACACACACACACACACACACACAGACACACACACACACAGACACCTTAAAAATTAAAAAAAGATCACCTGTAGATCATTGTATTCTATATGTAAGAAAAAACATTGTACTCATGAGTTAATTTGGTGTTTTTTCTTATGTTTTTATCTGTGTTTCTTCTTCCTAATTTTAGAGCTTTGAGCTACACCCATACATATTTAAATCTTTGAGTAGGTTTTACAATGACAGGCCATGGGAAAAGCTTAAAGATTAAAAATAATTGTTGTGATGTTCTTCTGCACATGAGTTTCATTTCATTTTCTATTATAAATTAGAGATAAATACTCCATAGCAGCCTCTGTCTTTGATTAGGTCACATTAATTAACATTTAGATTTCTAATTTTCTCCATATAGTATCTATTTTTTATACATTCAACTACCCACATGGCATTAAACTAGCATGTGAAGTTTGGTAATAAGATAAATTAGCTTAAGGTGATTTTTATTAACCTTGTATCAAATCTGATCAAAGAGGTGGGGTGTATCTGAAATTCTGACAGCAAATTCTTTAGAATAAAAAAAAAATTGTTGCTAAAGAACAAAGCATCAAATACATGCAAAGAAAGTTTTTGAAAACATGAAATACTTGAGAAAGTTATATAGGCAGTTAAAGTCAAAGCTGGATTTTTCTGAGGAAATGATTTCCAGCCTTCAGAATCCATAGCTGTGAATCATGTCACTTACATTTACAGCAGGGAAACACACACGAGAACAGTGGATTTGCAACACATGCTTCTCAACTAATTTGTAGAAAAAATATGTGCGATGTTTGAGTTTCCACAGCGTCTTCAAAGGTATTTCCTGCAATTCTATAACCTTGAAGAAAATCAGTTTTCCAGTTTTGACAAGGAAAATTAAAATCTGTCTATTTTCCATCCCACCCGCTGTGTATAATGTCTATGTTCACTGGTACATGCATGAAGTTAACACTAAGTGTCTTACTCTATGCTCTCTACTTTAATTTTTTGAGACAGCATCTTTCAGTGAACCTGAAGCTCATTGGCTTCAGCAAGCACCCTGGATCCCTTGTTACCCCTTCTCTGTGCTGGGGTAACAGATATCACCACAATGGGCTTTTTGTACATGGATTCTGGGGGTCAACTCAGGTGCTTACGATTGTACAGCCAGCACTTTATCCATGGAGCCCCCTCCTAGCCCTAGATCCTGATCATTCTTCCTACACAGTACATTAAATGCAGCCTTACACAACCGCTGTTGTGTTCCATTCACTTGGTTTAGTACATGTTAGAAAGCATTCATTCATTCTTGATAATAATGGTGGACCTGAAGTCGCAATACTAAAAATTGGGTGCCTAACCCTTCAACAATACTGAGAAACATAAGAAAACAAACATGAAAAATATCTAACCAAAAATGGTTTTATGTGCTAATTTAATTTTCTTTGATTGTTGTGTGCTGCAAAAACAACCAGAGAAAAGCTTTCGGTTTTAAATTCTCGTCTTACAAAGAATTTATTTCTTGCACTCTAATTCTAAGATAAAAAGAAAAAAAACCTTGCATTTTATCCTTTTTATCTTAAGAATCTGAATTCATTTGACAAATGACAACTATGATGTAGTAAGGATTTACTGTGAGCACAGGGAAACATTTTAGCCGGATTATCTTCAGTGTAAGAGCAAATGTGGAAAATCACCTTGACCTTGACCTTGGACTCAGTTCTTATGCTTTTAACACCAGTTTTGTCTCCTATTAGAATGAAGAGCTTTATATCTTACTTCCACAGATCATTCAGCGACACAAGTGAGTCACTGGGGCCATGAAACACCACGTTGGTGTTACTCAATGCTGTCCATCCTCCGTGGTTTAAAGTCTCTTGTGACTTTTGCTTTTGTTCACATAATTACTGTTGCATCTGAGAAGTGACATAAATAGCACATTTTATCCACAACTCATAGGATTTAAACTCTGTATTTCTCATTTTATTAATAAAGAAGATATACTATAATCTCATAATTCCAATTAGATAGATGTCTTCATTACCACCTTTCTTACCACCCCTTTTCCCCAGGTCCGTCTCTTCCTTCTGTCCTTCCTGTGTTCTTTCCTTCCTCTTTTTTCTCCCCTATCTCTCCTCCCTCCCTTTCTTTCTTTCTTTTCTTCTTTCTTGTCCTGGAATTAACAATTTTTTTTAATGTACAGTTTCTATTAGTGGATTAATTCAGTGTTGTTTTACCCATTAAATGGAATTTTGTTTTCTGCTTGTGCCACATAAAGACTTGTAACTGAATAGTAATGGAACTATCTAAAAAAATAATTTTATTTTTGGAGAGATGGCTCAGTGGTTAAGAGAACTGATCGTTCTTCCAGAGGTCCTGAGTTCAATTCCCAGTAATCACATGATGGCTCACAACCACCTATAATGGGTCAGATGCTCTCCTCTGGTATGCAGGTGTATATGCAGATAGAGCACTCATACATTAAACAAACAAACAAACAATCAAGCAATTTTATTTTTTCAAAGTTTTCACATACTCACCTCCCATCCCTCACCCCCCTTATCGTCTTTACCTTCCATTCTTTCCCAATCAACTTTAAGATTACCTACCCCCTTTCCCATAGAGTACAGTTTGTATTGTCCAGCTATTCTTGGGAGTGGGGTCTACCAATAGCTCCTTAGTTAATGGTTGGATTGCATGTTCACCTCCCCACTTCTAAGCTGGGATTTGACTGACAGAGCGTGTGTAGTTAAAATCTGTTAAAATCACTGTGAGTCCATATGTGCATTCACCCTGTTGTATCTGGAAAAACTCTTTCCTTTATGTTATTCAACACATTTCAATCTCTTTGCTCCCTCTTCTGCAAAGACCCCTGAGCCTTGAGGGAGTGGCATGATAGGAATGTCCCACTTAGGGCTGAATACTTCACAGTCATTTGTTCTCTGACCTTTGATCAGTTTTTTTTTTTGGGGGTGTGTTCCTGTATTAATTGCCAGCTATTGCAAGAAGAAGCATGTCTGATGATGGTTGTGAGATGACCTGTCTATGGATATAGCAATAAATTATTAGAAACTATTTTAATGCTACATCCATTTAGCAGAGTAATAGTATTAGATTCTCCCAGGCCATATGTCCTTTCTAGCCATAAGTTCTCAAATCCTTTAACAGTGTTAACTATGCTTTCCATTTCATGGAGCAGGCCTTAGACCTAAGCAGAAAGTGATTATTTGCTCCCATAACAAGCATGCCACTATTGCACTAGTGGTCATATCTTGTCAAGCCAGTTATTGTAGCTTGCAGAGTTCATAGCCGTGTGAGATTGAGAATTACTTTTCTTCTCTAGGAGCATCATGAACACTGGACAGTAAGGATGAGTTTTCCAGGTGAATACCAGCTTAATTTCTCTATTCTCTGTGACTTAAATATCTGGTATCTTTGGCAATAGGGTCTTGCTATCACCTTCTAGAGTGTACTCAAGAGTATTGGTTAAAGACAGAAATGCTTTGGGATCTATGTGACCCCATTGGCCAACAACTCAAAAAGAGGTATCCCACCCATTCCTGGTACTGTTTTCTTTTCCTTTTTTTTTTTTTTTTTCCTAGCATGGAGTGTCTTGTCTGGTTGGGGTATTGACCTCCCATTATAAGGTAATTCTGTTAAGTCTCTCTTAATGTATGTATATGTATACATTTTATGAAACTTTCATAATAATAGGGTTTCTTATAACTTTTTCAAAAGACTTTTAGTGTTAGTTGTCCCTCCCTATATTCCTTTCTCTAACTATCCTCCCGACCCTCACCCCAATTTAATCCTTCTTGTTTCATTGTTCCCCTTTAACCCTCTATACCTCTATATTTCTCTCTATTGAAGCCCTCTCCCCCAATTGCTCCTTATAAATTCCTGACATCTGAGTGTCCTAACTAGAACACTTATATCTGAAGATTCAAAGCTGGCATCCAGAAAAGAGAGAAAACATGCAGGATTTATTCTTCTGTGTCTTGGTTACTTCACTCAGGATAATTGTTTTCAGCTCCATTAATTTACTTGCAAATTCAATTTTTCTTAATAGCTGGATATTTACATTGTGAAAATATACCACACACATTTATAAGAAAAGGTGATGTGAGAAATTCCTGCAAATTAACAAAAGGGGTCAAAAGTAACTCAGTAGAAAAATGGAGGATCTCCATGCATACCTAGACAAGAAGTTTAATTAAATTCAGAAACCTGATACATAAAAAAGATATAAAAATAGGAGGGAGACTTGTTAGGAAGAGAGAGGAAGCTAAAAGAGGAAAATGTAGTGAAAACTACTAAAATTCACTATGTAAATGTATAAAACTGTCAACAATAAAAAGGAAAAGTGGAAGATTTAAATAGTTTAGAAACACACAACACACACACACACACACACACACACACACACACACAGACTTAGCAACTATGAAAATTAAGTTAAAATTACAATGAAATATCCTTCCCTGCTAGATTGATGAGCACAAAATACAGTAAAACAATGTGTTGTATCCCAGAAATTCACCAGGAGAATAAATTTCAAGCATTCTCATCACACAGGAACTTAGAAGTTTACTATGTGAGTGGATGGATATGTTAATGAGTTTTACTGTGTAATTCAGCAGTTCTCAATCTGTGGTTCATGACCCCTTCGGGGGTTGAAAGACTCTTTCACAGGGTTCACCCAAGACCAGCTGTATATCAGATATTTACATTATGACTCATAACAATAGCAAAACTGCAGTTTTGGTTAATAAAGCTGAGCATGCTAGCGCCCCCTTGGAATCCCACCGCTGGGGAGGCAGAGACAGGCCAATATCTGGGGCTTTGTAGCCAGCCAACCTAGTCTACACAAAGAGTTCAAGTCCAGGGAGAGACTGGGTCTCAAAACAACAGCACCATCACCATCATCAAAAACAGCAATAGTAACAAGCAGTATGAATGGCACATGCACGCACAAATGCCATTTTATCTCAAGAAGACATAATTCAACATGGACAATTTGTTGAAATCAGTACCAACTGGTTGGGAAGAGTATTCAGAGACTTTTAGTGATATGAAGCAAAGAAGTTTTCATACATAATATGAATAAAGAAAGGGTTTATCATTAGTTATATTTATGTGTGCAGCTTTCTATGTATACTTCTAATATATATGAAATACTTCATTCTTCTTTTCCCTTTTCTCTTCTCTTCTCTTCTCTTCTCTCTCTCTCCTCTCTCTCCTCTCTCTCTCCTCTCCTCTCTCCTCTCCTCTCCCCTCCCCTCCCCTCCCCTCCCCTCCCCTCCTCTCCTCTCCTCTCCTCTCCTCCACTTCCCTCCCCACCCTTCCCCTTCCTCTTCTCCTCCCCCTTTCCCCTTCTGTCTCCCCTCCTGCCTTCTTTTCTACACCTCCCTTCCTTGTCCTCTCCCCTGTTGTTTTAGGTGTTGCTTTCACCAATGTCAAGAGTTTCACCTTAAAAGAAAACAGTTTTGTTTGTTTAAATGAAAATGTAGTTGTGTAAATACTTTTGAGAATAAATTACTACTGAATGGACTTTTAAATAGGAGAAAATGTAAGCTTCACTGGGCAGAGAATGTTAGCCCTGAGAAGCACTTTTCTTTAGAAGTACACAAAGGCTTCACATTGGGAAATAAACACCTTTTTCTTAAGCTCCTTTCTGTGATGCAGACACGCAAGGTTAGTTTTGATTGGTAACACAGAGGACAAGCATCTCTACACAGAGCACAGTTAATTTGCTGGAGTGTCATCACACTCCAGTTTGAATTGATCATCTGTTTGCTGTTTGAGCAAGGAAATCCCCAGAACTTCCCCAAGATCACTAGTCTTTTCAGTAGCTCTTGGTGATGACAAGGTTGTTGAGAAGGTTCTGTTGGAGTGTGCAGTGAAATTCCTGGGAAATCCATGGCCTGGAGGTGTTCCATAAGTCTTTGGTAGAGTTCACAGACTGGTGGGAGAGCCAGATAGATTAGTCAGTTTATCTTTACTGAGACCAAACACCCAAGAAAGGCGATTTCGAGCAGGAAGGATTTCATTTGGCAATTTAAGAGTTTTCTGCTCATCATGGCTGGTAGGGTATGGCAGAGCAAAGGGACTCACATCATGGTAGCAGAGAGTAAGGGAGAGAGAGAGAGAGAGAGATGCAGAGAGACAGAGAGACAGAGATAGATGGAGAGATTACAGAGACAGATAACAGAAAGAGAGGGAGAGAGAAACATAGAGAGAGAGAGTGATGGAGAGAGAGACAGAGATGGAGAGAGACAGAGACAGACAGAGACAGAAAGACAAAGAGAAAGAGGAAGAGAGAGACAGACACAGTCAGAGAGGCAGAGAAAGATAGAGACACAGAGATTACAGAGACAGAGATGGCGGGAGGGGAGGGAGACAGAGTCATAGAGAGACAGAGGGATGATAAAGACAGACAGAGAGTTGACAGAGACAGTTGAGAGAGAGAGAGAGAGAGAGAGAGAGAGAGAGAGAGAGAGAGAGAGAGAGACCTAACTGGTTTCCCCTTTTCATTCTACCTGTTCTCCCAGACTGTGGGATAGAATAGCTCATGTTTGGGGTAGGTCTTTCTCCTTGATTAATCTCTAGAACTCCTTCTGTAGACAGTTCCAGAAGTGTTATCAACTAACTTCCTAGGCAATTTTCAGTTCAGTTAACCATATGTTCTAACCATCATATCTGTGTTCAGCATGACCTCACTTGGCTGGGCATTAAGACCTGGCTACGTATTTCTAGAATATACTTCCCTGCAGAGAATTTTTATGTCATCCAAGAAAACATACAAGGACTATGCCAACTCCCAGTGGTTAATTTAGGTACTTTGGTATTTGGTTAGGTTTTTGGTTGTTTCACCTTGGTCGATGCAATAGTTAAACTTGGTTGTCAACTTGACAGGGTCTAGAGTCATGTAGGGAAACATATGCTGGGTGAGTTGGTGAGAGAGTTTGTAGATTGGGCTAAGTAAGGTGAAACTACCCACTTTAACTGTGGGCTACACAATTCCATGGGCAGACTGAATAAAAAAAAAAAAGGAGAAATGGAGCTGAGATTAATTCTTTCTGTTTCCTGCTGCAAATGCAATGTGATTGGCTGCCTCAGGAGCCTATGACCATAATTACCTGTGATAATGGGCTTGGCCTCATTATCTGTGAGCCCAAATGAACCTTCCCTTCCTTGAGTTTCTTTTGTCAGGCATTTTGTCATCACAGTGAGGCAAGTAACTCATATAGTTGACTATGAGTCGAGCGAACTATGCTCATGAATGTGGTGGCTTATCTAACCAGCTGGCAGCCTTGAAAAAACTGAAAGACCAGCTTACCCCAAGCAAGAGATGTTCTCCAGCAGGCAACCTTTGAACTTCATCAATGATGTCAGGTTTTCCTAGTTCTACTTCAGGTGTCCTGATACTTGAACTTCTGAGTGTGTGTGTGTGTGTGTGTGTGTGTGTGTGTGTGTGTTTCTTCATGACTGTGTGTCTGTGTCTGTGTGAATGTGTGCATACATGTGTATGAAGGTGCCCAAGGAGGCCAGGAGAGGGCATTGGATCTCTTGGAACTGTTTATACAGGCATTTGTGAGTGGCCCAACACGGGTCTAGGCAGAAAGCATTCTTAACTGCTGAGCCATTTCTCTGGCCCCTAATATGGAATTTAAAACACAATCTAAAAAATGTAAAATTAGTAAATGTAAAAAATTAAAAAATTCCTATTCTAGTTTTTAAAAATTCAAAACTCTATGTGGCCCTTAGATCCATATTTACGATTGGAAACTGTTGGAGGCCCTTCGGTGTAATCTAGGCTATAAATCTGTCCTGAGTTCTGGCATGTTGCCAGAAAAGTATCAATCAATATTTCAAACTGTTAGAAGCTGTTCTGGGTTTTTAGTGGACTAGAAGCAAAAATTCTGTGTAAAATGAGGATAGAGCAAAGAAAACGTGTTTTTGCCCTCCCGGCTCAGATAGATCTGACGTGATTAACAGTTGGTATAATTCATGAGTTACTACATGTTTTATGACTTCCCACAATTATTCAAACATACTCCAGAAATGTGACATTCACTCAAACACCAAAGCTTTCATTTCCCTCTGATAAGACAGGCTTCCCAGGCAGCAATGAGACAACAAAGGAGTTTTTCTCTTTCTGTCAGATGGCAGTGAAGAGGGAGCCCTGACAGGAAGAGGGGCAAGGGAAGCCAACAGAGTCTGCTCTGTCCTGTAAACACTGGGATAATCAGATTAATGTTAACTTGAGAAGTTGGCCTTCCCTGCTAAGCCAGGCGAGAAGCTGCTTGCTTAAGCCACTGGGGCTAGAATTCCATGTCTCTTATGTAACAGTGTCAGGCATTTTATAGCCCAAATAAACAAGGGCTAGAGCTCTTATCATTTTCTTCATTCTTTATATACTAGATTGCTTTTGTGTGTGCGTGTGTGGGGTGGCTTCTTCAATTGCTTTTCCACCTAAATTTTTGAAATAGGGTCTCTCACTGAACCTGGAGCTTTCAGAGTAGCTAGACTGTCTAGCCAGTGAGCCCTAGAGATCTCCCTGTCTTCACCTTCCCTGTGCTGGAATTACAAGTGTGATGCGTGATGTGATGACCTGAACTCAGGTCCCCAGGCTTGCACCGTAAGCACTTTGCCAACTAAGATATCTCCCCAGCTTGATGAACTCAGTGGCCTTCATCAATATGATCAGGCTTCAAGTTTTTCTCATGATACATAAAAGCAACCCCGAATGCGTGCTTTTCAGTTGTGTGGCTTGCCTGGGTTTTGGAAGTCAGCTTGGCTTTGGCTTCAGGATGCAACCTGAGTCAATGTGGTTGGGGAAGCCCTGGAAACACAGAATTCAGGCTGAAAGGGAATGCAGAGTTGTCAGTGCTTCTGAGAGCAGCACCCAGTGCACTAGACTGTTGCACTGCATAAGCACAGATGTCAGGTCTGGCAGCTTTGGGGACAACATCCTTGTCATGGGTACTCACAGTGATAACAAAAGCAGTTAAGTCAAGAGGGCTGACCTGGGGCATCCCAAGCCCAAATCCCTATCTATGAATACGCCCTGAGGATCTTGGTATAACTGTTGTGGGGTGGGGGGACAGGGAAGATAGAACTCTTTTAGGCTTAGGTGGTAGTGGCGAGGGAGAAGCATGGGAAATATATTCTGATTGTTAGACCCTCTGAAATGGAAGAAGGAGAGCATGGTCTGAGTAGAAAGAGATTAAAAATTATTATAGGAGACGTCTAGTGACCATAATGCTTAAATACCTCCACCGCTTGATTTCATTTGAATGTATTAATAATTAGCCACACAGGAGAGGCAGAATTATCAACGTTGCTGATAGACCCTCAAGCTTATAAATGTTATCTAATTTGGTAGATAATAGTCAACATTTCTGGCCTAGAGTCCTGACTCTAGGTATTTTGGAATGCTTCTGCTTCTATGTCAGGAGCAGGAGGAGGGGCATAGGAGATTGTGGAGCTGCTCATGTAGTTGTCGGGAGTGGGGCAGGTTTGGAGGCAGGATGCTGGGACACACACTGAGGCTAGTCTTACAGATTGGGGCTCAGGGGTAAAACTGCCTGAGGAGGAGGAGGAGGAGGAGGAGGAGGAGGAGGAGGAGGAGGAGGAGGAGGAGGAGGAGGAGGAGGAGGGAGTGGGAGAGGGGAAAGGGGAGGGGGAGGAAGAGGAAGGGAAAAAAAGGAGGAAGGTCTGACAGGTCACAGGAAGAAAATGAGAGAAGCAGCAATAGCTTTAAGCACAGGCAGTAAGCAAAAGGAACATATAATACATTGTAACTCTTGTATATGAGGAGACAAACTTGAGCAGGATCTTTACACCACCCTGAGAGCTGAGATTTCAGGCTCACAACATTCCACCCCACCACAGGAGCTATTGCCAGTTAATGGTTATTGTGGGGGAGGACAATATATATATATATATATATATATATATATATATATATATATACTAATAAAAGCAAACTGAGCTTTTCCATTGCCTTTGCTACTCTGCCTTTGTGGCTGAGGATTCCTTTTGATACTATGTAGACAAGCAGGAAGTCTTGTTGATTTGCTAGAGTTGCTCACTGTGCCACAGGCTGGGTGACTTAAACTACAGAAATATATTTTCTCACAATTCTGGAGATGAGGAGAAAATGCCTCTGTTAGACTGGCCTGTGACCAATTCTATGGGGCATTAGTTAATGTTTGTTGTGGGAGAGCCTAGCCGACTCTGGGGAGTGCCATTGCTGGGGGCAGGCAGTCCTGGGTTGTAAAAGAAAGCAAACTGAGCAAGCTGTAGAGGGCAAGCCAATCAGCATTGTTTCTCCATAGTCTCTGCTCTGGTTCCTTCCTCCAGGTTCCTTCTTGAGATTGGGCCCTGACTTCCCTCAGTGATGGACTCTGGTGTGGAAGTGCAAGCCAAACAAAGACTTTCTTCTCTAAGTTGCTTTTGATCATGGTGTTTATTATGAAAACAGAAAGCAAAATAGACACTCATCAGGAAAATATAATAATTATAAGTAGATATGCATCTCGCCATTAGCTCTTAAATATATAAAACAATAGGCATAAGAATAGGAAAAACAGATGATTCAACAATGATAGTTGGAAGCTTCAATACACCTCTTTCTGTTATAGACAAACCAACAAGGAAATGAAGGAATTGAAATACTACCACCACCATTAACCTGGAGACTTAATAGACACCTATAGAACATACTGCCCATAAACAGCTGATACCCATTTTCAGAGCATATTCTTTGTTGGGATAGACCATAAGTTAGAATAATAAATAAAAATGTTGAAATCATGCAAAACAAGTACTATGTCCATAAAGGAATAGAATTATAAACTAATAATATAAATTTGGAATTTTAATAAAAAAGTGAAAATTAGAAAATGTATGCCAAAATAGCCAATGATAAAAGAAAAAAAATACAATGAAATTAGAAAATATCGTGAGATGAATGAGAGTAAAGATGCAATAAAAACTTATAAAATTCAGTTAAAGGAGATCAGAGGGAAATTTGATGCTGTAAATGCCTTTATTAAAAGAAACTTCAGATAGCCCAGCCTTGAACCTTAAATCTCTTGAGAAAGATAAGCAAAGTAATCTAAAGTAAGCAGGATGAATAATAAAAACAAAAGTTTTTTTTGAAGATGAGAGTGAAAGTTAACAAAGTAAAGAATGAAGAGAATCAGTAAAACTTAAAATTTCTTCTTTGGGAATATCAAGGAAGATGACAGATGACTTAGCTAGAATGCTCAAGAAAAATGAGCTGGCCAGTGGCTCCGTCAGTGAAGGTGCCCGTGGCTAAGCCTGATGATCTGAGCTGGATCCCTGGCACCGTCACAGAAGAAGAAGCGAACCAACCCCTGCCAGCTATCTTCTGACCACCGTGTGCGTGTCATGCCACACACTTGTGTGCACACATGCGCACAATAAATGAACATAATAATTTAAATATTAAAAACTAAGAACATTCAGATGAGTAAAATCAAGCAGAAAAGTGAGATCACTCCTCCTGACTATAGAAACAAAAATAATCATAATAATGTGTGATCATTATTATTGATTGTCAACTTGATAGGATTTAGAACATTGGTTTTCAACCTGTGGGTCACAACCCTGTTGGGATTCGTATTCATGGGAGTTGCCTAAGGCCGTTTGCATATCAGATATTTACATTCATTACAACAGCAAAATAGTTGTGAAGTAACAATAAAATAATTTTATGGTTGGGGTCAATCACCACAATATGAGGAACTGTCTTAACGGTTAACAGCATTAGGCAGGTCGAGAACCAGTGATCAAGAATCATCTAGGAGGCAAACCTCTGGGGATGTCTATGAAGGAGTTCTATATTGGATTGACTGAGGTGAGAAGACCTGATGTAAATGTGAGCAGAACCATATCATGGGCTTGGGTCTTAGTCAGGGTAAACATCTTTAATCTTTCTCTGCTTCCTGATTGCTGTTGTAATGTGACCAGCTGCCTCAAGATCCTGTCATTACGCCTTCCTGCCATGGTAGACCGTAGCCTCAAATTGCGCACCAAAAAAAAAAAAAAAAAAAAAAACAAAAACTTTCCTCCATAAGTTGCCTTTGTCAGGTATTTTGACACAGCAATAAGAAAAGTAACTAATACGCACTCCAAATGACCATATATCAACGTATTAACTTAGATAAAATAGAAAGGTCCACATAATGAACCAAATGATCAAAACAACTTGAGAAGAAATGGAATGTAGAAAAATCTGTATAGAAATAGAAAGTTGAATGTATACCCTCCCACCCCCAAATGTCATTGGTTGAATTAACCCTGGAAAAGATAGACTGAAGCTCAGTACTTCGGAGGGGAACCTGATTTGGCAATAAAGGTATTGTAGACAGCAATTGCTCACATGAGTTCATACTGAGAAGGCATAGATTCCCTAGAGACAAGATAGATAGGGACAGTGTGAAGACATAGGAGGGGAGGGGACCCATGTGCTTCCTGTTGTGCATCTGTCCAACCAAGCCGATGGTTGCTAGAAAACACCAGAAGCCAGAAACTTGGAGAAAGATTCTACACGATTTCAGAACCAGCAGGGGCCTGTCAATACTTTGGCTCAGTCATTTATTCTCTAGGTCCAGGAGCCAAAAAATATCTGCTGGTGAATATTATCTTTTATGAGTATTTACAATAGTAGCTTTAGGAACAATTTAAGAAATTGACTCTGCAATCATAAGATGTTCCACAAAATATAATTCAGGCCAAGATGTCTTCTTTGGCATATTCTAGCAAATTTTTTTTTTTGGCTAACTAGCACTACTCCTTCCCAAAGTCTTTTTAAAGAGGAAAGAATATTTTCTATTCTGTTTTTCTGTCATTGGAATACAAACATCCTAAGAAATACACAGACAGATTTTTTTGTGCTTACAGAAACAAGAATTCTCAATGAAATTCAAGAAATCAAGTAACTAAACAGAACTATATGTCATGGCTAAGTCTGATTTACCCTAGGAATATGAGGTTGTTTTAACCTCTGATGACCAGTGACTGTAATACAGTTTAATCTGCAGAATAAAGGACATAGAATAAAACACTATAATTTCAACAGACAGAGAAAAAACATCTGAATAAGCCCAAAACTTTTTTACTGAAGACAATGAGGAAAGCTAGGAGTAAAAGGGAACACTGCTATGAACCCTGCTAGCCACAATGAGAACCAGCCTAGCAAGATATATCCATTTGTGAAGTAATGTCATGAATGTTATAGAGGTAACCAAACTATTTCTGATTGGATTTAATGTTTACATCATTGGATAGAATTCACAGCTGATGCTGTTGCCTAAGCTGTAGACCTGTGGCTAAGTCATGGGCCCTGAGAGAGTTCTTACCTCTACTATTTTGATAAATTGATATAGTGTCAAACTGCTATCTAAAATGTAGATTTTAATTAAATAAGTATTTAGATTCTAAATGCTTATCATTATACTCACTCAACCCTCACATATACTCACATTATACATCACTCAACCCTCATCAGAGAAGTTTCTTTTTTCAGTAGATGATGATTAATTAATACAGAGACCCACACTTGGTCCATATGCAGAGAATATGAGACCATGGAGTGCTCAGCCTTAAATGATATATCTACATCATTGCCACATTCCCAAGATGCAGGGATCATTGCAGGAGAGGAAATATTGTAAGAGGCAGAGGCAGTGGATGACTGCAGTGAAATAATGTTTCCCAGACACTACAGAGTCATCATCGTGCACAGGAATGCACAGAAGATGCTGTTGCCTGCACAAGACCGGCAAAAGATCAAGCCAGTCGACATTCCAGTGTGTGTGGGAGAGGGGCTCAGGAAACATCACTCCTATCTGCTATTGGCAATTGATGGCTGTTGAGGGAGGAAGAGTCAGTTTTCTTCAGGGGTGTAGTCTCTGGTAGATTGCTCATGATCCTGTAGATGGCTCTATACCTATGCACGTACTGGTAGCTCTAACTGGTCTCAGCATGATAAAAAGGAGGCCATGAAGTTTGGAGGAAGACATGGTAGTATGGGAAGAGAGGAAGAGGGCAGCTATGGTTGGGCATAATCAAAACACACTGTAACATGTATGAAGTTCTCAAAGGATAAGTAAAAATATATTTAAAAATAAAATCTGAGTCATAGAACACTGCAATTCTTTGTATGCTCAGAGGAATTTTCTTGTACATAAAATTTTTTAAAAGAACCAACTAATAAAGAATGACTTCTGATAACATTTCTGTGAGGTTGCATGGTGTAAAATCAATAGATGAAAATCAATTACAGCAGTGCTTAGGGTTCCTAAGTCAGCTCCTATGTCCTGAAACACTTCCCTGAGCTCTGGGATCAAGTGAGAACGTTACAAGTCAGGCACAGCACACACTGAGCAGAAAGCAAGGGGTTCTCTTGCATGTTGCAGTATAAAATCAAAATACTTTGGTTAAAAATAGCTATATGTAGGGGCCAGAGAGATGGCTCAGCAGTTAAGAACATTCGTTTTGTTTTTTGCTTGTTGTTTGTAGAGGACCCTGGTTCAGTTCTCAGCACCCACATGGTGGCTCAAAATCATTTGTAACTCCAGTTCCAGAGGATTCTACTCCCACTCCTAGCCTATGTGGGAAGTGCACACACGGTGCACTTAATATATATGTAGGTAACACACTCATAGACATAAAATAAATTTGAAAAAATTAAAAGCTGTTTTTTGTGACAATTTGAAAATTTTTATAGGAGGTGCTGAGATCTGAGTATGAACAGTTGTTGCCTTAGGGACAACAAAAGGAATTGAGTCAGCAATCGAAAGACTTGCCACAAAAATATAATTCAGGCTGGAAGGGCTTCCCTGGTGTGTTCCACCAAAGGTTTAGATGACAAGTTTTCCATTCCAGATCTTGTTAAAGCCCATGGTCTTATTACTGCTACTGTGTCATTACACCACACCGTGCACTTGTATGGCTAAATAACTGCAAAGAGCAGAACTAGGATTCACAAGGTCCCTCCCCAGGGTTATAGAAACAGTAAGATTGCTCAAGGAGAAGAGATTCCACAACTTGTAGAGCTGTCTGCAAGTCATGCAGGGAGGAGCAGGCATGGCGCCTTCATGAGTGGGTCATGAATGCCAGTGTGTGCTTTTGGTGATGTAGCTGCTTTTGAGTCATTCATGTTCCTGATACCCGCACTCCCATAAGTAACCTCAGTGAAATAATTGGTTTGCCAAGTTGGATTTGGTGGAGTCATCACTTTGGTCTGTTGTCAGAATCCTGTTTGGGGTTAGGTAGACATTTGTTTACATCTTAGGAAAAGACATACAACGTGGACCACAAGGCAATGTTCTACTTTGGTTTATCTGTAGCTGTGATGAAACACTGATCAAAGTTGACTTGGGGATCAAAGGGTTTATTTGGTTTACACATCCTGATGACAGTCTATCACCAAGGAAAGTTAGGGCAGGCACTAAACCAAGAGCAGAGGCAGGAGCCATGGAGGAACACTGCTTGTTGTTTTGGTTTCCATGGCTTGCTCAGCTTGGTTTCTTATAAAAGCCAGGACCACCCACCCAGGGATGACACTGCTCCCAGTGGGCTGGGCCCTCTCACATCAATCATCTATCAAGAGAATGCTCCATAGACATGTGCACAGGCGGGTCTCATGGAGGCACTTGCTCAGCTGAGGTTTTTCTCTTCCCAGGGGAGTTTTGCATCAAACTGACAAAACCCAAACAGCCTGGGCTAGCTTTCTAATATAGACTGTGGTTTCACGTTGCCCTGAAGTGAATACAATCCCTGCTGCCTAGTCAGTGCCCAGAACTTGATATAGTTTATCCATAGCCTGGATGCGTGAGAAAACAATTACGTTCAACTGCTTTTATAATCCTTCCCTCATTGCCTTTGAAATTCCACTCAGCTGTTTTATGTTCCGAGTGATTTTATAAGACCTCAAGAGTAAATCATTCATCTTTTATTTTACCTATTAAAATTCATCATGTCTCTAAAAAGGCCCAAGAAGAGCGGAAAAGATGAAGGGCTAAGAAATGTGGCTATGAGAGCTGTCATTGGAGGCTTGCCTTTGGAAACACAGGTCAGTAGGCAGATTGTTTCAGCTCCCTAGTGTTCAAATGTTTTGAAAGGTTGATTTTCTTACACTTGAACATTTTCATCAGCCACAGCAGTGACTTTTAAATAGGTACCTACTTTGACACTTGTAACCAACTAGCTTTCCAGAGAGTTCAATTTACAGAGCTATTTGGCTTATCTGTCAATGCAGAGGAAAGTTGCCTATCGGAGTGACTGTCACTAACTCATCAGACCTTCCTGGTCATTCCTCCTTGTTGGATACTACAAGGCACAGAGAGATACAAAGGTTAACAAACTGAAGTGGGATTTCCTACCCTCAGCGTGGGCATGACCTAGGATGGAGGGTCCTTGATCTTTCACATTTCTTTTCTAGTCATTAAGTTGACTTTAAAATGACCTCACATTTCAACTAAGAATTGTCACAAAGGTCAGTGAGGAAGTTTTTTTCCTATCCAACTCAAGTGTCAAGATGATTGATAACACTGAATTCAACTTCCTTTCCTCTGGGAGGGCAAAAAGTTTTCAATGAAAGGAGGTTTGTCCCTAAGGGGACATATGTCTCCAGAAGACAGAACCACATAGGGACCCCTTGGCTGTTTGTAACCCCTCTTCTTCCAAGAAGTCTTTCAGAGGTGCAATGCTTGGCTCATGTTCTGAGACTGTTTCTATGCAAGGGCAGCTGAGTAATTCTAGCTGCCTCCCGACAGTTGACATCTACTGGAGCAGTTCTTAACCCATGGTTGCTATCCCTTTGGGGGTCAAAAGTCCCTTTCACGGGGTCACCTAAGACAATATGCATATCAAATATTTACATTACGATTCATAACATTAGCAAAATCACAGTTACAAAGTAACAATGAAAATAGTTTCATGATTGGGGCACACCACAACACGAGGAGTTATATTAAAGCTCTCAGCGTTAGGAAGGTTGAGAGTCATTGATCTATTGGCTGCAGAATTTGGTTTAAGAATAGAGAGCTGGAAGGGAAGTAGCCACTACACACGAGTTCTCCTTCAGAACATTCTCAGTTTTCAAAGTGATCTAATTTCCTTGATGTGCACATATAGCTAATTTTCGGTAAGAAATTCTTGGAATTTCTGAAGAAAAATTGTCTTAGGACAATTTCTTGGGACAATGTTCTTTTTGAAAGGAAAGGTTAGAGGATTTGAACGTGTAGATGATGTACTTTTTTCAAAGTTTATCTGCAGATGGCTATTTGAGTGTTTACGTTGGAGACCTTGTGTTGACTCTACTGGCTTTAACAGTATAAAGGGTGATTCATACAAAGCCAGTTCTAGAAGAGGGAGGAGAATTCCAACCTTACATTTCCTATCTAACTCTCAAAGTCTCTCTTTCACCCCAACACTGGCTACAGGTGGGATTCCTCAGGCTTCCAACCATCTGCCCCCATCTATCGGTCGCCTTCTTCATTTTCTTTTGTTCCCCCTGACGTTGTACTATGGTCCCTCAAATGTAACTCTTCCCCACCAAGTTCCACATGTCATCTCCTTCAGGCACTGTGTCGGCTTCACTTTCTCTTTTGCCTAGAGCCCATGCTACATGGTTACGAATGTGCTTTAGATTGTTTGCAAATTCTTTATAAGAAAAAAATTCTTTCTATGCATTTTTATTTTAGTTAATTTTAACTTAATGGAATTTAAAATTTGAAAAATCACTTTAGTTGTTTATTTATTCTCTGTCTCTCCTCTCTCTGTCTCCCCCAATCCATGTATTTGTTTGTGTATATTCCACAGAGCGTGTGTAGAGGTCAGAGGGCAATTTGTGGGAATTGGTTATCTTCTTCAACCATGTGAGTCTGGGAGATTGAACTCAGATCATCTGGATTGGTAGCAAGCACCTTTCCCCACTAAGCCACCTTGCCATAACTTAATTCTTCTAGAAAACAGGTGCACATAGCTGAAAAATATAAGCTAAGAATGTTAATAGGGCTATATGGTGGTTTGGATGAGAATGCCCTCCATAGGCTCACATGTTGGAATACTTGGAACTGTACTTGGAACTGTTTGAGAAGGACTAGGAGTTGTGGCCTTGTTGGAGGAGGTGTGTCACTGGAGGAAGACTGAGTTTTCAAAAGACTCCTGTCATTCCCAGAATGTTCTCTGTGTCCTGTTTGTGGATGAAGATGTGAGCTCTAGCTACCTGTCACCATGCCTTTGCTCTACCATTTTAGACTCTAACCCCCTGGAAGCATAAGTACAATTAAACTCTTTCTTTTATAAGTTGCCATGATCACAGTAGCTTATCACAGCAATAGATACCCAAACTAAGCAGATCATAATAACAAAGTTAGCAGTTTATTGACTTACCTAGACCCAGTTCACCAGCTCCACTCTTAAGAACAACCACTGACAGGCATTCGGCTATATTATTTTCCTCTAGCTTTAGAAACAAAGTGTTAAAAATTTTCACACCAACTGAGCTACCTGCAACAGACATTGTCCACCTGGTGAAAGGACTACAGGTTGTGCACTGCACTACAGGTTTCCAGCTTTTGTGAGCTTTGGTGATATATATATTTTGGTTGGACTTTGGTGATATATGGTATTCTTTGTTGTGTTATTGGTTCCCTATCTGGGGCGAGCGGACATTGTTCATGTCTCCCAGGAATGGTGTCATATAACAGCCAACACATCCAGCTAAATTTCCTAATTTTTAAAATATTAGAAAAATATTTTTTCAGCTTTCTTTTCCTTTATTGACAGATGGAAGATGCTATAAGCTTTCGAAAGTTAAGTGCAGATACCTACTGCCTACCCCCACCCTCCACAATCTATGCATCTTTGATTAGTGTTTAAAAATTGTCTAATCTCATATCCATCTAAAATGTAAGTTATTGCTATTATGTAAGATTTGAAACTTCTTTTTTAGAAGTCCAAACTCTCGCCTCAGCCTCTTATGAAATGCCTGGGCTCTGACATCTTATCCAAGGGTAAATTTCTCTTTGTGGGTTTCCACATTTTTTTTTTTTTCAGATGAAAGAAGAGGAATTTCTTTAAAACTTTCACATGCATTTTTTAGTTACCAGTTAAGACACTTGGTTGTCATCCTGAGTTTTAGCTTTAAAAAGTTAAATAAACCCTATTCTATCAAAATATTCATATAAAAGTTAGCTAAACACTCTCTCTCTCTCTCTCTCTCTCTCTCTCTCTCTCACACACACACACATGCACACACGCACACACAGATCTGAGTTGCTCATGGAGATGGCACTTCCTCAAAGGGACCTGTTTCAAGATTATGCACAGATGATTTAAAGTAGTTTTTCTTTCCAGTGACAAAATCCTTTTTATCTGCAAACCAGAGTGAGTTAAAACAGAATTGCCTACATTTCAGCATCTATTCAATGTCTCCTGCTAAATTAAGACACTTTGTTTAAAACAACGATAATTCTCCAACCTTGGGCTCTCAGTAATATAAGCTAACTTTGAAGAAAATTACCTCATTTTGATCTATTTGGAATTGCTCCAAAGCACAGAATGGGAAAGTGGGAGAGGCCACTTCAGTAAGTGGCCTTGTTTGGGGAAGAAATCTCTGGTCCATCTCCTGTGCGTGGGCAGCCACTATGGCCACTGTTGCTAGCCCAGAATGTTAGGGCTCTCTGAGAGCTCCTTGTATGAGCATCTGATGGATGGCTTCCGCCTTCCCAGAGGAATAAATCCAGGTTCTCCTGGGAGCCTGTACACGGGAGAGTCGGCTACAGTAACCTTCCTTCTCCTAACACAGCAGATAAAGCTTGTAGTAAACACAGGCCTTTCTAAGGGTCGTTGTATCACTCAGTTTTCCAGTTGTCAAGGGATTTTATTTCTTTTTTCTATGGTTACATTTCCACAGCGGAGACCCTCTGGAAGGAGCGGGGCAGGGAACTTTCTAAAAGTGTGACGATTTCATCTTTAGCTTTGAGGGGATTCTGTCTAATATTGGAACTTTCTTTTCTTCCTCAAGGTTGTTAATAACAAGGTCCTGAATAATTACCAAACTGCATAAACCAGATATTACCATTTTATTCCTAGTTTACAAACAAGCAAACGAAAAACTCATGGCTTAATTTTCCCATGGCCCCAAAAATGACCATGCTAGGTTTGGAACTCTGAACTGGAGAAAAGTGTCTTCTGGCCATGGCACAGCCACTGCAGCCACAAACGCACTGCAGCGTGGTCACCTGTACGAGACCTAGACAAGACAGGACCTGTCCCCTTCTTATTATGTGTGGAGCAGAGACTTGTGTGGTCCCACCCCTCACTGAGGGGCTAAAGACACAGGTTAAGTATTAGGACTACTAGTTCTACTACAACTATTGCAAAATAAAGCTTTTAATGAAAAGGTACAGTTGCTTCCCCATCCCCTTATTATCCTTTGCACTCTCTGTGCCAACCATGGTGTGAAATGCTAAGTGGGAAATTTCAGAAATGAGTCATTTTGAGGGAGAGTTGTGCTCACATTGCTCTTATTATAACAGACCAGTGCAAAGGTCCATATTTTAGTACTAGTCATTATTGCTTTCCTTCTGCTATGCTTGGCATCTGGAATGTTCTCCAAAGGCCAAGATGCTGTCACATCTTGGTCCCCAGTGTGCTACTGGGAGGCCATGGGACCTTAGGAAGTGAGGTCTAGTGCAGGAAGTTCTAGTCACTTAAGGCATACCCTCAAAGTGGATTGTGGATCTCAGTTTTCCCCTCTTTTTCTGTTTCATGCTGGGCATGAACTGAAATTTTTCCTGTGTTTTATATGCCCACCATGATTTCCTTCCTTGCCAAAGCAAGGGACCAATAGACTACAGATCGAAACATCCAAAACCAGTAGCCAAAATAAACATTTTCCACCTATAAATAGTCTGCCTCAGATGTATTTCACAGTATCAAAAAACTGACTATCAGACTGTCTGTACCTAATTTATAATTTAAACTTTATCAAAATTACGAACATATCACAATATACATGGGGTTCAGCAGTATGTGTGGTTTCAGGCACCTGCCAAGAGGCTTTGGGGTAGCTCTCTCAATATAAATAGTGACAACTGAATCCTAATTAGTCATATGATTTATTTTTTCTGTATGTATATGGTCATGCCTATGTGATTGTATGCCACGTATGTGCCATGTAGGTGACCATAGTTACCAGAAGAGGGCATTGGATTTCCTGGAGCTGGAGTTACAGGTAATTATGAGCTGCCCAATGTGGGTGCTGGGAACTGAATTTAGGTCCTCTGTAAGAGCAATAAGGTCTCTTAACTTCTGAGCCGTCTCTCCAACACCAAACTGTTTTCTCATGAAGGTCTCAACTAGAGATTGCATGAAATCTATACAATCTGTCACTTCCATTTATATTTTGTGGAGTATGGATTAAGCCATCTGATGTATTTTTCAGTTTTTTAAAAAGCAACTCTTCTATTTTTTGACGTATTGAAATAAATTTTGACGAATTCTGAGTATACCTTATGACATCACAATTGTTTTTCTAAAGCATGACTTTGGCACAGCATTTAAGTAATAGATACTTGTACTTGATCAGAGCTCTCTTTAAATTTGAAAACCAACATTAGATGAGTCGGTAATTTAAATAAGGATATGCTGGGTATAATGAAACATGGCTGTAATCCAAGTACTAGAAAAGCTGACGCAGGAGGACCACTGTGAGTTTGAGGCCTGCCTGGACTACAGAGTAAGATCCTGTCTCAAAATATCCAAAAAAGGGGATATTACTAGCATTTATGTATAAAGCATTGTTTGTATTTCCACAAAATTTTAATGCCATGATGGCTCTCCCAGCGCCTTTGCTGACACTATCAAGGCAGCGAAGCGTTTGTACACAGGGTCTGTTCATGGACCCACTCCTCTGATGCTGTGTGCTTTCTGAGGTCAACACTGCAGGCTTTGTCAGTCTGAATGCCTCTCGAGGGCCACACCTGGGACAGTCTCCACACACATATATCCCATGTCTGGAAAGTCAGGATAGAGTTTCAAGCTTTACAGTAGAGAGAGTGAGTCTAGCTGCTGTGATCACATATGCCAAACTGTACTCTAAACCTCTTGCCATTGCTTTATGCTTTAAATAATCATTCCAGCAGTATAACTGTACAAAGGTAAAATCATCAGGGATAGCAACAAGCCTCCCCCTACCCTACGCTGTTTATAACTCTTCAACAGTAAAATAAAGGGCCTCATCAGAGCCACTGAAGGCCCATAGACACAGAATGAGCAGTTCCAGCATGCCACGGCTAATGGTATCTCCGTGGCTGCTTTCTTCCCTCTGACAGCAGCCTAATTGTTCAGAGATTGTCTCAGAAAGATCTAAGGGAAGGTGACAGGCTCAGAGCGACTGAGAAAAATGTCCTTTACTGACACTTGCTTAATGACCAGTTAATACCTGTGTTCAAAGGCAAATTGGTGTTAGTGAAAATAGAAGCAGGCAAGCCAAGGCCTTTGTTTCAAAGCTTTCTGAACAGTGGTAGGAAAGTTTCCATTTGTTAGAGGAAAGCAGATTGAACTGTCTACGTGCTATGCTGCAGCACCATGGGGTGCACACAAAGCCCTAGGGGTAAGGTTACTGCCCACTAATGTAAGTCAACATACTTGAGCCCCCAAGGACAAGGGCACCCAAGAGAATCAATGCCCTCCATCCCTGGTCTCATTCTTAGCTAGCTTTTCTCAACCAAGAAAGAGATACATTTCTTTTTTATGATTCATAACTTTTTTGAGGTTCGGAGAGCCCCTGATTATCATCAATAACATCCTTTGGTTAGTACAGGGGAAAAAAAAAAGTCTTCCTGCTAAGTGGACCAGAGGAAAGATCAGACCGGAGCTTCTGCCTGATGTGAGAATCGCTGTTCAGGAACTGTCATGAGCTTTACAGGTCAGAAAAATGTGTACACTCACCGGTCTCCCGAATGCCAGTAAGAGCCCTTTCATTTTTCCTCACATGGAGGGACACAAAGAAGGATGACAGACATGAGATAAGAGGATCCCAGGCCCCTGGTGGCAACCTCTTCCCCAGTGGGCTCTGTTAACGGTGTGCTATGCTCGGCAGCATGGCGTGGGGGTTGACTGAAAAGAGGGATGGAGATCACTGCTTTGGCTTGTATAAGATTTGAGTGCATCCGGGAAACAAGCCTTTCTCCTCCTCAGGCTGGTTCCTCGTGGAGGAGTCCTCCCTATGCTGGTGAAGGAGTAGAGAGTGTTCCTCTGGAGAGCCCCTGGTCTTCAGTCCCTGCCGGAAGACTGAAGAAGCTGGGTTCTGGAAGCAGTGGCAGCAGCAACAGTGGAGATGAACCCCCCCACAGTGAACACAGCTGGGAATGCAGTGCGGGAACTGTTCCCGTAAACCTTCCCTTTATGACCTCCTCTTCTATAGACCACTGCTGGAAGGGGCCATTCACATTTAGGGACTGTTTTCCCACTTGGAAATATTCAAGTCATAAAATCCCTCATAGGTGGCCCAGCAGCTTACTCTTTGTTGTAAGATCCAGATCCAGTTGAGGTGACAAGCAAAATTGACACAATTTATCCTACTGAATCTTGGGCCCTGGGTCTGAAGATGAGGTCTGGAATTTGGCAGCCATTTCATCACCATAAGGAAACCAGCCTGGGCATGGAGTCCTCCCTGTAGCTGAGACAGTGCAATGAAGCCAGGTATTTGAGTTTGAGTTCCATTATCTTAACTGCTGGATTATGCTTGGCTCGTAGTTCAGAGTTACTTCTGAACTGTTGAGGTAGGTAACTTTTAGAGTTTATTGTTGAAACCAACATTAGCTGGAGTTTGTCATGGGTTCAATTCCATTAGGTTGGCTCTGTTATCTTATGGAGAGCATGAGGTAATGTATTTCAAATGTCTCACATATATGTCAGTAAATATAAATGCCGTTGGTTGTAGGACACATGGCTATTTACGCAGTATTAGGAAAGGAAAAGGCGTGTCAGTCAACTACAATGTGAAGACATGTTACGACTTAGTTAAAAGATGTAAACATACTAAAAGAATGCTCTAGAATTATTTAAACACATATTTTACTATTTATTTTACAATCAAAGGAAGTTGAACCTGGAGTCACCTGGCTAAGATCTAGCCGCCTCTGGGCTCATCATTTACAGCATTTGGACTCAATTTTCTATTTTGAACATGAAAGTCTGATTTGCTTCTTTGCCAGCAAGAGTGCTGATAATACAGCACTTCTTAGGGAGACAACTGCAGGGGAGCACCCAGAAGTTTCTTCAAGCCTCGGGTTTGAAGTGCACATGCAGACAGCAGTGATTCCAGCATAAATGCCCCTGTCCAACAGTGACAGCAAAAGTCTCACCGGCATCTCAGATTTAAGAAAATTGTTTCAACAGTTTATTTGTCTCAAAGGCAACAGGAGTGAGCTGCTTCCCTCAGTTGACACAACATTGAGCCATTCCACTGTCACGTTAGTCATGCTCCAGGAATCCAATTGACATTTAAAATGCAGCATTCATATGTAGTTAATTATTTTGTTTTCTCTCACTAATGTGATGGATGGAAGGCTAAATGCTTGGGATTGATTAGGATTGAGAGTTTTGTATGTATGCAGTCGTCAAAGAATAAATAAAAGATACATTAAAAAAAAAAGAAAAGCTGGCAGGCATACTAGTGCATACCTTTAGTCCCAGCCCTCTGGGAACAGAGGCAGGTGGATCTCTGTGAGTTCAAGGCCATCCTGGTCTACAGAGTGAGTTCCAGGACAGCCATGGCTACATAGAGAAAGCCTATCTCAAAAGAAAACGTGTGTGTGTGTTGTGTGTGTGTGTGTGTGTGTGTGTGTGTGTGAGAGAGAGAGAGAGAGAGAGAGAGAGAGAGAGAGAGAGGGAGAAAGAGAAGCGGGGGGAGAGGGAGAGGGAGAGAGAGAGAGAGGGAGGAGGGGATAAATGCAATGGTATTGGTTTATATATTTAGTTATCTATATATACTCTGTGAGAGTGTAATCCAGTGGTTCTCAACCTTCCTAATGCTGCGACTCTTTAATACAGTTCCTCATGTTCTGGTGACCCACAACCATAAAATTATTTTTGTTGCTTCTTCATACCTGTAATTTTGCAACTGTTAGGAATCATAATGTAAATATCTGATATGCAGAAGGTCTTAGGTGACCCCTGTGAAAGGGTTGTTAGATCCTCCAAAGGGGGATGAGAACCGCTGGTGTAATTGTTCCCAAATTTGAAACATTTTGTGAATGTTCTTTAATTTTGGCACCTAAAGATCATCACCTAAAAGAGAAAATAGCCATTTTTTTTTAAAAAAAAATCAACTTTAAGTCATGACTTTCTGACCATGTTAAGATTTACTTTATAGTTAGAGCAACATACTAGTATTGCAGATATAGTATTCCTATATTGTATCCAGCCCCAAGCACTCACCTTCGGTGATCTGATTTGAGTCCTGATGCTTCCTCATTAGAGGCTTAGTCTGTTGGCTGAAACATTCTGCATCTCTATCTTTTGTTAGAATTTACTGGCATCCACTTATTAGGTGAAGAAAGTAAATTCTGTGGGCTTTCCGGATTGCAATAACATGGGTCATAAAAAAGATTATTTAAAATTTATTTTTGTTGTGTTCATAGTCTGAGCATATTATAGATAAAGAGAATAAAAAGGCTAGGTAGTTAGAAACTGACTGAGGGAGATAATAGCCAGCAATAACATTACTAGAGTATTGTCTTAACCTTAGATACCATGTGGTATGTATGAGTCATATATAAAATATTAACCCTATGCATTTAATCCGGAGTAAATGGAGGTACCTGGGACCTAGCTTGAATAATACTATAAGACCCTGGCTAGAAAAGGCTGAAGTGGTGGGCTGGGAACACTCCCACATCTGGAAGAATAAGAAAGAACGAAAAAGGGAAAGGACTAACATTGCACAAGTAAGGTCAGGAGCCTCAGCACTGGGAAATATCCTAACTCATTCTGGAACCTGTTTCATGCCTTGCCGTGAGTGCTGTACCAGGTGAGTTGTGCTGAGGACCTGGAGGATGAGAAACTCCAGTGAATGTGCAGAGAATTGTCTTCACCATCTATGTAGGCACTGGTTTCCAGGATGGTCCTGCTTCGGTTCCCTGGGCTCCCACTTAGGTGCTATGGAGCTTGTGGTTGTAGGAATGTCTCACATTTCCACAGTGGGTCTGGAAGGTATAGGGACCCCTGAGAGACGACACAGAAGGGATGGAGGAAAGGGAACAGCATAGCTGTCTGTAATCTGCAACTGGAATGGCTTGTGTGTTCACACGAGGAATTCCCTTAAGGATTCTAATAATTGTAGGGGTCCTTTATAGGAAGCCATGTTCCTGTGAGTGGGAAGTACAGTGGGCAGCATGTGACTACCTGTAGTGTTTTCATGACATCGTTTTAAATGGGAAGCTCTAAGTTTCTGGTTGACTTGCATGATTAGAGATTGACCTAACTGGGGCAACAGAGAATGAAGAAATGGACAGATATATATACAGTAAAGCTGGGATTGGGTAGACTGTGCACTTTGATGGAGATGCACTAGCAACAGCTCAGAACCTCAACCAATTTATTTTATACATCTGCATGGGAGAGGTGGGTTAATTGTATACAACTGAATGAAGAGGTAGGTTTAGCTAATTTGGGTAACCAGTCTCTATAGGGGAATAGTCTCAGGCTGTATACATTCAGGAGGAGGAAGCTGTGGTCAATACTTTCTGTCTACTCTGTCAATATCCACACCTTGACCAGGGGAAGGTTTTGCCATTCCTTGGGTCTGAGGCATTAGGACCCTTGACACAGCTGTACTCATTTCAACATCACACAACTTCATCTGCTCCTTAAACATTCACTCAGGGTTTTCTCTGCTCCTCGCAGGGCTCTTTGGAAATAAGACTCAATTTATATGTATTAATGGTTTATTTGACAGCTAGAGTTATCCATGTGTCCATCCATCCATCCACTTATAGATCATCTCTTCATACATTCATCATCTACTGAAGAAAATATTCTAGAGATGAAGTACATACACATACTTATACACACACTTACACACACACAACCACACAGGACTTTCATGAAAAGTGCAACAGCAGGTCTTCTAATCTGGGGAAAGTATAACATAGATATATCTGTCCTTTAGCAGGTTTACACGGTTATTTTGGAGAAATTTAAACACCCAGCTCTGTCTCCCACAGACAGGATAGCTAGGATGTATGTGTTGTCTGTGGAATCAGCCCATTCTTCTGCAGTGTTGACTGGCTTGAGGAACTGTTTCTGGAGAATACAAACTAAGACAAATAGTCCAGGCAAATCAAGTGTGTGGCAAGCACTAAAAACTTAAAACAGAGCAAAGTAAATAGTTATTATTGCACAACCTCTTATGTTTTCTATTTAACACTAACAGTTCCCAGCTAAATATCATGAAGCAACTTACTGTTCCTTTAACCTCCTTGTATTTATTTTCTCTCTTAGCTTCATAGTCTATTAAAAAAATATCTAAGACCACATGATCATGACTACAAAATTCTGCTACCATGGCACAGATTTTGTAACATAAGTTTGTCCCCATGGATCTCTTGATATTTTGGTGAATAGTGAGTGAACTCCATCCTATTTAGATTTCAGTATAAATTTAGCTGTTTACAGGATGTTTGTCTGATTAACGGACAGGGAAAGATGAATAATGGAAATATATCAATGCTCATATGATAATGACCCAAAGTATACTTGTGCTCTGACATGAATATTAAAGGTCAGGCTGTTCTGGAAATGCAAAATTCATCTTAGAGAACATTTAATCTCTCACAAGATTGTGAACTTCAAACATAGTGGCCTTAGGTTTTTGTTTTGATGAAGGGTTTTGATACATATTTATACGAACTGCACAGGGCCTGCATGGGTCTGCATCACCCTCTCCAGATGTATTCATTTTCTAGTGTTCCTGTTGGATTCCTGAGTGTGCTAATGAGTGGGTTTTTGATTCTTGTGACTTCTCTTGGGGTCCTTTTCTTCTGTGTGCCTGTCTTCTTTGACTCCGGTGTGATAGTTTTTGTTTTGTTTATTTTATTTTGTTATATTTTATTATTATCTCTCAGAAGGCTGTTCTTTTCTAACAAAGACAGAAAGGAAGTGGGTCAGGAGGGGAGGTGCGGAGGAACTGGGAAGAGTCAAAGGAGTGGGAATGTAATCCAGATATATTATGTGAGAAAAGAATTTACTTATTTTTTCTTTATGAGACAGGGTTTCTCTGTGTAGTCTTGGCTGTCCTGGAACTGGCTCTGTAGACCAGGCTGGACTGGAGCTCAAAGATCCCCCTGCCTCTGCCTCTTGAGAGCTAGGATTAAAGGTGTGCATGACTACCACCCAGCTAAAAATTTATCTTTATTAAAAAGAAACAAAATAAATTCTCAAGAACAACTCCGTTTGTTGTTGATTAGTGCTTTTTCAGTTGAAGAACCATTTGTTTTTCCTTCTCAGTTGAAGAACCATTTGTTTTTCCTTCAAGTGGGAAACACAGAGAAACCAGTAGTCTGCACAGAGGTATTCAAAATGGAAGGCTGTGTCAATAGACGTTATTCAACAAATTGCAGAAGGTTATGGACCCTGGAGCCTGGCAGCCTGTGATCAAATTGTGATTCCACAGCCAACCAACCCGTTGATCTTGATCAGTGTCTATGCTGAACTGCATTCCTTGTTCCCATAAAATGAGATTAAAATTGGGTCAGTTCTGAGGTTATTCTGAAGGGGAAATGCAAAGGAACTTGTGAAGTCCCTGGTCTTGTGTCTGACACATATGTAGTAGGTGCTTAAGCCATGTTAGCTGTTGTTGCTGTTTTTTTCAGGGCTTTGTTCAATCACCCCCCTTTTTCCTTTGAAACGGAGAAAAATCAATGCTGTAAAACATTTAGAAGTTTAACATTTTGTGCCCGTGGAGCAAGATTGCATTGAGATCTGGCTTCATCTTTAATTCTTTGAATTTTTGGGATACTGTCGAGTCAGGACCTATAAGACTGCTTCATTGCAGAAGGATTTCTTATGTGTTGGAGCCACATTTAAAACCAAGACCCTCCATTTGCTGGTGGTTCTTATGGCATGCTTTCTGATATTGCAGCAGTGTAGTTATCTATTAGCCTTGTTTAGAGTCAGAAGGCCTAGGACGCTCTAGAAATTTAGCAATCCATGTGCAATGTTTCCCACAGATGAAGGAAAGCATGCTATTTTAGGAGTGCTCGGGTAAATAGGAGACCTGAGGGGCATCAAAGGCTCCCAAAGTTACACAGACTGTTAAGTTAAAGAGAACAATGAAATAAGATTTTACCCCTCCTCTTGAAGAAAGGGATAAAATTATATAATGTGACTTAAAGAGAGACACAACCTCTTCTTTATCCTACACAAAAATATCAGAGATGAATTATGGAACGATTTGGCTTTGAAGGCAAGGTAAATTAAAAGAGGGAATGGTCTTCTTCAGAATATGGACCTGATCAACCTGGGTGTGAAGAAATTAGCTCCTTATAGAAAATGAACCTCATAAACCTGTGGCATTGAATCAGTGCATGCTACCTTGAAGTAAAGGTTTTCTCAAACCCTTCAGAGACAGTCAGTCACCGTGTAAAAAGGGTCACAGTTGTGGGAAAGGGTCAATGTCCTTTCTGGCGAACAGAGAAAACGATGAGTCTACATGTATTTTTTTCCTTAATTTTGTTCTTCATAAGAATTTAACACAATTTTTTGTTTTTGTCTTTTTAAGACAGGGTTTCTCTGTGTAGCCCTGGCTGTTCTGGAACTTGATATGTAGACCAGGCTGGTCCCAAACTCAGATATTCCCCTGCCTCTACATCCTGATTGCTGGAATTAAAGTTGTGGTCCACTACTGGCCAGAGAACATTCTTTTTAATATAATTTTATCAGTTACTGGAGAATTTCTTAATGCATACTATGTATTTTGGTCACATTCTTCCCCTACTATTTCCTGTAACTTCTCCCAGAACTATTTTCCAAGACCCTCTACTTTATATTCTCTCTCTTTTACAAAAAAACAACCCACTGAATCCAGTTTATGCTGCCACACATGGCATGGGTGTGGGGAAATTCACTGGAGTATGATGGACCTATATTTAAGGGGAGAAAGATAAGTATTAAATATCGTGGTGCCAATTTCTGGAAGTTATTGAAATAGCACAGCAAATAATATATTAGCTATAGTTACAAAGGCATTGAGGGTTATAAATAAAAACCATAGATTTGGTCTTAACAAAGATTTTCAAAATTAAGTGGTTATTTAGGATTCATGAATGGGAGGCACAGCCAAGACTGAAGAGCGAATATAGTTTGCCTCAAGTTCCCTGCAGCATCTGGGGCCTGTCTACATTCAGCAGCCAGGATGGAATATCTTCTAGTTTCGTTTCTGTTTCTATGATAAAAAACATTCAAGCCAAAAGCAACTCATAGGAGGAAAGGGGCTATTTGGCTTCTACTTCCAGGTCAAAATCCACCAGTTAGGGAATTCAGTGCAGGAACTTGAGGAGGAACTCAAAACTGAAACCATGGAGGACCACTGCTTGTTGGCTTGCCTTTTGGTTTCCTCTGAGGCTCGCTCAGGCTCAGCTAGTTTTCTTACATACCCCAGGCCTACCTAGATAGGACAGTGCCACTCATTATGAACTGGGTCCTGTCACACCAACCATCAGTCAAGACAATGCCCCACGGACATGCCCACAGGCATGTTCTAGGCAGCTCCTCAGTCGAGTTTCCTTCTTTCCAGGTGAGTCTAGGTTGTGCCACGTTGATAGCCGAAACTAGGACTGGGCGATTGATGGCACTTTCTAAGGTAGGATACAGCTCATTTTTTAAGGTTCATTGCTCATGCATGAAAGGAATATAAACTCCTGAAGTTTAATTACGTTAGACCAGATTAATTTTCATCTCTAGGAATGGCTGTGTTGGTGGTTCTGAGGACTATAAGGGTTGAGAGCTGCCATGTGACTTGAGAGGTGCATTTGTCTATGCTCATAGAGTGGTTCAAATAAATCAATTGAACATTTCCTCATGGTCTGAAAGTTCCTCTCCTTCTTTTTGGATATGTACCACGGCATCCCCTGTGATCGGGCAGCCACTCATCTCCTTCCTTCCACACAGGTTCCTTGTATCTGTCAGACCCTACTCAGTCTTCTCCCTCCTGCAAAGCCTTTAGACCATGTACTCGTCCCTAGTCAGCCCTCTCCCACCTGTGAATAGCTGAAGCATCACTAGGGAGACTCTGGCCACAAGCCTGGAAGGCAACATATCACACAAGAGCTTGCTAAAAATGTAGACTCGGAAACTGCATCTTCGCTAGGGATTGTCTGATATGGTGGCCCAGCCAGTTTGTCTGCTGGTCCCATCTCCTCAGGTAGAGTCCATGTTTCTGGATGGAAAAGGGGTCTCGGTTCTTCTGCACCCTTCTGTCATGTTTTCTAATGGACATTCAGTGACAAGTATCAGCAGTGATGCCTTCTGAATGAAGGATATCTGACAGGCATAGTGCCAAATGCCTTTGTGAGAGTCATTTCCTCAAGCCCGCACAGAGATCTTGTGATACAGGATTGAATGTCCATTCTCAGTGATAAAACTGAGGTTCAGAATGACTAATTATGTTGCCTGAGGCCCTACAGAGGTTGGTAGTAGAGTTCATATCTAATTCCAGGGCTTTTAAAAACAAACCGTGTGTGTGTGTGTGTGTGTGTGTGTGTGTGCGTGTGTGTGTGTGTGTGTGTGTGTGTGTATGTGTGTTGGGAGGTAGTTCCCATGATGCTGTGTGAATGGGAAGGTAGAGGACACTTTTGTGCATTTTTCCCCCTTTCGTCTTTATGCAGGCTCTGGGGATCTAATTTAGTACTACAAGTACTTTCCCTGTTGCTCTATCTCACTGGCCCCAAAGCCAGGGTTCTTCAGAAATCACTGTTACTATTTTTATTATTAATGTGTATGTATGCCACAGTATGCCTGCAGAGGTCAGTGGACAATTTTGCGGAGTTGGGAGTTGCTTCTCTCTCTCCACCTTCATATTTGTTGTGGGTTGTGGGGACTGAATTAAGGCCACCAGGCTTTTGAGGCAGATGCTTTCCTTCCTGGCTGGCCCTAAATCTTGGGCTTTTAAGCAACATGTCAACTAAATGGACTCAGTATGTTGCTTAGTGATTTAAAGCCTTAGAGAGAGTTTATTTGTGTGTGTGGGGGCCTCTTACTTGAGACTGTTTAGCCTGTGTATGTAGATCCAGCGGTTAGTCTAGTTACGTATTTGGCAAGTGCACGGCTATCAAGATGGGCAGTGGCTCTTCTCCCTCTCGCTTACCATTCACAGTAGCGTGTTCTCGCCTCCAGACAGTATATATTCTTTAAGTTGGATGGCCTAGAGTTAACGTCATGTGTAGTTTGTAGGGTAGCAGGCTTCATTCACACCCCGTTGTTGCTCTTGTCTTGGTTTATCTCAGCTGAGTGAAAACTTAGCTTGCTCATGTTAAGAAAACAGCTGGAGGCTAGTGGGATATAACTCAGTCCTTCACTGCCTTCGTCGCTGCGACCACAGCCACAGCGGGTCATAACATAAGAACGCGGACGCCGGCAAAAGGCAAAACAATGTGAATTCTGACCCCTATGTAAGTGACTTTGCTTTTGGCAACCCAGTTTTTCGTGTATTACAGTGGTAGACCCCAATGATACCCGACCCCTAGGGATGTGGAGATGATATATTCTACTCACCTGCCATTTTGTTGAGCTCCTTTTGTGCACATAAGCCAACTGCCTGCTTGTTATTGTTATCTTTTAACTCTCATTCTAAGCAAATTTGTGGTCACAGCCATTGGCTCTCAGCCTCCTGGAAGGCGCCATTCCGTGCTGAGTATATTGTGTAGGTAAGATACGTGGTAAAGGATCGGGACAATTTGGTTGGACGTGTTATAGTCAAAACTGGAGATAATGGGTCACACAAAACATATCAGTGCTCCATTATCTATTTTAAACGTTAAGTTAACGCCAAGTAAATGAGCAGTGTGGGTTTCCAGGGTAAGCTCTGGGTAGGCAGACAGGGCTCTGTTTGGCTCAGTTTAGTGGTTCCCTGCAGTGACCCCTGCCCTACATAGTGATGGCAGACACAGGGGGTGGGTCAGTATCTGTAGACTGACCAGCTTCGCAGGTGGCATGCTTGACAAGATTGCAAACCTGAGGTGAGTTCGGGACGAGCTGAGTGGCAGCAAGAGACTGAAAAACAGATTTGAACATTGTACTCTTAGGGTCTTGCCACTGTCCTAGAAAGAATGGATTTGGGGCACATTGCTGAATTTTAGTTGCTAGGGCACCAGACAACAAACATATAAAATGTGATGCTGGGTGCTTTGTCTGTGCTACAGAGCTAATGACGCCTAGCCTACTTTGCAAGAATATTGTATAGCCTTGCTAATTAGTGTCAGTAATGAGCTTCAGAGCTTTCAGGGAGTGCTGAATTGATGCCAATTATTTGTTAGGAATAATCTGACTCAGGTGTGTTGACTCCCAGCCTGTAGTGTGAAGACTATCTGATGCCCTCCTAATTTTGTTTCCAGACTTTTTTTTTTCTAGATCAAAAGGAAACTGAAATCTTTAGCTAAATCTGTAGTTTGAGGCTTTGCTGTCTCATATAATATGTGCAGGAGCAAGAGCATTGGTCTGAAAGCCCAGCGACTGCATTTAGCTTCAGATCTCCAGCCATCCTGTGGCTTTGGTTTCCCATTCTATGAAAGAAGAGGAGCTGACAAGTCATTTGGCTTTAAAGTTTCTGTATGTATGCATTTATGTATGCAGATGTGTGCAAAGGTGTGCGCATATGTACATACATGTGTGTGGCAGGAACAATGCCTGCTGCTAAACAGCACCTATGCACAGTTGGCCAAACGCGGTGCAGTTAAACTTCCCTGTTCCAGCCAACCTGAAAACCTGCCAAGGGGCCCAGAGACAGATGATGTGGCTAGACGTGAGCCAATGTGAAAGAGCCACAACATCAGCCTGCAATCCAGGAGCCAATGGGACGCTGGGCAAGTGTTTAAAAGGGGTTTTCTCTTGCTGGAATAAATGAATCTGCTTTTGCCACTTACTTGATTCTCGGAGTCTGTGTCATTGACTCTGTGCCAGGTGGCCCCCTGCCCCCCCACAACAAGGGTCCCAGGACTCAGTTCAACAACAGGTACAATATCTTAAGCAACACATGTGGAGACCAGAGGAAGTTCTTGAGTGTCTTTCTCAATCATTTTCTACCTTTTGTGTGTGTGTGTGTGTGTGTGTGTGTGTGTGTGTGTCTATAGGACACCTTGTACTGAGACAGAGTCTCTCTAGTTCATTGTTCACTATTGTATATACCAAGCTATCTGGCCTATGAGTTTCTGCTGATTTCACCTTCTAACTCCCCACAGGGGTGCACTGGGATTGCAGATGTATGGACCATTGTGCTGAGCTTTTACATAGGCTCTAGGAATCTGAACTCAGGTCATCAGACTTATGTGGCAAGCACCTTGCCTATCCATCCATCGGCATAGCCTGTTTAATTTTTCGGAATAATCATGAATAATTTCAGAATAATTCAGAATAATCATGAATCTGGAATTCACTGATTCAGGAAGACTAGCTGGCCACCAAGCTCCAAGGACTGTCCTGCCTCCACCTCTCTGGCATTTGGATTACAGACAGGCATGTGTTGCTGCACCCAGCCCTTCACATGGGTGCAGGGATCTGAACTCAGTACTCAGGCCTTCATGCCCGCTCGGCAAGTACTTTACTGACTGATTCATCATCCAGCTTCCCAGCCTTCCCTCTAGGCTTTGGAAAGAGCAAATGACAAGCATAAAATTTTCAAAAAATCTCTTATCATGCCATGTAACTATTCCATATTGAATATATGAATATATTTATGAGCTCATTAGGGCTGATAATTAACACCTCCTGACTTTCATTTCTCAAGTAGTTCCAATATTCATTATTTGTTTTGAAAAATGATGTCTTATAGGAGTCCATCTTATACTCCTAATAGACAACAGCCAAAAATAAAGGCTGCTTTTAATTCATTGAGAGGCTTTGGAAGGGAAAACAACAGAATAAAAATGCAGAGTTACGTGAAGACAAGTCCTAGCCTGCATTAATTAGCAGACGACTCCTCCAAACTCAGGTGCGGACACTCTTTTGTGTGATACTTGGTTCTGTGCATAATTTTTAGCGTGTTTGATGGAGGAAATCTTTGATTATTATTGCTCATCTAAGCACCAGTACATTTTGTGCCAGGCTGAATAGAAAAGGATGTGTGTTTTAATTTATTTTATACCTTTTCCTTCAGGGAAGGCAGGCTACTAAAAGTTACAGGCTGCTAAATACTTTCCGCTGGTTTTCAAGACTGCAGTAAACGAATAGTTTTTTTTACTTGGCTGATAAATCCCTTGCACCAAAATTCCCTCAGTCATTTCAGTCAAGGCTGAAGTATCTGACCAAAAAAAATGTTATTACTTATCTTCTGAAGCTTGTCATTAATGAGAAGACAGACTGGGTTTTAGTCATGCAAAATATAATCTCAAACTTCTGTGGAACATTATGAAGAAATGTGATGAGTCCTTAAATTCATTTAAAGCTCATTCCCACCCACTTCTAAAACAGATTCGAAGTGACTAAGAGCCTAAGAAATTGAAGCTGCAATTGAAATCCATCATCATTTGCTGTGCTGGCGGTGATTTGGTTAGTGGAAGCTTAATGGCTAACACTCATTATTTGGTAAGGATTTATAAGTTCTTTTATTGCTTTTTTATTTTCACATGGTTTTCATCAGTACTGATGATTTGGAAAACAAATGCGAATGCTTCTAAGTGCATAATTTTGGGAAAGAGGATCTCAAAGCATTAGCATCGAATCTGTGGATAGTGAGGTATGCGCTGGGTGAACACAACCATGCTGGATGTTTTAGTTGCATCATGTTGCTATGATAAAAGATTTTGACCAAAAGGAACTTAGGGAGGGAAAGGTTTGTTTTGTTTATACTTCTAGGTCACTGTCACTAAGGGAAGTCATGGCAGGAACTTAAGCAGAAAATTGAGGTAGAAGTCATGCTTGCTGTCTTGCTCACTTGTGTCCCTGCTTAGCTAGATTTCATACCTAGCCCAGGACCATCTACCCAGAGAATGTTTCTGTCCACAGTGGGATGGGCCACTATGTCACTTCACAGCAAGGACAATTCCTTATAGACATGTCGCAGACCAACCGGATAAAGACGGTTACTAAAGGAAAACTCTTTTCAGATGACTCTAGACAATATCAAGATGACCGTTAAAGCCAACGAGGATACGAGGTGACTTTATAAATTTAACATCCTTAGAAGAATAGACTTTAAAACTCTATTGTCATTATTATGATTAATTTAATTTTATCCAAAATGTAAAGCTGGTTACTTTAGGAAGTAAAGGGTGTTGATGTTTATCTAGGAAGAGTAGAAATGGAGCTGATAACGATTCCAGGTGCTTTTATTTCAACCTGGCTGTGTAAGTGTTTAGAATGGTATAGAGCGATTGGGGAATTGTAATTAATCAATTCAAAGGTACCTATTAAAGAAAATAGACCAACATTTTTTAGATCAATATGGATCTTAAGATGGCTATCAACAAAGAGATATGCTTTTCGTTTATTTTTAAAATTTTACTTTTTTTTGACAATTTCATACATGTGTAGAATTTATTATGACCAAATTTACCCCATTGCACCCTCTTCTCCCTCTTCTACTCCCACTGATACCTTATCCTTCTTAAGTTGAGAGTCCTACTATCCCCCATTGTGTGTGTGTATTGAAGATTCTGAAGCACTGCTCTCCACCCCTTATTTCCAACTGTCTTTTCTGCTCCTCTTTTGTGATGTTCCCTGAGTCTTTGGGGCAGGTGACATAGATGACCTATTTAGAAGTGAGTACTCAGAAGTCATTCTCAGTGCTCTGACTAGTTGTGAGTCTTCATTAATAGTCACACCCTACAAACAGAAGCTTCTCCAACCAAACTGATAGAAGTTCTAGTTTGTGGGTATAAACCTAAATATTCGAGAGGAAATTTGGCAACACATTCATTTGGCAGAACACCAGTAGTACATTCTCCCCCAGGGCCTGTGATTACATAGGAGCAAACTTGGTTAGAATTCTTAGTGGAATGAAAACGCTCATGCCAAAAGTGGCTACATTCTTTCAGTGCTGCTATCTGGAAACCACCTATGGACTTGAACCTGTTTATCTAAAAACTTTAAATTGACAACTTGGTAAGATGAAGGAAGTACCAATAACCAGAGCTTAAAGAATGGGTGTTGGGACTGGCAGAAAATCCCAGAAGCAGCCACGGAAAGCTCATCTACCATTTTGTGGTCAACACTCTAAGCTGAATATTTATTCAGAAGGTTGGACCTTGAATGAGAAAGTTTTTGGAATACCTTAACAAATTTATTGCACTTACTTATAATATATATATTCATAAAATACGATTTATATAGTTACTTACTAGATAGTTTTCTTTCTTAAATGCACGTGAAATGATAATTTATGGTATCATATTATAAACAAAATATGGAACTCATACATTGTTTCAGTTTCTATAACTAAAATGGTTGAGGCCACCAAGAATGAAAACTAGCCCCATAATTCCAAAGAGGCGAAAATAGTTAAGAGAAAGTTAGGACATCCTGTGTTATTGTTTCTGGAAGCCTGGTGCTTTTTCAAAAGACCCCTCTGCTTCAGGGCCTGCCTCCTTGATTATGGGAAAAAGTGAGACCATGAGCTACACAGATGTTTCCAATTTGAATCTGAGGAAGGCCCACATGCCTACAATATATTCTGTTCTTAAGGATTATGGGAATCTATTTTCCAGCCTCCCCCAACCTCACGTTCAATGTATATATAAACAGTAAATTTTTACAAACATACTTTATGCTACCCCTGGCCTTCTTTCTCCCAACAAATCTACAGATTTTTTTATTACCTCCTCCCCAGGGAATTTTTGGATAAAAACATTATAAAGATTGATCTTAGTTTTAAAGCTTATAACAATGAAGATGTATTCTTCTAAATATTTATGTAAAGGACAGATAAAAGCATCCTGGGTCTCTCAGGAATACATATCCTATAAATCCAGGAAAGGCAGCAACAGGCTACAACTGAGCTTTCAGATTGGAACAGATCAAATCTTGTTCATGAAGTCAGGATCTCAGTATTCAGGCTTCAAGGTGACAGGAGAATGCTAGGATGCCAGTAGCACTTGTCTTAAGATGAAATTTTTCATAAAAAGTATCACAGCAACAGAAAACAGACTAATATGCCCGTTACAGTGATAACTGTGCTCTCCTGGGCCCCGTGCTATGCCTCATTACTGATTTGGAATTCTGTATACAACAGTTTCTCCTCTAGTAGAGAGAAGATCTGATTTCCTGCTCTAACTTATGTATCCTTAGTTATAGCTTAATAAAGATCCCTAAAGGACATTGGAAAATTAAATTAGGCTTATCAGTATGCAGAATTTTAAGCTCATTTAGGAGGACCCTAGAAATGCAATTCCTTCATATCCTCTTTCTTCCCCCAAAAGAAAAATTTCTAGCTTTGAGGTAAATTTGTTCCACATCTAAAAGCCATCAATGTTATTAGGATTTAAGACAAGTCAAGAGGAAGACTGGCTATGTGAGAGATTTTCCCGTCTGCTTGTTTCTTACTTTGATATCCAATTCCCAACGTCTTGTGTCATTGACACCATGAACCAAGGTGCTCTGAAGCATCCTGGTCTCCAGTGCCTGCTCCTGCTGACAAATATCCACAGTGTCTGAAAGTGAGTATGGAGCAACCCATTTCTGAGTATATATTGAAAATAATTGAAAACAGGATCTTGAAGAGGTATTTGGACATCCATATTCATTGTGGAATCATTCAAATTACAAAAATAGATTGGTAGAGAACTAAATCTCCATCAGTGGATACAAAGATTAAAAATAGCATTTATACTCAATGGAATATTAGTCAGCCTTCAAAGAAAGGGAAGCTTACCATAAAGCTGCAAGCATTAGAGCCAGGATCCAGAGCGATTCATTTGATTCCAGAGTCATAGGCAATAATTTCCCTGCACACAGAAGGATCTACGTGATAATCCATCCCAGGGGTCACAGCCATCGTCAGGCCTGTGTGGACTCTGATTTAAGTCTAGGTAGTGAATGTAGAGAGTGAACACCTAACTTCAGTCCACCACGTGCTGCAAAGCAGGTGAGTTTGAGAGCTGTGGGCTGTTGAGCTAAAGAGTCCCTGGTACCACATTGATGAAGCGTCATATTTTCCTATCTGATTTCTCTGCTTTTTGTGAGGCTATTATTTAGTGTGTGGCAATAAGAGAGGATAAACACAGATCTGACTTTTGGGAAGTAAATATCAGCTAGAATAAGCATTGGGTCTCCCCCAAGGCTTTTAAATCTACTGAAATGTCAGGTGCAATGAGATTCCGGGCAAAGGACAACACAGCAAATCTGTGGATTTTATAAAAGTTCCCTCACCACCAAGAGACTTAAGTGCACCAACCAGACCTTACCTTGGCTAGCATCTCGTGGGATCATTTAATAGCTCTAAACTTATCTCCATTGGTGGACATGAGTGAGAATTTAACCTAGCTCTCAGTTCAGGGAATTATTTAAACTGCAAGTACAGATCACTGCCCCAGGTCTCTTTACCACACCAGGAATATCACGTAGAACAGAGGACTGGCTGTTTTACACCCTGTTGGAGTGGGGGAAGCAGCTGCGAGGAGAAATCTTGTAATTAATAGCTTTAGTTTTCCTGAGGGATCCTGTGAAAGGAAAATTTTTACATAAGAGTTTCTAGGAGAAAAAATATTTTGGTTTATTTTTCAATTTAATATAAATATATATCCCTTGGACAAAGGCATGGTATGATCTATGATCTATGATCTATGATCTATGGTCCAGTCCAGTGGTTCTCAGAATGCCTAATGTGCACCCATATCCATCCTGACTGCCTTTGATTTTAGACCAGAACCATCTACACCAGAGTGTCCTTATATTTCCCTGTCAGAATCTTAAGACTTCCCACGTGAATATTTCACATACTATTTGGACACTAATAAAAGATGACTTTTCCCATGTGTAAATATTTTAGATGGCTCAAAATTTACTGCTGGGTTTTTATAGGCCATTGAAATGAAATAGTTATATTTCTTAAGCTATTTTCTCCCATCCCTTATATATCTCTAGCCTGGGGAGAAGGTATTTCCAATGCTAATATTAAATGTCACACAACCATGACACAACAATAACAGCAGCCTAAGATCTAGCTCTTGGCACCAAGGTGAGTAGAATCACCAGGACAGCTGTAATTCAACATCCTTATTTAAACAGCATTTCTAGATTTGTGTGTGTATTGAAAACATTGTCAGCGTTTACTTAGTGTGAACATTGTTCAAGGCTCTAAAATAAAAATTTCTGTTGAGTATTTTTTCTTAACTGTTTTTCTACTTTATGAACCTATGGAAAGACAGAGACACCTTCAAGGTATACTTCTTAAAGATCTTTAACTTATTATCTCTCACAAGTTAACTCTCCTTTAATTGGAGCTTCAAAGGCCATGTTGGGAACTCATAAATCTCTAAGAAAGCCCATGAATTAAGGGAAGTTTGGAATAATTTATAGTAGTTTTGAGAAATGTGCAGTCACAAAAAAAGTCCTCTACATTCACATTCTCCTTATTTTGACCTCTGGAAACATATGATTTATTATCATGAGCTTCAGTGGCTGATGGATTTTGCAGATGACAGTTCAAGCATTGAGGAGCTCTGTGTTGTGGTTTGATGACGGCGCATGTGGGAACGCGGCAGGGATGTGAGTCACGTGAGCAGAGTCAGTGCTATCAAGTCTGCCAGCGTCAGGGAGTGTCAGTGGTTCAAAGCCTACTTAGTGCTATCTGTGCAATCACTTCTACAGTGCGCTCTTTTCTGAGGTTTGAGGCAATTATTTCCATCCAACTCTTAGCTTTAGTTGAGACACTATTTGTTATTATTCTTTCTGCTATGAACCATGGTCTAGAATTCTGGAGACAAGGACTCTGAGAGCAGCCACACATCCCCTTTCTCCTGTACTGCTCATGCTCATGTCCTCTCCCTGAAATGTGCAGTAAAAACATGGAGTGTTGTCTCCTGAAGGCAAAGAGCACAAGTTTAATGTAATGCAAATGGAAGATGTAGGAATCATTATTTTTTTATCACCAAGAACCTTATTGAGAAGATCATGATTTGAGAAGACAGAATTTGTCCTTGAGGGTATATGAAATTGTGATAGTGATCTGTGCTAAAGAAGAAACAAGAAAAATAAGTTGATAACATGCTTTGCTCCCCTCTGGCTACCCATGTAGTCAGACTCTGAAGCAAGGTGCTTCATGCTGTTATTTGCAGTTGGGAGGTGTATTTGTCTGTTCTCTAATGCTATAATAAAATACCAGAGGCTAGGAACTTCATAATGAAAAAGAATTTCCTTTAGCTCACAGCTCTGGAGGATCAAGGGCATGACACTGGCATTAGGTAGGCCCTATAGTAATGATCTCAGGCAGATGACTTCATAACAGCAAGAGTATTATCACATGGAAAAACAGAAACCCAAATTGGGAAGAGGATCCAGGAATAACCATCCCTGACCCTTAAAAGTCCCATCATATCTTTGTGTTACACACTGAAGACCAAACTCTCAGCATACAAACCTTTGGGAAGCACACCCAAACCATGGAAGGAGACAATCAGGACACAGATACATGGGTGTGGTATTTGGCAATGACAGGTATGATGGTTGAATGTCCCAGGACATCTTTGAAGGTAGAGTAATGAATCCCCTACCTCTACTCTGCTGAAATTTCTGAAGGAAGTTTAAGCAATGAATCCCTGGTTTGTCAAGACCCTTTGCCTGCAGCCAGCACTATTTTAATCAGTTTTTTTCCATTTTTGTTTCAGGACATTTGTATATTAAGTCAGTAGATCACAATAGCTCTTTTATTTGTAATAACACATTTTAATCTTTGTTGCTCTGCTGAACAAATCAGGTTTTAGTGTTTGCTTATGGAGAGTAAACACTTTAATCCAGCATGTCAGCTTCATGGGACTCATTGATCATTGTTTGTCATCTAATGATATTGTAGCTTAATTTCTGAACACAGCTTCCAGAATCTTAGACATGTGAGTACTAGAACCATTAAGTTTTAGAGGTGGTCAGGTTTAATGGCTAGTTTATTATTATTATAGGTTCCTTGGTGCCATCTAGAAAAACACTTAACTCTGGGAAGACTGCTCATTGAAGGTGAAAATTATGAGTTGTTTTGTAATTTAAGCTACAGTCCATGAGTTAAGGATTTGATAGACCAAAACTCAGAATCCGTAGATGGGCCAATTAAATCAAGAGAGATCCTGCTAGGAGCAGATGCTAATATCTTTCATATGCACCATACTGTATCAATTGGGAGAAATCCCAATAATTGCATAATCAGAATAGAAGATTATATCTCATGTTACTGCAGCCTGGGGGTTGGCAGTCTAGATCCAGCATGTCCCACAAAGTAAGGATCCAGTGTCCTTTTAGCTAATGATGCTTATTAATAGGCTATATATCTCATTTGCCTTTATGGTCTAAGATGACTGCTACAACTATATCCACCACTTCTGTGTTTCTGACTTCCATAGAAGAAAGTTTTTAGCATGTCATATGCAGTATTTTCTCTTAGTGCCCCAAATTAAGTTTGTTGAAAAGCTACATAAGAGCTTGACAAATATAGTGCTTTGATTGGGTTAAAATAAGAGATCAAAGTGTTCAGCTAAAATTTGGTGCTTTATTACTAGTAAAGGAAAAGGAGTGAATGGTAAAGCATCTATCAGTGTATAGTCCTGAGAGGGGCATCGAGGAGTGAGGGCATCCCAGGGAGAGGAGCAGGGTTTCCTCCAGAAGGAGGTGCTAATTTTGTTGTCAAGAATGAAGACAAGTTAAGGGGAATGGGAACTAAGAAATGTTGCTAATTTCATATCATTAAATGTCCAAGAAAAGATGATTGACAGGCAGAGGGACATACTAGTCTAAACAGAGGAAAACAGGAGCCCATTGTTGAGTCTCGAAGCACATTAACACCTGTATCTGAGAAGAGAAAAAAGAACCAAAAGGAGATGGAGAAGGAATGGCCAAAGAGCTTGGAGGTATACCAAGAGATTCCCTAAAGCCTAGGGACTGAGGTCCTCTTAAAAAGTCATGATCAAGGTTATATGTGCTGCAAAAAGTCTAAAAAAGGAGGCCTTTGGATGTGATGTTGGGAGAGGTTTGGATAAAAGTCTGATTGAAGAGGTTGTATGCAAAGATGGAAAAAAGTAAGAATAATCGAGAAATCAAAAATGGACAACTATTTGAAGTTTAAACATGCAGTTTAAAAATAAGTATTGTAGGAATTAGAGCAGAAGTGAAAGGGAAACTTCAATATATGCATTTATTTGTATTCCATCTTCTCTCTCCATATTTGTAAACATGGGAATATTCAGAATACAGAGAAAAAATGGTTGCACATAAAAGAAAGCAGTAAAGGCAGAGAGGGCATCCTTGATAAACAAGCCATGTGGGGTCCTGGACAATCTAAGAAAGTGTCTCAGATGAACAGAGGTCAGATGAAAGTTAGGTGGGCAGGGAGGAGTGTGCCACAGCTGCTGGATGACTGGATGGGTGGAAGGCTGTGCTTAGCCTTTGAGGGTCAGCAAGGTCACCATGATAGGGGAAACAAGGAGCAACTCGGGGGCGGGGAGGGTTACAAGAAGCAGAAACTACGACATTATTATCTTGGGCATTGAGACACCAACATGTGACTCGGAAAACGGCAAAGCCTGAACTATTAACAATATTATCTGTTAATTAATTAGAGAAAAGGTTACAATAGAATAAGTAAGAAAACAAAATCCCCAAGGTGGAGCACAGAACAGGGGAACAGATTATAGGACAGAAATGGAGGGAAAAAAATTTGGGGTCAGAAGGAGGCCTCCTCAGTACCTTATGCATTAAGAGGGAAGGAATGAACCAGAAAGCATCGGAAGATTATCAGGGACCCATGTACCCTCAGACATCTGAAACAAGAGTGAAAGAGCCCTATATTTGAGAGTCAGTGTGGGTATTTATGTTGAAAGCATGCTTGTAATAATTCTGAAAATTGGTTTAAGCTCTGAGTTTCCTGGTGTTCAGGCAAGGAGACAAACAAAACAAAGTATAATGCCTTATATGCCTTATATAAGGCATGTCTGATAAACAATGCGTGCTATTTTCTAGGCAAGTCAAAGATTGAACATATTTCTCTAAGAGAAAATTATTTTGTGGGTTTGTTGACAATAAGCAACTTAATTAAAAATATCCTCGAAAGCAATTCTACAGAAGACTTAAACTCATTTTACTATGTCCATTTCATATTCCAAATCTACACAGAAGCAGATGATATTATGTTAATTATTACGCCAAGAAGACATTTATGGAGTATAAAAATAATGTAGTCTAGTGGATTTCTGCTGCTTGGCTCACACAGGGAGAGAACCAAGAGATTAAAATGGAGAAGGGATGAATGCTTGCTGTGTCTTTCAACCTTTAAATATAATCGATCTCAAATGCGTTTAACATTTACTTAAGGATTAAACTATCAGGAAACATAGAATAAACCGGGGGCAGATATCAGTCTCATATTTATTCATGTGAAGTATTTATTAAGGACCTGTAGTCTTACTGGCACTGGTCTAGGTAGGCATTAGGGCATATCTATGAACAAAATGGACAAAAGATCCTTTCCCTGGTAGACCAGCCCTGGAAGTTAAAAATTCTAGCTTGCGTTTTGGTCAGATATATAACAGTAGGAGGCAGAGAAAGTAGCCAAGAAAGTAAAGGTCTTAAAATTCATGTGTTTGCTCATCTACTCTGCAGTAGTGTTTAACATGTGAAGTATGTGACTGTTAGTGGGTCAGGTCCTGAGCAGATGAGGTGCCTGGCTCCAACCCAAGGACAGACTGGGCCACTGTGTTCAAATAAAGACAAGTGGAAGTTAGTCGGGGAATTCTTGGTGTAACATGAGATTATCCTTCCCTTTAGAATCCTTCAGAAATGTGGGTTGATAAGACTGTGATTCCTTCCTTACTGGGGTACAAAGATTGAACCAGGTGCATCATGGAAGTGCTTGGAAAGTCTCTAAAGTCAACTCTGACTTGGGATTAATTGTTCTGCTCTCTAAGTGAATGTCCATTGTATGCATGGCTATAGGCTGTGAGTCTGCGCTTGTTTGTGTCTGACAGAGGGTAGGCATAGAAACTGGGAGGAAGGTTCCAGGTAATAATGTTGTCTGACAGGATGCTAATGCCATTAAGTATATATTCTCGCTGGTTGCTTCTGGAAACCATTTTCACAAAGGTAAAAGGAGAGGTGACCTGGGAGTTGAAGTAGATTTTTTCTTTGTGTTTTTCTGGACCGTGTTGGGGCCATTTTCTTCCCAACTTATATCTAGGGAGTAAAGAGTGATTTAAAATGAATGCTAAATGCATGTGTTCTCAGAGTTTTCCAGTTGCCCTGTTGATTTGATGGGGTTTGATAGGAGGCTCAGTGTGATGTACTGTGGCATTTAAGAGCTGGAAGCCTGAAGGCAAGTTAGAAAAACAACAACTCTTGAGAGGGCGATCATTCGCTGAGATTTATTTATCCCATAGGCAGGTGTGAAGGCAAAACACCTGGTCTTGCTAACATTCTCTGTCATCTGAGAATGACAGGAGTCACAGAAGTCACCCAGTTGAGACCACTGACTCCCTTCTACAATATTTTGGAACTGGGGACCCGGACACTCTCTAACACCAACAATGGAGGTCACTTTGTGATTAGAGAAAGAGGAAATGACTGGAAAAGTCTGTCACCATTAGCCCCTTCTCTCATGATTGTTCTCCTTTTAAATTCTTTGCTTCTTTTCAGTCCCAGAACAAGCAATCTTAGTTTCTTACAAGGTAATATACATCGTCATTTGCAGTTTAGTGTGCTGGTAAAGGACAGTATGATTTTCAGTGCCTCTGTTATTTGGACAAGTAAGAACAGCTATGTGGGAGTTTATTTATTTGATAACCATTCATTAATTACCTATCATAAATAAATATATAGTTAACAGTAGAAGGAATAGGTACTCTCTAGTAATTATAAAGTGAAGATTCTGAAATAGTTTTGAAAATAATGGAGGGAACACTGAATGACTAAGGGCAGTATGAGATCTGATGTCATAGTACAAGATAATTAAATGGCTAAAGAGAGTTCAAGTAAAGTACTCTGTCTTCTCCCCTGGAGATCTGAGAATGGATTTGGGGGTCTCAAACCGTAGCCTTAAAGACTGAGTCGGTGGCAATGCTGGGCATAAACCATGGAGCAGGAATGGAGAAGGCATGGATTGATTTAGGTAGAGAGAACTGCTTTGCAATGATTGCACTCGGCAAAGTAGGAGAGAGTAACAAGATGCGCAGAGCCTAGCTCTATCAGCAAGCATGGACGGAATACTCCCTGTCAGTCATGTTCCCCCTCCACGTGTGGGGCCCTTGAATGTCTTGCTGATGATATGGAAGATAGTGCCTCTACTTTGATGCTGAAGTCCAAACTCAGAGACTTAATCCATCTGTTAAATAGATGGATTTAAATAGAATAGACTTCTATTAATAAATAGAATATGACTTCACGGAAGTCGGGAAGGTAAGTCAGAGAGGGCAGTATCAGTGGTATGGAGCTGGACTGCAGAATGTTAAAATAATTCGGACAAAGGATGATGATGGTTGACGAAATGCAATAGCAATGAGGGTAGAAAGGCAGGGTTGGCTGTGCTCCCACAGTAACCCCTGGAGACTTTGTTATTAAGTGATCTCCATTGCATTTACTGTCACTGCACTATAGCAGTACCAGTGTCATGAGCACAGTACCCCAGAAACACAGGAGGACCCATTTGTGTCTGGTCACAATTTACAATTTATGTCAGAATTTACTGATTAACAATAAATGCATTAGCTCTGTAAGTTTCAGTGGCTATAATTCACCAAGCAATCTTGATTTCCCTGACAGCGTGTCTGGTGGTAGTCACGGGTCCTTAGATTCCATTTTTTTGTTACTAATATTAACTTCCAGATCACATGTTACACTTCACACGATGATACGTGGGTTACAGAATACAGAAGGGTTAGAGAGGCTGCGGAGTTCAAAGAGTCTGGACTGAAGGCAGAGGCAGAGTGCTGAGAGAGAAACAAGGGAAAGGCCCTTTGGTGATAATAAAAGAAGTTTTAGAGGATATAGGTGCATAGCTATATCTACTCGGGGTCTCAGACACAGGCCCAGACAGACAGCAATTGAGTGGCCTATGATAAGCTGGAATCCTAGGGTCAGAGTTGGGAGTTCAGATCCTATGACACGTATACTGCCTCACCTAACACCATAGTGTGCCATAGTACCCTAGTATCAGGTGTCCTCTTTATCCAGATGAGGAGCTGCATCTGTCACTGGTGTAGAATGTCTGATAAGTTCATGGATTTGGCTGGCATACTTTTTAATACCGATGAGTCCATATAGTTTTGATTCAACTTGTTAAATTCATGAGTTTCATTTGTGTGAATGAGTTATTTGTTTATTAATTAAACAGATTTTTTTAATTGTGTGCTTCAAAGGTATTGAGGGGCTCAGTTCCAAGCACCTATTTCAGGTAGTTCACAACTACTTGTAACTCCAGGTTCAGGGAATCTACACTGTTTTCTAGAGTCTGTAGGTACCCATACTCGAGTGCATGCGCATGTGTGCACGTGCCTATACACACAATTAAAAAATCAAATCTTTGAAAAGGGGTGTTGGACATAGAGCTGTAACAAGTTGAGTAAGTTATGTATGCACTGCAGGTTATATCCCGATAGTAAAACAGAGGAAGACCACACAGTCAAGTAAATAATGTGTATATAAATTGTCTAAATTTTAAATTTATTGTTTTAGCTTTTGAGATTATAATATAATTGCATCATTTCCCCCTTCTCTTCCCTCCCTCCATACCTTCCCATGTATCTCACCTGGCTCTCTTTCAAATCTATGGCCTCTTTTTCTTTAATTTCTGTCAGAGAGAGAGGGGGGGAAGAGGAGAGAGATTCTTATATACTGAACGCTGGGAGTGGGAGAAATTAATAGTCTTCCCCAGGGAAGAGCACATCGATTTGTTATCCAGTACCAAATGATCATCTGTGAAAACATACATACAAGTAATATTATACAGACTAAGCAGGTTGTTTTATTTTTAATCATGTCTTGGAGTGTTAGTTTCATAATAATAATCCAAATATGAAAATCTTGTAGCCATAACATAATCACATGAGGCTACATGCTGCACCTCACTCCGTAGCCCTGTGTCTTACTAAGAGTCTCACGTGTAGTGAACAGAGGAGATCTTTGAAAAGATCTTTAAAACACAAGTGGGATGAGTGTGCACCCCTCAGCACCGGTAAGAAGACTTGCTCCATTAGTACCAGGATTGTAAAAGCTACACTCAAAGGCTCATCCATATTTAATTTGTGACAAACAGCAGTACTGCAGGACAGCGCGGGAGAGATATCCTTTTCAGTAAAAAGCATTGACTTAACTGGATATCTTCAACGTAAAAAAGGAAATTCGAATTCTGTGTCCCTCACAAAATCAGCTCAAGAAAAATTTAAGTCTAATTGTGTAAGGAAGCAATAAAGTTTCTAAAGAATAGTATAGGAGAATAACTTAATAGTTTTGAAACAGTAAAAGATTTCTGACGAAATAAGATAAAAAACTGTAAATGCAAAGAAAAAGCTTAATAAATTAAGTCATATTAAAATATTAAAATCAGGACTTTTCTTCTTTCCCAAATGCTCCTGAAAGTGTAAGAAAATAAGCTACAGTGTGGGAGGTGACTGCAGTATTTAACAACAGTGTGTAAGAACCCATAAGTTCTTAAGAAGTTGGGCAGGAGATTGAAAAGACCCTACATGAAGGAGAATAGCCAAACGACCAATGGCATGTGAGAAACTGGTCAACCTTATTAACATGAGAGGAACACAAATAATCATGATGAGATACTCCTTAAAGACACCTCTGCATTGTAGGTACAATTAGGAAGAATGACAAAGCTGAGGACATGTGTCACATTGTAAAGTGTCATACAAGCGCAAGGACCTGGATTTGATCCCCAGAACCAATGTAAAAAAAGCAAAGCTGTATGCAATAGGACATGCCTTTAAGCCTGTAATTGTAACACTGGGGAGGTACAGTAAGGAGCTTCCCTGGCTTTGCTGGCCAGCCAGTCTTGCTCAATTGGCAGTTTCCAAGTTTACAGGGAAACCCTGTGTCAAAAATATAGGGTTCAGAGTGACTAAGGAAGACATGTGACATCAATCACTGGCCTCCCCATGCACACAAACATGTGCCTACACACACATATGTATACACACATGAACATGTACACACCCCAGCCCCAAGTATGACAGGAGAAAGGATAAGCAATGGAAAGATGCTAAGACTTTTGATAGAACCATACTGGGAACCTGCACTAGCTACCATAGGTGAACGAGACAAATGCTAAGAGATGGAAAATTGCTATCAATGGTTACACATGCACATGCAGCGAGGGACTTGTCTAAAGACATTTGTCATCTCCTTTTTTCATCAAAGCCTCACACTGAGGAAATCCCAAATTGCTCATGAATATTAAAATGAACAAACAAGCTGTTGTACTCAAACAATGGAACAACATACTGCAGGACAAATTAATCTACAGGTGCATGTAAGAACAGATAAATTGGCCTGACAATGCTAAGCAAAAGAAGCAGCCACATCTGACAAAAAAAAATCCAGGCATGACAAAGGCGAGGCTGGAGGAATAGCATCTCACATCCTGGTCTGAGTGGTGCTCACTTGATCAAGTTATTTTCAAAATGGAATTCATCAGGTCGTGTACTTAGGGTTGCGTTTTTATTCTGATTTTACTTTTAAAGCAATTTAGTGATTTGTTTTGAAGATACTCTAAGAATTTTCAAAGTGCAATTATTTTGGCTCCCTAAGTTTTAAAATTGGTTTGTTATTCTTTGACAATGACATAGATGCACATAATATGTTTTGTCAAAATCAACCCCATTTTCCACTCTTACCCCTCCCATTCCTGTTGAATCTCTTCTAAACAAGTTTCCTTATTTCACATTTCCTCCCTTCCTTCCTTCCTTCCTTCCTTCCTTCCTTCCTTCCTTCCTTCCTTCCTTCCTTCCTTCCTTTTCTCTCTCTTTCTCTTTCTCTCTTCCCTCCCCCTTCTTTCTTTCCTTTCTTTCTTTCTTTCTTTCTTGCTTTCTTGCTTTTCTTTCTTGCTTTCTTTTCTTTTGGTTTTTTGAGACAGAGTTTCTCTGCTTAACTCTGGCTGTCCTGGAACTCACTCTGTAGTCCAGGTTGGCCCTGAACTCACAGAGATCTACCTGCCTCTGCCTCCTGAGTGCTGGGATAAAGGTGTGCACCACTACCACCAGGCTTGTTTTGTTCTTGTCTGACTCACTGAGTTTAATTAGAGTTGCATGGCTGTGGGGTTATTTTCTGGAGCACGGGCAACTTATCAGTGGTGACACCACTGATAGGAGGAAATGACTCCCACTCCACCAGCAACAATTATCCTGCCAAAGCTCCTTGTGATGGGCTCCATCTTGTGTAGGTAATAACTGCTGATGTGAGTTCATAAGCATAAAAGTGGGGTGGTAACTGTGATGGCTGAACTTGGTTGTCAAGATGATGTACTTTGGAAGAGGGAGCCTCTGCTGAGGAATTGTCTCTATCCTTGGCTGGTAGTTGATATAGAAGAGCCCAGCACACTGGGGACTGTACCGTCCTAGGTAGGTAGGCCAGGGCTATATTAGAAAGAACAAAAGCCATCCAGTAAGTTAATAAGCAGAGTTCTTTCAAGTTTCTGCTTCAAGTTCCTGCATTGCTGGAGTTCTTGCCTTGACTTCCCTCAACCATGAACTGTAACCAGTAAGATGAAACAAACTCATTCTCAGACAAGTTGTGTTTGATTATGGTGTTTATCACAAGAACAGAAAACAGTCTAGAAGAGTTAGTTCTAATTGTCAACTTAAAGCAGTCTACGATCACTTGGGAAGGAAGCCTTAGTGAGGAATTTTGTAGATTAGGTTGGCCAGTGGGTATGCCAGCGAGAAATTTTCTTTGCTATGTTAGTTGAGGCAGGAAAAGTCATCTTTGTGTAGGTGACAGCATTTCATGGGATGGGCCCCTGTCTGTGAAAAGAGGCAGTTGAGCACTAGAGTGCGTGTGTTAATTCATCGCTTTGCTCTTGACTGTAGATGTAATGTGGCTAGCTAGTTAAGTTCCTGCTGCCTTTATCTTGGAGTTGTGAGCCAAAGAAACCCTTTCTCCCCCAAGTTGCTTTGTTAGGGTATTCCATCACACTGACAGGAATAGATCTAAGACAAATGTCCATGTCGTGTACAGAAGACAGAATTTCTACCCCTCCTCGGGCTCTTAAATTCTTCCTACCTCCTCTTCCATGATGTTTCCTGGGCCTTGGAAGGGGAGAGTACATATAGCATTTAGAGCTGAGCGCTCAACCTTCACATATGCCCTGCACTTTGACCAGTTGTCTCTGCAGCAATTTCTGCCCACTGCAAAGAGAAGCTTCACCGAGCAAGGCTGAGTAGCTTTGTGACTTTCTATCTGACACTTTACCTGGTAGTTGTGAGGCGAAGGTGAATAGCTCAGATTCTCATTACCATCGGCAAGTTTTCAATTTAATGGCCATTCTCAACTCTTTTTCTCAGTTACTGTTGAGAAATAGTAATTTCTAAACTCTTTAAAAGAATTAAAGAAATAATTATTTCTTTATTTTTCTAATACTATATTGTAAATTACAAACAAAAGCTCATTTCTCTAATTGCCCTAATATCTTTATTGCTAGTCATTTCTGGGGCAGCCACTTGTAGAACTCAGAAAAATGTGTGTTTTATAATAAATACCTGCTTGCTGTTAAGAGAGCCAGGTAAACTTATTCCACTGAAGACTGGAAATGGAAGTGATTTATGTCTTCATGCAGTGAGAAACATTTTCTCTGCTGTAAAGCACATACTAAAAAGAAGGGAAGACTCTTAGTCTAACCTTCAAAAGTCACCCTCCTTCCTAATTGTATGTATAAAACAAATAGAATCTTTTTAAATAAAAATATTTTATACAATATAATTTGACTTGTTTCCCCTCCCCCAACTCCTCCCAGATCATCCCCACCTCTCTCCCCACCCAATTTTATATTCTCTCTCTTCCCGTCTCCTTTCAAAATAATAACAATCACAAAACAACTGAAAATCAAAACAAAGAAACAAATGACCAATAAAACAAGAAATGCCCAAACAAAACAAAATGAAACAAAAATCCCACAAAGAGATCACGGAGTTTGTTTTGTGTTGGCCAGCTCCTTCTGGGCCATGGCCTGCCAGGAGTGTGGCTGACATCTGATGAGAACCCAGTACAGTGCTACATTATTGTGGGGAAGGGAAAGGGCAAGTGAGAAAAGGGAATGCATATTTGTAGTTAGAAGCAGCTAGGAAGCCAACCCAATTCACAACAACCTACACCGGTAGGAGCTAATCCAGTCCTGGGAGACATAACTTCTTTCCAAGACTAAGGCTAACTCAGTCCCTAAAGGACTAATCTCAGACTCTCAAATAGGACGTGATCCACTCTAGACACTAGAGTCCCCAGAGACCCAATCATATCCCTTAGGTCCCGTCTCTTAGCATTCCAACCCTTCTCAATATGGTCACCATAGAGATGAAGCTTCTGGCACATGGATCATTAGGGCACAAACCGTATCAATGACAGCAACCAATGATTCATGGTTTCTTGAATCTTTGTCTAAAAATTCCCAGGAAGTTTGAGACAGAATAAGATTACTCAGTTCAATTTGTACTTTTTATGATAATAAATGAATAAGGATTCTCCCACAGATTTTGATTTCCTAAACCAAATTGATGATAACAAGGTCACCATGCAAGTACTTGAGGCCAATCTGAAATATGGATAGCACCCTGAAGTATCGGGAGGCAGGTGGGAAGGGACATACCTTTGCACCATCAACCTTTAGAATAATGTTCCTTGTGTGCAGGAAGAGAACTTCAGGAGGTTAACTAGCTATGTCACCTATCCTGGTTTTATAAACATGACACGAAGGCAGATTTCAAGTTCTTTTAGCAGTCTCATCAACAGGATTGGATAACCTCAGGTTTTTTCATACTCTGCTTAGCCCATGGAATCCTTCATGCCAAATTCTCCAGGGTTTCCTGGACATTCCTGTTACCAGGAGTGTCTGGCTTAGTCTGAGGCTTTCCTTTTCCAGATCATATCTGGAGGTTGTATCCCCCCCCCCCCGATACAAAATATGATCTGAAGACCAGCGATCTCTAATTGGGATTTTTTTTTTAGAATGTTGACATTCTGGCTTGTCATGGGTCTATTGAAAAGAATATGCTTTTTAATAAAGTATTCAGATGGTCTGTATGTTAGAAACATGTGGAGTCACTATTATTGATCACAGACTCTCAGAATGCAGGCATGGCAGGACAGATTAAGCAGCCGAACTTTATTTAATTTTCAGATTTAAAAAAATCCTATTAGCTTGTTTAAATAATAGAGAAATCCAACATCAGCTATATTTGATATTTCTAACCTTTCATTCTAAACTTTCATTAGACATAACATTATATTTTTTACCTCTATTTTGGGAATTGGAACTTAGAAAATTGTTTGAGAAGTTATATAGGGACTTTAGATAGATTTTTCACTTATTTTCATTTACTACCATTTTCCCAAAAGAATGAAGTGATTCTAGGTACATGAAAAATAACAAATCAGTTGAGACTCTGCCATGGAAAAATGGTTGTGAGTTAACTGGAGTATAAAACTAATTTTACTTTGCTAATGAAGGAGCATTTATAAGAAAATAGACAGAATAGCAAATGTATGTGTTTATTGTTATCATAATTATTACATCCATTTATAATAACCACCCACGATGCAGCTACCCCCGATTTATAGCTAAGGACAGTCAGTCAGGGTTCAAACCAGAGAATGGTAGCTGACTGATCTTTTAGAACTACTATATCATGCTGTCTCTTATATTTTCAGTGTGGGAGTCTATGCTTTTTAAGTCCTTATCAAAGGAGTCCCAAGAGCAATAGCCATTCTCAGTTTGGGACTTGCACCTTTTAAATGCATGTTGTCACTCCCCTCAATGTATTGTGCCAGCTCACATGCACCGCAGGCTGCAAGGTCAGCCCTGCCTCAGGTATACAGGGACCATCTTTCCACTCTGCACTTCAGGGCTTCTTTTTGCTCTCCAGTTTGGAGAGCAAGTGTAACTTGTCAGTGCAGAGGATTTAACTCTGGGGCAGCCATTAACTAGTAGGGGTTAAGAAACAATGAGTGAGTGGCCCTTTCTTTTATCTCCCATGATCTAGTTCTGGGAGTATTCTGTTCGCCTTTTTTGTTTGTTTTTCGAGACACGGTTTCTCTGCTGTAACTCTAGACGTCCTGGAACTCATTCTGTAGACCAGGATGGCCTCGAACTCTGCCTCCTGAGTGCTGAGATTAGAGGCGTGTGCTACCACAACCTGGCTCTGTTTGCCTTTTGTGGTGGTTAGGTTTTTAATTGTCACTGTGCCACAATGTGGAATTGCTGAGAAGATAGTTTCAGTTGAGGATTTGTCTAGATCAGGTTGGTCTGTAGCTGTGTCTGGGATTGTCTTGATTGTTAATTGATGACTGTGGTTTGGTCCTCTGCCTTGCTTCTCCTGCAATAACGGGCTGTAACCAGAAATTGTAAGGTAAATGGACCATTTTCTTCTTGAAGATGCTTTTGACCAAGGTGTCTTATTACAGCAACAGTCACCTTTCTTTCGTAGACCTGTAGTCTACAGTGGTGAGTCTGACATACCTTCCCACACCCTCTCCTCTTTCCTGGCTCTCATTCTCTTTACTCCTTAACTCCTATTTCCTAAGACTGCCTTTCAAATATCCAGAACCTGAGTCCTCATCTCAGGCTCTGCTTTTAGGGATACAAACTAAAGCCATACTCAGATGGCTTCAAGGACCAGGTAGATGATGAAACTGATGGAAGAGAACAAAGAGCGCTTATGAATAGCCCAGCTTAGACAGTGAGCACACAGAAATCACCTCAGATTTCTAAAGAAACATGCGCGTATTCAGTTTGCCTAAATACGCCTGGGCATCTTTTTGTTTTTAATTTTCCCAAGAACACAAGAAACATTCACTTTTGTGTTGACAAAGAGCAACACCGCTGCCGAGCCTGGGTACCTAAGTCTCCTTGAGACAGAGCACCAGTATCAACCAGAGTGGGCACCCATACAAAGGATGGGAGCATCTTGATTGTTATTTCATGAGAATGTGTACCTAGCTTTGCCAGAACTCAACATTTTAAAGCATAGCTGCCGAAAACTTGCTATCCACCTAGAATTTATGGATTTTTAAATAATGACAACATATTCAAGTTATTAAAAAACAATTTGGGGGCTAAGCCATTTAAGATTTCTAATTTGAAACCAATGTCCCTTTTGATTTCTATTTCATTTCAAATAATTATTTTTCCAACCCTTAATGTCTTGTCACAGACCCTACCACACAATACTCTGTTACATTGCTTGGTGAAAGAATAAGTTATTTATACCTGAACTTAGCAAAAATGTATTTCTTCAAGCAATATTTTATATTCATATAGCTTCACGATTCAGGGTGACTTAAATTTTCTTCTGTATGAAGATAATTAATGACTGAGTGTCTCTCAGTTGTGTTGAAGGCAGAATGGTTTCTGGAAGTACATGGATAATTTGGTATCATGAGTTTGCCCTGGATCATCTCGTTCTGAAGTCATTCTGGGGAAAGACATTCCACTCATTTTCTCCTGCCCTGTGACATACGGGTTACCGTTATTGGAGGGAACACCTTAAGTAAGAGAAGCCATGGGGACATAGAGGGAGGAGCCATTCCTTTCTGGATGCTCCTTTGAGAACCCAAGGCTGGCCTCTGGGAAGGCTTATGACTAGACTCAAGTCTCTTCTGGGTATACAGGAGGCACCGTTATTTCTGTTTCTTCTAGATTGTGAACCCTCAAGCACCATGTGCCTGGTATTTCATCAGGTCCTTCCCTGATCCCTGTTCCTTCTCCATCCGTCCCTTTGATGGGTTCCTTCAACACTTTTTCAATGTTCATACGTTGGGCACTATCCCCAAGTCCTGAGGGGTTGTCCCACGTAGCTCTAGAGTCTCTGTCACTCATACACATTTCTGCTACCCTGTAACCAGTGGCCAGTATGTTTTGCCAAAGCTGTCCCTGCCCCAGCTTCTTCTTCACGAAAATGCAAAGTGATGTTTAATAATTAAATTAAATTAATAATTAAAGTTTGGATACATCGTTTGATTTCTTCCTTGCCATCTTATGGGTTCTGTGATCAGAATCCTTACCATCCTCGCTGTCCACTGTATCTCCCTGCCCCCTACATTCTCACTGCATGGGCTTCTCTCAGTTTCTCAAGGTTTTAGGCTTCCTGTCACCACCCATCATTCCCTATACAGCCCGGGGACATTGGAAGCTACCACATCTCCATCATTGGCTGAGCACACTCTTGAACATCCTTTACAACTCAACTCCAATGCCATATCCTAAGCATGCTCCTTAATTTAATTTCTTAAACTTTAAGTTTAAGTAGTTCTCAACCTTCCTAATGCTGTGACTCTTTAATACATAGACCAGGCCTGCTCTCTTTAAATAATAATGACATTGACAGTGATAATGAGTATGGTATTAATAATAATCAAAATTTATTGATTACCAATGAGGGCCTGGGGCTCTTCTAAGAACTCCTATCTAATCTCTAGAACAATTTGTGTCATTAGTATTCTGGTTTTATAGATGAACAAACCTAGGCAAAGGAGGTGAACTAGCTTGCCCAAGAAGCCTTAGTAACTTTATTGACATCCTGCTAATGTAACATGAAGCCTTCCTTTATAGTACCTATTATAATTTATAATTGTACCTTTATGTTTACAATCTTTTATACATCAATGCATGGCTTAACACACCTTTACATGCTGAGAGGTTGGGCTTTTGGGTGCATGCGTGTATGTCTGATTACATTGAAGTTTAGTACTTCCTGTCTGCAGTGTGGTAAATACTCAATAATGGAATGTTTTGAGATTTTTTTTTTTTTTTCCGATAAGATGGCTATAAGAAGTAGGTTCTCACATACCTTATTTGTTTCTAAAAGAATCTGCCATGGAAAAGAAAGAATACCAACACAGAAAATAAATAGCATTAAAAAAAACATGGTTATTCTTAAGTCTCTCTGAAGGAGCATGTTCCTTAATTTAATCTCTTAAACTAAGAGTAAGTGGTTCTCAACCTTCCTAACACTGAGACCCTTTAATACAGTTCCTCAATGTTGTGGTGACCTCTAACCATAAAATTATTTTTGTTGCTACTTCACAAGTGTAATTTTGCTACTATTATGAATTTTAATGTAAATATCAGCTCTACAGATGCTCTTCGGTGACCCCTGTGAAAGGATCATTTGACCTCCAAAGGGGTCACGATCCACAGGTTGAGAACTGCTGTATTTTAAGGAACAAAATTAGGGGTGACAATAAATTGTTCCAAGAAACCCAGAATTGTTTGTACTTAATTTTAGCAAGACTATCCCACAAATGAATCCTGGCTCACTAGATTTAGGTCCTGTGCCCACCTCAGAACAGATTACTTTTGTCTTAGGTCGTGAGACTGCCTTAACTAGCTAAGCCTGGCTCTGCCCATTTATAATGCACGGCAGTGTGTTCTGTCACTAGATTTCAGGAGGCTGATAGCAGACACCTTGAGATAGCAATAGGCAAAAGATGGCACACAGTCCCAGAAGGTAGCCTGGCCCTGTAGTAAGGAGGCTGGTGGGCTTATGTTAGCATAGCAAAAAAAATCTCCTTCCTGCTCATAATTTGATTTCTCATGGACTCTGCTGCAAGACAATACATTATTTATGCTGGCTTCTGGAACAATTGTATTTCTTAGTACTAAAATATCGACATTTTTATGTGTATGATATATGTGTATATGCTTATGTGTTAGGATTTCAGATATGAATCATTATATATATATATATATATAATGTATATAATATATATATACACCCAGTGTATACGGTGCTGGGGATTGAACCCAGGGTTTTGCACATGGAGGCAAGCACCTTACCACAGAGCTATATCCCCAGCTTGCTACACTCTTGACAAATCTTTTATTTTTCTCTAAAACCTACTTGGATGGTTGAATTGCCTGGTTTCCTCAAAGAATTTTCTGTTGTCATGCTAGCTTTTTGGAAGCAAATTGTTCGTTAAAATAGAATGAAGAGCACACAGCTTCCTGTTGCTGAACAGCCAGCTCCAGCAAAGGCAGTGGTGAAGGTGAATGCCAGCTCTTGCTGACTGAGCTGAAAGTCCAGCCTCTACTGAAAACACAAGTGTATTCACAGTTCATACAAGCAAGCTGAAAAGGAACACACAGTTTTAACAATTTCTTTGGCTAGACAATTCCTTTAATTTTTTTTATTGACAAATTAAAAAAAAAGTGGTAGGGACATCTTTTGAAGAACCTAACAATTGGTTTTAAGGATGTAGTGACACCTGGAAATATAGAATAGTTCATTCCTTTACAATGCCCAATTAGCTCCCCTCCATTTAAGGAAAATCCATCAATAAAGCAAACCAGTTTCCGAGTGTTTTAAAATGTTCTAGAGGAGTTAATTTGAATTTCATATAGATTTTAAACTTTTTATTTAAAGATGGCAATCTTTATATGGTCAAACGTGATATATCTTGAAATGAGCTCACTGGAGCTGTTTTCTGGGATTGCTGGGCTCATCTATTTTCTAAGTAGCCACAAATCACAGCACTTCTCTCAACCACTCAGTGTCCTGAGACTCCAAGGCAAGTGAGGAGCTTTTTTATAAATACTTGAGCAGGAATTTTCTTTATGCCACATTACTGAAAGAAAGTATATAAATTAATTAAAAGTTGAAACTACAATTCATTTGCCTCTTTGTGATTTTTGCGTTAAAGAAAACAGACGTGTGTTTTAATTCATTGGCTTCTATATGTAAACATCATAAATCTGAACCAGTGAAACAAATTTACCCTAATGAGCTATTCCCTTGCTTTACATACGTATCTGAGTAAGGTGCTGTACCATTCAGATTTTGTCAACTTGACACAACCCTAGACATACCTGGGAGCCATCAGATTGGCCCGTGGGCATGTTGTAATTGCTAGCTGATGGAAGAGGGCTTAGCCCACTGTGAGTTGTGCCGCAGCTTACGCAGGTGGTCCTAGGCTGTATAAGGAAAATAGCTGAGCAAGCCAGTGAGAGATAGTCAGTAAACCTGGTGTCTCCATGGTCTCTATGTCAGTTCCTGCCTCCAGGTCCCTGCTTGAGTTTCTGCCCTGGCTTCCCTTGATGATCTAGTCTAATCTATAAAATGCAATAAATCCTTTCCTCCCCAAATTGCTTTCGACCAGATTTATTGTTTGTTTGCTTTGTTATCTTAGCAGCTGAAGCTAAACCAGAAAAGGTGTTTTAAGGAACAATTTGTGTTTGGCAAAGATGTTTTGAAGACCACTTGATTACACTGTCTCTAAACGGTTTCTGAAATAATATGATTCTAGGAGATGTCCAAATTGTGCTTTCAGAAGGGAACCTGACAACATAGAAGTCTTTGAGGAAACCACCAAACTAGGTTTCAGCAGGAAATCGAGTCTATCAAGAGTGTGGAGAGCTGGCGTGTAGCTCAGTGGGGAGATAGCTTGCCTAGCACATAAACTGACTTGAGTGTGTATGGAAGTTAATATCTGGCTGTGATAGCTATCTTTTGCTTAGAATAGGTTTTTTCAGTGTGTGTTTTTCAGTTTCTTCCTGTCGGGAACCCTGAAACTCAGTGGGCTGAAGCCAGCAGTTTTTATGTTGGATTCTCTGTTGATGTGGCTGTCCTTCAGAGATCTTATCAGGCTCACTCATGTGTCCAAGGACAGAACTCCTGGCAACTGGGCTCAGTTGAGCTCTTCTTTTGGGGTCATTTTTAGTACCAAGCTTTTTTTTTTTTTTTTTTTTTTTAATCGGCATGGGCGTGTTAAATGGTATTTCAAGAGAACCCTTCTCAATATACAATACATCTGTGTTTCCTGATGACCCATGGGCAGTCCTAATAGCAATTTGGAAGCCACATAAAGGAATAATAGCGGGAAACTATGAGTCACTGGGTGCCATTACCATGATTTCTGTGTTTATAAACTATGGTTAAAGTTTACGCAATTTGAAAATAGGGACCCCAGACTAAAAAACGAGAGGGGGGTGAGGATTATAACATGATGCTGCCATTCTGCCTGTCTTAGTAGGGGTTCTGCAACAAAATGCCTTTCTCATTTTTACTTAGTGGTTCACTAACAACACAATTTTATTTTCCCAAATTTCCCAGACTAGGAATTCCAATATCAATGATACAGCAGACATGGGGCGTGCTTTATAGTACAAAGATGGTGTGTCGGCCTGTGTCCTCTCTCAGTGGAAGAGACAGGCTTTCACAGTCCCTTATAGAAGACTACCGATATAAGCCATGAGGAAGAGGCCCTTACCGCTTCATGCCTTCCCTGGTTTCACCTCCTAATAGCACCACTGTGGGATTGGCATTCCATTATCTGTTTTCCTTCAGGAAGGTGTTACCCTCATATCCACAGCATATTACTTCCTACTGCTTTCTCTATATTGAGTATTGGTTGTCATTGTACATTGGCTGACACTATGGTTTGGGAACTCTGGACCCTAGACCTCAAAATTCTATGAGCCTTTGTGTCTGATTTTCAGGGGGCTTAGGTGCCATATGAATCAATGGGCTGGTCTACTGAATGATGAGGTGCCACATCTTTCCCACAATCCTTATAACATACTTGCCAGCTCCCACTGACCCACCGAATGAATCATTCCAGAAGAGAAATCCCACCAGAGACCATCTACCCAAGATTTTCAAGAAATGTCTTCAGTCCTTAATAGCAATACCAATGCTATTTTGGAGACTGAACAATAGGAAAGGTGTGAAGGTCAAGATAGTCTGGTGGCAGAGATGTTGGAACACTCGTCAGTAAACCTGACTATCGAAGGCTGGCACGTTCATGATTCCAGTTCACCAAGCTCATTTTCCTGGTAAGTGCTGCACTCTAAGAGATTCAAAATCTTGAGTGTGGATTGTAGTAGTGGTGGTGGCGGTGGTGGGGTGCTGCTGAGACCCCAGCCCTAGCTAAGGAGCTACTAGAAATCTATTGTGTTTGGAAAGAAGTGTCCACTGGTAGGTTTCTCATGTCTCAGTGGATGACCCCATATCTGGTCACATATGGGCAGCACTAACTGAAGTCAGTGGGTTAAAAATAAAATTGAAAAAGGAAGACATGAAATGAAGGAAAGTGTTGTGAGTTTCTAAAGGAATTTAGACAAGGAGAGTTGGAGTAAATAAGATAAACCCATTGTATACAGTTATGAAGTTTTCACAGAATAAATTTAAAATATTAAAAAATAATAAAATAAACATAATAAAATAAATTATATAACCAAAATAAACAGTAGTCAAATTTTGAAAAATTGTATGCACAGAAAAAGAAAATATAGTTAAAGTTAGTGATTTTGGTCTCTATTAATCAAAGTGACATATATCCATCTAGAAACTACTTTGAATGTTGACTTTTCCAGACGCTGATGTGTGGTATTGGCAGCGGCAGCTGGAGCAGCTCCCAGTCAGCCAGGTGATCACAAGAGGAAATAACCAAGATTCTAAAATGAATCAAATTGCTAACGTGTTTGTCAGGTTCACCACATTAAATGCCTTTTAACGTATGACATTTTCAACTCACAATGGGTCGTACCCATAGCTCCATCTTAAGTGGAGGCACATCTGTGGTTGCTTTGCTGTTTCCTATTTATGTAAGCACATTGGGAGCACAATTTTTTTTTCTCATTATGTAAGACACAGCTGAAATAACCGTGTCTGTATACTGCTGAGAGAAAGTGAACTTAAGAAAGAGTTGCGTAACTTTGAGTGAGAGTGGACTTCAGAAAAAGCTGAATCAAAAAGAGGCTGTAGCACTGGCAAGGATCAAAGAACAGAATCTGCACATGACCCTGCTACTGTCCCTTCTGAGCAAAGAGAACTGCACAGAGAAAAGCAGAGAGCAGATCAATGCTTTTCTGAAATGGATGATGTCTGCCAGGCCTTAGCAAACGAGTGTCTGGGAAAATGGTTTCCCTTCCTCTTTGCCAATGTATTTAGTTTGCTGAGTATTTTGAAATGCAATGTAGCTCACAAGACTTTTAGTTTCTAGGGACAGAACATCTCCAAAGCATGTTACATCCTTAACCCACCACCCCACTCCTGGGCACAGAACGTATGAGACCAGACACATCACAGGTTCCTAATGAATGTAGCAATCTCAACAAAGACTAGCAATAAATGATTTTAGGTCACATGAGGGTTCACTCTTGATGCTGTACATCTTTTGGGGTTATATAGACATGCAATGGAAAGTATCCACCGTTTGTAGTAAATTGGGCAATAGTGACATGTTAATGTAGGCTTACCAACTGTAATGAAATTTGACAAAATTTTTTTCATTTTTAATAATATTCATTATTGATACATTAGAATGAGCAGCAAAGTAGATTTAAATCAACTTAAATTGGTTTTGAAGTACATTTCTTTGTGTACCCAAATTGCTCACCAAGAAAATGACATAAATTTATACTCTCTTTAATTGTGGTACTCAGCATTTATAATATATATAATAATATATAGGAATATATATTCCTAATATATATAATTATTATGTATATATTATAATATTATAATTATATATAATATATAATAATATGATATATATAATTTATATTCTTTTACTTTTTAATTTTATAGATTGCAACATAATTGCAATATTTCTCCCTGTCCTTTCCTCTTTCCAAACCCTGCCACATACTCCTCCTTGTTCTTTCTAGTTCATGGCCTCCTTTTTCATTAATTGTTATTGTATGCATATATATGTGCATTACATATATATGTGCATTATATAAATATTCCCAAATATAACCTGCTTGGTCTGTATAATGTTACTTGTATGTTTATTTTCGGGGATGACCATTCAATATTTGATAACAAATTGGTGTGCTCTTCTCTAGGGAAGACATTTTCTTCCACTGTAAGTATCCTTTACTTGCCTGTAGTTCTTTGTGTAGGGTTGAGACCTCATGGGATTTTTTTTCCCATCTATTTTGGAATGTCTGATACTCTCTTTTGTATTCATGGCATGGCCTCTTTATTTTGAATTGCTAATAATACACACACGCACACACACACACATGCATAAATATATGAATATAACATGATAAATCCATTTAATGTGTAAAAATTATTTCCGGGTTGACCACTTGGTATTGAGTAACTGATAGAGGGCTCATCTCTGGGGAAGAATAATTCTCCAGCACTCATCATGCTATTTTTAAAACATGTTTTTACATAAGCGTACAAAGCAATGTGTCTTTTAAAGAGATTTATTTTATTTGTGTGTGTGGTCTGTGCTTGTGTATGCATGCACGCACACGCGCACATGTGTGTGTGTGTGTGTGTGTGTGTGTGTGTGTGTGTGCACGCGCGCGCACGTGCAGGCAGACCCATGGAGCCCTAAAGCAGATGTTGGATCCCTTGGAGTTGAAGTTATAGGCAGTTGTGAGTCACCCAATGTTGGTGCTGGGATCCAAGCTCCAGTCTTCTGATAGAGCAGTAAGTGCTCTTAACCACTGAGTCACCTCTTCAGTCCCAGCAGTGAGTTTAAGCATGGCATTTTCATACACAGGTGTTGCTATTCTTTGTCTCCCCCACTACCTGCTCTGTGCCTCTCCCCTACTCCTCTTAGCTCCACTTCTAATTCTGCTTCTTTTGCTAGTTCCTCTGCATCTGAGTTCACTTCCTCCTCTGAGATCTGGGCCCTTCAGAGTTATCAGTGAGGCTTAAAATCAACTTGTCCCAATCTCCACTACATGATTTTCTTAATGGAATCTATAATGAAAAATCCTTTCCAGAAGGTTTTTAATTTACTTTGCCTGGATCCATCCAAGAACTCACTTTTCTATGGCAGCTACTGCCTTTGAAATGTGTTTCTTCAAAACAACGACACTTGAAAGTCCCATTGCTCCTTGATCTATTAGCTGCAGAATGGATGTTATTTTGGCAGACATAAAGATAACATTAATCTTGTAAATACCCATCAGAGATCTTTGATGATGAGGGACATTGCCAATGAATGGGAATCTTTTATTCTGAACAGTGGATCTCAACACTGGGCTAAAATATTCAGGAACCTGTATTGCAGATGGGTATGCTGTGATCAGTATTTGTTGTTCCATTTACAGAGCATGTGTAGAGTGATTCTGATTTTTAATGACCCATGACTTTTCAGAATGCTAAATAAGCGTGCACAATAGCTTAAAGCCACCAACATTAGGCCCTAATAGTCAGCCTGCTTCCTGAATGTTTGAAACCAGGAATTGACTTTTCCTCTCTAGACATGACAGTCTTAGTTTCATTTCTGTTGCTGTGATGATAAAATGTTCTGACAACAAACACATTAAGGGAGAACTAAGTTTATTTGGTTTACAATTTCAAGTTACAGTCAATCAGGAACTAGAAACAAGTCACATCATATCTATGGTCAAGAGTAGGAAGAAATAAAGGCATGCATCCCAGCTTGCCTGCTTATTCACTTCCAAGTCTCTTGATTCTCTTTTATACTTCTCCAGAACCCCTGCATAGGGAATGGTGCCACCCATAATGAGCTGGGTCTTCTTTATATCAATGAATGATTAAGACAGTTTCCCACAGACCTGCCTACAGGTCAACTTGACCGTAGGTTGAGCTAAGTTGACATTTGAAACTAAGCAGCACACAGTCTTAGATAGCACAGTCTTTCAACAGAAACTGCTTTTTTGACACTGACCACAGTAGAGGCACCATCATTAGTGATCATAGCAAGACATCTGGATAACTTGCTGCAGCTTCTCTGTTACCACCTGTAGCTTCTTGCACTTTGTTGCACAGGCGGTGTGTCTCCTTAAACCTCTCGAGCCAACCTCTGTTAGGTCCAAACTTTTCTTCTGTAGCTTCTTTGCTTCTCACGGTCTTCATAGAATGAATTGTAAAAGGTTGGAGCTTTGCTCTGGATAAGGGTTTGGCTTAATGGATGCTGTGACTGATTTGGTCGTCAGTCTAGACGACCACAGCCATATCCACACCAGCAGTAAGTCTGTTTTACTTTTCCACTTGTGTGTCCACTGGAGCTACACTTTTCATTGTTTGTTCTCACAATATGGCCATCCATTTGGTGCAAGAAGCAGACCATTTGCTGACCTTGGCTTTACACTCACTTCCCCTCATGGGTGTAACCATTTCTAGCTGTTGATTTAAAGTGAGAGACACACAACTCTTCCCTTTATTTGACCTCTTAGGGGCCATTATAGGTTCATTGGCCCACTTTCAATATTATGATATCTGGAGGAATAGAAAGTTCCCTCTAGAGTCAGAGAGAAGGGGTGGTCAGCCAGTGGAGCATGGACATCTATCAGTTTCACACATGGGCACAGATTGGCACAGTCTCTGGCAGCCCCCAAAATGATCACTAATAATGTGAAAGACTACTGACCTCAGGATATCCTGAGGACACCGTAAAAGTTGAAAATATTATAAGCTTACTGAAATTCAGTGTAGAGACGTGAAGTAGACATGAAGTTCGAGAGAACGGTGCTGATAGACTTAATGGATGCAGGGAGGCCACAAGCAGTCACCTCGTAAGGCCATGAAGTTGAAGAAGATGATATGCCTGTAATGGCTTTGGGTGGTAAAGTGGGACAAAGGCTGTGTTGAGAGAGTGGGGTCTCCTGGCCTAGGAAACAAGAGGGAAATGGAGTTAAAGGATTAATGTTTCTCTGAGCTTATTTTTAATCACAGGTTCATCTTTGCCTTCATGCATGTGGGATATTCATAAGTGAATAGTGGCAACTCTCTCATGCACTGTTTGAGTAATCAGCCTAGAGTGCACATCCCAGTAATGGTGGAGCAGAAGCCTTGTAATTCTGTGTGAAATATGGACCGATGGTTATGAGTATTATAGAACTAATCTGGATTCTTTGTAGAAATGGAACGCTTGTGTGTACGTGTGTGTGTGTGAAAATATGTGCAACAGGATCTAAGACATATTATACTGATCATAAAATTGGCTCACGTGATGCAAGCTGGAGAAGCAGGAAATGCAGTCATTCTACTTAAGTTTGGAGGTCTGAGGATCAGGACGCTGGCCATGCAACCCTGATCTGAATCCAAAGACTTGAGGCCAGAGCATTTCTGGACAGAAAAGGAGAAGGTGCTCTCCCAGCTCCAACAGAGACAGCAAGCTCTCTCTTCCTCTGCCCTGTTGTTCATTTGTATCTTGGGCCGTTGCTGTCCACGCACCTAGGGGAGAGCCATCTACTCAATCTGTTCGTGGGTTTAAATGGTAATTTTTTTTTACTGGAATCATCTCTCAGAGAAGTCCTTCTATCTGCTCTCCAGCCTTACTCAAAAGCAGTAAAGGATCTACATGAAATCTACATTCTCACCACATTAGAAGTTAGTGTGGATCTGAATTGTTAGAGTTGGAGCGTCAACGCATCTTGTACCTGTTTCTTTGTCTGTGTAAAATAATGGGTAAGAGAAGTGTTTTTCTCAAAAGACACATACTCCGGAAGGGAAGAAAGCCATTATTCCTAGACCTAATTTTTGAGTGCACTGCCTATGACTGTTTCCCATTCTTCCTTGGGTTGTGACGCCAATGCCCAGAGTGTTTACAATCCTGTGCCTTGCCCTAGCCACATGCTGAATCTGTTAGACTGCAGCTCATGAATATGCTGTGCTTAGGAGACATTTGTAAGCAGCTTACAAAGTTTATTACCTACGTATATTTGTTATATTTTCAAGTTTATGCTTCACAGAGATGGAAAGCAGATTATGACTCTTAAGGCCCATCAGAGTAATTATGGTCAGGAGTTTTAGAGCCCTGTCTGCATCATCAAGCATGTTCCTAATGAGAGACACAGATTTTATTCAGCTTCTTTGCTTTTACAAAATACATGTTTTTGATGAAAAGATATTTCACGGTCTAAAGCCTTCTGTGCTTTAGACTAGCTTTAAACATAATTAGCCCCTTCAAAACCAGTGTCAGCTGTGTCACGGAGGGCTCTTCCCAGCAAACTTTCCCATTTGGATGAAATATGGGATGTGTATGGCACATTCTGCAGTGACAAAGAGAAGATAAAGGCTCAATTCTGGAAGCAGGATTCCTGGAATGTGTGAGTCTGGGACTCAGGGGGTTTGGTGCGTGCCTCATTGTCAGACAGATGTTGCTTCTTAGGCGGACTGCAATCAAAGCCTGGGACTTTGCTGAAAAATCTTTGTAATAAAGCAGAATTCGATGAGCGGCATGGGCCCCACACACCACGGGAATCTGGAAGCCGTCTTTCGAACAGCTTTCCGCTGATAAGCTACCTCATGTTTCTAAAGTTCCCATAGTGAGGAAAACACTCAAGTGTGTAGTCTAGCTGAAGCCCGTGGGGGTGGGGTCTGCAATTCTACTTCCTGCTTGGGCAGACCCTCCCCCGTCTCACTCACATCTGTCACTTTATAAGGATCGGCTCCATTTCAGCCTGGTCCTGTTTGCTAGCCTGAGAATCTGCTGTGTTCTTCAGGTCGGCCTTTTTTTCCACTGTTTCTCTGCCCAGAGCATGCTCTGTTTTCTCCTTAGATGGCCTTCAACCGATGTCCTTCAGGTAAAAGAGCCCAGACTTGTGGAGTGGTGTACTGCAAACTTTGTTGAGGCTAGACACGTTCCCAGATGATGGGCATCTCAGTGTGAGTAAAACTTTATTCTCTCCCTTGAGCTAGTAAAGCTCTGCTGAGATTCAAAGACCTTTGTCCACCGTGGCCCTTGGGAATCCAACTCTTCCTTAAGTTTCAACAGTAGTTATTTTTTTCAATGTTCGACTTGCTAACTGATTATTTTAGAGTCCACCAGACAATCCTCAACACAGTGACATGGTGTTTTGGCTATTGGTTCTATGAACCAAGACAAGTATATTCCCTACTGTTCAATTATTTACTGAAGATTTTTCTAAAAGGGTTATTCTTTTCAAATAAATTAAAAGGGATGATATTATTACTGTTTACCACATAAAGTCAACATTATTTTCCTTCATTAAAAAGTATTCATGGTTAAAGAAAATTATGAAATCAAAACAATGTTATTAAATTTTAGTGGGAAACAAATGTTTCTAGCAGTCTTCTTCATTAGGGCTTCAAATTAGAAACAACTTGCTATGCAGAGAAGAGTACAATAGATAAATAAATTGTGGTATATCCATACAATGAGGTATTACATAGCAGTAAAATAAGAAGAACAGACTATCATAATAACTAAATGCATCTTAAAGACATAAGCAATGAAAGGAACAAGACTATGTACTCCTTCTCTTTGTATAAAAATGGAGAATAAGAAAAGCTCACTTATGAAAATAGAAAGCCAAGAAAATAATAAGAACCAAAAATGGGTCTTAGTTGGGGCACAAGAGTACTGCTTGATAGAAATATTCTATATTTAAATTTGTATAATGGCTACATAAATCCATCCATTTACTTATGAAAACACAAGTGGCGAATTCTTGCACTAATGCTAGATTAGTACAAGTTTTCCATACTACATGTCAAAAATGAAATCCAGCGGCATATGATGAAATCTTAGGTGAAGATTCCTAACTTGAATGTCTTTGAATCTGAGATCTGCTCTCTCTAAAAATGAGGATAGTAAAGGCTAGTTATGAATGAGTTCACCCCAAACTGAGAATCATTCCTTGGGATTCAGCAGAAGAGAAACGGGGTGTCTTCCTGATTGTGTAGATGTAGCATCGCTTCGGCATGCTACCCAACTTTACCAGATAGTCCATCATGACAAGCAGTTCAGGTCTGGGGGAAATTACTGCAGTGGTTTTCCATTTTGTTGTTGTTTTGTTTATGATTAGCTCCAGTCTCTTGACATCTTTGGGAAGTCCCAAGGTGTAAAGGTCTTTAGTGATGTTCCCAGCTAATAACTTGTAATCCTTCCAACAACCTTGATTTCTTGGGTGGGAAAAAAATGCTTGAAACACCCTGATGGTTCATTCTCCCTGCTACATTATTCTTTAGCCATAGGCATGGCACCTCCCACTTAGTATAATAGACGAGAGAAGGTCCCATGAACAGCTTCTGTAGAAGCTGCTGAACTCTATACTCTAGGGAGTTGCAAGTGGTCTAGGGCACTGTTTCCTAACTACACCACTCACTTTCCATTGAAATCTTAAGTCTCTAAGTTGATAATGAAATCTAATGATACTTGCCACAGAAAAATGGAAGACATACACATGCTGCATTGGGTAGTTTATTTCCATTCATTTCACTGCATAGAAGTTTGAGCTTCTTCACACTCTCCATGCATCTGTTTTATGCCATGTCCAGAGGCCTAGCATTGCCTGTGCGCCTCTGAGAGATGCAAGCTTGAGAAATGTCAGGCACAGGAAAGCATGACCTGGCTTTACCTTTATCTTCACTTGTCCCACAGAGCCACCATCTTCCCCAGTCCTGGAACCTGACCTGTGACCTGCTCTAAAAGTGGGGAATGAGGGCACATGAACTCACTCTCTTTTAAACTGAATTTTATACTCCTCCAAAGTTCACTTTTTCTTGATACTAAGATGCCATTGATGTAAAACAACACTAGCTCACAGATGTTATAGCTTTATATTGTAGACAAAGTGACAGAATAAAGTTGTATTTAATATAAACTTCAGCATTCATTTGAAAATACATTTAGTTTAGATTTTATAAATGAGAACCCATGCAAAGAATCTTACAATGGATTCAAAAATATTATTTCTCTTGTAGAAAAATGCATTTTAATGGAAAATCTACTCCCACGATGGGGGTGCAATTATAAATGATATTTTCATTTGAGGGGGAGCCTTATCCCCCATGATACCACATGATGAGCCATGTTCTTTACTCTTTGAACCTCCCTTCCTGTAAAAGTGGTCTGGGGTGACTTACTTCATCATTTCCTGAGATTACCAGACTCATTAATCTCTTGAAACAAAATCATTGGAAGAACAGTTAAAAAGGACAAATATCCCTCTCAATACTTTATCGCCTAATTCAAGCAAAGTTATATCCTACTAAGTTTCTCTTTCTTTTTCCAAGTCTCACTGGGAAAGGAGTGTGTTGCAGAAGTTTATTTTTGGTTACATATAAAATAATTATTTTATGCACTGTTGGGTGAGAGGCTGTCTAGGGCATTTTGTGTTGTCTGCAGGTGTTGGATTTAAATGGGGGAAGTTGATTACTTATGATCTGCACCTGAGGAGTTCTGAAGGAATAAAAACACCTGCGCTGAGAGGCTCGGGTTCTACTATTGAGTACAGCACTGGCCATGACAGTGGCTCCCTCTGCTGAGGTCTGGCAGGGTTTCCACCAATGAATATGCCTCCATGTCGTCCTTGCTGAACACGCAGTGGGGCATACCAACGTGAGGCATGACATCATGTCAGCTGATTCAACATGGGGATAAGGAAGAAGAGAAAAAAAAAACTGCAGACAGCAGAGTCTGGTAAAGTACACTCAGGGAAGCTATCAGAGGATAGAGATTAAGGTATTAATTGAAGGCTCCTGAAGGAAGAGGAGAGAGAGAGAGATGAAATAAGCCTCTTTAATAGATGAAATAAGATGAAGAAAAAATTGTGAAAATTAAGTGAGAAAGAGAGCTCAAAAGTGAGAGTTGCAGAAGAGAGGCCTTTAAAGAAAGACATTTTCATCGTAGAAACAAAAAATTCAGCTGGGAGCAGGAAGGAAGCAAGGTTCTTACTGCTTTTTCTGATCATGGAGCCAACACTCCCTCCTGGCTGGTGGTAATGTACTGTTTCACAAACTGCGTTTGTTGATGGCTTTTGTATGTGTGAAGCCCATGTGGGTTTGTGTTTGAGGTCTATGAAAAAGGGTATATGTTTCCCCGTAGTGATGGTGAGAAAGAATGCCAAAATGCCAAGACTTTGCCAGATATTCTTCCCATGGGCCCAGGACCCCCTGCTGTGGAAGCAGGGGCTTGGGGCCTAAAAGCCGCTTAGTTAAGCTGAACTATTTTTTCTTTTTTGCAAACGTGTCTGCCAGCGGTTCTGACAAGACACATCTGCTAAGGCTGTGAGAACTCCACACCATGAGGCAATTCTTCCTGCAAACAGTGGCCAATTATTTTTCCAGCAAATCAGACTCCATCTTAAAACCTGGAAAGTGTTTCCTGAGAGTCAGTGCAAAGAAACAGATTTCCAGAACTGGCCAAGGTTGCATGTCCTGCTGGTAGCCGAACTTGGTACTGTAAGAGTCACCCGGCTGATGCTAGTTTTGAAGGCATGAGTGGTCTTTGGAGAGCAGCTGAGGCTTGGCACTGTAAGAGGCCAGGAGAGGACATTAGTGAAGTTGCAGCCTCATTAGCAGTTGAAGGCCCAGATTGAAGGGTCGTGCAGAGAAGTTGAGGCTTGGCACCATGAAAAGAGCCCAGGAGAGGCTATTGGTGAAAGTGCAGTCCAGTTGCAGCAAGGGACCCAGCAGTTTTTGAGATGCCAGTACCATAGGATGACCACTGAGAACAGCAGCGGCACTGTGAGCCAGCCAGACCCTATGTGTGTGCTGCAGAGGGCAGAGCAGAGAAGTGATCCAAGCCCTTGGGAGGAGCCCAGAAATCGTGAGTGAATTCCAGGTAATCAGACATTGATAATTTTTTTTTTTCTGCTCTCCAAAGACATTGTGAAAAGCCTGATGGATGTTTGGTTTCATTTGGTCCTATGCATTAGTACCCTTGTGATTTTTCCTTTTGTACATAGTTTTGCTGGTGTAGTGTTAAATTGTGTTGTAAAGCTAATTCATTTTTTTTTTTTAATACAGAAAAGGGGGAATTGTTGCAGATGTTTTTAGTTATTTATAAAATAATTGTTTTATGCACTGTTGGGTGAGAGGCTGTCTAGGGCATTTTGCATTGTCTGCAGGTGTTGGATTTATGTGGTGGAAGTTGATTACTTATGATCCGCTCCTGAGGAGTTCTGAAAGAATAAAAACACCTGAGCTGAGAGGCTCAAGGTTCTACTGTCAAGTCCAGTGCTGGCTATGACAGTGGTTCCTTTGCTGAGGTCCTTGTCCCTCTTGGTGAGCCACCACAGCAATTTAACAACTACAGGAGTGCTTGTGATGAACATCTTTATAAAGACCATAGGTTAGAAAATGGCACTTGGAAAATAAATGGTCACTGAGGATATTACGGAAGCATCTTCTAAAGCAACCGATGTTCATCAAATTCCCTACTCCTTGTTTTTATGCCATATCATAAATAAGTGATTTGGAGAGAGTCAGATCAGGGCAAAAGTGAATCCTAAGAGCTAGAAACAAATATAGATTTAATTATTTCTTTATAAAGGGTGTCAGCTAGGCCATTTATAGTGAAATGAGATTTAAATGAGACAATGTCTTTGGGGCACTGAGCTGTGTGGTTGTGATATTAGTGGATGTGTCCAGTATTCCTACACATGAAGTCACAAGTTATTCTGCTGGCACCATAGACACAGAAAGACTAAAATATTTGTTCTTCCAGACATTTTGTTTAGAATATAGAGGTGTATTGAAGTTTTATAACTTATCAAGGAAAAAAGAAACACTATTTTTAAATGTTATTTAAGATGAATATCTATATTGTACATGTGCAAACTCAAAAATAAGAGCTGATCTCAGTGTGGCAGTGGCCAGGCGCTTTCAGGTAGGAACAGAAACCAGCATCCCTGTTAATGTGCTCAGGAAGTTCAGACCATTGCCACATCAGCACCTCACATTCAAGAACCACAGAGGTTTTATTTTGAGACAGGGTCTTAGGTAGTTCAAGCTGACCTGAATCAGATGTAGCCAAGGGTGACCTTGAACCCTGCCTCCATTTCTCAAATGTTGGAGATACAGGCATGTGGCTTTAGTCAGTACAAGGTTCTGTGTAGGGGGTCTTATGTGTGTAGATATTCATGTATGTGTGTATGTACACATGCAAGTGTGTATGTGTGTGTGTGTGTGTTTGCACACACACACATCCATGGGTATGTATATGCACACACATGGAGGCCAGAGAGCAACCTTGGGTATCATCTTCTGGAGCAAAATGTCCTTTCAGACAGGGTCTTTCTTTGCCTGGTGTTTACCAATTAGGCTAGACTACCTGGCTAGGTGATTCCCGGAGATCTCCTTGTGTCTACCTCCCTTACCCAGGATGACCAGCACAGGCTGCCATGTCCAGCCTTGCTATGAGGGTTCTGGGGAATGAGCGCGGGTCCTCCGGCTTATGGTAAGTGCTTTATTGACTCAGTTATCCCCTGCAGCCAGCCCTGATCTTTTAATTTTAGAAGTTAATTCCCTTTCCACTTTAGAAAAATTACATCTCCCCTCAATGTTCAATGAGGTGATAACAAGTTATACCCACTGGAAGTGGAAAATATCAAAAGCCAGAACTGTATTTAATACACCTGACCAGCCAAGTTTCACAGCCTAGCCAGTCCTACCCAAATGTGCTCAGAAGAGCTATATTATCTCATAGTTGAACAGAATTATTTATTTATTTATTTATTTATTTATTTATTTATTTATTTATTTATTTATATGCAGATCTTGTAAGATAACCACAGCTATGGTGGGTTCGTGAGTGTAACAACCTCGTCATGTCAAAAAGACATTATCTTATAGCAGACTTCGCTATCCTCTGGCTGCTAGACTCTCTGTACCCCATATTTTAAAATTAAGTGTCTAATATCCCATGTTCTTTATTGAATGTCTGTATTAAAAAATAAGTTCTGGCACCACAGGATACTGCTAGAATATGGGTGATTTCTCCTAGTCACCCCATGGCTGACCAGCAGTTGTCCCTCCGTGTTGCTTTCCAGCATTGCGGAAAGAGGATTTACTGAATATTCTTAGCTTTAGAAACAAATAAAATCTAAGTACGTTTTCTATTGAGTATATTTTTTTTGTGCCATCACAAAGTTGAAAATCCTAAGGCAGTTCATTCTAAGCTAGAGTTTTTTTTTCCCCCCATACAAATCTCTTGCCTATCGATTGGATAATGTTGAGCTCTCAAAATAAATATAATGCTTGAAGAAGGGGCCTGTGAGTTACCAGGATCTTGTCAGTTCCTTTGGAAGGAGGGAGCTTACCTGCTGGAGGAACTGAAGTGGGAACTCCAGTAAGACGCAGAGGGAAGCAGTGCTGGACCAAGGCGTGCAGGGAGGCTGTGCTCTAGACACAGTAGGCGTCCCACGGACAGCAGATGTACTGTATGAAGAGCGACGATGGCTCCAGTGCATAGGGAACATCAAGGAAGCAGGGTGGGGGGGAAGAGAGAATGTAAGAGCCAGGGGTTAGGGAGGGCTGCTGAAAAATAGTGTCTTTTGGATATGACAGAGCTGCTGTACTCATGAGCTCAGAAAAGCTATGGTTGCCTGCAGAAGACCTTCCCAAGATCAAGGCAATTACCATTCTAGCGTGGATGGAGGAGGGACTCACAACACCCTACCCCTAAGTGAAGAACGATTGGCAATTGATGGTTGTTAGGGGAGGGCGTGTCATTTTTCTCCAGGGGTGTGACCATGATAGGTCATCCATGCCCCAGTGGATGGCCACACACTTAGGTCTGTACATTCAACACTAACTAGACTCTAGGTTACATTTTTTTTTAAAAGCTGACCATCACCATTTTGCTCTTGTTCACCCTGTCCACATCTTATGTACATTAAAAAATATGCAAAGTATGAGACAACTATGCTAGAAGCAGTCATTCTCTAATTGTTCTTCAGCACTCCTGATTTGTGGCCTCGGAGCTGGCAGACTTAGGCAAACACTGGTGTGCCTCGGAGCCTTTGTGTTAAAATCCGCTTGGAAACCCTGTGTTCTCTGTTAGTGACAATTTGTTCCCAACTGTCTGCAGTGTGGTCGTTCTTCAGACATGCCTCATTTCAGCTTTATGGGAGCTCTAACTATCCCTCAAAAGAACACATTAAAAACACACTTGTAGCAGGCAAATGAAAAACAAAATCCCCATTTGCGTTTAGTAGCCTTAGAAGAAATGACAGAAATAAAGCTCCCTGTGTAGAACTCCATTCTCAGAGTTGCTTACTGTATAATTACCACCAGGAAAACATGAAATAGGAGCAGGGTGACCACCTGGTAAACACCAGAACAGCGCTTGTCAGTGGGCTCTGCTGTAGACGTCCTTGATTCTCACAACATGCAGAGACAGCTATTGACATCTGGCCAGCAGAGACCAAGGATGCTGTTATAAATCCGTCAAAACAGCCCGTCGTTATACAGAATCACGTCACTCTAGAGACATCAGTGTCGCTGAGGGCAGGGGTCACCGCAGCAGTCTTTATCTGGATGCAGTGCCTTTGACTATGGAGCTCAGCTTTCCTGCTAGCTAGTGCAGAAAACTGACTTCATTCCTATATCATCTTCCGTTTCTAAGAGGGGATGTGAAGCTGGGAGGCCAGAACATGACACACTCGAGAAAAGAAAGTAGAGGATGAAAATTAATTACGCACAGTCTCTTCTGCCAGGCACTTATGACTTTACATGGTTTAATTCATCCAATGTTAAGTACAACTCAGTGAAGCACCTGCTCCATAAGGCGCAGTCAGATTCAGAATGTCATCGAAGTCATGGAGTTAGCATGGCTCCTGAGCCGGGACTCATGTGGCTGTGCTGTTTTGTAGAAGGAAGTAGAAGAGACAAAGCAGCCTCTCTGGTGCTTTATGTCTACAGTCAGGGCACAGCACATCACAAGGTTTCCTATGCCCACTTCCCCGCCCATTGGCTGGACATGGTCACTTATGCTTTTGGTTAGCATCTGAGTTGCCACTGATTCTGAGTGCTATGTAACTTAGTACTGGTACAAGTTTGACTCTGAGATTTTTAAGATGTGCTATTTATATATCAGTAAGAAAGAAACAAAACTTTTGCTTTGATTTATAAGACAGTTTGTAATTTTATTTATAGCATATGACATATAATATAATACATACTATACGCCACACATCTAGTAGAATAGTGCATGTAATAACTGGCTACTCTGCATGACATGAGGTTGTGTTTTACAGATCCCAATCTGTCATGAGATCAGCCCCAGGGGCCAGGAAATACAATGAAAACGTTTAAAACCATTGTGTAATTAGATGCCAGTTTAAATCCATAGTGCATGTCTAAAATAGTAAGTGATAGCGTTAGGCCATATTGAGCTAGGGAATTGAGACTCTTACGGACTTATGGGAAGGAAAACTCTTTTCTGGTAGAGGAAACTCATTCTAAAAGGTAGAATTTTATCCAAAATCATTGTTTATACAGTTGTGGTTACCTGCATCAGACCTGCACAAGATCATGCCAGTTAAAAATTTCAGTGTGGAAGAGGAGGAGGGGGGAGGGGGAGGGGGAGGGGGAGGGGGGGAGGAGGAGGAGGAGGAGGAGGAGGAGGAGGAGGAGGAGGAGTGGCTTCTGAGGCTTCATCCCTAACTGAACACAGTTGATGGCCTCTGAAGGAGAGCTTTTTTTTTTTTTTGGAATGGGGAGGTAGCAGCCTGGATCCTAGTAAGTCAACCATATTCCGGAGGATGACCCCATACCTGTGCATATATTTGACTCAGTGGGTTAAAACTGATAACATGATAGTAAAAATAAAAACTAAAAAAGAGGACATTATGTCAGGAGGGAGATGTGTTTAGAGGTCTCAGGATTGGAAGGGGAAGTGGAAGATGGGCCCAGTCAAGATACATGTATATAAGTTTCAAAGAATAAATAAAAATATTAAAAGTTAATGTTTATGGTTATATAACCAATATCAGAGCAGTTGACTTCATTTATTTTTTACAATTAAGTTCTAGGCCAGTTCTCAACAAAGCAGGTTATGAAATGTGTTATCTGAACCAGTAGTAGAATGACTTTTGGACTTTTGTAGGATTTTTCCCCCTTTTTTTTAAAGAATTTTTTCTATGTAAGGATGTTCCTAGTTTCTTTTGTTTTCTTTCATTTTCTGTGTCTACAAAGAAGTAGACCATTGGGCTAAATTCAGGAATTACAGGACCTTGAAAAAGGATGTTGATTTTAAAGAAAAGATCTGGGGGCTCGTCAATGCTTTTAACTAAATGAGTAGCCAGTTTAAGCATTAAACTGTTACAGAAAGTGTGGCAGCACTCTGTGTGTCTGTGACAGTTGTCAGTGTGTTCCTTCATTGCATTGCTCAGCATTCCAGTTGGAAGTCGACCAAGTTCTCTGGCATGAAGACTTCATAATAACCATTTGAATTTTTGACCATGTCATTCTACTTTTTGAGATAATATCTTGAGAGGAGTCATTTGTTGGGTATCTACGTATTTTGTCCTTCTGTGGCAGATGCTTCTCTGGACATTGGCATGTGGGATGTTCCAGAACATAAATAGAACATGCAACAATTATTGACAGTTTTTTTTTTTTTTTGCAGGAAGAAATAATGACTGAGACAGCAAAGAGCTTCCTCCATTGGCATTTATATTCAAGCAGAAAGGGAGGTGGGCAGATAGCAAGTACAAGTATCGGGCATTGGTCTAGACTACACAGAAACATAGTGTGGTATGTGTGGATTTCTGAGAGATTACTTTAGAATTACTATAAACATCATCTCATCCAAACTACCAAGCTATAAACAGATCTGAATGATAAAAGGCACCAGACCTGGGAGGTCAGGAAATGACATTTCAGGAAGAGGAAGAGGAAACACTAATAAAAGACCTCAACATAAACTCATGAAGTTTCACAAGTTAAATATGTGTGATGTTCTGTGATGTGCATATACTTACATACACACACACATGAGCCATGCAATAGTTTGGTCAGTGACAGACTGCTTATGTGACAGTAGTCCCATAGGTTTATAGCAGTTTTCTATTGTTTAGTAATGATGTCATACCATCCCAATGTCATAAGGTCATAGCTGATGATGTTTGTATTGACCCGGGTATTATGAGATTTAACATACTGTCAGTCATATAAAAGTATTGCATGGATTGTACATAAAAATGTGTACAAACGAGAAAGAACCTGTGTCACTAGTGGAGGGTATTTGGGCAATGTTTAGTGTGATATTGGGGATTCATGACATCACCTTCCTTCCTTGTACTGCTAATAATGCCTGATTCTCGGTACTCACACCCTTACACAATTCCTTCACCTTTTTATTGGGGTTGGCCTAATGATTACTTCTAATGAATAGAGTATAAAACAATGTATGGAATTAGGTTTCTAAAAATGCTGTCTTCTTTCTTGCCATCTCTCCCTCACCAACTCTTTTGCTTGCCCTGATAAAGCAAGATGCCATAATATGATCTGTTCTGTGGGAACAGAATGCCCTATGACCAACAGTTAGTGAGAAAATTAAACTCTTATTCCAAAAAGCTTCAAGAAAGTAAATCTTGACAGCAAATGAGTTTAGTCTAGCCTGGATTCCTTACCCTCACACACACACACACACACACACACACACAAATAACCTAAAGGTTCATTATTTTAAGTCATGAAGTTTGGGGGGATGATTTTCGGTACAGCAATAGACAGATAGATGTTACACAGCACAGGGCATAGGAAGAGAATAGATGTGTGAAAGTGCTTCAGATGTAAAAGAGAAACCCAAATTTTTGCACCGGAGTAGAGCGGTGAGCAATAAGAAGTGGCGGGAAATCACACTGTCATTAGAAATGTGCCTTGAAGTGTATCTTCAAGGATTCTCATTCTAGCATTGCTTACAATAGCAACAATAGGGCTGGGGAGATGGCTCAGGGGATAAAGGAGACCTAGAGTTCAGATCCCCAGTACCCATGTAAAAAACTGGGAAGATATAGCAGCCAACTGCAGTCTTAGCACTCAGGAGGCAGGGAGAAGGGTCCCTGGGCCAAGCTGATTAGTTAGACTACCTGTTCTGTGAGCTCTGGGGTCACTTGAGAGGACCTCCCGATAAATAGTGGCCTAGGAATGCATTCAGAGTCAATGTTGGATCCACGTTCCCATTCACACACATGTGCACCTAAACGTTTACGTGAGCCTACACACAGGCGACCATAAACAGGATCATAAATACACACACATCCACATACCACCCCCCAGAGAGAGAGAGTGAGAGAGAGAGCGACAGACAGACAGACAAACCCAAAGAGACAGAGGGAGAGAGAGACAGACACACACTCACACACGGACACACACACACAGAAAGAGAGAGAAAGAGAGAGCTGTCACGGGCAAAATTAAGAGTTGCTTAAACAAATGGCTTATGCTGGAGCCAAAAAAATGTGTTCTGAAGGCCCTAAAAAATGTCATGTTGTTTAAAAATTAATGACAAGAAAGTATGTTTTGTTGGTAGATGAGCAGAATAAGGTTATAGGTTATGCATATATTTTATTTATACATCTATAGATATCTGCATGAAAATAGTGGTGGTATTTATTACCAAAATGTTGACCATGGTTGGCTCTTGAGAATATAACTGGAAGTCATATATATTCTCTTCTTTGTGCTCTTAAATATTTTGCAGTGATCATGTTGAAACGTAAAATCAATAAAAAATGCTGCAAACGAAGTGAGACTTTGATAACTATTTCCTCTGAAAGAATCCTGGGGAGTGGATGTGGTCCTATCGTTATGCCACTTACCTCTCATGACCTGACCCCAGGAGCCTGCAGAATTTGTGGTGACAAGAACCGTGCTGTGCTGCCCGAGAGCAGGAGCTGTGGACTCCTCTCTGAGGCATGCCTCCAGGAAGTGATAGTGACAGAATGGGCTTCTCTGGAATGCTTGTGCTTCCCAAGCAAGGGGGAGAAGTGTCAAAGCTGTCAGAAAAGCCTGGCCCTTTAATTAGTCCTAGTTTTAAGTGTTGATTCATAGGGTACCTTTTAAAAAAGAAAATCCTTTTTTTCTCTTGCTGAGGGTCTTAGTAAAGATTTATTTATTTAATCTTTGTGATATTATTTTCTAAAGGTGTCTTAGAAGCCTCTCTTCCTACAAGAAGTAAAACTTGATGAGTTCCTATTAATTTGAAAAAGTTTCTTTCTTTCTGTGTGTGTGTGTGTGTGTGTACTTATATACATACGTGTGTGTACATACATATGGACACCAGAAGTCAACCTTGTATATTTTCCTTAATTGCTCTCCAGGGTACTTTTTCTTAGATGAATCTCTACCTGAACCTGGAGATCACTAATATGGATGGACTGGCTGGCCAGGGAGGCCCAGAGACTCTCCTGTCTTTACCTCAGTGTTCAGATCACAGGTACACACCACTGCTCCCATTTTTTTTAACATGGGTGCTGGGAATCTGAACTCAGGTCTGTATGCCCTTATAGCAAGCATTTTACTGACCGAATGATCTCCCTAGTCCAAATTCTTTTTTTAAAATGATAGTAGAGTTTAGAGAGAAGAAAGTATTTCCTCAAAAATGAGAGCAGATTTCACTTGAACACAATAACCCACTTGCTGAACTCTTGATGGACCCTTAATACAATGGCTTTTAAAGATTAGCTAGGTCAAGTTTGTATTACATTATACAAAATTAACCTGCAGGAAACGAAATGTGTTTTCTATATATAGTTCAAGAGGAAGACATAATTCATTTTGAAAAAAAAATTCTGTCTAATAAGAAACAAAACTACAAATAATCCAGACTCAAATTCTTTTTTTGTACATCTAACTTCACATAGTTGTAGTTCTGTGGCCTCTGACCCACGGAAAGGTGAACATAAAGAAACACCCAAACTTTGAACATCAGCATTGAACTATTTTTTAACATTTATTTTTGAAAATAATTCTGCAGAATCCTTGTTAGAAGCCTGCTTTCTCCTTTGTAGACCAGGAAGATGCTCCAAGGACACTGTCAGGAGGGGACTTTGGCAAGTCTTCTGATCTCTACAAACCTCCTTCCCCAGTGTTTTTCACCAAGCTTATGATTGTTTTAAATGCCATGACTTTAGTAATCTCATGGTGGGAAAACATTGGCCAGAGCATCCTTAATATAAACCCAAAACTAAAACGAGAGGCACCATTGGCCTTTCAAGTTTCCTTTAGTTGTATTGTCTTCACCAACACAGAGATGGACGACTTTCAAGTCATCTGAATCAATATTCAGACAAGCAGTACCATATAAAGCTGCTGAGACACATGCTATCTGAGTAGCTATCTAGATCAGTGTGTGTGTGTGTGTGTGTATGTGTGTGCACAGACATATGAAGACATGCATGGGCAGGCCAGAGAACAACTTAAAAATACAGGATTCTTTGACACAGTGTCTTGCATTTTCCTGGAGCCAATTAACTAGGACAGAGGTGGCTTGTCTGGCCAGCAAACTCCAGGGAGCCTCCAGTCTCTGCCTCCCCAGAAATCTTTCTGCCCTTGGCTCCTATGCAGGTTCTGAGGATCAAACCCAGATCCCCATGTCTGCAATGCAAACACTTTGCTGACTGAACTACCTTCCAATCCTCTATTTGGAAGTGTTAACTTCCTGGATCTGCGTGGAATGGATAAATTACTTCTGTGGAAGGATGTTACCATGTGTCCCACATATGTACTGCAAGCGTCCAGACCTGCCCCAGAGTCCTGCTTTCTCTCCAAGGGCTCTTAGTTTAATATATGAAAGCTGTGACTAAATCCAGGCTTATATTATATTTGGAAAAATTAAAGTGTGTCATGATGGCTCTTATCACTTTGGATGCAGGACACTGCATTTTTATGTCCTTTTTAGTTTAGCATATCATGAGACAATTTCACTCACAAGGCTAGGGTGTTTTACACAACATAAAAACTCGGACTTCTCTATGACAGTCACAGGATATTCTTTTATATTTAGCCATTGGGAAATTACTATTTTAATAGAAATTCTTATAAACATGTAGGCACCTTCCTGCATTTTGAATTATCAAACTAATGCCAGGATTCCAGCATTAACTGGTGATTTATAAAATGACAGTAGTGACAATAATATGGCTTGGCACGTAAGGGCATCTTCCATCAAGTGTGGAGACCTGAGTTCATGTCTAGAACTCTCATGGTGGAAGGAGAGAACTGACTCCTGACCTCTGACCTCCACATGTCCAGTGTGGCGCACATACACAAAACACAAACAGATGTTAAAAAACCTAAACAAAGAATAATGGACAAGACATTGCTCGGCGGCACATCCTTGGCGTGGCTTCTCTCTCTCCCTCCCCCCTTCCTTTTCCCTCTCAATCATTGTCGTTTTCCCTGTCCGTAGATTATTGCCCCTTGTTCTCTGTTCTTTCCTGTCTTGAGCTCGCTATTGTGATTCATTTTCTGTTAGACTAGTTCCTCAAGAATTATCCTGAAGCTCAGTATTTGTCTGCTGCATTCTCAGAGTCCTTTGGAGCCGTGACAGATAAGGAATATATTGATTTTACAGTCATTTTGGTTAGTGAGCTGTGGAGGGAATTTCATTTTCCTGTAGCTTTGAAATATTGCAGATGGGGTGTCTGCTGGAGTCCTCTTGCCGGCGGCCACATTGCTATTGTCGTCGTTCTTTCTGTCTAGAAGGCAGCAACATTTTCTAATTTGTTTTTAGACCTTAAGAAAATCTGGTATACCACCATATATTATGCCCAGCAAAAATGTGTCTATATTCTCGTACTCAAAACCATTTGTGCTTGTTAATATCCTCTTCCTCCTTTTCTATCTTTTGTCTTGAGACAAAGTTTTGCTGCGTAGCCCTGGGTGATTTGGTACCTGGTAATCACATGTATTCCAGACTGTCCTGGAAACTTGCAGCAATCCTGCCTCAGTCTCTCCAGATCGAGGGTTACGGGCTGAGTCACTGTGCTCCTTTGAACGTACGGGTTTCCTGGTAAAATAGTTTACTTCTGTGAACAGTTTAAATACTATGCTTCCTACTGTTGTTCATGATGTGTATATATATATATATATATATATATATATATATATGTGTGTGTGTGTGTGTGTGTGTGCGTGTGTGCGTGTGTGTGTGTGTGTGCGTGTGTGTGTGTGCGTATATGTATAGTACAGGCACTGAACCCAAGACCGTCTGCACACTAGGCAAATTCTTTACCTCTGAGCTACATGATCAGCCTCCCTATATTTTCCTTGATAGTTTCTCTCTGCATCTTTTTCACCTGTTTATTATCCAAAGTTCAAGTCTTAGAACAGCTGTCTCTTAACTTTCCTTTCAAAATCAAGTTTCTTGCTTGTTTCAGGAAGTTGTTTTTATCTCAATACGCCTTACGTACTTTTCCTGCTTTGTTATTTCTGCCTTCTCCAGCAACTTCATCTCATTGGGACCAATTCAGTTTGTTTGTTCATTTGTTTTGTTTGTTTGTTGTTGTTTGTCTCTGTGGCTGCCAAATTTCCCCCACTGTGTGATCTTCACTTAATAATCCAGGTTCTGGTCCAACTGAAAAGACTCAATTTCACAGGAAGAGGCCTTGCGGTAAGGTGACAGTGTGGCTGAACCAATACAGGCATCATAAGAAGCCTACTTTCTCCATTTCCCAGGACTGGGATTAGAGAAGATTAGCACTGTTTATTGAATAAACAGGGGAACCAGGCACACAGGATCCCTGAATGTCTTCTTCTTACAGAGGGTCTTGAGATCTTTAAAGTCAGGTTCTTCTAATGCCGTGGTGTTAGCATTGTTGAGACTTCCTCATTCCTGCCATCAGTTCAACATCTGGTTCATAAAAGAAGGCATGCTAAGGAATTTCCAGTTACTTAAATAATGGACATTGCTGGTTTATTAAAATACCTTATTTCAAGTCAAAATACAGTCCATCTGTTTGTTGCCTTCAGCAGAAGTGGGTGGGAGTGGGGGCTGGAGTTACGCTAATGAAGCATGGAAGAAGTCAGACATTATTTATTCAGAATTCCTTTTTCTAAGACAAAACAACAACTCTAACAACAGCAACAAAGCCTGTCTCAGGGTAAGGATTTGTTTAGATATCATGATCTATATTTCAGGCAATATGCAAAAATCTCCTGGTATGGAATCCTCTGACTTATAAACCATTATCTGCAATCACGTTGCATTAACATGGTAACATGTTCACAGTGGGCACTCTTGAGACACTGTGGGATTCTAAAGGACTTACAGTACTGTTCAAGAAAGGCCAAATTATCTTTAGCACAAGTCCCACTGTTGTCGGACGTGACATTATTCAGACACTTTGAAAATGTAAACTCAAGAATGATTTCCATGGTAACGTTATGAACACCAGACTATTTGATGAATGAGAACACTTGACCAGACTAGTTGGAAGAATTTACAGGTTATTTCTATGTTAGGTCCAGAGGAGTTATTCTAAGCCTTATGTAACAGCATAGAGTATATTTTTGAAAGTTTTACAGTGTGATATTATATAACCTTCATCTTTTACAAAATTTCAGAAGGTTGAACGTGTACAGCATTTCCTACCCCATTCTGTTTATTCACTGATTCAAAGAACTTCCTAGGTATTCCTAGCAGAGACAGTATTTGAGACTGTAGTGTAAAGCTTGGAGTGTCCCTCTCAGTTTGCTCCTCTTGAGAGACTGTCAGGAGATAAAGTGTTAGCAACATGAACCTAGAACTTGACTTAGTGGCAATGAATTTAGACAATTTATTATGTCATATAAAATAAAATTTTGTTCCAAAGTATATACATAGTTAAATTCATAATTTCCTCATTTGTATGGCTTCAAGCAGAAAATACAAAGATTCTTGTTTCACAAAATATTATCTGTAGGTACATGGGCTTTCAACTGGAATATGTTTTTAAAAAAATGTTTTTTCTTCTTTGTTTTTGTACTTAGTTTAGAATATTGAGAAAGTATTTAAAATGAGTCTTGGATTTATAGCTAGATGGATAAGTGTGTTTCAGAATGTTTTATGAATATGTATCATAATAGAAACATAACATTTTTGTGATGATGATGTTCCAATATTTATTTTTATTCCAGATTTTTCTCTTGGATTCAAAACATAAGTTCAGCTATATATGTAACCCACTGGTAGAATGATTACCTAGCATTAAGGCAGCCCTAGGTTTAACCTCCAGAACTTCAAAGAATAGGAAATGAAAACCAAGAACAAAGTTGTATTAAACTGGAGAGATAGCTCAGCCAGTAAAATGTCCACTGTGCAAGCAAAAGGAACTGAGTTCAGATCCCCAGGCCTCCATGAAGGTCCACAAATGTAACCCTAGTTTTTCAGGGAAGGAGAAGACAGATGGATTCCCAGAGCTTGCTAATCAACCAATCTACCCAATTGGCAAACTCCAGGTTCAGTGAGAGACCCTGTCTAAAACACTAAAACTAAAACAAAAGCAAACAATTAGGGTTTGAAAGCAATATATGAAGATACCCAACATAAAGTCTAGCCTCCACACATGCAGATATGCACACACATGTGGCATATGTCCAGGATCAGACACTACATCCTGACAAAGTAAAAGTCATAAATTCAACAGTTTATTTTGCATCTTAATGAGGAGGTATAAAAGGTATCTTAAATATTGTATATCTAAGTAGAACCAAGTTTTCTACTAAGGTGTTCTCTTCCAAATAATGTCCATCTGGATGTTCACAATGTGATCTTGTTTGGAATAAGGACCTTTGAGTATAACATTAAGGTGAGGGTCTCACAATGAGAGTATCCTCAGTTAGAATGTGCACCAAACACAGGGACAAGCATCTTCTAAGAGACAGAGTGGAGGATACAAAGACAGGGGGAAAGACCACATGAAGATCAAAGTAAGCAATGGCTTGATGCTTCCACTAGTCAAGGGGCCCTAGAACCACCAGAATCTGGAAGAGAAGAGGTGTCTGCCCTAGAGTCTTTGGAGGAGATATGCTCTATCAACACCCTGGTATCAGACTTCTAGCCTCTACCACTGAAATAGTAAATTTCTAACACTTTCAAACATCCTGATGTCTTACATCAGCTGCAGAAAACTAATATACCACCGTCCTATGGACTTGCTCTATCACAGTCTCTAATGATAGCTCCATTCCCAGCATGGTGAATGCATCTAAGTCAGCTTTGAAGGACATTGGAATTTCAGTTGGCTACCTGGTCCTCTTGGCTTTACTTTACACAACTAGCCAGAATATAGCTACTTCTTAGCTGCACCCTCACTTTAACCCACATAGGCCCCAGCCATTCTCTTCCATGACCTCAATAGTAGTTTCCTGGTCACTTGTGTTTTCCTTACTTGTAGTGAATCCTTTATATGCATGCCAGGATTATGCTTTTGATGCATGCAAAGTCAAGCCACTGTGTGGCTCAATTTCTCTCAGAGGCAGAGGTCTGTCCTATATGGCCAAAGATCCCATTGGCCAGTCCAAGATCTGCCCCCTCCCAGTGAATGCTTAGCTTATTCCCCTCTACCCATAAACCCATACTCAAATGTCACATGGTGGGTACTTCCTCAGCTTTCCCTGTAATAACAGTCCCCATCAGTCAGGTGCAGGTACCTGAGTAAGAGATTGTGACTTGAAATTCTACAAGTTTATTGGCTACTCACCTCCGCCCTTTTCTACAGCCTTGGCTCTAAGCCTCAGCATAACAAGAGCTCTGGTTTGCTCAGCTGTTCATTTATATGCCTAGAACTGACACTGAGAAAGCATTCAGCAGTTGTTATTCAAAGAATTTATTGAATAAAGGCAACTCAGACCATACAATGAGACTCATTTGCAAATATTCCATTTTAACGTATTAGAAAAAAAAGTCATTCATTATTGTCTATATGAGTCTTTGTAACTTGATCAGGATCTTATTAGTAATTAAATTTTAAATTAATTGAAAAATATTTTGATGTTGCGGGTTCGTAGAAGCATATTTTGATTTAATGTCTGTATATCAAAAAGTCATCCAAGAACTCAAAAGAAGGAAAAAAAGAAAATTCAATCTCCTTCAGATTCTCAGTTTTAAGATTACTTTTCTATGAAGTCTTTGTTTTAAATGTTTTTTTTTTTTAAAATTAGCAATTAAATTGATCCAGTTAGCATACCAAGTCTGGTCTTTGCTCTGTCTTTTAATTTTTTACTTCAATAGAATTAAAAACATTTGTAACTTTTGGGGTCATGGATGTCAGCCACTTTGTCCTTTTCTTTCTTGGCTTGTTCTCCATCTCTCTTGCTCCAGGGTGGCGGCTACAGCCTCTGCTAAGGCTGACAGTGCCTAGCACACAAGTGATGGATTTGCGGCACAATTCAGGAGTCCCTTGCTTATCTTCTCAGTACACTGCCGTGTCTCCATTTGGTTGTGATATGGTTTTCCCCTGCCCAGGGGCCAATTTTCTCCATCCCTCCTCACAGTATCTGTTTCTCTTGCCTTCTAAGTATGTACAGAACAATGAAGCTCAGTTTCCAGAGCATCTGTACTTCCTTGGCAGCTTCAATTATTGCCTTCCAAATGGCCTCTTTCTTGATTTACAAGTAAGGGATTTTATATCTCTTTTGTAGCCAACTTTTATTAAATTTATCTTACAATTTAGACAATGACATTTAATGTATTGTGTGTGTATGTGTGCATGTGTGTGTATGCTTGTGCACATGTATGTGCCTGTGTGTGTGTGCATGTGTATATGTGCATATGTGTGTGCATGTTTGTATGCAATTGTATGTGTGTATGTGTGCATGTGTACTCATGTGTGTCTATGAATGAGTGGAGGTCAGAGGTAGGTTCTGTTTCTCTATTTGTTTTATATTTTGAGACAAGGTGTCTGATTGAACATGGAGCTTATCCACTGGCTAAACTAGCTGACTAGCCAGCTCCAAGGATCCTTCCATCTATAACTCCTCAGAGCTGAAATTAGAGATGGTACCACCAAACTCGCTATTTTCTGTGAGTGTAAGAGATCACAATTCAGGCTCTCACTCTTCTGTGGCAGGAACTTTACTGACTGATCTATTTCCCCATGCCCAATGTCTTTCCAAATCTCTGTTGCTGTGGCTAATCTCAAGACAATCCCCAAATTTGGGAATCTTAGTAATTTCACTATATACTGTGAATAGCAAGAATAATATAAAAACAGCCCGTTTCTGTTAGTACTTAATTATAATAATGTATAAGCTCTCTTACTACAACAATGAGAGTTCTCTCTAGGAATCAAGAAGTATGAGATATATTTCTGAAGCCAGAATCTCCTTAGTTGAACTTGGTAGTTACTTTCATCCATAATCTGATGTTTAACAGCTGTTTCTAAATGCTCAAAACCTTGGCCATTACAAGCCTGGCAATAAAGGCACACAAGGAGCAGGAATTCAGGGTGTTGGGTTTGGGGAGAAGATATAGCAGTGGCTACCACAGCTATCTTCGGACTGTGAGAGGCAGTGATGGCTGCTCCAGTCAGCTTTGGAAGGTAAAGATAGTGCAGGCATGTTTCGGGTTTCAGGCAAACTAAGGTGAGATTTATCTAGTAGCATTTCCAGCTGTGAAGGAAAGCGTTGGGTTTCCTGGATGATGCAAGTGCCCTGTTCTGGGCATTCATAGGATGCTGCAGAGGGATTCCTGGATTTCACTGGCAATTTGGTGTCAGATTTCATTCCTGTATCCTTTTTGGATTTGGAAATATGATTCCACATTCACAAAAAATACTTCCATCAATATCCAATAGTCTCATTTGCCACTGAAAGGACTTTTGTAGGATTCTTCCTGTCGTATCCTTAAGATCACACAATATTTCATCCTAGATGTTTCTGTGATGTTAGGAGAGATACCTGCTACCCTGTATGATCCTCCTTTATGAAGGATTCCCACTGCATCATCCTTCATAGGCTAGGATGGACAATGGATGCATAGTCTGTGTGGGACAGGAGACACCCTGCAGTGACAGACTATGGCTTCTGAATCCCTGCCTCTGGGGCTTTGCCACCCATGGGTCTGTGAGCCTCTTGTGAGAGCCTTCTGTGTCTTCTGGAAGAACAGCTTCTGGGGCTCTGGCTAGGCTTGGATTTCTCCGAATTTGTAACGTGCAATGGCAGGGCTTAGCATGCAGCACATGTTCAATAATTATTAAGTACTGTGTCATTTCAAGTGAAATGTAATATTGGGTGTTTTGACGGCTTGACACATTGCTTGCTCTGTTTTGAAGAAATGCTAACCCAGAAGAAGATCTGTACATATGCTAATGTTCCTTATCAGAAAGTTTTCTACTGTGTTCAAAGATGCGATGGTCTCTTTGTCTAAGAGTTTCCAACTTCCATTCTATTCTCATCTTCATTGTAGAATATTGATTCTAATGGTCACATGACAGTCCTAAAGCACCTTCATATAACACCAGCCCTACTTACAAGACATCTCTGACTTTGAAGATAGTCCTGTGGACATAAGATTCTCCTATTTGTTTTTTGTTTTTTTGTTTTTTTTTAAATAAGTTGACATAACCTAAATGAACTGTGCTTGGCTTGAACTAATCTATCCAGAATTTATTCTTCTGACCATTTAGAGATAACTGAATTATAAGAAAACCAAGGAATTTCAATTTTTTTTAATTTGTCACTTTTATTTATCACAAAATCCTTATTTTTACTTTTACTTTTCTTTGTAGGTCCAATACTAACATCAAATTGTTAACTCGATTACAAATTTGATTCTTAAAAAGTGTATTATTTTTATTTATTAGATTTGCTCTTGGACAGATTTGTATATATACATAGGTCGTGCTGACCACTCTTAACATCCCCCCTTCCACTGCTGTCTGCTTCCCTCCTTCCCACAAATCATTTTTCTTCCTTTGGTTTGTGACCCACTGAGTTTATCAGGGCCATCTATGTAAGAATCTGTTGGTGAGCTCAGGAGTGGGTATAGGACTAAAGACAGTGATTTCCCCCTTTCAGAATCTACTAGTAGCTAATGGCTCAGAAGTAATGTGTAAGACTCATGGGGGTCTTGGTCGGACCCAGTGCAGGGACCACAGTTGCTGTGAGTTACTTAGCACATTGGTTGTATCAGTTCTTTGTAAAGACCAAGTGGCTTCACTTAAAGAAGAGAATTGTTTGTGATGCTGTAAATAATCCCCCCAGATATTCAATTTAGTTTCTTTATTATGCTTCCTCTGCACATAGTACATTTTGAGTCTATAAACTTGCTTTTACTAACATAAAATGGGCTGTATTTTCTTACTTTAATGGGCTTTGTTGGGTTCTTATAATCTCTTAGGTCAAATGAAAATATTTCAAAATGTGGAAAGTCCTTAGTGTTCTAATAATGAAGATATCTATTTCACAAAGTACTGCCAAATATGGTTATTGACTTTCTATTTTCTGCTGGACGCACTGTTGGATATGCACGTCCCACCAAGTGGGGACAGAGTGACACAGCGAGTATGGGAGAGTCTATTGCTCCAGGCACACGATGGAGCTCTAGTCAGCTGAAGAGCGTCATGCCAATACGCTGATTTATACTGATTTAAAAATAAAAGCAACCAAGTATAATGAAATGCAAGTACCTAGGGCAAAGAGAAAAATAGTTTTCTTCTTAAGTGCTGCATTTGTTTTCAGCAATTTGTCTAAGTTGTTCCATTTCCACTGTAATTAAGGCCTGAGTTCCTCAGAAAGGCCATTGATCTAGGCTCTGCCATTTACAGTGGTATCATTTTTTACTACTTAACTGGCCATTAGGTCTCAGTTTTCCTCATCAATCAAGTGGGTAAACAGTGACCTCTATTTCACCAAATTGTGATGAGTGTGAAATGAATAAGGCTTTTGGCACACAGGAACCAGAGTGAATAACGCAAGCTGGTTCTAATGGATCTCCTGGCCAGCTGGTTACCTTCTCTTCTCCCTTCATTCTCCCCTTAATTCTACTTGGATAGATTGCTTTGTAAATTCAATAAAATTTAGTTTGTTGAGGTTTTATGGCATGTCTTGGTCTGCAACTCTACCCAAAAATATTATGCTGCTATCTTTTGGGTTGTTTTAAATTTAAGCCCCTAGTCAAACACCAGAAGCCCTTAACCCTGGGCATTAAATTTTTGTTGAATTGATTCTGGCATGGGGACCTCTGTGTAGTGAATTGAAATAGGAGTCTATTCATTTGGTAGTTAGTGGTTCTCCATAGCAACTCACAGGAAGACAGGTGCAGAGTTCAGAGTTCACAGAGCCCATGAGAAGGGAGTGTGGTAAAGAGAGAACTTCAGAGACAACTTCAAGAACTCACTTTGAACAATTTAGTTGCTCTTGATTTCAACTTTATCATCATAAAATAGCAGTAAAATAATACCCAATTTATCTACGAGTATCACTTTCATTGACTCTGTCCCATGATCTGCTTGTTTTTTGCTTTTTTTTTTTTTTTTTAGCTTATTTTGCTCATGAATCTGGGACATTTTTGAGAATGTGCCAAAAGTGGAAATTGGACAATTTTTATATTTTTTAAAACAGGGTCTCTCTATGTAGGCCAGACTGGCCTTGAACTCACAGAGATCTACCAGCTGCTACCTCCTGAATGCTGGAGTTAAATGTGTGTGCCACCATGCCTGGATAATTTTTACATTTTTATGGACCACAATTAATTTTCCAATATTGACAATTAATGTAGCCAACTCAAAATTACTTTCAGAAATAAAATTTTTTGAAGAAATAATAGATATGTATATATTAGAATAAAATTTAAGCAAATTTTACATCATTATCTGAATGCTTTTCTTGCACATATTTATGTAATTTGGCTTCATCTGCTCATGATCACATCTTTAGGTTTATCTATTTTTCTGTTCTAGTACTTGAATTTTTAAAAAGTGTATATTCTTTCAATGCATAGCCTCGTTTGACTTCTGTAGTGTTATAAAACACTCTGACCAAAACAACTTAAAGAAAGGACTGAATTCATCTTACAACTCTCAAGGTACAATCCATCATTGAGGGAAGTTAAATTAGAAACCTGGAGACAGAAACCATGAGGTTTTTGTTTGATGCCTTTTTCTCTGGCTTGCATAAGTTCATGATCAACTAGCCATTGTATACAGTCCAGGAAATGATACTACTCTCGGCACCCTGGGCCTTCTTATATCAATTTTCAATCAAGACAATCCCCTGCAGACAAGCCCACAGATCAACTTGTTGATGACAACTACTCATTTGAGAATCCTTTTCCAGACAATTCTGTGTGCTGTGTCAAGATGACAATTAATTCTAACTAAGGCAATATATTTTTTTCTATTTTTCGATAAAAGTTGAAACTTTTATCTTATTAATGGTGTGATTCATTAATATCATAATTTACTATTTTAGATAACTATGATCCACCAACACCTTAATTGACATTTAAAAAGCATTCTGCCCACAGTTGCTATAATACCCAGTGAACACACAGTGAATTCTATTAAAAGGGAACTATCTCCATGTCTAATTTTAATGTCAACATGTAAATATTTCTCCCTGAACATTTTTATACACTGTCACTTTACTTTAGTTAGAGCATCCATCTCAGTAAATATTCTAAGAAGATAAAACTCAGTCAATAAGTTCTCTATAACCTAAATTATTTATTTGTTCATTTTATTACAATTATTAATATGTAAAAATTCAAATTAATGAGACTCACTGATATTTCCTTGCATGCATACATTGTGATTTTAAGCTTTATCAAACTTAGATGTTTTAGGACTGAAGTCTTCTGCATTTCCTCCCATTGTGGTTTAGGTAATAACTTTATCGTGTTAAAAGTTACTCTGTCTGTAACAGGGCTGCTACACTTGTGACTGCTGCTCTCATGGCAGCTATGGTTACCTGAAAAAGACATGTAAAAACAAAAACAAAAAACAAAAAGCAAAAGATCAAGTCAGTCAGTATTTTAGTTTGGGGCTTGTGAGGCTTCATCCCTATTGGCAATTGCTGGCAGTGAGAGGAAGAGTTAGTTTTCCTCAGGAGTGTGGTCTGCGATTGGTTACCCAATGCTCTAGTGGCGACTCAACGCATCCTTAAAAAAAGATAGGAAGTTAGAAAGGGTGTGTTTGAAGGGTCTAGAAGGAGTAGGAGGGGACAGCGAGGCATGAATATGGTAACAATACATTGTATACATGAGTGAGACGCTCAAAGAAGAAATAAAAAAATGTATCAAGTTCTTCCTAGAAGTCACAGAGCTACAGAGCACGGTCAACCCTCCATTTCTAATTGGAAGCATTCTGCAAGTTCTCATGTTCTAACTCATTCAGTTCTCCCCAAATTTTATTGGGGCAAATCTCAATAGCTACTTTTCATTTGTTTTGTTTTTATAAACGTAATTCTGTAAATGCTGTAAGTTGAAGTTTTTCAGGGTGTCAGTCATTGAGGAATTTAGTAAATGTTTATGGCTCGTTTTTGAAATTTAGGAGCTTTTAAAGAAAATACTCACTGTATTCCTAAATATTTAGGTTAATATCAAAATACTTTTTTTCCCAAGATATTATTCCTTGGTTTAAAAGGCATGATATTGTTGTTTTTTAAAAAAAAGAAATGTATTTTATTATTTTGTTTTAGTCACCTATTTGTGTGAATGTTGTATACGTGCATGTTGGGGAGAATATTCACCCCATTTGAGCACTCATAGTGACCAGAGGTCAATGTCAGGTACATTACTCTGTTGCTCTCCACCTTATGTATTTATGTTTTTTGAGACAGGGTCTCTACTGAAACTTACCTTTGTGGCTAGTATGGCTGGCCCAGTGAGCCCCCAGGATCTACGCCACCCCTAGTGCTGTGGTTACAGATGTGTGTCATCATACCCTGCTTTTACAGATTCTGAAGTTCTGAACTCACATCTCCATGCTTGCTCAGCAAACACTTTTGCTACTAAACCATCTCCTCAGACACAAAACAAAAATATATTTTAAAGCTCAGCTTATTTATATTTCAAGATAAGTGGAGGGTGGGTTGCTTTTAGTGTGTACATAGAAAACATTTGACTATTTTGATGTCTGTCACTTCTGCTCCTGGAGCTAGAATACGGCAGCTTATTTGTATGCATCTAAAGTTTGTGTGCACCATGCCATCAATCCTTAACACATTTCTGCTCCATAGATTTCTTAATTTAATATTATCATTTCTTACCACCATGTCTTATATTACACTCCACTAAAGTTGCATGCACATTATCACCACAGGAAAAAAGTACTTGAAAATCTCTCCAATGTTGGGTTATTAAATTGAATTTACCATAACGTTCACAACAGCACTGGCTGCCTTGTCTTTGGGTCATTTTGCAAAACTTCCCACTCTGATTCTGTGACTTAGATGAAAAGAAAATTCAAACATTATTGAAACTACCACTGCTCATTTTCCATTTGAAGCCTCCAGACAGTGACTAACACAACTGCATTTCACAGCGTGCCAAGCTCTGCAATTATTGGAACCATCACATTAGCAGCTATTACTTTGCTATTCCTTTTTTTTTTTAATATGCAAAGAAAATCTGTTACTGAAAAACAAGTAACATTAACTTAGAAAGTGCTGTCCTTGCATTGAAATGAAGTCATGCTTCTCAGAGTGATGGATTCCAGCTCCGAAAATGCATTTACTTGATCATCATTTGGAGCAGTCATTTAAGTAAATGCTGTAAAGTAGATGGTGACATATTCTTGATAGATTTGAGTTTTGATGTTCGTATATGGCGCATGGTATTCCTGCTGTCCTTACGGCGGCTGGTGAGTATTGAAAAGCGTCTTGTACAAGTTGCATATTTGCCATAGATCTTTCATTCTCTTCTTCCTGTTTTTTTTTTCTATTTCTCCTTTCTTTTCATCTCTCCTTCACTGTGAACTTTCATATAAAATGGAAATTAAGTTTAATCCATTAAATATGTTTCCCTTTTTGAAATCCATTACTGTGTAAAGGGTTTAATGCAAAATGAAAAAGAAACTCAACCAATAAAATGAATGAGGGGGATATCTCCGCCACACTCGTTTATACCGTAAAGCATAAGGCAAAGCCACTGTAAGAGAGCAACTAATATGCCATGTGCACTCTATGGGAGGGGAGAACTGCCTCTGTTTTAAATTTTTTGTGTTTGCTCAAGCTACATTTCTATACATTGCCTGATGTCAACTGGCAGCCTAGTAGTTTCGTGTACTATGTGAGCTGCATCTTAACTGGTTGCCATGCCCAGTAGCTGGTGGAGGCAGTGGTAACTGATACTACTTCCTCACGTGGTCCTTTTCCAGTCTATGTTGTCTGAGCCTGCCTCATTGCAACAAAGAGTAACCTTGAGTGCCAGATCTCAGCTGTATTATTTCTGGGTGGGAGAAGTAAGGAGAGATGGGGTGTCACTGGTCGTCTTTCATATTTTAACACATGTTCAAGGGAGGATCCTTTTACTGCCAGACAAGATCATCGTGGTAGCTATAATATGAAATAGTTCTTCAAAATTAATAGAAGCTCATTTCAACCTGAACAACCTGAACAGCATGGGCAGATGTTTAACATGGCAGGACTTTGGAACAAGAGTTAACCAGAGCTGAAGTATCCAGCCAGGATATTTGGCTAGGGTACTAGGGTATGTTATAGAACATTATCCCTCATTTAAAAAAAAAAAAACTTACCAACTTCATCAGACCAACTGTACCTTTTTTTTGAAGAGACCATCTCAATCAGGGCTGTTGACTGTTGACATTCACTCAGGGAAGCAGGTGGTGGAGACTGTGAGGGCTTCATTGGACCCTCACCTATGATTATGGCTACTCTTTCTTGCAACTTATAGCAATTTGAATGCAATTCTGCCATAATTTCACATATACTGTGGTTTTGAGAGATGCTAGAGTGTATAGACTAGGGAAAATTAGCAGAAGGTGAACTCATGTATGTGACTATGGGGAAGCTAGCATTCATGCTGAGTAAGGCTTTCCAGTACAGCAGCTTTTGAGTTACCCAGGATCCTAGAAGCAGCCCCTAACCTGTGTTTTCTAAGTGAGCCTAACAACTCATTTGTTCCCTGGAGTAAATTTTGGTGGCGTTGTATTTTAGTTTGTGGTTGGGACCATATAAGGGGAGGGAATAGAAGTTTATATCTCCTCTGGGAAGGAATGTTCACCAAAGATAGACAGAGAAGTTGTGTTTGTCAAGTCCTTATGCCTAATGCCTTTCACCCCACTGTAACGACTATGCTATGCCAGAAACAGATGAATACTTACTGTCAGAATTTACTGAACAACAATAAATTCACAAGGCCCAGTAGTTTCAGTGGCAGCAATTTGTAGATAATCCTAGTGACCCTGATAATCTCACTGAGATGGATACAGGTTTTTTTTTAATTCCAATCTTAATTGTTACTATTTTCTCTCATATTGTACAACACACAGTAAACATATTTGCATGTGTGTTTGTAGTTTACAGAATACATACAAGTTAAAGAGGATATAAAAGAGTTTAAGACATTTCAGAAGGGGACTGATAGAAACTGAAGTAGATCATGTATTGATAAGATAGTGAACCCCAAACCAACAGGAAAGAAGCTACTGCCCAGGCTGTGGGAGTCATAGTCGAGAGCAAAGTGGCAGAGTTCTGAACCTACCCAAACAGTCACCAACTGGGGACCAAGTACACACAAAGCCTAGTTGGGACATGCTCATTCATGTCAGAGCAGGGCAGAGACTGATCTCAATACTATATCCACATCCAACTTCTAAAGGTCTTTTTATTCTAAGGAAAGTTGTGTGGTTCTTTCTTTCCTTTTTTTCTGTGAACAATGAAGTCAGGTTCTCCTCTGATTAATGGTTTAAATTTCACTTCACAGGTTTAATGATAGTTTTAACTAAGCATTTACAGATTTTTTTTTTTAAAGCTCAGAATGAAAAGGAATTTGTTTTCAATCATGGGCTTGAAAAAAAATATCATTCTAAAAAATAGAAATATGCTTGGATTTTGAGAAGTTCATCACAGTCTTTGCTTTTTCCTAGAAATGAAAGCAGAGTAAGGAAATAGAAGCTGACTTGAAACAGAAAGTTGTATTTTATAGTTGGGTGGATTCGAGAGAAAGTTGATTTCATGGCACTGTATTAATTTACTCGTATGCCATTTTCTAACTCTTGTATATATTTCAGGGTCTTGTATTTCTTTGACTAGGCTGTAAACACTTGGAAGGCTTTTTATTATGTTGATATTGCTCCATAAATTTTAGTATAGTTTCCATATTGATTTAGTCCTTGTATTTACTGTCAGGGCAGTCAATAAACCTTCTGAGTGCTTTTACCTGTAAACAGAATCCATTTATCTTTCCTCACTGAAGCCTCATCATATTTAAGGGTTAGTCCACAATCAGGAAAATGGACCAGAATTATGGTTCCTGAGCATATGGAACATGTCACGAGGCAGCAAAGCCTTTCCAATAAGAGAAATGAGGTTGGTAAGGCTCATTCTCCCATAACGCAGCTTCTTCTTAGGCAATTACTGTCGGAACCATGAAGTGTACAGTCTCTACTTTGCAGTGCAACGACCTTTTACAAATTCATAGACCCGTGTGATGCTAAGGTCAGGGTGGAGTGTGTCTAGTCCACGGAAACCTCTTCTTCCACTTCTCAGTATGTCCCATACGTCAACACCAGTTGAATTCTTTCATCAGAGTATAGTTTTGTTTCTTTGTTTGTGGATTTAAATAAAGGGACTCACCTGGTGTATTAGTTATTTCTCCTGTTGCTATAAGATACCTTGACAAAATAAAATAAGGGAGATATAATTTATTTTTGCTCATGATTAATAGACTCTGATAGTCTTAAAATTATTCATAACTTTACTTCAATTTTCCAAGGACTCATTTATTGTCACGAATACATTATTCATATTTATTTTGAGGCACTTGTCTAGAATTCCAATACTACGGTTACCTGAGGTTCTGCTTCTCCCCACCCCCACCCCCAGACACCTTGGGTGTTTGATTATAAGACATTACTTTTAATGTACATAATACTTTTAAATTTTGATTTCAAATATGTTATTTGTTGCATTGTGGAAGATCCGTAATATAGTGCATCTCTATAGAGAGGGTTTTCCTTTTTCTGGTAGGGAGGTAGTAAGTACTGGATGCCATTATCCATTCCACATACGAGTTGGATAAGGACTATATTGTAGTAGTTAGCCTACTGTGTGGGTTCAGCCAGGAAGACACTGAGGCATTTTCATAGGTGGAAGCCTTTCCAGAGCTTAGCAGAGGGAACCACTGTCCTGGCCAGTGCCATATACTTGATCAACAGTGGAACCCTGAGTGTCTGTGCTCAGATGTTTTATTGATTCAGAACTCCTTATGTGTTCTACTTATGATACCACATGAAGATCATAAGCAATTAAACAACCCTACAGAAATCCAATACCTGCAGACAATACAAAGCACCATGATCTCACCCAACAGTGCATAAAAACATTTTATACATCACTAAAAATAAACTTCTGCAGCATTTTATTTCCACCCTAATAAGACTAGTTTATCTAAGATATATTCTTCTGAACAAGAGGTTATCTTGTTGAATTCTGAACTACAATTCTAATCTTATGGCTATAAGACAGCAGAAAAAATTGTTACATTTACTGAATTTTAACTTAACTTTTGATATCATGCCATATAAAGATTCAGAACTCAACTATGTCCTGGGAGAGTATCCTAGCTTAATTTCTTTTGCTGTGGCAACATACCCTGACAAAAAGCAACTTATGAGAGATAGGGTTTATTCAGCTCACCATTCCAGATTACAATCCATCACTGCAGGAAGTCAAGGTAGGAACTTGAGCACCAAGTTTCATCCACAGCGAAGAGCAAAAAAGAATAAATGTATGCATGCTTACTTGCTCAACTAACTGTTTTCACTCTTACACAGTTCAGAACCCAGGCCATTAAATGATGTTGGTTACAGTGGGCTGGCTCTTCCCACATCAGTTAACATTTGTCATGAAGCAGTCACCCACAGAGATGCTCACAAGCCAACCTGATCTAGACAATCCCTCATTTAGACTCTTCTGGGGAGATTCTAGAGTGTGGAAGTTGATAATTAAAACTAAGCACCACAGATAGAAGCTGTCTCTGGGAGACCTACTACTTCTGTCTCTCAGGCCCATATAATTGTCAATGGTTGTACTGGTTCTCTGATCTTTTACCCATAGCAAATTGTGACTATTTGCCTCTCTCCTGGATACTGTGTGGAGTTCTTCCCTCTCTAGAAATGTAGCCTTTCCATTCTCCACTCACTCACCAAATCTCTGATGATTTTTATAGGACATATTTTGTATTGTTATTTTGATTTTCTAGGGGTGTTTTTGCTTCTGTAGAGGCATTGTTCTGCTGTAAATCAATATACACTAAACAAAAGTTAAGTGAATAAAGTAAAAACTTTAAGTCACAAACGTGATTTCAAAATCACTCTCAATTGGGAGCAAATCTTTATATTAACTTTTACTCAAGAAACAATAGAAAGTTACTATGTTCACATGTTTTGGTTTCATAAAACTTGGGAATGGAATTATTGCATGGATCTTAAATATCACCACTAATGGAGATCACCTGCCCCAGATCCAGTTACTAGGCTTCCTGCCTCTGGATCAGAAAATATAAAACCTTCCAGGAACAACAGAAGTTACCACTATAATACTCATGCAGTTAGTTTGAAAGAACTCAAATGTTTTTTGACTCTACTTTTCACACAGTGTGATGACTTAGTCTTTTGTGACTTATTATCTGGTTCAGCTATCTGAAACACAACATTACATATATATAAGTAAATACAGACTATTATAAGAAGTGACCAGAACTTTAGCATTTTTTTCTAGAGAGTGGTGGAATCCTCATCAGACTCATAGTACTGATTTTGATTGTGTGAAATATTAGTTTCCAGCTTCCTCAGCAGATCTGAACAGGATGGAGAAGAGTTTTGGGACACCACTAAAAGACCAATATAAATTATGTATGAACCTAGGAGGATAATTTCATTACAAAGAAATAAGGAATATTTTCAATAAAATGCTAGAAGAAAGTTTCCCAAAGAGATGCCAATACAGACAGTAAAGAGGCATAAAGAACAGAAAATAAACAAGACCAGAAAAGAAACCCTCTACTTCATATTATAGTTAAACACTAAAATTACAGAACAAAGAAAGAGCACTTAAAGCTGCAAGAGATTAAGGGCTAATTTACATATAGTGTCATGCCAATCAGAATAACAGCTGATTATTCAATAGAAAATTTAAAGTCCAGAAGGGTTTAGGCAAATGTATTATAAATTTTGAAAGACCACAGCCACCAACCCAGACTATTATACCCAGCAAAGCTACCTGTCGTAATTGAAGGAGAAACAAAATTTTTTTTATATAAAAGCAGGCTAGAGGAACTCATGATTAATAAGCGATATATATATATTTATATATATATATATATATATATAAAGGATGCTGAAAGGAATACCTCAAACTGAAGAAAAAGAAACATATCTAATAGATCAAAGGGGAAAATAAACATCACTACAACAGTTAAATAAATGAGGAATCATAAAACATCTTATATGAGAAAGTTTATATAAAACTATGCTTTCCCTAATGAAGTACCCTGTTCTCAAGAAAGTGATTTTTATTTTTATTTTCCAAGTATTATGTTTTTTAAGGTCTTATATGGATGTATACAAACTCATGTATTCCGAATTCCTCATCTCAATGAGATGAATTAACTGAGGTGCTACTTATTCATTTCTTTGTAGCAACTGCATGAAGACCAAGAACAGCCAACATCATTCTGAACAAAAGGAATACTGCTGAAGAAACCAAGTTATACTACAGAGCCATCATAATTAAAACAACATGGTCCTGACACACAGCAAACCTGTAAACCACTGGCATAGAATAAAGGATCCATATACAAGTCTATGCAACTACAGCTGACTTGTTTTTGACAGAGATGTGGGGAAAAAATACACACTAGAGAAAGACATGCTATTCAACAAAGGGCGTTGGGACATTCGGGTGTCAGCATGCAGAAGAAGGAAATAGGAGCTTTATCTTCCAGCCTACACAAAACTCAATTCCGGTTAGATCAAGGTCCTCAGTATAAAGAGAAAACCAGAAGATAAAAGCAAAAAGCATTTGGATTCAAGATCAATAGCCAGGGTTCTTAAATTTGTGTAGGGCCTTCACCTCAGCATTTAGTTAATTCTTTTTCACAAGCATACAAAAAGCCATATGTGGATGTTCGCTGTTTTTCTTTCAAGGACTGTTGAGTCTGTGCTCCATTTAAAGCCCTTTATGCTGTTAATATCAAGGTGATATTTCCACGGATGAGAATGTTGGAGATGCTGGCTGTTTTGTTCTCTTGAAGGCACTGTTCTTTTCCACCAAGAGATAAGACATGCTGTGCACATTACTTGAGTGAGTTGGTCTAAGGGGAAAGAGAATGTTCTCAATACCCTTGTTCCTCAAATAGCTTGGTGATGTAAACGAGTGACTCAGAGGTAGAGAGGAAGGGAGATAACATGTAATTTAAAGAATAACCACATAGATCCGCCTCCAGGTTCCCCTCTTCATTCAATTGCTTCTTTTTGAAACAAAAAGACGAAAACAATATTTGAGAGAGAGAGGAAAAAACCTTCCCTAATTTGTGCAGATCATCTTCCTCGTGAAAACATATTACAGAATGCTACAGACTTTTCTTCACGTATCTTGTCACATTTACAGTTTCACTTTTCCATGTGTCTGAACAGTGGTGTTGGTCTGTACCTCAATTAAGGCAGTGTGGAAGACAGACATAGGGTCACAGGGACTCCTTATTCCTGGTATGTCTGCTCTAATCTCTTCCTTTTGAGGGAAGCATGATCCCATGACCTGCTTTTAGACAATAAAATATGGCAGAGGTTGCAATTGTCAGTTTCATGGCTGTGACATATCACTTCTGATTGTAGTTTCTGTTCTGTTTGGAAATTCTCCTTTGCTGGCTTTGACTGACCAGAAGCTGTTTTACAGTGACTTACCCAGTGAATAATCTTATCCTAAAAGGAACTGAGGCCCTCAGTCAACTGCTTGCAAGGAACTGAATCCCACCACGACGTCCTCAGTGATCATGGAAGTGGACCTTCCCTTAGTCTAGTCTTCAGATGAGACCTCAGTCTGACTGACCCTTTTCCTGAAGCCTCGTGAGAGAAGGTGGCTATTCCTGCTTAGTTTATAGGTATAAATATAGGTATAGGTATGATTTATAGATTTAGTGTCTGTATATGATGTTAGAAATTGAACTCTGGGCCTTGTACATGCGAGGCCCAAGTCTACCACCGAGCTACACAACAGCCCCTGTGGGTTAGCTTTAAATACCTACTTGCCACAACCTAGAATCACATGGAAGAGAGCATGAATGAGGGATTGCCTACATTGAGTTGTGCTGCAGCATTACTGTGGGGATTTTCTTGCTTGTTAAATGAGACGGGAGAGAAAACCCACTCTGGGTGTGGGCAGGACCATTTCATGGGCAGGGCCTGAACTGTATGAAGAAATCTACCTAAGAGTGAACAACTAGGCAGCATAAGTGCTTTCATTTCCCCCTGCTCTCAGCTGTGGTTATGATATGACTAGCTGCTTGAATTCTTGCCTTGACTCCCCCAAAAAGCTAGGTTGTGCCATCATTTAGCTGTCAACTTGATGCAAGCCTAGAATCACTTAGGAAGAAGAAACAACAACTTAATTGCCTAATTAAGAATTAGGCAAGAATTCGAATTGCCTATTTCTTAATTAGGAATTGCCTAAATCAGATTGACCTGTGGCTATGTCTACAGGCCATTTTCTTAATTGCTGGCTGATGTGTTATGGCCTAGTCTACCGGGGATGATGCCACCCCTAGATAGTTGGGCATGGGTTATATAATAAAGATAGCTGAACAAGCCAGGAAAAGCAAGCCAGGAAAAGCAAGCCAGTAAGCAGCTCCAAGCTCCCGCCTTAAGTTCCTGCCTTGTCTTTTCTCAGTGATGGACTGTGACTTACCTATACGATGAAATAAACCCTTTCTTCCCCCAAATTGTTTTTGGTCATAGTGTCACAGCAACAGAAAGCAAACTAGAACAGACTGTAACTTGTAATTTTAAGCCAAACGAATCCTTTCCTTCCCTAAGATGCTTTTTGTCAGGATATTTTATTATAACAAAAGAAGCTAGGACAGGGGCCATGTAAGAGAGAGGGAAACGTGGACAATGCTGAACAAAATGACCATCATTTGATGTCAGTATGTACCTAGTCAACTGAAACTGGAGTTGAAAAATGTTAGAAGAACAAAAACCTCTCTTTTGCCCAGAGCTCAGCATGCTCTGCAGAGGCTCATTCATGCCCGTCCTTTAGTGTGCACCTTTAAGCTTCTAAGAAGACGTCTTGAAGCAACGGTAAGGCAATTAAGGAGGGGGAAACTGAGTCACGCTTTGTGTGTGCCTTTTCTGGTGGGCTCTGTGGAACTTTAGGAAAACAATGTCAAAGAAATGTCATCCAGCCACTGTCGGAGCTTCCCTCCTTCCCAGTCAGCACTCTGAGAAGAGTAGGGCAGCCTCAGCCAGGCGCCATCCTTTACACGGTAAGATCTTTCTGCTCACTGGACAGCACTACACTTTTCATACTTTCTCTCAATGCGATGGTGCAGTCTTGTCTTTCTTTTTGGAAATAGGGCCTTTCAGGGATCAGTTATAAGAAATCAATCTGCATTTGAAGAGGCGAGGTCTGTTCTGTGGCCATGGCTCCCTTAGACATAAGTATGGGGCACCCTTTCTTATCTTAAACCTTCCCTTTAGTAATTATTCATTGCTCTTTTCTTTGTCCTACCGTACCCTACCGTACCCTACTCTACTCTACCCTACTCTACCCTACCCTACCTTACCCTACCCTACTCTACTCTACCCTACTCTACCCTACCCTACCCTACTCTACTCTACCCTACTCTACCCTACCCTACCTTACCCTACCCTACTCTACTCTACCCTACTCTACCCTACCCTACCTTACCCTACCCTACTCTACTCTACCCTACTCTACCCTACCCTACCTTACCCTACTCTATTCTACCCTACTCTACCCTACCCTACCTTACCCTACCCTACTCTACTCTACCCTACTCTACCCTACTCTACCCTACCCTACCCTACTCTACCCTACCCTACCTTACCCTACCCTACTCTACTCTACCCTCCCCTCCCCTATCCTACCCTACCCTACTCTACCCTACTCTACCCTACCCTACCCTACCCTACTCTACCCTATTCTACCCTACCCTACTCTACTCTGCTCTGCTCTACTCTATGGATATTTATTTCGTATCTCTCTACTACATTCCAGGCTCTGTTCTAGGCAGCTTGGAAATATCTGAGAGCAAACAAGCTAAGACCAAGCATTAACAAATGAGCCCTACCTTCACAAAATTTACTTTCTAGTTGGATATCCTCACAGTCAATACAATCAATGACTTTACCAAATAGTAAGGTAAAAGCAATAGGAAATGTAGGGCATGGGTCATATGCAATATCCAGTAGGGTGATCCAGAAATACTTGTTTGATAAGATGGCAAAAAAGCAAACAGGAAGGAGATTTCGTGCTAGAAATAGAGATGGTAGATGATAAAGTTGGAGAGGGTAGAAAGGAGACCAGAAATAAGATCCTGCAGGAGACTTGTGATGTATTTGGACAGCTATTCATGAAGAGGTTAGACACATGCTGACTCATGTTCTTAAAGGATGCTTCAGAACAGGAAGTATCAGCATTGAAGGTTCCTTGTGATGCATAGCTAGTTTCTGCAGATGAAGCCTGTTTTGCTGTTTCATCCAGTGAGGCTGTGGGCAGATGATACCGATCTTCTAGTCATCACCACTTAAGCCTCACTTTCTTAATTGCAGACATGCTCAGGCCCTGATGGCATTTGAACTGTTGCAGATGGCTGGTTCCCAGTAAACCCTACATCATCATCACTGCTGGGGCCTGAAAGTGAACTGGCCCCAAAAGGCTCATCTACTTTATACATGATACCAAGCTGGTGGTGCTGTTTGGGAAGATCATGGCTCTTATAGAAAGAAGAGGTTTTCTGAATGAAATGAGCCTTTGAGAGTGGATCTTGGGACTTGATAGTTAACCCCACCATCTACACTTTCTCTGCTGTCTGACTACGGATGAAATGGGACAAGCCACCTCTCTATGCTGCCATTACAGATTCTGTCCCTTCTTAAACTGTAAGCCCTAACAAAACGCTTCTTCCCAAAGATGCTTCTTGTCAGGCATTTGGACACAGCAGGGAGACATAACTGATAAGCTCCATAGGTGGACTGTCTTGGATATTGCCTTCCCATGGTCCCCTCAACCCCAGCTGCAACAGATTCTCCATAGGTCTTTCACCCACTTGCAATTCTCCCATACTTTCTATGCTAGAACACTCTGGCCCCAGAAAAGCGTATCCCATGGCTCAGGCTCCATCCTCAAACAGCTGATGTCACACAACCAGAATGAAATCACATTCAGATGGCATCACACATTTCACCCATATGTCTGCAGCTCTGTCTTACATGCCCTGATCTTACTGTATAACCCACCTGTGCTGCCTCCATAAGACTCTACTGTGTCAGAGTTACAGTGCTACACGCTGCAGGTAAGAAGTGAGAAAAAAAAAACACACTGATTAAAGACTTAGAGCTTATATTAATTACCTGTGTCTGAGTGATAAATGATCTCACACAACATTTAAAAAATACTATGTCAAAGTTTTGTTTCTTTGTGCTGGGAACATGAATGTGGATTAGCTAAGATTTAACCTTATTAATTCTCATGTCTCAATTTTCCTACCTAAGACCATTGAAACAATTACACATACACTCAAAACGAGTCTTCTTTTCAGCTAGGTGTGTATGAAACACATTAACTCCAGTTGTTCTTTTTTTTAAACTTAAAAAGTTGGTCTATTTGACAAAAAAATGGGATTAATTTTTTTCTTGCCATTAATGAGGAGAAATATGTTTTGAATTGCATTTGCTCTGAGAGAATTATTGACACTGTTTTTTAAATTTATTTTTTATTAATTAAATCTTTTTACTGTCTCATATGTGTATATAATGCGTTCTCTAATTCCTCCTGCCTCCCATATTTCTCTCCTACCTCTGTCAGCCTCCCTTGCCATGTTCATGTCTTTTTTTAAGCTTTGAATGTGTATTTATTGATTAACTTGACATATACACAAACATGCATTTCCTAAAATTGTTGACAATAAAAACATTGGGTCTATCCTATGCAAAATATAAAACTTTAATTCTATTACACTGGAGATAATGTGAGAGGCTGGCCCACACTCATAAGTTTGGTTTTATTTGATTGTTGAGTTTGTAGAATCAGTAGACAAGAGAGTCTAAACTTTGAGTGTAGAAGCTCTTAAGGAACTTTGGCATCCCATATCTGTTCCTGGAGTTTTCATTTAATAACCAGTGGCTTCTGAGAGAAGCATTAACCATGCAGACAAATCAATTCTTCAACTCTTAACAGATGGGCTTATGGGAATAAGATGCATGAGTGAACTTAGGTGCATTGTAGTAAGTTTCAGTGAAACAAAGTCATTGTAATGTTTTTACCTTCCAAGATCAAATGATAAGTGACAAACTATAAATGTATCTGAAAGGGTAAACTGAGATGAGAAAAATTATGTGCATATCTCTTTTTTCTTTTTCTGAAATATTAACAATTTCAAAGAAACAAAGGCTTTCAGTACTTTTTTGGTATGAAGACAAGTCTCTAGTCACATTCTATCATATCTCTCTGGAAGGTAGAATAACAGCCCCTACAGATGTTCAAATCTTAATCATGGAAACCCAAAGATATTAACTGATGTGTCAAAATGGAGTTTCTAGAAATGACTAAGGATTAAAACCTTGCAGTGAAGAGATTCTTTTGAATTACCACATAGTTCAACCTAATTAGATGTAAGTTTTTAAAGGCAGAAAACTTTTCTAGTTGAAGTAAAATGGAAATGTGATCAGGGAAGGCAAGTGAGGAGATGTCTTGAAGACAGAGAGAGCCAAGAGTCAGGGGGCAGTCCTTCTGAGTTTCCTCTCCTGTTGCTGTGATGAAATTATCTGATAAAAGCAACTGAAGGTAGAGAAGGTTTATTCTGGCTCACAGTTCAAATGTACCATCGTGGTGGTGGAGAAGTCACGGCAGCAGGAGTTTAAAGCACCTGGGTCACATTGTTTCCACAATCAGGAAGCAGAGGGCAATGAACAGGTGCTGCCACTCAGCACCATATCTCCATATACTATCCAGTATTCTATCCAGAGAGTGAAGTCACCCACAGCAATTAATGTCTTCTAACCTCAATTAATGTAATCAAGAGAACCCCTCACCAACATGCCAGAGGCTAACCCAACCTAGACAATCCCTCACAAGTGTGTCCAGAGGCTTATGTCCTCAGTGCATAGGCCCTGTCAAGTTGACAGTATTGGCCATGACATTCTCAAGTTGGAAAAGGTGCCTGGAGCATCTATAAAGAAGCATAGACAAGATTCTGTATACATCTTGATCCTAGCCTGGTGAGGCTACAGTTGCTCTTCTGGTTTCTAGAACTGAAAGACAATATATAACTACTTTGAAGCTACTAAGTTCATGGTCAGTAGTTACAGCAGCAACAGAAAATGGACAAACCTTTTCATGGGAAACAGTGTCTCTCTAAGTAGTGTCCCTCTGCCCTGCACTCTTGCAAAATGTTCTGCATAAGTATTTCATAAGTTTTGAGAAATATGGATCACAAGTCTGTTATGATCAAAAACAGAACAAAACAGAAATACTTCCAATTCAGGATTTGGGGCATTGCTAGATCTGAGCATGAGCTAGACAAGTTTAGAAAACTAAATGTACATTTTCCTTCACTTATTTTATGGATTAGTTGCATCCACATTTTGCTTGAATCCGCTCCTACAGAAAATATATTTCTGTCATTATGTTCATTTTATTGTTACTTCATATTCCAAATAATTCTTTCACTGGGGCATAGTGGAGGTCAGCAAGACATGGGGCAGTTTGGCTGAGCTGTTTCAACACTGTGTCATGCTCCTTGGTGAGTCGATCTCAGCTGGACTATTAAAGACAGGAAGTACAAATTATAATGGGGGAGCTTTCTACCACAGACTTGTAAAGTAGCCAGTGTCCCTGCAGGGGAAGGGACCACTGCCGATAAAGGCAAGCACTGTTGTTCCTGCTGAGAAAATTACAGTCTAGAGAGCCCAGCCAAGATTCACTGGTTATTTCTCAGCAGCCACAGAATATTGCAAGAAAAGGATAATGTGTTATTACCTCAATGAGAGCCTCGTAGGAATTCTCACCAATTTTCCTCTCTTGATTTTTCTCCCTCAAGGATGGCAGGTAATAGGCTGCAGTTTCACGATATTAGACCCCAGTAATCAGGTATTCTCGATGGCTACTTCTTTGGTCCTCTCCCTTCCTAAGCATGTTTGTCTTTTCTTGTTTTTTAATTAAAAATATATTACACTTATTTTGTGTGTGTTGTGTGTGTATGTGGTATTTGTGTTTCTGTGTTTCTGTGTGTGTGTGTGTGTGTGTGTGTGTGTGTGTGTGCATAAATGTGTATGTCATAACATGGTAGGGGTCAGAAATCAGCTTGCATATTTTCTTTTTCCACCATGCAGGTCCTAGGGATTGAACTCAAGTCATTAGAGTTTAGCAGCAAGCACTCTCACCTACTAAGCCGTGTCACTGGCTCATTTTTCTCTAATTTAATATAATACCATTTTGTCATATTTGGCTATCAGTAAGGGAGTGTATATCCTACAGTAGGGTGGGCAGCAGGGATATCTGAAATTGATAACTTAAAAGCGGCAATATGGAATGTCAGAAGAGCATTGTCTTAGTGTTTTTAATCACTATACACCAATATTTATTTTATACACTGGTAGATTGGTCCATGATATGTTAAGTGTATTAGTATGTTTGCTATGGCTGTAATGAAATACCAGACCTGAGTCCTTTATGAAGGACTTTATAAGGAAAGAATATTTTGCCCAAAAATTGGAAGGTGAGAATCTGAACAGAAAGGCCCTGGTGATATCCTCCTTAGCCACATTATCTCACGTAGATAGCTTTATGACAGGAGTGCCCCAGAGACTGAAATATCATGGAGAGACAGGAAGTAAAAGTGAGATTTAAGTTTGGCATTCCAAGAAAATTATACTATCTACTTCAGAGGGCACACTCTCAGTTGTCTAAGGGCCTTCTACTGTGCTTCATTTCTTAAAGGCCTCACCACCTCTTAAGATCACTGATGATCAAGCTTTGAACAGGCGAACCTAAAAATCACACTCAGACTATATCCAAACCATGATAGTAAATGTTACTAAAAAATATCTATCTTGACATTTCTTAGAATGTTATGCTTCTCAAGAACAAAATATCTGTCCATTTTGCCTATGCTAGTCTTTCCAGATTTCAGATTTCAAAACTAATGCTTAACATGTAAAAAACATTAGATGAATTTGTGTTGAATGAGGCTATGTATGATTGTGAGTCACCCAAAAATCAGCTCACCAATAATGCTCAGCTAATTTCTAGATAAGAAGGAAATGTCAACAGTAAATATCAGAAGTGTAAATGTATTTGCAATGTATATGTAAAAGTGTGTATATATATTCTGTGTTTATTTTGATGAAAGGGCTAATATAATATTAAATTAAAACCCTGCTAGTCTAGCCTTGGAAATATTCTATTACTTTTATATAGTATCATGTAAGCCTGGTAGGTAAATACTATATACATTCATTTATTTCAGGTTTTGGTTATTTATTTTCAATGAAATGCAAAATTATTTTCCAAAGAAAAGTATGAAAATGTTTCCATATCCTCTGAAATTTCAAATCTTCAAGACACAAAAAACTCTTAACCATTACTTCAATCCTGTGCCCTTAGTTTGAACAGATTACAAATGCCCAATAAATATGAAATGAGTTCCCCTATATATATTTTTAGCAGTGCAGATATAAAGCTATATGTTATCTTAAGAGGAACAAATTAAGAGGATCAAGCATATTAGCAAAATTTTAGGGAGAAGTAACAGTAAAATTGAACTTTTTTGACTGTTCAATATTGATTTTCCATAGTAGAGAGAAAAAAAAAGGGAAAAGCAAATGTGTTGTGTTCTACTGAATTAATAGCACTTCCAAGACGATCTGCTTCCCCAACATAAGCAGATCCTGGGAGGAACTTCCAGGGATGAATGTCCTTGGCCATGTTCACAGGATTTTCAAACCTGTCTTGTCTTGGCTGTGTTTCAAAGGGGACTTTCCAAAGTCATCTCTTCCCAATTCCTAAGGAAGGCAGCTACCTTCTCCTGCATGCAACTGCAGTGAGCTTTCTAGGCTAATTTTGACACATATTCAAGCATATTAGCTAAGTCTACTTTGATATAAGAGGAATCAGAAAATGAAGTATATTTAAGACATTGCATTTCTATGCCATTTTGTAGAAATGTGGAAGAAAATCCAGGTCTCTGGATGGTGCAAAGAAATGAAGCAGCTCAGATGGAGCCTCACAAAGATAGGAACCTCTGGTCTGGATAATTTCCACTTCCTTCTAACCTTACATTTATTTTTGAGAATCTGTGAAGTACACCTTGCTTAGCTGATGTGATTAAATTGGATCAAAACATGTAAAAGCTACCAGGAGTCTTAGGGCAATTACAGTGCTGTGAGGGATTTACTTTATTGATCCTGTTTTATTACTTTGAAAATGGAAGAGCTGGGCTTTTGTCAATCATATAAAACGGGAAAGTAAAGTACAAATAGTAGCTTGAGATTGCTTCGAGTAAGAGAAAATAATCTATAACAAAAATGAAAGTAACTTTTTAAGTGACTTTTGTCAGCAATCAGAAGTGTGTTTTTAAAAACCAATTCCCCTGATCGTGATCATATGAATGAAGAGTAATTTTAGTCTCAACAAATATGCATTTAGAATTAATGCAATGACTTGCATATAGTTACTTATAAAACATTAACTAATGTCAATTAATGTCATATAAGCCTAAAATTGTTTTAAATCTTGTTTTCAACTTAAACACATTTTTGTTGTTCTTTGGGTATGATTGAACACTTATTTGTTAGTCTCTATACATTTTCTGATTCTTAGTAATATTGTAAAAGCTAAAGTCTTTCCTCCTCACCCCAACCCTCTGAGTATTGTCATAATGTATTGTTTGGTCTGAGAATGCTTTTGAACACATATATACATGTATATGTATATGTACATATACATATATGTGTATGTACATATATGCATATGTGTGTGTATATATGCATATGGATATGTATATGGATATATGCATGTGTATATACATATGTGTATATATACATATACATGTGTATATATGTTTATGTATGTGTGTGTGTGTGTGTGTGTATATATATATATATATATATATATACTCTTATAAAGGGTTCCAAAGAGACTATTAATGATGTACTATTTTGTGATGACTAGCCCTGAGGTTCACCTTGAAGGTTTGAAAACAATAGCTAGCAGTCTGCCTCTCTGTCATTATAAACTTGAATGTGTTTAAAGAAAAAAATGGAAATGTAGAAAAATAAATAAGACATTTAGAGACAACTTTTTACCTACATATTTCAAATTAGCCCTCTATGTTTTCTTTTAAAATTACATGTACCTTTTTTAATAATACATAAATGTAGACTCTACATTCTTACTGCTTATACTGTAAATAGTTTAAGATATTTTTATGTTCTGTATTTGCGTTTGATATTCATGTATTTCTACCTATGAATGGCATGATTATTTGCCATTTGCCATCCATTTTTGTGAACTTTTTAAGTTGATTTGCATTTTTATCATTGTAAGGAACATAATTACTGGGCATTGTGTATATGAATCTGTTTGCGCATCTTTCTTGTTTCCAATGACTGTACCTATACAAGGACAGTCAGGTTCATTGAGATAATCAGGAAAATAATCTGAGAACCTTTCTATTAAAACTTAAAAAAAAAAACCTGTAAGTAAACAAAACTACATAACAATGTGACGCTCCAAACCCAAACCATAGAAAATTATTTGCCACTTGGCTTGCAGAGGTGGACTTTCAGGCACAATGAAATCCCAGTTTCTACACCCAGAGTCAGGAAACAATAGGGCACAGTTTCAGGCTGGTTGGAAGTCAGGTGCCAAGAGGCAGATGATAAGAATCAGGGTGAAAGGGAGAGGGGACTATTGGTTCCATGTAGGCTGCACTATACCCTGCAGAAGACAAGGTGCCATGAATGGAGCTTCAGTATTAGTGCATTACACTTGGACTTTATTTGTCAAAAGGTAAGTGGGAAAACTGGTTAGAAGCACAGGAATAGGCAGCAGTGACTCTGGACTGGAGTAACAGAACAGAAACTAGGGGAAGAGAACTCAAGCCACAGGTTTGCCAAAAACTGAGCTCAATGGTCAAAGAGAGGAAGGAAGAGAGGAAGGGCAATGGAAAGGGCACAGAGTATTCTATCTGCTCAGAGCTTCCAAGGAGCCAACTCTATGATGGAATCAAATGATTTAATGGATTAAGGGCTTCATGGTGAAGTCCGAGAAGGGGGAAAGAAAGAGCTGCTATGGACAGCTGCAGGCTGCAGCATGGTTCTAAGGGGTGCCAATCACTAGGAAATGTGGTCCCTGAGTAATGACTGATGCTCCTTTGGAAGAACCCGACTTGCAGTAGGAAGGAACTGGTACTAATATGTCTACCAGCTGATTTATGGGGTGTCGTTCTTGGGTTTCTTGAAGCTTCTGAATTTCACATTTCCATGACTTCAAGGAAATTAGCTGCTGCCTGGTTCATGTAGTGAATGGCTGGAGCATGGAAAATGCAGAGTAAAGTCAAGATTAGAAGAAAACAGTGCTGTTGAAAGAGAAAGGACACCAAATCCATTATGTTTTCTATCCGTCTCTATCTATGAGATCTTGAAGGGATGACTCAGTTCTCTTAGATTCAGTTGTTTTTCATTCAAAAAGTGGCCATTAAGAATATGTATCTCATATTGAAGTTTTGAAGATTTTTTAAGATTTCAGACATATTCTATCATACTGCTTATGATTGCCAGTGAGTATTCATTTCTCGTAGCTGGAAGAATTCCTCTTGCTTCAGACCAGAGACATACCAAAAGCATATTGATATAAACTTTTTTCTTTCTAGTCCTCCAAATGCAAGGGCATTTCTACTACCAAAGTCCACGGAGAAGCAGTTCATTTGTCCTCCGGCATGCCTATCTTAACTCTGGGTCCCAGATAATTAATAGATAAACCCTCTGGAGATAAGAAGATGCTGAGTATAGAAGAGCCCCTGGGAAATGTTTGTGCTGCAGAAACTGGCCAGAGATACTGACTGGCACACTCTGCAGCCATTATGCATCTTGATTGTGGAATTCTGAGTGCAGCTACACTGCTTGAACAAAAACAGGGGTCTGTGATTCCTAAGTGGTAAGGTTGGCAGTGAAGTTACTACAAGTACATGTTTTGCTTATTGTACACGAGATTAGAGATAGGATGGTATGATATATTTTGTTACCATCAACCACTAATACTTTTTACAATATCAAGTAAGTCAATTAAACATTAAGTTTTTTACTCCTTTTATTATGGTTTTGAAAGCTATGATCTTGAATGAAAACGTTGCCTTCTCAAACGTATTCTTGCTACAGTTAACATATAAGCACATTTGTTTAATTTAAACATTTGTTTTTAAAGTATAGTTGAGATTTTCAAAACAAGAAAAACATGTTCTTTTCAATGTCATGGATCCCTCTGATTGGAGCTTTGGAGGATTTGGCATAATGGGCATACTTTTAGGGAGGGAGTCACACCACGATGCAATTTTCTGTCTTCTTGGATGTAAGAGAATATTAGCAGAGTCTCCAGTGACCTTGTAAGGCCTGATTTATGCAGTTTACGTCATTCACATCACTATCCTACGTGTGACGCAGGAAAGGGAAATAGTGATTTCATCTTCTTTCCTGCAGGCTGTTAGGAATTAGGGTTTTCATTGTATATATGCACGGAGAAGAAAAACCACTGAATTTTGGCAAATGACTTTGGAAAAACAAATACTTTCCACACAGAATGATAAGCAAACTTTTGAGAACATTCAGAAAAGGTCATTTCTTGGACCTGATACACACAGGAAATTACTTGAATCGGTTGTCTTTTTAATGTCTTAGTATTTCAAATACCTATTTCTGGCAAAATTATGTCTGCAGTGAGGATAGTCATCCATCTAAAACAGTTTTCAGAAGGGATTGTTGAACTCCACCATGCCGAAGTGTAATTCCACTTCTCCAGCCAATGTTTCCCAGTCCTCTCATTCTGTGGAACACGGACTTCCTTCCATGCAGTGAACTGAAGAAGGCAGTGTTGCTATTGGGCTCTGGAGTAAAATACTCCAAATCTGAATTCTGGTTCATGGCAAATGAATTCTCAGTGAATGTTTGTGCAAGTTGTTTTATGTATCCAATATTGGTTTTCTCATCTGTAAAATGGAGTGCACTTTTATATTCATCCTCTAGGAAAACAAGAAAAGGCAGACCTGAAAATTGAGCACTGGGAAGGATTCAGACCGTTGTTGAGATAGTTGAGAATAACAGAAAGGCAATGGGAATACCAGTGATGTTGAACGGAAAAAATTGAGAGTTATGGCTACAGTCCTCTGCTTTGGACAGGTCTGGGCCCTACCATGGTCTCTGTGTGACATTACAGGAAAATGTCAGCTCTACAAGACCAAGATATAATAGAAATTGCTCTGCTGAGTTGTATTTCTCATTTCTACTCACCCAGTCTCCTGAGAGTCTACCAACAACATGGATTCACCCAGACCAATAATGAGTCAAACCTTGACCTTAAAGAAGTAGTCAAGACAGTGAATCATGAGACAAGGAGTGCGTCTAAGTGTAAGTTACACTTGTGTGGAATGAATCCACTCACTCTTTAAGTCTTCATCAGGATCCTTCATCCATCACTTACTAAAGTTCCTTTAAAGATGTGAGTTCTGCTGGAAATGTGGAAGCTGAAGATGTAGAGGGAGACAGGTCTTTCTCCTAAGTAAGCAGCTCAGTTCACTGTCTCACTGTGAGTCCTGGTGGTATAACCTCAGCTCGGAAGTACTGGTATACCACCTTAGTTTGACAATCATGGATACCACCTCAGTTGCTTTTCCCTTTTGCATGTGTCCTAAATGTCAGTGGGAGTAGTTTCGATGCCAGAATCTCATAGGTTTTATAGATAGAGGATAAAGGACTTTGAAGGCCTTAGTGGACTTGGAATGTTTAGCATAAATGTTAGAAATGCTAGATGAGAAAAAATTGGAAACATGGTTTACTTTTGAAGGATGGAAATAAAATAGAGTTAGAAAAGAGCAATTTTGCTAAAAAAAAAGGGGGGGGGAGGGGTTCAAAAATCATTAAAATACCAGAGGGAAGAATGAAGAGGGGGAACTTGACCTTGAGGATGATAAACTACTTCTGGTGAGTGCAGCACTGTTTCCAGTAATTTATATAACTGTGAAGTAATTCTGGTGGAATGTCCATAGAATATCTTAATTCAGTAATGTAGGAGTCTGCAGGGAGATTGCCAAAAGGATCAGAAGGTAAGGGTTCCTGTGGTAGTTTGAATGAAAATGGCCTCCATGGGCTCACAGGGAGGTGTGGCCTTGCTGGAGGAAGTGTGTCATTGGGGTGGCTTTTGAGGTTTCAGAAGCTCAAGCCAGGTCCAGGGTCTCTCTCTTTCTCTTCCTGCTGTCTGACACTCCAGATGTTGTACTATCTGCTCCTTCTCCAGCACCATGTCTACTTGTACACAGCCATGCTTCCTGACATGATGATAATGGACTAAATCTCTGAACTCTAAGCCAGCCCCAATTAAATATTTTCCTTTATAAGAGTCCTGTCATGGTGTTTCTTCACAGCAATAGAAGTCCTAAGATAGTTGGCATGGCAGGGACACTGGAGCAGAGACCAGGATGCTTTGCACTTTTATTGAACAATGACAAGGAGCCAATGTTTAAATAAAGGCATGGTAGCTGATAAATTATGTCAAAAATCAAGAGACATTTCCAACCTGGTATGGAAAGATGGGTCAGTTGATGAAAATGCTTGTGGAGGGAAACAATGAAGACAAAACTGAAAATTGTTCTCTGACATCATGAGTTCCCTGTGGCACATCCACACCCATCCTCACACACATATTCTCACAGACAATCATAGCAATAAATGAAATAATTTGTTTTTAAACAAGAGAAATTTCCAAGTTAAACATTTAATATAGGCAAGCAATTTAACACAGAGAAAGCACATTTGAAAATTAAATTTAAGTTTAAAAACTGACCTGTTGGACAAAAGGGGGCAAAGATCTTCTTTGTTGAGTGAAAAGTACCCTAAAGCATTCTTGTTCTATTGTTGGAAAGGTGCATTCCGCACCCTCCATCAGCCTGCCTGAAATAATCCGCCTGTGACTCATATAAAAACAGGCTGTCTGCTGCCACCTGAGAAAGACTAAGTCAGTCCATATTCAGTACAAACTTCATTCTTTTAGATTAAAAAAAAAGACTGAAGAGTTTTGCATCATTTTTGTATTTGTTTCTGCTTTTGGAGTAAAGTAGCATTTTTTTTCTTTTTACTTAAAAAGTCTATGTGATATGCTAAAAATGGAGAGGTTTTTTCAGACAACCACATGTCCAATTCACATCCAGTATATTATTTTTGTGGTTTCCTTTGTACATTTTTTGCTTTATTGAATATTTCCATTCTCTTCATATGTCACTTTCTATAGCAGGAACATGCTTCCAATGTAGTTGGAAATCCAACACTCTGTTTCCATCTGTTTCCTAGAGGTAATTCTCACCTTGAAGGTGACTTCCTTATATTTTCACCTATTTTATATTCACAGATAACATGAAAAATACTGATGGTGATTGATACCCTGTTTAACAATTGCACATAAATGCCAGAGAAGAGAACTTACTGGATTTTTCTCAGTTAAACTCCTTAAAACAGAGCTGAAAGTATACCATAAAATGTTAATGGAGACCTCACAACACACAGTGATTATATATATATATATATATATATATATATATATATATATATATATATATATTTATATACACACACACACACACACATACACACACACACACACTCTTCCCTGTCCACCACCCCAAACAGATTAGTACTTCTTTTCCTATTATGAAATGATGGGTTTGTTTGGCTCATGAGAAGCTTTTATGGTTTGAATGTGTTCCCCAAAGTTTAAGTCTTTGGAGCAATCTGTAATGTAACGACGTGAGAGGTGGGATTTTAGAAATGTAAATGATTAGGTCACAGGGACGCTCCCCTTATAAATGAATTAGGGAGTAAATTAATTACTGCTAGAGTGAATTCTTAATAAAAGGAAGAATTTAATTATGTTTCACCTCTCTTTTCTTCCTCCTCCTCTTATTCCTTGTCTCCTCTCTCTCTTTGCCTGTCTCATCTTCACTTACTTATCTTTCCAAATTTTCTGCCAGAAATACATAAGAACCTCACTAGAGGCTCCTGGAACTTAGACTTCTCAGACTTTCAGAACTACTGGAAATAAATCTGTTCTGTGGGTTGGTCGTGTAGCCTCTGTATTCTGCAACAGTAGCCTCAGTGTACTAAGCTGATAGAGTGTTGCATCAGTTTCTACATTTTCCCCATCTCGGAATGGAATATATACAAATGGAGGCATGTGTGTGTGAGTGTGTGAGTGTGTGTGTGTGTGTGTGTGTGTGTGTGTGTTTGTGTTGAAATTTCCTCTTTCTCTATGCAATAATATGTATGAATAGAGAGATTCCACTTTTTCTTGATTTGACTGACTTTTTAAAACTTTCTTTGCACACTTCCAGGCAATGATTATTAAAATTTCTCCCTAGTGTCCATTATTAAAGCAAAAATAGAAGACCAGAGTATTTCCTCATATTTTCCTTAAGCTTCAAAAATGTTGAGTTGCATAGTTTTGACATATTTATTTTGGAAAAAACTCAGGAGTCATGACCTGGTGGGAAACTTCCCTGTTGTATTGTTAAGTGTCTATCCTTCTAGAATGGATGCATCTTCTGAGGATGTGCATTTTCATTTGGGTGGAGGTTGTAGTGCCTCAGTGCCTTTGTAGCCTACCACATTATGGCAATGTGACGCACAGGTAGCAGTATTGAAGACTGATTGAGTAGCAGTATTGTGAATAAACTGATTCCTTTGCAGGCTCAAGTTACTGTAAGTCATGAAGGGCCTTTGTAAAGATGTATGAATTTGATCCCTGAATTAGTTGGAGCTCACTTTATGCAGACTTTATTCAATGTTGTATCTCTTAACATTTAAGATACGTCCTTTGGCCTATTGCTTTCTGTACTATACCTCCTTGAACACACAGACAGACACACACACACACACACACACTCTTGTAATAAATGTGTAACTGCATTTACTGTCACCCAGAGTTGCATATAACACATACCATGTGAATTGTGGGAGTGCATAGATCTGTAGTCACGAGGTAGTCATATTTAGTTTACCAAGTAGGAAAAGCTCCATTCAAGGAGAACGCTTCATTTATGTGCATGAGCATGAGTGAGTACATGGCAAATGTCTCACATTCACAAGGGCCAAAACTGATGTAAAAAACTCCCAAAGTCATGTTTTTGATAAATGTGATATTTAGAGGAAGTGGTCTTCGACTGCTATTGATGTACACTGCTTGCTTTGTAATGAAAGTGGGAATTCAATGAAGTAATAACGTTGTGGTTTAGTTATGCACATTCAGTTTTATTTCTCAAAAGATAATACACATTTTTAATAGTTGAGTAATAATGTCTTCAAAATATCTTTTACTACATCTTATTTTTAGAAGTGATAATAAAAATGCCTTGAGGATTCATATCTTTTGAATATGAGACTATGGGTTTTAAAATATTTTTATTTTAAATGGTGTTTCCTTTTTTGGAAAATAATTGATGAAAATTATGTAATAAAGGAACAAATGTTTCTTCACTTTTTGTTCTTATTATATTCTATTTGTCATATACTGTGATTTTTAAAAATTTTATCTGAGATATTCCTTACAAAGAAAGTTGGTGGCTGGGCAATGGTGGTGCATGGCTTTAATACCAGTACTCAGGAGACCGAGTCAGGCAGATCTCTGTTGGGGAAGTTTATTTTTAGTTATGTTTGAAATTGTTTTATGCACTGTTGGGTGAGGGGCTTAGCCTAGGTGTAGGGCATTCTGTATTGTTTGCAGTTGTTGGATTTCTATGGGGGATGTTTGATTGCTAATGATCAGTAGAATACCTGAGGAGTTCTGAAAGAATAAAAACACCTGAGCTCAGAGCTCATGGTTCCACTGTGAGTATGGCACTGGCCATGATGGTGGTTCCTTCTGCCGAGGTCTGACAGGGTTTGAGCCTATGAATATGCCTTCATGTCTCTCTTGGTGAAATACTACAGCAGTATACTACTACAAATCCCTGTGAGTTAGAGGCCAGCCTGGTCTACAGAGAGAGTTCTAGGACAGCCAGAGTTACAATAGAGAAAACTGCCTTGACCCCTACCACCAAAAAAGACAAAGAAATTTGGGGATGTTATGATCATATAACCCACATAATAGACATAATTATTTTTATTATATATTATATTATTCCAACACTCCATTTAGCAGGAGAACACTCAGAACCACACATAAAACAATGAAAATTGCCATTTCTTCCTCATCCCAGATGTCAGTTCATGTTGTTTTAAGTTGGGGTGTTGTTTTAATATTGCAGATCATCATTATGCGGCTATGAGAACAGACTCATGCAAGGTTAATACTTGTCCAGTGTCTCTCATTATGAAAGGAGTGGACACAGGATTCAGTAACAGTTGTTCTAGCTCTGCCTTCTATATTCTTCCAGTTTCAAATGAAACAAGGAAAGAAGTGGGGGCAGGGCAGAGACAAAAATGTCATTATCCATTCCATTGTATTGGTCCAGAAAAACGCAGGTTATTATTAGAAACAGACCAATCAACCAGGCAATCTTGAACAGGGAGAATAACAGCTCATGCGCTCATCAAAGATGGGATGATGGTGTCATGGTACGTAGGCCTTGGGGCTTTTATTTCCTATCCTACTTGTGTCATTCTGATACAAAGGTTCAAGGAGTATTATATACTGAGAAGAGCCTCGAGACACGTAGAAAAGCAGATATGAAGAAGAGAAGATGACTTGGGCAGAGGGTTATCACTTATTTGAGAACATATGCCAAAGATGTCTGTTGTTTGGCTCTATTGTAAGACAGGAGCAATTGATCTATGCATAGACTACTGATCATCACTGTGGTAAAAAAAAAAAAAAATCAATAGTAGTAATAATAAAAGTCTGAATGGAAAGAATGAAAATCAAAAGAAGCAGGACAAGAAAATAAGCTCCTTACCTATGATTTTGCATTATTTAATTTTGTTATTATAGGTCCCAGCGAGATAAAATGTCAAGGTGGATAGCGTATGATATCTATTATCCTGTTTTGAGCTAATATCTAGAAAAGTAAAATAAATGGTAATCACCGAAACAAGGACAAAGGTCTTATATTTTTAGAAGCCTATTGTATATTTTAAACAATAGAAGAGCAGGAGAAAGTACCATTGACATCTTTTCATTAGCTGAAAAAATATTAATGCGCATATGGTTATGACAAGCTTTTTATTTTAGTGAAGGAAAAGGGAGCTTCAAATGGAGCCAGGTCTCAAACTCCTCAATATTTATTTTCTGAGAGGTATTGATGTTTGAGTTTCAGCTCTTGCTTGTTTGAGGATCTAACTTAACTTCTCCCTAGAGGAGAAAGAAACAAAATTAATATTATCACTGTGTCTTTTATTGGGGAAATGAGAGAGAACTGTCCACGGTACTGCACAAATACACATCTTTTTACCAGCATGCAGATTATCTACCCTGGATTACAGGAAATCAGGGACCCAGTATGCTCAGGCTATACATACATGGAGAGAAATTGGGTTGAGAGACAGTAATAGAGAACAGCAATATTCCTGAGTACCAGGTTGTGTGAATGCTTCCCATTTTGCATTATGTCAACTAGATGTTTGCTTTCCCTCGTTGTTTACTAAAGAAAACATGATTCATCACTAAAGAAGTTTGGGAAACTTTGAGTAAGGAAACAAAAGAATATCTATGTCCTGTAGGAATCAGTGGCATTGACAAATCCCCTTTCAATTTAGTCTCTGCTGATAATGTCAAGATGTACCCAAATGCCTTCTTTAATTGGATTCAGTTAAGATAATTCTGATGGAAAATGCAATATATTGGCCATGATTATTGAATTAGTGAGTCAGGGACATGGTTAGAAAGAAATTAACATAGCCACCTGACTCTTGTTAAGGTTCTAATTAATTCTGGTTGTTGAAGTTGTTCCAATTAAATTAATGATGTCCATCTTAGACTCCTCACTCCCTCATAATGTTAAAGTGACTTTGATTTGAATAAAACTGGTCCTTTTAATATTGGATGGAGAAATGATATCTATAAACTCAGATGTATTCATGTTAGATATTTTTTTCTAGGAATAACATAGATTTCTAACATTTCTTTCTTATGTGATAAAAGTCCTATCTTGACTTCAGAAGAGGAAATTTAGAAGCACCTCTAACAGTGCATTTTGGACACAGCATTGCATTGTACTAGCCCTTTGTAAACTTCAAATTCAACTCTTACTTTGGTGAGAATTCTGATGTCAGTCTCTGAAGTCTTTTGTCAGATTTGATGACAAGAACTTGTTCCTTACACTATGTTCACACATTGATCTTATACATGCTAATTGTCTAATGTCTACCTGTCAAGCTTCACCATGTATAGACAGGCAATCCAAACGGTCTCTGCTCTGGAGGAAATTAAAATAGAGAGTAAGCTATCTGTACTTTTATCTATTAGTCTTTGACCTACTTTGTGGTCTGCAATCGTAGCTCCTCAAACTGAAGTCCAAGTTAAATACTTCCTAAATCCCTTTCTTCTCACAGATAAATGATCATTTTTAAATGTTGTATTTCTAGTATTTTTTCAACCTTGTGAGTTTTCCTTGAATATGTTTTAGTTTTTTTCTAATATTTTTCAAAGAGTTCATCCCAGAATGAAATATGATTCAGCAGGACAGAGTGTCGTTTTATTCCTATATTCCTTAAAAGTACTCTAAAGCCTGTCTATTCCTTTGAACATTTTAGGTAGACAGCTAAGACATTTGCATCATGAATATGGTTAGTTACAAAAGATATAATCCCTTGAGTATTGGCAATATTGACTTTAAAAATATGAGTATTGTATTGTCATTTTTAATGTAGTCAAGGAAATAAACATCAAGGTGGTCTATACCCACCATTATGAATTTTGAAAACAAACACATTCTTTAATTTGTTCATGACTGAAATTCTCTTCTATTCCTCCTTGAAGTAATGTTATTGTATTTCCTCCACAGAATTTTATGCTAATGTAATATATTTTCATACTTAAAACCTTATATATTAACATCGCTAATTTTTCCCTGCAACAATTTAACCTTTTATTTCTTGTGATGACAAGGATTTATGTGTTAAAATTTTGTGAGCATATATTAGAAAAATAATAGTATACAATTAATCAAAGTAGAATCATATTAGAAATCCTAATAAATACTTATTATTCAGAGAAGGGAAAATTTTTATTTTAAATACCTTTAATGGGCTAACTGAATTACTTGAATGAGTTATCCTAGATTTAATGAGTATCTGGTTGTTCTTTTTCTTTGTGTTTCAAATTTTTCAGAGACATGCCACACACAACAATGGGTGAATGGGAACTGTGTTCCTTCGTATATAACAGAAGAACAATGGTGGGTGTGTGGTAGTGTAGAAAACCCTTGGTCATAGTCACCTGTGGAGAGAAACAGGCTGAGAAAGGATGAAGATTCCCTGGGAATGGAGTTCTTTAACAGTATCCGCATGTGGGTTCCCTCTAGTTTTATGTCTTCTGTTGGGTAATCCATATCCACTCTAAAAAGGAGCACTCCAGGATATAGTCCAAACAGAAGGTGGTAAAATCAGACATTTATCTCCTGTATTTCAGAGACAATCCTTTTGGTATTACAACTGAAGACCATGTTCAATATCTCAGGAGACAGATCGTGTTTCAGATCTGTGCAAATCTCACATTATGCCTTGCCCACCCAGGCTTTTGCAAATTTGTATCTTATCGCGGTCTTGTTAAAAAGCTTCAGTTTATCTCTGTTAGATTTCATCTTAGGCTTGTCCTGTGGAGATGTTTGAGATTATGACTCTATTTTTAACCTACATAAAGAATATTTGGAGATTATGGGCATATATTCTGAAGAACGAGAATTTGCAACATTTTCTTCAGATTTTATTTTGCACAATCAAGAGACATTTTGGCCATGCTGGTGCCAAAGAAAATATGTACCCTTTGAGGTAGTTTGTCAGAAAAGATAGTGCTTTAGAGCTATGCAAAATACTGGGCTCTGATTTCAATCCATTTGCATTACCTGTTTCCTTGTCAACAGCGATGAATGCCTTCTGTATGGTGGCCTTCTATGTCCAGCGCCACAAATTCAAACATGAGTTGGTTCTGTATTAACAACATGAGCATCAGGGAGTCAAAAACCCTACTAGTAATAGTAAAACACTGGCAATAGTGATAATACAGTATTAATATAAAGTATTATGAGAACTGTTATGTCCAAGGTGTTCTAAAAATACTCAGGAGTGATGCTGGTTCCACATGAGTGGGGGTGGCCTCTAAAGCTTCTCATAGTTGGCAACATGGGAATTTATGGGGAAGTAGAAGCAAATGTACAGAAAACAGAGAATATGCAATGAGTGGAAGTGAGGGTATCTCAAGAAGAAACTGTAGCCCATAATATGCATGCAGGTAAGTACAAAATGTATCCATTTTGAACTACTAATCCTGTGAACTAGAAAAGAAAGACTCAGATAGAAAAAAATATAACTTGTAGGAAGGAGTCTTAGTGGGGGGACTTAGGAGGGAAAAAAACAGTTTATTTACTTGGGTGTTAGACTACAAGAAGAAAAGATGATAAATATCCTCGAATTATGTAAAACTGAGAATTTTCACTAAGTGTGTGCATGGCACAGGTGCAGGCGAGGCCCTGTCCTGTGGCACTAATAGTTTCAATGATGAACTATAAAGGACAGCTGGGTGGTGGTAGCACACACTTTTAATCCAAGCACTTGGGAGGCAGAGGCAGGTGGATCTCTGTGAGTTGGAGGCCAGCCTGGTCTACAGAGTGAGCTCCAGTACAGCCAGAGTTACAACAGAGAAACTCTGTCTCGAAACACACACACACACACACACACACACACACACACACACAATGAACTATAAAAGCTTTGTCCACTGATTTGAGATGGAGTTCTTCCTGGATCTCCATCTTGAAGAATTTAGATTTTTCTCCAAGTGTCAGATAGCAGGGTCCCCGAACTCCGACTCTCAGGGTCCACATGGACATTAAACTGAGTAGCTTGTGAATAGCCATGATGCCATCTTATAAATCATGAAGTGTTTGTGTCTCCATGGAAATCAGGAGGCTTGTGATCACATGTCCATGCCAGCTCTGCATCTTTGCCACCTTCAAAGGTGTCTGTTGTTGTGGGAACAAAAGTAATGTCCTTTGCTTGAATAAAATAGGAACTCTGTAGGGACTGTAAATGAATGTATACAGTGGAGTAATGTTCATGTTAAGAAATAATACTACCTCTAGGAAAGAAAAAAATACTGAAAATGTTGATCCGTAGCCTCTGAGTAGCTATACAACATAGCTTGAGAATGTGATCACAGTAATGTCAACTGCCTACAAGTTGGTTTGGTAAGGTTCTCTGGGTTATCTCTTTTCTGAAGTCTAGCTTCTTAAGAAAGTGTCACTACAGAATAAGCCTTTCTTCTTTTGGCTACTGGCTTGCCCTGTAACTGACACAAAGCCCACGAACTCGTGTTATCAAGCATATGATACAGCTTTGTTTATAGCGCTATAGCTGAAGTCTAGACAGAAACACGAGTGAACTGAGGAGCCACAGCTGACAACAGTGCTGTAAATGAAGTGGTTGTTATGTACATTGGTTCATTATTTGTGTAGATGCTTTTATGAGAGTCAAAGTAACATAAAGAAAAGAGCAATTGGCTAGTCCTTGAGGCAGCATCCCGGGGTCACAGGACCTTTGTTGTTATTAGCATTGCTGTTGCTTCTGCTGAACATGCTGACTGCTGAAAGGCCACCTACAAGTGCCCTCGCTCTTTCATGATCCTGCGTATTCTCTGCCTGAAGTGAGAACTGTAATTCTGTCTCTTACTGTATTCTAGGGCTGCCGGATGGCTATTCAATTTGTTTTCTTTTAAAAAGTCTCTGCATATATGATATGGTTGTTAGCTTGGTGTTGTTATGGGGCTGCTAACAGTGGGACTGGGTATGTCTATGACCCTTTTGCCTACTTTTGGGACCCTTTTCCTCCTACTCATTGACTCATCCAGCTTTGATATGAGAGTTTGTGCCTAGTCTTATTGTATCTCGTTGTGCTGTGTTTGGTTGATGTCCCTGGGAATCCTGCTCTTTTCTGAAGGGAGGAGTGGATCTGGGAGAGAAAGAAGGTAGGAGGTAAACTAGGAAGAATGGAGAGGGTAAACTGCATTAGGGATTTATTATACAGAAGAAGAATAAATATTACTTAAATTTTAAAAATCTCTCTCAAACACATACACATATGCAAACACACACACACACACGCACACACACACGTACACACACACACTTTTTTGAGACAGGATTTTTTGTATTAGTCTCCTGAGTGTTAGGATTAAGGTGTTTGTTACTATGTCTGGCTTCTTCTATTCTCTTTTCTGCCATCTGTAAGAATTCTTTTGTTTTCACCTTTGGATCTTAGAAACTGGCTTTGAACCACATGAAAACATGTGCATTCTGTTTTAGTCTCATTAGTATTTATATCTCTGGATTCCAGAGCCAATAATCATCAAGGTATGAAGGAAGAAAAATTAGGGGAGACTTTTCCATCTTGTAATTCTTTTTTACTAGTAATGAATGGTACCTGAATTCCAAAACCATGTCTATAACAAGCTTTAAGACTTTCCTCTTGGGACTCAAAGCCAAGAACAATGGCAGCAAGCTAATCCTTACATATTAAAATAGGATGCAGCACTGTCAGAGTGTACCCTGAAACTTCACCCTTCACATTTCAGCCTCAGCCATTAGCATAGCAAGTAAACAAAGCCCAGGAGGGTTTGTTCCAACATCTGGGGATTGGATGTTGGAAACTCCTTAGAAGAGAATTCTCACTGAAACACACTTTCCTCCCCAAATGAAAGGTTTATGAATGGAATCATTTGGTATGAAATAGAAAACCTAGGACATCTCCAGTGTGATAGATGAAGGGTCAGATGCCTACTTTACCTGAAGATGTCCAAGCATTAGATGCTGCCTGGCATTTCCCGAATGACAGGGCCTACAGAAAGGGGTTCAGTGAGTGTAGGCTATACATCTATCAGTGGTAAGTCAAGGAGCTCAGAGATATCCTTAAAACATATGAATCAGTGGTCAAAATAAAGCTAAATGCATCCTAAAAGAGTTGTGGCACCAGTGTCTGTGATGGTGAATTTTATACAACATTAACTGTGCCACAAGTTGCCCAGACATTTGGTTTAATGTTTTTTATTTTTTCTGAGTGTGTCTGTGAAATTACTTTAAGATTAATATTTCAATTTATAATCCCACCCATCAACTGAAGACCTGAACAAAACTAAAGGGCAGAGTGAGAAAGAATTTCTCTTGCTCACTGCTTGAACTCTTGATCTTTTCCTGCCTTTAGACTCTCATGGAATAATTGGATCCTTTGAGTCTTGCGCCTTCAAGTCTTCAGACTGACTCTTACACCTTTGATTCCCCTAGTTTTTAGGCTCCTGAATTCAGACTGGAGCTATACCATCTGCTTTCCACAGTCTCCAACTTGATGACAGCTAACCCTGGCTCTTAGCCTCATGGTTCTATAAGCAAATACCTTAAAATAAATCTATCTATCTATCTATCTATCTATCTATCTATCTATCTATCTATCTATCTATCTGGCCACCTGGCCCTATACACATCTCCCATCTTGTCTATTCCTTTGTAAAACTCTAATACATGAGCCTTCCTGTATGGTTGCACAATTGCTAGACAGGAGTTGAGGAGAGAGCTGCAGGTCCTTTCTGTTCTAGGAATAGGTCTCCCAAGATATTGAATCATGAACGAACTCAACAAGGACCATAGAGGAAAAGGAAAGGGACACTTTCTGCCCACCCAAACCATCTGGATAGCTTTCTAGTTCTTCAAAGAGTTTCAACTTTAAAAACTGATGCTGGGATCATGAGATGTTTTAATTCTTTTGACACATCCTTTTCTGGTTTCTTAAAGAACATCTCTTGCCTCTAGTTACTGTTTGCCTCTGATGTTGTGTATAGAGAAACAAGAAATAATAGCTAAAGGACAAGATAGCAAAGGAAGATTAAAAGAGAGAAGGGAGAATTTATAAGTCAGAAGGAGACTTCATTTTGGCATTAGATTAAATTGAACTCTTCACCATCTTAATGTGATCAGAAAAACCACAAAATTTGCTCCAGCTTTCTTCTCAAAGGTATGTGGGAAAGATGATAGCTTTGGAAGAGAATTGGGATGGCAGCGGTGGTTGGATAACATAATGTTGTCTGATTGCATAAGAAAGCTGTGTCTTCTGCAGTAGAGCCTTACCATCTGCTTGTGGAATCAATCAGTAGCGCTGGCAATAGTCTACAAGGTATAACTCATGCCAGACACTGGAGGCTTTATTGGTAGAATAAGATGTCAGTTGTCTTTTCCATTATATGGCGACTCCACTTAAATTCCTTTTGTATTTGTATGTGTTTTAGGAACGCTTCACAGCAGTAGGTTTCCATATGGTTTTCCAAAAGAAAGTTGTTCGTTGTTCCTCTCTGCATTCCCTCCTTTATTCTGCCCTCCCATCCCTCTCCTCTATTCTATTCTACTTTTTCCTTTTATCTCTTTGTAACACTATATTCTTTTCTCTGCCTTGGAAGATTCCCTTTTACCCCTGGACATTTACTATCTACTTAACCTCTGTAGTTATTTAGATTGAAAGATACATAGTTTTAAATTTCCCTCTTGATTTTCATCTTAATCCACTTTTCGTTTAGTAATGAGTTGTTCAGTTTCTATGAGTTTGTATACTGTCTGCCATTTCTATTGTTGTTGATATCCAGCTTTAATCCATGGTGATCAGATAGGATAAAGTGGGTGTGCTACTTCATTTTTTTATGACTACTGAGATTTGTTTTGTGTCCTAATATGTGGTCAATTTTGGAGTCTTGTGTTTAAGTGCTAATACGGCAGGGCAAGACGAAGTTTAATCAGAGGAAAGACTGAGAGAAACTGATGTAGATAGAGGTTACTCATTGCTAAGCAGGAGGATCATTGAAAACTCAGTGGATCATTAGGTGCCATCAGGAGTGGAAACTGTGGATAAGGAATTCACAGAACTGAAATGGGATGAGAACCTCAGTCCCCATTTTTACTGTACTAAGATCTCCCTTCTGTTGAAGTCAAACCCAGCTGGAAGCTAGGTTAGGAAGAACACTGATGAGAGTCAGTAGTCAGCTATTTAGGATCCTGGGAGACAAATGAATGAAAAAAATCTGACTGAAACACAAGCTTAGTTCATAGTTCATGAATGTCAATAGCTGTCTGTGGAAGATACTTAGGTATTTTTTTTTCCACTGAGGATGAGTCTGTTATGCCGGAGTTAAGAAGCCCTGTAGAAGTTTGAAATGTTGGGAACTTGAAGAAAATGAATAGCAGAAGGAGTCTTCCCTACAGTGATATGGGGGCACATTGACACTGAGAATCCTACTATTGTTAAAACTCGGCTTTACTCAGACATATAACAAATCCTGAGACATTCTCTGTGATTTCACAGCAGATCAAACCCAGGGAAGGGAGTCCAGTCTTATTCTGTCTGAATGTACTATATTGGGTGGATGGAAACTTCTGACATTAGTGGGGTCCATGGCTTTACACTGAACAAGGAGTGCCAGGATATTTGGTTATCTTTAAAGCAGTTCCATACCACTTGGGAACCACAGCTAGTCTAAGTCTGAAGGTTCACCCAGGGTAGGGCTAAGAGTACTGATTAAAAGTTTGCTTTTTACAACTAGATACATACAAAGTTTGGTGAGAAAATATTATTGTAATTTATTCCAGAGCTTTTGATATATATTATCAAAATGATATATTATCACCATTGAAGAACTAATTTTTTTAGATGAAGTCTCAAAATAGTCTCACCACACCACCTAGGGCTCCTTTGAACTCATAATCCTCCTACCTTATCCTGCTGAGTACTGGAATTACCGTCCCATGTCACCACACGTGGCTTCAATTTGATGTCTTGATCACTGGAAATATGTCCCCAGATAGATCCGACAAAACATATTTTAGACCAACTTTATAAAAGGTTCTAGAACCTGGAAACAAACATTGTTATTCTGTTTAAACAACTGAAGGAACTGATCATAAATATTTATGAGATCCTTGAAGGCATAGAAAATATTATATTAGAAATTAAAGGTTTCCCATTAGCATGAGAGTCAAGAGAGTTGACTTTCTTCTAGATACTAGCATTTCTCTTGTATAAACTATTTTCAGCTGTCTCCACCCAAATGTAATTCTAGAGCTATGCTAAGAGTTTTGGACTTAGCATGCTAACTTAAATGGATATTTTTGAGTTATTTTTACAAAATCCAATTATTTCTTTATTATGATCTTGCTTTGGAAGGCCAGGATGGTCCCAGGGCTATTATGTTGACTAGTTAAATTGAAGAGTTAAATAGTTTCTCTAATCCAACATCCTAAAGGCTTTGCCTTGGCAGTGGTGCTCAACAAATATTCCATGGTGAATTAGCATCTGAGTTACACTTTATCAATTAGGTGTGTTCCTATTGTGAATGTAGAAATCATTTTCTGGATTTATCAGTGACTTTTAGCATAGGTTATACTGTCTCATCTTGTCAAGATATTTTGTTTTGTATATGAAAGATGCCAGTGGTATGAAAGGAAGAAGTCATACACACACACACACACACACACACACACACACGCACACACACACACACACTATATTTTTATATTATTATATGATTACATTAATTATATTATATATTATATGATATATTAATATATATTTATATTATCTTGTATATTATTTTCATATTATAAATTGCAAAGCTATTTTAAGTGTTATTATACAACATAAGCATTGGATACATTTGCCAAATATGAATTTCATTTTCTTCATGTACAACTGTGATAGAAGAAGGAAAGCCTCCCTCCTTATTCAGCTCTTCATCGATTCTACTTAAGTGTGATATAAACAAGGGATCAGTACATATCTGTTCCACAGCTACCTGGTTCCTGACAGGCATGTACATATCTGAATACCAGTGACAATATTTGAGGAACATTGAATGTTGCTCTTCTCCACACTTTTAACACATCTAAGATATTTCAAATAAAATATTCATCCATTGTAGAAAAAGAATAAAAACTATTATTCAGGTCCAGTGAGTTGAACTTAATGCAATTTTTAAGGGTAATTAGATCCCATATAAGACCATTTTAATATAGAGGGACTCAAACAAGATTCATCTTAGAGATAGAAGAACGAATTACAAATTAACTAAGGCAAACTCTCCTGGAGAACTTCTGACAAGCTCCATGGATGCTACAGTAGGCAGCTGTCCACTTTGTCTGGATGAGGAATTTCACTGTTAAGGAGCCTCCTCGACCAGCTACTGTCTCACACCTTCCCCTTCTCATCTGTATAGAGCTTCTCTCATTAACCTCCTTCTTTGGGTTAAGAATGTGAACTTTCCATGGACTTGTATATCATGGAGATGTGTCGCCAGAGAATTGCATGCTGAGCTGTTAGCTCCTCAATACACAATTAACACAAGGTAGCTGATCAGCATGAATGGTTATCACCCAGTTAGGCCTAGAGAAAATAGGATACCTCATCTACAGAATTTGGTGTGAGAAGCTGGAGAGATCTGTAAGGAAGAAAATACATGTGAAATGTGAGAATAAGAAGGAATGTGGATTATGGTGAAGAACTCCTAAGAAAATGAGAGGCAAAACTGGATGACAGATGTAATTGGAAAGCATGAATCCATATAACATTTTTTCCTATTCTTGGCCTCTTTACCCTCTTAGAAGGTCTTTGCTCTATGAGCACTTGCTTCATGATTTCAGGAAAAGAGCTTTTCTTATCCATCAGGTGGAAAGCATGCCAAGGGACACATAACCAATTATTGCTTCATGGCAGTTTCAGTGATACCAATCCTTCAGTTAACTGCTTTTATGGTTTGATGCTGATGTCTTCTCCTCACTCCCCCATTCATGTATTAGAACATAATACTCAGTGTAACGGTCTTAAAAGGAAGAGCCTTTATTTAAGGGAAATGATCATGAGGACAAGTCCTCATGAATGGGATTAATTCCCTTGATAAGAGTTATTTTTCTGGAGCTGGAGTTACAGGCAGTTGTGAGTCACCTGACCTAGGTGCTGGGAACTGAAGCCAGGACCTCTAGAAAAGCATTGAGCATTCTTAACTACTGAGTCATCTCCCCAGCCCTGGGTTAGTGTCATGACAAAGTCTTGAAGCAGTGTACTTGCCTTTTCTGCAGTATGAAGACAGTAATAAAATACCACAGAAAAACAGATGGGCCCTCATCAGGCACCGAAGCAATTGGCACCCTGTACTTGAACTTCCCAGCTCTCAAACCATGAACAGTGTATTTCTGTTGTTTATAAATTACCCAATCTAAGCTATTTCATTTTAGGAGTTTGGATCAATAAAAATAATGATATTTTTCAATTTAATAGATTTAAATTATCACTCATATTTTATTACCTGCAAAATTTTGACTATTTTTTCTTTATAAGGGATACCTAAAACTCCCATCCATGTCAAATAAAATTATGCAAGTAGAGCTACTGATTAATATTGTGAAGATGAAAAATACAAAGATCTCTGAGCTCAGAACCTAAGTCCTCTAACCATAATTTATCTGTGAGACCATTGCAACATGTACTCAAGATGTACTCCAGCGACCTCATGCGCCCTTACTTAAAGCATTATGAGATTTTAAAAAAGAACTTGATTGCTGTTCAAGAGCATGAACTTCGTAGGTGAAGTATGCCTTACAGTGTCAGGTTGGACACGTCTACCTAACACTGTCTGTGATCACTGCTGCCTCCCTGAGGATCTGGACTTACAATAATAAGCATAGTAAAGACAAGCACTTATTGAGCCTTTACTACATCCTAGGCTACACGTGCACTATCTACTTATAATTCCCTTACACATTTCCTGTTTCTCTTTACATAAATGAAGAAACCAAGACATAGAGAAGCACAAACATTTGACAGAGACCACAGAACTTACAACTGGCCTTGTCAAGCTGGTTAGTGTGTCCAGGAATTCACACTGGACTGCTTTCCTGCTGCCTCCTTCACCCTACTGCTTTCAGATGTCCATTTAATTATTTATTAGTTCTTTGAGAATTTTGTACAATGAGTTTTGACCTTACCTACTCCACTCCGAACTCCTCCCAGATCCATGCCCCTTCCCTATTAACCCAACTCTGTGTCCTTTTCTTCCTCATCTAGCAAATCCAGTTTGCATTGCCCATATTCTCACGGCTGTATGTTCTGCCAGTGGAGTGGGCTCAACCTGTTTGCCCATGAGAAGAGGGTAGATGTCAGAGGAGGTGGAGGTAGTGATGGCCCTACAGACTCCCAACATGGATCATTTAGTTCCTTGTTTCACACTTCTGTTGGAAATTATTCTTCTCTAAAAGCCTATGTTTACATGGGACTCTTATCCTTTCCTTCAGACCCCTTACTCCAATTCATGAGGCTATTCTTTCTGTTAAATCCCTAATCTTATTTCAGGTTTTTATAGATTTTTCTAAAGTGCCAGCTACCTTCAGGACAGCAATGGCATTGCTTTTTTACTATCTAAAAAATAATTTGTCTACCAAAAGAATGGAATCTGTGACTCAACTGAAGTGACAGACTGTATGGAGGAGCAATTTGCAGAATAGTTGCCTTTCAAAGACTGAGAAAAAAATGTTGGCTTTGTTGATAATGCTAAGTCAAAGAAAGGCTTTATGCTTCCACGAAACAGGTAGACCACCTTCTCTGTGACACCACGCCATGAACAATAACTCCTGTGGATGACGAACTTCAAGCTGTAAGCTGAAATAAATCCTTTCTTTCCCAATTGCTTTTGTCCGTGGTATTTTATCACAGGAATAGAAAAGTAACTAAGAAATTTGTCAGTGGTGCATGACATTCTATGCACTCAGTAACCCCCCACAAAATGGAAACTCTCAGTGGTCTAACAAAAGGCCTGGGAATGCAAACACTGGCTCACTGCTTGTTTTCCTCATGTGCTTGTACTTGTAACCACCACATGCCCATGCAGGATATAGCTGTAGTCCTATGCCCATCCTTGAAGTGAAGGATTGAGAACCTTGCCAAATTTTAGAAGCTTGAGAATAAGAAAAACAGAATTTTAGAGGAGGGGGTAGACAGAGAGAGAACTTACTAAAAGAATGAGTAACAAATGCTGGACATGCAATACCATCGATGTCTGTTGATAAGATTTGGGTGTGAAATGTTTTCCACTCCCTCAGGTGTTTGAATATTTGGACCTCAACTGTTGGTGCTGTCAATAGAGTTTGAGGAACCATTTGAGCATGGGCCTATGTGGCACATACAGGGCTCTAGAAATCAGGCTTAAGGTTATTAGGCTGTTTTTATTTCTGGTCTAAGCTTCCTGTCAACCTGACATGCCTGCCATTATGCCTTCCCTGGAACGGTGGGCTGCATCCATCTCCCACATAATGAAACAAAATGAATCCTTCCTCCTTTAAATAGATTTTGTCAAGTATTTGACCACATTGGTATGAAAAGCAACTAATAACTTTATTAGTTTACTGTACATATTGTGGCCAAGAGATTCCTCTTCCATCTTCTCTGTGACTGGGTTGCAAATGAATTTTTTCTTTTATTCTTAGATTAATGAGCACCAGCTGAACAGATAATTTCATGAATTGCTATTTCAACAATATTTAAAAAAACAGCATATTATACCAGGTGAAATAATGTTTTATGACAATTTCAGGTATGATTCTTCCACAGTTGGTCTTTTAACTGCTATGCTATTTGTGACCTTACTATACCAACTTTGTATGACACTCTGGGGTCAAATGTTTGCTGATTTTCCAACTTGCAGCAGGTATAGAGAACAGAACTTAAGAAATAGGTACTTGTCTAGGTGTCATCCTAGTGTCTCACAGTATACAGCCCACTTTTTAAAAGTCCCAAGTTAAAAGACATCATCCTATATTATCATTTATATTTATGCATGTCTTTCAATCCCCTCCCCTCATATCAATTATTTTAACATCTTTCACTGTCACCAAGTATTAAATCCCCAAAACTGATTAGAAAGAACTGATTAGAAATTGATTAAAAAGATAATAGCCTGTTGTTTCTTACTGTGTTTAAATATGGAACAGCAAACCTTTATTTAGTGTTACATTTCTATGGGGTGTTTATAATGCCAGGCATGTAGTGATGGATAAACAGGGCAGAAGAGGAAGAACAATGTCCACAATGTTCTGGAAATAACAGAATGAATATACACTATGAGAAATGGGTTTGTTTAGAGGTTTGACATATAACCCAGTTCTTATTAAACAACTCAATGTGGTAAGCTAAATCCAGATGGAAATTGCTCTACATGAATGAAAAAGCAGAATGCCAGACCTCTAAATGTCAGTGGGTGCTTTATTAAGTGTACTTTGTGAGAGTTAAAAATGCTATTCCATGGTCTCTTTCTTTGGGGGTTCTGGCACCAGGGACACATAGCTTATTATGTGACAATATGTGATTATTAAGAGATATTTATTTGGAAATAATAAGAAAGTGGATACATTCCTTAACCATTTCTCATTTGGGCACATTTTTCCCCATCTAGAAGCTACAGACTCCTGGGTTGCAGAGCAAATGTGCTCCAGCTCCTACAATGTGCCAGATACATTGCTAGTGCTTTTTATATTAATGAATCCAATTGTCACTAATAACCTTGTGAGTTCATTCATTTTCCATTGCTTCCATAACAGATTACCATAAACTCAGTGGTTTATATATTGTACAGTTTATTGACGTGCACATCTGTGGGTCAGAGTGAGTCTTGCTGGGCTAACATCTCAGTGTCTAAAGAGCTGTGTTTCTTTCTGGAGGTTCAAAGAAAGAATGAATTTCCTTCTCACTCATTGGCAGAACTGAGCTTTTTGTGGTTGCTGGTGGGAGGTCATCTTGTGCTTACTCTGTCAACTGAAGGCTGCCCTCTGCTTCCTGAGAACTCAAGTTCTTAGCTATTGCTTCCCTTAGTGTATCTTTATACATTGCATTTCTCCTGCTCTTCCTTAAAACATAGTCTTTATTTATTTTTGAAAATTTCATACAGCATATTTCCATCATATTCTTTCCCACCCCAAACTCCCCCCAGATCCTCCCACTCTCCATACCAACTCACATCATGTTCTTTCTCTCTCCTAAAAAAAGAAAAGGAAAAAGAGCCATTAAAAGAGGAGTTCAATTGGTGTTTCTCAACTTCTCTTGAGTGTGGGGACTGCCTTGGAGTATGGTTGATATACTTGCTGTCATTCAACTGAAAAAAAAAAAAACTGATTTGGCTTCTCCTAGCATTTAATCATTTTTTATCATTTGCAAACAGCTTCTTGTCTAGGAGTGGAGCTCTGTGTTCACTTTGTGTTAGGATTTTGTCTGGTTTGGGCTTATGCAGGTCTTGTGCACGGTGTCATAGTTTGAGAATTCATATGTGGATCTGCCCTATTGTGTCTGGAAAATAGAGATGGGCTGGGAAGAAAGCCTGAGGAGGACAGTGGAGACAGAACTCTTAATCACATGTATTTATTTGTGTGTGTGCGTGCGTGTGTGCGTGTATGCGCACGCATGGGAGTGGACATGCCACTGCTCTTGTATGAAGGTCAGATGACAAATTGTGGAAGTCAGTTCTTTCTTTCCACCATGTGGGACCCAGGGAGGGAACTCAGGTCATCAGGCTTGACAGCTACAGCACCTTTACCTGTGGAGCCATTCCACTGTTTCTCTCCTGCTCTATCTGACCCACTATTCTGCCTTCATTTGTACATTTTAAGAACTCTTGGGATTAGATTTGACCAGGTAATTCAGTATAATCTCATTTCAAAATCCCTTAATATTAATCACAACTGAAAACCATTATTGTTACCCCTAGCTTTCAAGTACAGGCTATGTTACAAAACAATGAAAGTAACTTCTTTCATTCACCATGGCAGGGTTCTCCCTACTAACTTCGCTTTCGAGCAGAACCTTATATTCAGGTGCCTGTATCTTTATGCGGCTATAGGACAAAGTATAGCCTATTTCTGGATGCATTTGCATTAGGATACATTTGTAATTAAATGAAAGGTATTCTGTAGAGCTATGGGAAGCAGCAGGTTCATTAGAAGAGTTATTGTTTACTTTCTAATTGCTTCTTATTAGCAATCACATATCCCATTTATATTAGGAGTTGCCTTGGCAAGATCTAAAGTAACAATTAGAGTCCCATCTCTCATTCATCCATCTGGCCCAGAACTGGTGAACAAACATCGCAGACTTTCTAGAAATTTTCTAAAGTTTATAAACTTGAGTTGCACTGGTAGCCTGGCCATAGACAATGACAATATCTGGTATCTCTTCAAGTCCTGATTTATCACTGTCATATGGACCCACCATCATATGCATTTTTCAGGAAAGACTGTGTGGCCTGAGGCCCCTGAGTATTTCCTTTTTGCTTTGTTTCTTGCCTCTATTTTATGGGTGTTCCTTGGAGTTCCATAATTCAGTCTCTCAAACTCTGACAGTGAACTTGAGGAAGGAACTGGCCTTTATTTGTTGGGTTCACTACAGATCTTCTTCAGCATCAATACACACAGAGATTGTCAGAGAAGGTATGCTGGACAGCTTCCGCACAAGTCTCCTGGTGATGGCCTCATTTTGATTCATGCACTCACAAGATCTTGTTTCCATGAATGTAGTTCAGAACCTATTGCTTGGCTTCTAACAATAGGACTTGGCCAAAGCAAAGAAATGCTATTTCTGTGATTAAATGGCTAAATATTTTCAAGTCCCCCTTGCTAGTTGATTCTCCCTCTTGACTTCTATGCTTTTCTGAAGAAAGCTGCCATGCTGGAAAAGCCCATGGAGCAGAAAACCAAGGTCTCCAAGGTAGCAGCAAAGACCTTGAGAGTGACAAGAGCATGGAGCTTACAAGTGGATCCTTCAAGAAGAAGTGGATTTTCAAGCTGGAGTTGGTTGTAGCCCTTTGTTTATAGATACTAAAGCAGAGGGCTCAGGTATCCTGAACCTAGATTTATAATCTAGAGAAACTATAGATTATAATACAATAACTGCATAATGTGTTATGCACCATATGCAGCAACAACCACTTGATATAAGTAGGAACTCTATATATCTTTGAGGACTGATTCAACAAACAAGACTAAACAGAGGTCTTTACTTTGTGGTTCATGGATGGTGAGTTCAAAACGGTAGTGATAAATCTGGCCTTGAAGAGATACAGAAAATGCTGTAATTGTCTAAATTACTAAACTAAATGGCGAAACTACTTGTACAATTCAAGTTTATAAACCTTGCAAAAATTGTAGAGATGAGTACTAGAGAATATCGTATGGCCCATCCTTTACCCCATGCTTAAAGCAGAGTGGTGTTCAGTGAATGCCCTTGGCCTCACTCTGTCCTTGATATGCATTCCCAGGAAAGACCATGTGATCTGAGGCCCCTGCACTTCTATCCAGCCCTGGGAACAGCAGCCTGCTTGCCATTTTGGTACCTGAAGTTTCCTCACTATGACTCTGTTCATGCAGCCCCCTTTCCTGTTGTGGGTAGATGTGCGTGACTAATGAAGGCTCTGAAACCTTCCTGGGGGTAAAGAAGGAGTACTCATTTTTCCTGACAATGTGTATCCTGCTTGTCTTGAGGAGATCAGTGTGCTAAAAACAACATTGGTCTTTTCCCAAAGGGCACAATTCTCATAGCTGAGTGGCTGCTATTTCTCAGTATATTTCCATTCTCTTCTCTGTTGCCTAGTTGGAGTACTACTAATTTTCACTGTAACTGGACAGGAAATTAAGAGGATAATAAGAGTAATTGTGCTGGATAGATTTGTGTCATCTTGACACAGACTAGAGTTCTCTGAAAGGAGGAAGCCTTCCTTCAGAAAGTGCCTCTGTAAGATCTGGCCGTAGGGCAGAGGAGGACCTAGTCCATTAGTGCCATCCCCAGGCTGGTGGTCCTGGGTTCTATAAGAAAGCCGGTGGAGCAAGCCCTGGGAAGCAAGCCAGTAAGCAGCACTCCCGCATAGCCTCTGAATCAGCTCCTGCCTCCAGGTTCCTGGCCTATTTTAGTTCCTATCCTGACTTCCTTTGATGATGAGCATAGATGTGGAAGCATAAGCCAAGTAAACCCCTTTCTCCCCAAGTTGTTTCAGCCATGATGTTTCAACACAACAAGAGTAACCAACCCTAAGACAGTAATCTAGTTCAAGGTTGATAGGCTCAGTACAGTTTCTGTATTATCTTCCTCTCATTTATAATTACCTATCCTAAAACACTTGGCTCTTCAGCTCTTCATGAGAGCCCTCTGTGGTGGAGAGATATTTATGTACATTCTATAGAATCACAGGTTGGATTTTCATTCCAAGTGTATATAGTATATTAGGGAGTGGACACTATACCTAGGCTACTGAGTGGACACTACTCCTACACTATAATGGGCTCTATACATAGACTATTTGTCCATTGAGAGCAGATGTCAGAAATGGCAACAGCAAGACCAGTGAAGGAGTCACAGCTCATAAAACTTTAGGGAACTCAAAGCCTCCCACTGATGGAGATAATTAATATTTTGATGCAATACTTCTAAAATTCCAAGATACAAGAATTTTAAGTGAAGTATCCGTGAGTCTTACTTTGCATTAGGCTCTGCTGTACCTGAGTGGGCTATTTTCTTTGCATCCCCTGGAGCACCCAGGGGCCCCAGGTATCCTGTGACCTGCTTCCTCCTGTAGCACAGGTGAAACCTGACAGCCTCAGACGACTGCAGCCTCTTCTGTGATGGTGACTTTCACCAGCTCTCCTCTCTTAGTGGACTAGACCTTCTCTAAGTACAGACTATGCAAAATAATCTTTTTTATAAATGTAGTTCATAGCCACTCCCTTCTCCTCTCCCTACAGCCCTTGGCACTTCCACTCTGCATTTAGTTGTTATGGATTTGGTTATCCTGGGTATTTCATAAACATGAAATCATAGAGTGTGTGATCATTGTGTGTGGATTCCTCCCCTCAGCATTTAGCTTTCGGGGTCTACCCACATTTTAGCATGTAGTAGCTCTCCAGTTCTGTCACTTTATGGATATTTTATATTTTGGCTGTTTGTCAATTAACAGGCATTTCTATTGCAACCACATTTTGGCTATTATGAATAATGCCTCTATGGACATTTATATACGATTTTTGTTTGACTGTCTGTGTGTCAGATTTTGCTTCTCTATCCAAGCATGGATTTGTTGAGTCATTGTTATTAAATGATTAACAATAAAGAATAAACAAATTACTTCACACAGTGACTGTGACATTTAGCATTGCCATTTAGCAACCTTTAAAAAATTAATTAATGAAAATTAAGACTGCACTTACTCCAAGAATATGCGCATGTCTAAGACATTCCTAGATCTGTAAATCCTTCACATGTGGTAGTTCCAGTGGCTAGAACAAAGCCATTGACATAGAGTAAACTTTGCACCAAATTTCTTCCTATTCATTTTTAGAGATCCCTCAAAATCAGCCTAAGCCTGCAGCTCTGTTTTTCTATTGTTTAAGTCCTTAATGCCTGGTAGGATTTCCTAGTCATCTTAGGGATTTATGAAAGGATACGATCTTACTTATATAGGTATAGACATGCCAGTCCTGGAATAGTGTCTATATTGACTACCCCATCTACTTCTTGGGCTTTCTAAAGATAGTTATTATAACTCAGGGTCCCAGAGTTTAGTCAACCACCAGAATAAATGGCCAAATCATACCTACTTTTCTTACTTTCTTCACAACTCAACATACTGGAAATCAATAGCTTCTTAGATAGCAATAAAGTGATTTTGAGAGAGCAAGTTCAAATCTATGTCCAAGACTCAGGCGACCTCGTCAAGATGTACTACTTCTAGGACACCAAGAGTATTAGCCCCATCTGGGATGACATGTGGAGTATCTGCACAGATCTGGCACTTCTGTTACATACACACACACACACACACACACACACACACACGCACACACACACACACACGAACTTCTGTGCTGTGCTCAGCTGTATACCTCCAGTCACCTGACTAACTCTTTTCTCATTCCTCAAGTTCTTTCTCCTTAACATCACCTAACTGAGCTCAAGGCACAGTCTACTGAGACAGCATCTCAAGCATTCTCATGTATCAGAGCCAAAATATCAAGAGGCCCATGTTGTCACTGAAGTTGCTATGAAGTGTTGTGACTGCTCTTTCTTTTCCCAGAACTTGGCGAGTATGTCTGGAAGCTAATGGAGGGCAAGAAGAAGGCCAAGATGACCCAGGAAAAAAACCTGAGGCTGCTGCTTTCATTGTGAACACTTCACAGCTTGAGTTCAGATTCCTATGCATCTACCAGGTAAGTCAGTTATCTTCAAAATTGCTGTTTCTCATCAGTACAACATATCATGGAATCTAAAGTGCCAACCCTGTTATAAAAAACCAGGGACAATGACCAAGATTGTGTTTAAAGGATGACCTCAAAGTGGAAAAGTCGTCATTGTCTTCTGCAAACACGTGATCCAATCAGGTCCCGTGTGCACAAGAACTCCACCAAGGACACGTTTCACACCCACAGCACTGTCTATGATGCACTGTTCTTGTCCTGTATAGATCTCAAGGACAAAACAAAGGGAAAATTAAATACTGTTGTCTGGCTTTTGTGTTCTTCCTTCTCTTGTGCGTGATTCTTTCAGGAGAAAAGCATGGAGTTGGGTGGAGTATATTTTGATTCATGTCAAGAGTTTTATATATATACAATTACCTTCAATAATCTCTCCTCTTTTGTCCCCTGAATACTACAGTAGAATCTGTGTCCCTGGGAAGATGTTCCCTTTAGAATAAAGAAAATACAAGCTTGTGGTAAAAATTACCCAAAGCCAGTGTGTCTTGTGTCATCATGGCCGGGTGCCATGCTTTATCCATTAGTGTGAGGGTAAGTGCTAAGAAGTGAAATGGCTGTCATGGGAACACATCACAACACAGCATTTAAGCTGAAGAGAGCTTAGATTTCTTTTTTTTTCTAACAGGACACTGGCCTGCTTTACTGATGACTATGATTCTTTTTTTCAATTAGATTAGCTGGTGAAGGATGCTCAAAGCTTGTCTGAGCTGAATCAATAGCTCGGATATAATAATAAAAATATATTTAAAGTACAAAACAAGATGAGAATATTTTATTACAGATACTGCATTTGCAGAAGTGAATTGAAGAATTTCCATTTTCCACGGCTTTTCTGAGTGTATTGTAAGAAGCAGCACATCTGGGGAAGCAGAGCAGAAAGCTATTACCTTGTAAAAACATAGTACAGACACACTGTCCTGAAGGCTACAGTGAACCTGCCTTATCCCAAGATGCTCAACTAGGGCCTGGCACTTGCTAGACTTTCCTAATACATCTATATGGTAGATTCCTTCCATCATAGCAGGTCTTCAGGGCCCTCCTTGAGCACCAAGGCCAGGTCCCAGCACTCTTATTAGATTGGTCAGTTCCCTCTCTGAACAGTTAATATCCAATATCACTCTTAGATATGGACATAATTAGTAAGCATTTACCACTCTCAGTAATTCTTTTGTTGTAAATTGAGCAAAAACTGTAATGATGAATAACAATTACATTTTATAGTTCAGTTTGTCCCTCTTTTGAAAAATAGCTCAATAAAAATAAAGGACCTGGGTTTCCAATTAGTTGAACATGAAAATAGGCTTTGATGATTAATTCACTGTGTGATTTAAATATGAATCCAGGAAGGGATTTAAAGAATTCGATAAAATTGAGCTAATAAAGTTTCCCTTCCCAGATCTACATGTTTTTCAATTTCTTAGGGATTATCTATTCTTTATTAGGCGTTTAAAATTACATTTATTTATTTATTTCATTGGAAGGGATGAAGTATACCCTAGTGTCTGTGTGGAGGCCAGAGGACAACTTTTGAGAGTTGATTCTCTCCTTCTACTATGTGGGTCCACTTACCACCAATCCTGACAACCTCAGTGCAACTCATAGGGCACACATAGTAAAAGGAGAGAATCAGCTCTCAAAAGTTGTTTGTCTGTTATTTTTTTTCCCATACAGATCCTTGTCATAAAATTCTGACTACCTTATTACTTATTTATGCAACCCGGGCTAGCCTCAAACTTAGGAAAATTCCCCTGCCTCTGCTTCTAAAGTGTTGGGATAGATAGATAAGCATGTACCATGGTTCCCAGCTTTCTGGATGTTTATATTTAATAAATAGAAATAATATTGTGCAAAATTATAATTTGTTCTAGAACTAAGAAATTGTTCACAAATACATGAGTTAATCATGGGAAAACTTAACCATATCATTAGCAAATGCATGTAGAATAAAATGTTTCTTTATGCAATTTAAATTTAAGCATGCAGTATATAAAGTAGTGTATCATATAATTTTATACATGTTACAGCCATATAAAACATAAATATACTTAGAAACATTACATAAAATATAAGTGTGATTTTGTCATTTTACTCAATTAGTATTTCACAATAATAATTCAACTCTTAGGAGTAAAATTAACATTCAAAGTCTTATAGATGCTCATAAAAATAGATGTTAATTTATATATGTATTTTCATTCTTAAAAAAATTAGATAATTATTAATGAACTATCTTGAGGTATGAAGTATGGGTACTTTATATAAAATTCTTTTTGAAAGATTTAAAATAAGAGGTCCAAAGGAAAAAGGATCAGTAATATTTTGGGCTTGTAATGCAAAGCTCTCCATGTATTTAAACATAGATGGTGTATAATCCATCAACATGAGATCAGTGCGTTACATAGTGTTTCTTTTTGTTCACACATCTTTGCTTTGCCTTTGTTCTCCTAAACAAGAACACACTGGTTTTAAGTGAGAACCATTTCCGGGTTTTGTGAGGCATGGCCATCATTCTCATTCTTGGCATATCCACAAACCATGGTCGCCCAGCTTCAGGACATCCTAGGGAACCTCAAGGCTGTTCTTTTTTTTTTTTTTTTTTTTACATAAAACTAAGCCCAAGAGAGGCTGTTACTCATCCAATCATACAACATGCACAATGCATAGAGTAAGGTTCTCTGATTTTAACTCTGTGTTTTCCCTTTTATACTACTACTAAACAAACATTCTAATTTTTGTTAACTCTTTTTAAAATATTAATGTTTTATTTTAACTTATCTATGTGTGTGTGTGTGTTGAATACATGCCACATGTATGTGAGTGCCTGTGGAGGCCAAAAGAGAGTCAAATCCCCTAGAACTGTGGTTATAAGCAGTTTTGAGCCATTATATATGAGTTCTGGGAACTGAAATTGGGTCCTGTGGAAGAGCAGGAAGTGCTTTTAACCTCTTAGCCTTTAAGGGCTTGCACTTGGTTCGCTAGACTCTTTGGAAGTAACAATGAAGGATGATGTAGAAAGAAGAGAGTCTCTGAAATCTAGACCAGTGCTTAAGTTCTAGTTGCATAGTTACTAGCTGTGGGTTCTTGGACTGTTTATCAGTCCTCTGAGTTTGCATCTATATCTACAAAAAGAAGATTTAAGGAGCCCAGGAGATGTTCAACAGGTAAAGAAAGCCTTGCCTCTGAAGCATGAGGACCAGAATTCAGATCCTTATCACTGGTGTAAAAGTTTAGTTAGCATGGTGGCCCACATGTAATCCCAGAGCACAGGATCCTGGAGCAAGCTGATTGACTGATAGACTAGGCAGATCAGCAGACACTGGGCTCAAGTGAGAGATACTGCCTCAATGTATAATGTGATGAGTGATTGAGGAAGACCTCTGACATCAACCTCAGCCTTTCACAGGCGCAATCAAATACATGCACATACAGTTTCACACACGGGTTTGCATACATGTATACGATTAAAGATTTATTATTTCTGGCTATATGTTAATAAAGATACATGAGACAGTGGTTAAAGGTACAAGCCAGACAGACCTTAGCAGAGCTTACAACATCATCACCTTCCAACACAAAGGGGCTAGGCCCCACACATCTGAGTTATGTCCACTTTTTGTAGTGGGAAAACTGCAGATCAACAGGGGAGACCAGACCATGCCTAATGTCTGGTAGAGCATCCAAATGACTTCTTTATCAGTAACTCTATCTATATTAGGCCAAGAGAGAGTAACTCTTCTTTACCTGATAAAACATGCTGGTTCAACCATAGAAATCACATCCTGCTAGGCTTTAGGAAGCCTTTGCAAAGATATTTTTAATGAATATAATATCTGGAGAAAAGTTCAAATACACCATAACACATACTTACATACCACGTACACAGATAGACATGAAAAAAATAAATACAAATAAAAAACTTCTAAAAAGGAAATTAAAATCCTTGACTGAACAAGTTAAGATTAAGATTTGAAATGAGAGTTCTTGTTTGGGAACATGGTACATAGGATCTCATGGTACAAAATGAATCATTAGGGATCATGTAGTGTGATGCCTGGAATAGAGCAGAAACATAAAAACAAATCTTCTACATTATATTTCTCCTTGCCTCCTATCTCTACTTCCTAATGCATTGGGCTACTCTGTTGCTGCCCATGTTATTGATGTTTCCTTGGTCAAGGACTTAGAGAAATAATTTCCACAGCAAGCCTCATGAGATCTTTATAGGAAAGTTGGGATGTGGGCTCAGGAGGAAAGCTAGCCATGGGGCTCAGATGAAGGCTTGCTTATCTTCACATATGCTGATGACTATTAGGAGAGAGTCTTTCTTTGGTTTTCATCAGCCATGGCATTCGTGGACACATAGTATTTTCCAAACAGTAGTATGTGAAGGTAGAAATTTATGTCATGGGGCTTCTCTATTTGGGGATATATTCTAGTATTGGTTTGAAGTTGAGGATTATTGGCTGGGCCGACAACAACTATCAACCTAAGGATCGATCATGATAACTGTACAATGCACAGTATGGAACATCAATGCAAAACAAGGCAACTTGAAATGGAAACAAGCTGAAGAAACCCAAGTGACTTCATAGCTTCCATGATGGTTCCCCTAACTGGCTTTTAACTCCGAGCCTGTGTATATGTTCGAGGTTTTGTCTATTTTTATTTCTGTGAAAATTACTCAGAAGACACAGTTTAAGGGAGGAGCAAGAACTATTGTTTGCTCATGGTTTCAACTCATGATTTGTTGGTGTAATTTTTTTTAGGGCTGTAGCAAGACAAAAACATAGAGGAAAGGTATGGTTGTAGGAAAGCCATTTACCATACGGCAACCACGAAACAAAAGGAAATAACAGTAAGAGGCCAAGGTCCAGTTACATCTTTAACAGGCACATCTTCAGAGATTCACTTCCTTCAACTAAGCCCCATCTTTCACAGTTTCATCTCTTAATAGCCTATTCAACTGTTGAATCCATCAACAGGTTAAACCATTCATTAGGTCAAAATCTTCAAGATATAGTATCTCTGGGAAAGCCCTCAGAGATACCCACAGAAGTTTGCTTTATTGATCATGTAGGCATCTGTCTTTGTTAGGGTTTGTATTACTGTGAAGAAATACCACAACCAAAAAGTAGTTTTGGGGGAGAAAAGGGTTTATTTGGCTTACACTTAGTCAGGATAGGAATTCAAACAGGGGAGGAACCTGGAGGCAGGATCTGATGCAGAAGCCATGGAGGGGTGCTGCTTACTGGCTTGCTCCCCATGGCTTGCCTACTTTCATATAGAATCATGGACCACCAGCCCAAGGATGGCACCACCTACAATGAGCTAGGTCCTCTCATATCAATCACTAATTAAGAAAATGCCCTACAGGCTTGCACACAGCCTGATGTTATGGAAGCATTTTCTTAATTGAGGTTCCCTCCTATCAGATGACTTTAGCTTGCTTATATCAAGTTGACACAAAACTATCTAGCACAGTATCTTTCAATCTAATCAAGTTGAAACCAAAATTCACCATCATAGTGAATTTATTCTAATTCTGTATCACAATACCATTTGGCATGACACCTATGGGTTTGTGGGAGCTGTGTCCTATGTGGGTAGTTGGGACACCATTTTAGTTATTTTCCTTATTAGTTAAGTCAAAGAAAGGTAGTTGAGAGTGGTTAGGCTTATTTTTCAGTAACTAGAAAACAATGTCTAGGAGTTTTAGTGGAACATTTAAAAATCCTTGCTAATTTATTTTTCTTAATTTACTTTAAAAACATTTCCATTTTGTCCTTTTAATAATTGAATTGTAGACATTCTGCATGCCCCTGGCCTTTAAAATAAAAGATGAACTTTTGTACTCTTCAGCGATACAAAGCAAACATTAAATAGCAATAGATTCATCATTAAATTAACCACTAGAATGAGTCTGACTGGAGTACCCTAACTCCAACAGATATTTCATTATTAGGTTTAGGAGAAAGCATGTCATTCCTTCTTCATCATAAAGTGTGCCGGGGAGGATCCTGGTCCATCTCAGTATCTGCAGAGTGGCAGGTTCTTTCTACTTTTATGAAGGTTCTTTGGTGCTGAAGTGTTCTTTGGGCACCGTCTTCTTATTCCTTTATTACCACCATCCCTCTCCTCTGCCAGTTCAAACATGTGAGTTGTGCTTTCCAGTGCCCTGGGGAACTGGTCTGTGTATTATCTACCTTTATAGACAACGCAGATTGCCACAGTCAAAAGCTCTCTTTGCCGTTATTTCCAGGTGATGTTCTGTGTGTAGCCACAAACAACTGGAGCTACGACCTGCTTCCAAGACTTTCTGAATCCTCTGGTCTGTGTGCATGTGTTCGGTTGCCAGGTTTTCTCATTGCTGTGAGCACTTGGAAGGACTGGCTAGGCATTCTTCAAATGTGTCCTTTACTGGTGAGCTTCCAAGTCGAGGAGGTCACTGAGCTTTTCACTGACTTTGATGTGTGTGTGTGTGTGTGTGTGTGTGTGTGTGTGTGTGTGTGTATGTATTTGTATTAAGGTGATAACTATAGGGAAATAATGAAAGTGTCTTTGTCTTACAAAATCTGCCTTCAATCATGTATATTTACCTATTATTTCATATTGGAACATTTTCTTTGTATCTTTTTCCCTTGTCTACTTCTGTAATATAATAATATAATAATACTTTCATTACAAGGTGAGTGTAAAATAATTAATTTTTGGAAATTAAAAACTAGCATACAACCTTAAAAATCCTCAGGTTGGAGGAAGTAATGATGAAAATTAAGGAAAGGAAATGGATTGAGCTTTAAATATATCCACTAATGAGACATGTGGCAGTTGGGGTTTGCACAGGAACACAGATGAACCTTTAAATGGGTGATTTGAGTAGAGTATACTAAAGGCTGTTTGCCTGTGCAAACTTTAAGAAATAAGGCACAGCCAGGTATGATGGCACATACCTTTAACCCTAGAACTTGGAAGGCAGAGGCAGGAGGATCTTTGTGAAGCTGAGGCCAGCCTGGTCTTAAATAGTGAGTTTTAGGACAGCTAGACCTACATAGAGAGATTCTCTTTAAAAAACCATAACCAAAAACAAAGTCCAATAACAACAAAAGAAACAAGGTAATGTGTAGCACCTCAGAAATGAAGAAATAAGAAACAGGAGCGGCCCTGCCAGTTAGAGGAAGGAAAAATTAACTAGAACCCAAGAAACTGATTGGAATAAACACCTTTGGACAGAACCTACATTTGAAGAGGAACATATCCAGTCCAGATGACCAGGCCTCAGAAAAGTGCAGGACAAACACTGTCATTTCAAGCTCTTCCCTTGCTCTGCCCTTCTGCCAGAATTCCTAGAATATCAGAAGAATTAAAAACTGAGGCAACCTGTTGTCTCTGGACTTGAAGCAGGAGGTGGAAGGTAGAGCCTGGACCAATAGAAAAGAGGTAGTCCAGGCCTGGTGGTGGTGGTGCATGCCTTTAATCCCAGCCCTCGGGAGGCAGAGGCAGGTAGATCTCTGTGAGTTCAAGGTCAGCCTGGTCTATAGAGTGAGCTCCAGGACAGCAGGAGTTACAGCAGAGAAACCCTGTCTAAAAACAAAACAATGAAAACCAAAAAACGAGCAACAAACAAACAAACAAAAAAGATAAAACAAAATGAAAAAAAAACAGAAAAGAAGTGGTCCAAAGAACCTGTCAAGCCTTCCCATTTCTCATTTCTAATCAGGTTTATAAGAATGCCAGACAATTACAGACCTTAGTGGTAGACTATTGGAGATGTGCAAAAATCAGTGTGGAAAAAAGAAAAGCAGACATTCTTCATCAGAAACCTTCACACACACATGGCACTCTTGGTGTTCAAAAGCAATTTAAGATGTCTGTTAATTGAACATTCATACAAAAGGCATGATTAAGGAACCTCCTAAGGTTATTTATCAACTTTTGTAGGATTTGAAATTGAAACAGACAGTTTGAATCACATACCAATTTAAATAACAGTAACAAAGAATAAATACCATTTAAATAACAATCAAAGACAACATTTTACTTTTCTAATTTCTCATTTGGTATTTGTTTTTTTTCTTCTCCTCCTCCTTCTTATTCTTCTATGTCACATTTCTGAACTGTTCCCAGGGACAGAATTTGAACAAAAATTTCAATAAGTATTTCAAAAACCACATGTAAGCAGAGGATACTTGTTCCCATAGCAAGACTGGTTTCAGACCCAGTCCTTCACTAAGACAATCAGCTGGGATCCAGAAGCCATGAGGGATGACACAGGCTTTCCTGAAATTCTGGTTTATATGGACAGGGAAGAGAAAGTAACAGCAGACATAGAGAGCAAAGTCTCTACATACTGCCTATATTTCATTTCTCTTCAAAGTTCTGCCCAATCCCCCTGTTAGCTATGTATCCAAATAAAACAAACAGTGGCTCTCCCTTAAATTGGGAGAGACAGCTCTCTATCAAAATATTATTTGTAGAGAATTGTCATTGTTGTTAATATCCCTTATGGCTTTCACATATACTACTTTAGAAAGAATTCCACGTTTAGGCTTCAGTTCTTGAAGGTCTTCCTAACTTAATTCTCTCTCTCTCTCTCTCTCTCTCTCTCTCTCTCTCTGTGTGTGTGTGTGTGTGTGCATTTCTCCTAATTCTCAAGACCAAATATTATTTATACTATTTATTTGCTCTTATGTAAGAATTTACAGGTAAACTCAGGCTTAATGAGCCACTATAGTCATACCCAGTTATTTTTTGTTTGTTTGTTATTGTTGTTTTGATGTGCTGCTCACATGTATATGTTTTTAGGACTAACAATTTCGTATTGAATAACTGATCCCTGGAAAAAAACAAACTAAGTCTTTCTTAACTGTAGTTAACTGCCTGTAGATCTTCATCTGGGGGTGGGATTTTGGGAGAATTCCCACGCTCACACTGACATGTCAACCGATGTGATGGTTCACATTTTGTTTCGGTAACCATACTGTTGAGATTTTATGAGTGTAGCTTCCCTTTCCTGTTCAGAAGACACAGTCTCACAGCAGATATAGATAGCCTGGTCCTCTGGCTCTTCTAATATTTCCACCCACTCTGCCATGATGTCTCCTGGGCCTTAGACGCAGGATTTATGTTGCAGATGTATCCACTGGGACTGGGGACCCTATGGCCGTTTGTTCTCTGCATTTCGATCAGTTGTGGCTTTCTCTAATGGTTTCAGTCTTCTGAAAACCAGGTACTTCACTGATGAAGGTGAATATAAGCATCTGCAGGTATCAAAATAACTATTGAGATTCTAGCTGGAGATTATCCTGATTTGATAACCCAGCCAACTGCTTATGGCTAGTGAGGCTGTAAAACCTACAAGGGAACCTACTAGATACCCAATTAGTACTTTTAGACCTAAAAGGTCTGTATGTATCATTCAATAACAGCTATCTAAAGAAAAAAGCTCATAGTTAGGTTCTCTTTTTGATTTTGCTTTTATGGCAGAATTAAAAAAAAAACAACAAAAAACAAAAACAAAACAAAAAAAAACCTTGGCAGGAGTTTCATTAGCAGAACAGACATTTCTTCTCTGTAGAAACTGCAAAACTCCCTGAAGACTTTTTATGTTTTTTTTATTTATTCATTTCTATATATTAATGCTTTCTTTATTAATTTATATCTATTTGTTACAGAAGCTTTCCCCCTTTTAAAATCACTTTTCTATTGCCAGAAAGACTCTTCTAGAAAAGGCACTTCTTTGATCAAGAAAGAACATATCCAAAAAAAAAAAAAAATTGAAAACCATGTATCTTTTATATGAAGGAATTTCACACTCATTAAAATATGAAGGCCGTTGAGTATGTGCTTCAACCTATGAGTGTAACACAGTACCGCTACTCCTACCACTACTACTGCTACTGAGAAATAAAAGTGTTGTAAGTGGTGTTTAGTTCTGTTTGATGACCTGTCTTCAGCACATCTCTTAAATTTCTTATTAGCATGAGTTTTACAACCACAAAATACATTTAGTCTCTAAACGTACCCAGTAAATGAGCCCTGCATGCATTAGTGGGGAAATGATTCCTTGTGGGGAGTGAATGCCTAAAATAGGCTGAGTGCGATGGGAAGGAGAGGATGACCTCCGATTCTGGCAAGCGCATTGTGACTGAGATGGGCTGAGCAGGGCAGGCGAGTGGGCACCGAAGGATGTCAGAATGCTCCATTGTACTTTCCAAAATGTCCACTTGTATCAATCACTTCCTTTATCTACAGAAGCAAATAATTGCTCAAGTGTGTGTGTGTGTTCATACTGTACGTGTGCCTGGTTTGTGTCAAGGCCAGAAGAGGGCTTTGGATCTCCAGGAACTAGAGATATAGATGGTTATAAGCTACAGTATGGGTTCTGGAAACTGAACTTGAATCTTCTTGTTGAGCAGTTATTTTGGAAGAGCAGCAAGTACTCATAACCACGGAGCAATCTCTCTCTAACCTATCACCTTATCCTTTGAGAGAATATCACTGTATTTGCTGTTCACAGATTCAGCTAGATGGGCAAGCTCCAGAGATTCCTGTGACTTCCTCCTCAGGGCTGGGGTTATAGGTGTATACTGCCATGTACTGCTTTTTATGTGTGTGTTGGGGATCTGAACTCAGGTACCTGTGCTTGCATGACAAGGATTTTTACCGACTTGGCCATTGCTCCACCGTTCAAATTCTCATTTGAGTAATGCTATTTTATTTTATTTTGTATGGATATTTTGTTTGCACAGGAGTGTGTACTGTGTGCATGCCTAGTGCCTGCGGAGGCCAGAAGAAGGTATCAGATCCCCTGAAACTGGAGTTACAGATAATTGTGAGCTACCATGTTTGTGATAGGAATTGAAGCCTCTCTGGAAAAGCAGCCAGTGCTCTTACTTACTGAGTCATCTCTTCGGCCATACAATATGATAATTTTATCCAGCTTTAACTAGTAGGGTAACAATGATTAAAATGTGGGATTAAGATGGCAAATGTAATATAAAATACTTACTCTGGATCTTTCTGTAGGAAGTCAAGTAATTACGGTGAAGGCTAAATAGATTGGTGCAGAATCTTAGATTAGTAACAGGCTTCACATCAATATATTTGAGATAGAAGGTTATAGCAGAATACACTGAAATCCTTAAGGGTCTTCCCTATCATGATAATCACACAAGGAATCAGTGACAAACTAAGCACTAAGTGCAGAATGTGGCCACTGTAGTCTTGCCAGTTACAAACATTAACTGCGTGTCACAAACACATAGTTTGAAACTACAAGTTAAGTGGGGGATATTTTGTCTTCAATGAAATGTGTTAAGAAATGCAAGGGCTCTATAATTCTTGATTTAAGGAGAATGAGGAAATTCAGGCTCTGTATGATGCGAGGAGCCTAGTGTCCTCCTTTGGTATCCTGAAGACTCAGGCATGGCAAGAGGCTTCCTTAATTGGTCAAGATCAGACACAAATGAGACCAGCATTCTAGGGTACCATCCCCTTCCTCCGCCATCAGAGCTCCAGACAACTTTTCCAGAGTCCCTCCTTCTACAAGCTACTCCTTGGGTTGTCTTCCATGTAAGCACCACCTGCTTGATCTTTACCTTTATTCTGGAAGCTACTCAGAATCTTTCAGCTAAATGTATTTCTGCAAGTGATTCCAGAGAAAGACTGGACATGAACAACACAAACATAGCCAAGTTTGCATCCAGCTAGAACAGGTCATTTGGGCTGCCTGTGTTCCACAGTTACTGAGCAACCCAGTTGTCCCTTGATTCTCTAGGAAGTGATTAAATATTTGTAAAGTTTTGTAAACCAACTTTCCAAGATACAATTTAATATCATTTCCATAAGTGAATATCTTTTTTTTCCTTTTTCATTGTTTTAGAATTTCATGCAGACATACGGCATGCTTTGATCAAATCCGTTCACTGTTGCCTCTGCTTTAATTTCCTCCCTGTCACCCTCCAACATTTGCTTCACAACTCCACGTGCTCCTTTAAAAAACCTGCCAAATCCATATATTCCTGTCCCTGTGGGCATGGGTGTAGGGACATCAACTGGAACATGAGTAGCCCCTCAGGACCTGCATCTCTGAAGAAAGCTGGTACCCCACACCCATTAGTTGCCAGAACCTCCCCAGAAAGGGTGGGACTTCATCCTTTCCCTTGATCTTGTACTGGCCTTATGCATGTAGTTACAGCCATTGTGAGTTTATATGTGGAAATAGCCCTGTCATGTCTGGGAAACCCTTTCACTAAAGCCATCTATGACTATTACAAGCTTTTCTTTTTTTTGCAGTGATCCCTGAGTCTTCAGAGAGGCATGTAACAGAGATATCCCATTTAGGGCTGAATATTCCACAGTCTCTCATTGTCTATGTAATGACACATTGTGGGTACTCTGTATTAATTTGCCTACTGCAAAAATAAGCTTCTCTGATGCAGACTGGGAGATGCATTTATCTCTCCTACCCCTGTATCTTGAACGTGTTGTTTTCTTATTGGCATAACAGGCCAGACTGATATTTTAGGCTGAAAGAGTTTTTTTTTTCTGAACAGAAAATATGATCGATCAACTTCTGGGGACTCTGCATTCTCATCTCTCTTGACAGAATTATCCCTTTCTCTCAAAAGCTGTTTATCAGATTTATCTCACTATTTTATGATCTTTTCTTCAAAAGCTGATAATTCAGTCATTCTTTTTAATGGTGTGAAGTCAATGTTTCTGTGCTGACTTGATAGAGTATGTGCTCGATAAATGTTTGTTTGGTTGCTTTATTTCTTATTAACAGCTAAATCAATTTGGGCAATTCAAAACAGATAAATATTCACAATGACAGCACCAAATGATGGGGTTAGCATGTCACAGACTTTTATTAGATTCTGCCCTGAGTAGCATCCAATCCACCTAGCTCAGAGAACAAGGCATAGATGAACATAATCAATCTAAAAGGGCATTTCAGAGAACATCGTAGACATTTTAGTCACACAGAGCTCTTCGTCAAACCACAGTGATTTGATTGCTGTATTGTCTCTCATTCATTGTCTAATTCTGCCTTTGTTATCTAATAACATACATGGCACCCAAGGTGATGAGCGTGCTGAGGGTTATTAGTTAAACTCTAGACAGCCAAAGAAAGATTTTGAAATTATAGAGTTATCTTTTTGCAATATGCAAAATCTGTGATGACAAATACTTTTATGTCTGAGACAGTCATACCTCTCTGTAATTCTTTTAGTTTTAAATGGCAGTCTAAAAAAGAAGTAAGCTATGCTATTCAAAATCTTTTAAAAGTATGACAGTAATTTAAATAATTAATATATATTCCTTTTCTTTTTTTCCCTAAATGTTGCACTGTTTTCAGTGTGGGAAGTATTCATCAGATATCTGCTCTGTACATATTATTCATACTCTGAATACTGAGTCAGTGACAGGAATCTTAGTGCCTTTTGAATGGTATAAATAGCATGTACAGTGATTGAGAGGCAGTTTCATGTCCAATGTGGATCTATAAGTAAAGGAACATTAGACAAGAACTATTATACTAGGAATAAAACACATTATAAGAAAACTACACACAAACTGGCTTTACAAGGAGATTTTGTGTGTGTGGGGGGGTCTTAACTATGTAGTCCTGGCTGGATTGGAGCCCTGTTCTATTAAAACCTGTTCTATTTTAGAACAGGCTTTCTTTGATCTCTCAGATATCCACTGCCCTCCAATTGCTGGATTACATGTGTGCATCACCACAGCCAACTAATTTTTGGCTTTAAAGAAGAGAAAAAATACATTTGGAAATAGGAGAATCAGGACCCTGCATTATTATGGTCAGGGTAAACTATGCTACACTAAAGAGTAAATAACAAAAGCAATTTACCAAAGCAAAGATTGATATTACTTATGTGTTCAGAAAGAATTCTATTCCACACAATTTGTCAGAGTGATAAAGCATCCACTGCCTTGTATTTTGCCATTTAAGATCACAGACTTCTAAGACCTCTGAGATAAGGGACGCAAGAGATTGCACATGAAATCTTAATTCAATTCAAACGTGATATATGTCATTTCTATTTGTATATGCTTGCTTAGAGTGATTCAATGTTTCTGATTAACCGTAAAAAGACTAGTAAGTGAGGTGTACTTGGATATGCAGGAAAGAGAGAAGAGCTGGGCACAGATAAACACTATTTCAAATGAATTTTCTAAGGCGGAATTGAGGGAGTTTAATGTGATCCTTGAAGAAAGAATGGAAACGTGAGTATTTCAAGAGAGGAAGTGGCAAGTGCAGGATCAAGGGTTGCAAAAGAGGCTAGAGGGGATATTCAGATAATTATAAATAGTCATAGTTCCTCATGGTATGAAATGAGAAGGTAGAGGAGAAGGTAGGGAAGTCAGAGATATTAATGGATATGTAATCTCAGAAATATCACCTACAATGCAGTATCTAGAGGAAAGCATGGCTACCCAAATTTCACTGACAATGGGATCATAGTTGGATCTTTGTATTACCAAGACTTCCTTCACACAAGCATTTGGGGTGAAATAGAGTGAAAGGGAATAGATTTAGTAAAACATTTGCAAGACAATACAGATGATTCAAAATATCAGAATGTGAAAAGAAACTGAAAAGAGATAGAACTCAAAGAGGGATATAGAGGTACCATCTGCCTGACGCAACACATGACAGCTGGGAGAGGTGGGGAGCAGGAGTCTGTTATTTTGGAGCTCGGGCTCTGGGGTTGGAATTCATGTTTCAACAAAGTTAGGAACAAAAAAAAAAAAGGAATGCTTGACTATCAATTATGTGTTTAGATGCAAGTCACCAATGTAAGAAAAGCAACAATATCATATTTTGGTTAAGAGGCAAGACTGAGGCTCTGGGTGCCAAATGTCTTCATTTTAAAATCCTAACTGTGTCACTCATTGATTGTATCACTGGCTTAACCTCTGTAGATTTCACTGTTCTCATCAGAAAAGCAGGGACCCTAAGGACAATTTCACCATAGGCTTTCTGTAATTGTGAAAGCAGTTCCTTGTAAAAATTTTTGACACATGAGATGCATAAAAAAAAAGTTAGGTTAATAGAATAATTATTGAGGTAAGATACAAAGACAGGGATTATTATAGGAATGTAGGAAGAAAAAGGAGTCCCTCACTCCAGAGTCTAGTTGAAACATCTTGTCAGTTGAGGGGGTTTGCTCACGGTATTTGACCTCACATGATTATGTAAAGGAAGCTTCAGTAATACATGATGTAAGAATTCCAATAATTACATTTGCTGTGAAGATTGCTGTGATGGTTTGAATACGAATGGTCCCCAAAGGCTCATATATTTGAATGCTTAGTCACCAGGGAGCATAACTGTTTGAAAGGATTAGAAGGAGTAGGAGGTGTGGCCTTGTTGGAGTAGGTGTGGCCTTGTTGAAGAAAGTATGTCACTGGGGTTGGGCTTTGAAGTTTCAAAAGACCATGCCACCATGCTAGGCTCTCTCTCTCTCTCTCTCTCTCTCTCTCTCCCTGCTGAGGGATCAAGATATAACTCTAACTACTGCTCCAGTGCTTGCCTGCATTCTTCCATACTCCCTGCCATGACAATAATGGACTAAGGCAATCAACCTCCATAACCGTAAGCAAGCCACCAATTAAACGTTTTCTCTTGTAAGAGTTGCCTAGGTTACGGTGTCTCTTCACAGCTATAGAAAACAGACTAAGACAGTTTCTGACAGAGAAATAATATTTCTATATAGAAACATTTTGAAATAATGATGTTATAATTACAATAAACCAGACTCCATGTCTGACCTCAAGTGTGGTCTAATCCTTTCCTCAGGAATTTCTAGGAATGTCACAAACAAGGTAATTTTCTTTTTTTGTACACAGTGACAGCCATCTTAAGTCTCCTCTTATCTAGAGTTTTACCCACTCAGTTGTATCCCCGTCAACTGCAAACCAAGAACCACCCTGTGATCTTATTTCAACATTTTAGCAATACTTTGAAGATAGTTTCAAAATTCACCAAATTTATCTATATTGCCATTGTAAAGACAATAAGGTATCTTTGAGAAGCCCATACCCACACTGGGTGTGTCTTATTCTTTCCCTGAGTGTCTCTCTAACCTCTGTGCTAGTCCTCAAATTCCCTTTTGTGGTGAAGGCAACCCTTTGACTTTACCTGCATTTCTTTTTCTGTTGCTGTGATAAAATACTCTGGCAGAGCAACATAAGAGAGAGAGAGAGTGAGAGAGAAAGAGAGAGAGAGAGAGAGAGAGAGAAAGAGAGAGATGGAGATTATCTGTCTCACAGTTCATGGAAACAGTCCATTTCCCTGGTAGGGAAATCAAGGCAGTGGAAATGTGAAGCAGCTGGTCACATCACACCTACAGTCAAGGGGTAGAGTGTTGACTGCATGCTTCTGTTCAACTCCTTTTCTCTTCTTACACAGTCCAGGATCTCAGCCAGGGAATGGTACTGCCCACAGTGGATAGGTCTTTCCACCTCAGTTAATATAATCCATACAATGCCCAGAGGCCCTTCTCACAGGTTACTCTAGATTCTGTCAGGTTGATAATTAACATTAACCGTGACAGGCAGTCTCTAAGAATTCAGGATGCAATGGATGTCATCGCTGCTCTGCCCTCACTATTACTGGCAACATGACATAGAAAGAACAGAGTTCATGGAGCTCATATCTGCTTTACAAAAGAAAGGAATGATACTGAAATTTGTTTACCTCTGGCACATAGTAGTCTTCCTGTAAATTCTGCTAGTTGATACTAGAAATCATCAAAAGAGTGTAGGATAATTTGTTGGGATCAGAATGAATGAATGTTTTCTATATTATTCCCGGTTTCATGATCCAGAAAACACATGAACAGCCTTTATGTGCTTCAAGGATTCTCCCAGAAATGAAATACTTTTTCAGCACTGCTCCTCATTCTTTGTTGTAACAAGTTCAAGTTTATTGATGAGACGGTACTGTCTGTACTGGAGGAAGGACAAACAGAGCACTGAAGTGCTTTGAGGTCAAGGGAAGAACAAGATGAATAATGTTCCCTAGACTTGGGAGAGGTTGGTGGCCTTTGTTCCTACAGATCTGAGGACATGAATTTACTGTCTGTCAGCACGTTTCCCAGAGGGCAGGGTTTGCCTAAAGAAGTAGGCCTTAGATTTGGAGAACTCAGACTTGCCAATTGTTGCTTTGCCCAATTGTGGGTTAAAACCAGCAACCCAGTTTACCCTGATGAAACCTCTGAGCTGAGAACAAGGACACATGACGAGAGAGATTTTCAGATGGTTTCAGACTCTGCTGTGTCCTCTGAGAGAAAAAGATAGCAGCATTGATCGAAACTGGGTATCTCCTTTGCCTGGTCAGTCACAGACAGCTTTGGGTAACAAAACATACCAGAAATATGAGACTTTCTTTCACACATAGATTTCCAGTGCAGAATCTGTACTCCTAACATTGCCACATGCACATTGTTTGCTTGTTAAATAGGCAATGTTTTTAGTGTTGGATGGTGTTGGGGACCAATACCTGGGGTTCACACAGGCTAGGGCTGCTAAGCTTCATCCTCTCGGTTCTGTGAGCTGCAGACTTCAACCTAAAAGGCACATCCACATGGGAATGTCTTGCAAGAAGCTAATAGAAAAGATTAAGCAGTATCAGTTCATTGACTAGAGAAAGGTCCAAAATAAAATCACTGCAGGAGTATACAGGCAAAATTAATCAAGTATTTTGTAAAAAATCAGTATATATATATATATATATATATATATATATATATATATATATATATATATATATATGAATGATAGTTATACCTTCCAAAAGATAGGCAAAATTAATCAAGTATTTTGTAAAAATCAGAATATATATCATATATATGATATATATTATACCTTCTGAAAGACAAGGGCCATCTTAAATTTTATTTTATAAAACTGTCTCTGTATTATTTTAATCCTTTTAAACTTATTGTAAAATACTTTATGTTTATCTTGGTGAAAGAAAAAAAATATATATATTAACCTTGGAAGGGTTATAGTGGCCTAGAAATATAATTTAGGTCAATATAGATAATAGTGTCATTTAATCTCTTATGTTTACAAAGTCCTTTCTCCCTTCTTTTCTTTTTCCCTCCATCTCTCCCTCCTTCCCCTCTTCTTTCCCCCCTCTCTTCCTCCCTCTTTTCATTTCTTCCTCCTTTCCCTTGTTATCTCATTTGCTTTTTCTTTGTTTTCTTTCCCCCCCTTTTACAGTAATCCTAACAATTACTAAGAGATGAGTGTCTTGTAATACAATGGCACAATTATCCATATATATATATATATATATATATATATATATATATATATATATAAACGGATAATTGTATATACATATACATATACATATACAATATATATATACATATATATATATTTGTGTGCATTGTATGTTATGTATACTATACATGTATGCATGTATAGGTGCATACAAACTTAAAGGTTTTAGGTCTTCACGAAGAAGAAGTGTGCCATTATAAAACACTCTTCTTTATTTCTGGTTTTACTCTTCACATGAAGATTTAATCACTAATGTCATAGCCTCTGAAGTTCTACAGTCTTCTCCTCTTTTCTCTTCTCCTCAGGCTATGTCTTTCCAACCATTCAACATGAATGTGTCTTCATTTTTGGAGAGTATCTCATGTATAGAGCTCAGAGTTGATCCTTAAATTTTACTTATTCTGAGACTCTTAGCATTTTAGTAGGTATTATTGAGATTAGATTGAGATACTTTTAGCATTTTATTTTCAGTTATCATTTCTGGTTTCCCCTTTTCTTGACTTATTTTGTGTTATCTGCATTTTTTTAAAGAAATGTCTGTTAGCTTTTAGCTATGTTTGGTCAATACATTTTAAACATTGAAAATACTATGTTTATTGATTATAATTTGATCATCAAAGTATTATTTATGATTAAATTTACTATTAGGGCCTTTTGGAAAATTGAAACTCTTTTTAATCTATATAGTTTTAGAAATGTGCAAAGCTTATAGGGAGCCAGGGGAAATCAGAAACAATAGAAGAGCTGGTGCTATGACCTAAGAAGATAGATGAGCAGACACATTTGGCCTCAAGATGAGAAAGTTCAAAGATAACACTTGCCTTTAAATCGATGGAGAATTTCATATGGTGACCAGATGTTTTCATCTTTACCAAGAAGAAAAGAAAGTAGCATTAATTGTAACAAAGTGGACTTAATAATTTTGAGGGTGCAGGGGAGTTATATTAACTCCTCAGATGTGTCAAAGTACCAGAAAGATAGTAACATTAACTGTGGTGCCTTTAAGAATATATCTTCTTTGTTCTTGATGTGTATCATATTCCCCTTACTCCTAAAGGATGCCCACAATCAATCTGCCTTTCAAGATGTTTATCAGGCATGCATTACCTGCATGGAGGGGGAAAATGAAATGATATTGGTAAATACTAAAATGAAATTACAAGTTTATTCAGTCATAAGGTTACATATAGATTTGATAATTAAAAATAAGATATCCAGTCAAATTAGTGCATTATTTTTAATGTAATCATGTCCCAAAGGCTGGGGAGATGCTCAAGCATGAAAAAAAGCCAGGCATGAAGCCATGTGTTGATCATCCAGGGATGTGGAGGTGGCAGCAAGTAGATCCTTGGGACTCACTGGCAGTCAGATTAGCCTAAAAATGGTGAGTCCTAGGACCCAGTGAGAGGCCCCGTCTAAAAAAAAAAAAAAAAAGATGGATGACTCTGGAGGCTGCCCTCCACCCTGCACGCACACACACATTCAGAGGCATGTGCAACCATACACCATATCACAAACATATTTACACATCCATCCATCCATCCATTCATCCATCCACTATACATACATAAATATGTATGAACGTAGTTGACTTTGCCTCTCTGAGTACACCTCTACTGTTCATGTCAATGTTTTTATTTCCAGCTTACAAATCTTTCCATGTTCTTTAATTAATAATATTACATTCTTAAAAGACTCCCTCTTCCATTTGAATGTCCACTATAGACTAAACAAGACAACTTGCAGAAAGATGTGCTTGTAGATAAACTATCAGCTATATATGAAGCTCCTAAATATTTAGCTTTAGGAGTCATTGAATGAGCTAGCATACATATATTATGAATTCCTCTGAAAAGAGCTGCCATCAGTTACTTTCCCCTAATTTTCATGTTAAATGATGGAATATAATTCCTCTCATTTTGAATCCAACCTGGTCTAAGTGATGGGTGGACCAATAATAAGTATTGGCAGTGATCTTCTAAGACCTCTGAAGTCAGTTCATAAGAAAATTTGAAGTTTCTACCTGAGTCTCTGGAAGTCTCACTCTTGGGAATTTCTCTTGGACCCATTTCCAATGCTACAAAAAGCTGAAACCATATGGAAAAGACACATTTTATGACCTAATTGTCCTTGTTGGATCTCTAGTGAGCCAACTGAATAACACTTTTGAAATGACACCATCCTGAATGCTGACAAAGGCTCTGTCACTAACTGAAGCTCAGTCAAACTGTTCTGAGCCCTCTCTACTCAGCCTCCATCTTTGAACCATCCCTGCCATGTCTACATGGTATGGCTTTACTGAGAATCCTGCTAAGTTGGTTCACAACCTTCTCTGTGCTTGGAAGATGGTCATTTTCATGATACCTAATAAAATGTCTCATGCTTCCACCCCTTATATCTTTAAGGCCTTCCTTAAACAAGAATCCTGTTCAGTTATTCTGGCAAGATTCCTTCTGTACTAGCTACTTTTCTCATGGCTGTGGTAAAATACCTGACAGAAAATAACTGAAAGGAATAAGAATTCATTTTGACTCATAGTTTAGGGTAATACAGTTCATTATGACAAGGAATGTACTGTATCAGGAACCAGTTTGTCCAGGCAGTGAGACCTGGTGGCATGATTTCCTACCATCTCTATGGGTCAAAACTAAGAAATCTCAGGAGAAAGTGTACTTTACTAGATCCATCATGCTCCAGTCCAAAAATTACCACAGCCCAACTGGAGTCTCTGAGGACCAAACGTGAGTTTGTGGGGACAGTTCACATTTAAACCAAAACACACCCCTATAACTGAATTCTGAATACTCCTGTTCTCTTGCCCCACATTGGGGACCACTTATAACTGAATGCTGAAGCATATTTTCTTGCCCCAACTGCTACTGTGACAGATTCCTAACTTATGACAGACCTGTACTGCACCTTTTACCATATAGTTCTAAAATGAGTCAGGAAAGAAGAGATATCTTCATCACCCTTTCAGATTGTCTTTAAAGATAGAAACAAAGGAAGAAGAAAAATTCACTGCCCTTTTTGGCTGTCCGTAGCTTAGATAACAGGAGTTGCTAGCAACTAGAAGAGTTGTGGCAGAAATTGGAAAAAGCCAAGATAGGAAAAAACAGAGCAAAAGGGAGAACAAAGGGGCTCATTTTTTCTTTCTCTTCAAAAAAAGGAAATTATAAAAAAGAAATATGTATTGCTACTAATAAAATAAAGGGGGAATTAGAAAAAAAAGGAATTGTTGGTGCTATTAAAAGAAATATGGGAGAAATTAGAAAGGGTGGGAAAAAGGAAAATGGGAACTGGGAGCACAAGCCAAGGAACTGGGAACAGCTTAGGATATAAAGGAGAGTGTTGGCAGTTGGAGTGGCAGTTGGTGGAATGGTTTGGGAGATGTTAGCAGCTCCTGTTCTCTAAGCTGAGGACAGCTGAAAAGGGCAGTTAATTCTTCCTTTCTTTCTTTCTTTCTTTCTTTCTTTCTTTCTTTCTTTCTTTCTTTCTTTCTTTCTTTCTTTCTTTCTTTCTTTCTTTCTTTCTTTCTTTCTTTCTTTCTTTCTTTCTTTTCTCTTTTTCTCTCTTTAAAGGCCACCTACAAGAATGGTGAAGATTTCTCTCTTTCCTGTCTCTTTCCTGAGCTAGAGGGTAAAAGGCACAGAGAGAATCTGTTAAAAGTTAGGAATCAGTTACAAGTTAGGAATCTGTCAAAGTAGTTGGGGCAAGAGAACATGCTTCAGCATTCAGTTACAATGTGGCACCCAATGTGGGGCAAGAGAGCAAGTGCATTCAGAATTCAGTTAAACACTCCCCTTACCATGATGCAATCTTTTAGTTACTTTCCATCCAATACTTCTATCAGATACAAATGTTCATATATTCAAATTGATCCCTATTATTTTCAGGTCTCTTTTCCCATATCATAAAATTATATACATATATATGTATATAATATTATATATATATATATATATATATATATATATATATATATAGCCACTTTATAAATTTAAAGCTGAACTCTGTTCAGCTCTGGTGTTGATTTTTTTAAACAACATTCAGCCCAGCTATTCCCTCTTAGAAGAGATATTCAACCCTTCAAACTGTGACAGGCAGTACTAAATTGTTGTTGTTTAGAAACAGTAGCTACAGTAGTAGTTTATTTTGCAATAGATACTTGGAATATTTGCTGAGAATTTTCTGAAAGGTTATACATTTTCATTACAAATATACCTTAGTAGATGGACATAAACATTTACCTTTTTATTATTCATAACCATTTCCTAGTTAGAAAGTAGATAATGGGGACACAGAGATGACTCAGAATTTAATAGTGCTTACTGTTCCTGCAGAGAACCTGAGTTTGGTTCCCAGTATCCCCATTAGCCAGTGAGTGTAAAACCACCTGTAACTCCAGATCCAAGGAATTTGAAACCTCTGATTTCAATTGTCACCTGCATATACATACACATACCCAAACCGAATGCTCACATATATACATAATTAAAAATAAAATAATCCTTTAAAAAGAAAATCAGTGAAATATAATATTGGACGGCATTTATAAATGAATTAACATGAATGGAATCACTTATTTTTCTTTAATGTGTAGCTCAAATAATCAAAGAAAAAAATAGCATGAATGACTAATACTCTTGTTTTTTAGATGAAATCGCACTGTGTAGCACAGGCTGGTCTTGATCTGACGGTCTTCCTGTTCCATTCTCATGAGCATGGGCTTACACTTCTACACACAGCCCCCAGAGACACTTTCTCACATCTTCTTTTCCATTATTAGTCTCATAAGCATGTTCATCATGTTGTTTAATTTGGCATTCTTAAGAAATGAGTGATGGTGGTGTCTCTACTTCTCTCACCAAAAACAACACAGAAAACTGAAGTACTTGGATAATTTATTTAGTTTCCCCTGGTTGCGATTTAAACCAATGTGTTCTCATTTTTGAGTTTAGGCTTTTTTCCAGGAAACTTGGTCCAGACGGAGTTTAATAAACCAACACCAAATCTGGAAGCATAATCCTTGGTTTCTGTGTTCTGAGGCCATAACTGCTCTGAGGAATGAACCCTGTCTTACTTTTGAGAAAAATGCATTGAGAGAGATTGATGTTTTCACGAGAAATCACGGAACAATGAATTCAGATCAGATTTCACTCTGGACAGCAGCATACTCTTTCTCAAGATTAAAATTTGAATTTTATTCTGAGAACAGACTGTGACAGTATAAAAGGAAACATGAGACAAAAAGAGGGAAGAGTCTGGGTCAACATCTCAGGATGGAATGACAACAGAGAAGCTTCTAGAATCTCCATCTCCTGTTTCCTATTGCAGTTGCCTCCCACCTCTCTATATGACTGAGAAAAAGTACTATTACTAGGCAAATACAAGTGAGTTCTCAAAGGAACTTCAGCTAAGATCCTCATATGTGTTCAGTCAACAGCATTTCCTAAATGTAGAGATGAAGGAGCATAGCTCGATAAGATTGCTAAATAAGGTGTCGTGTCTAGTTTGACTTCTCACTGGAGAAGCCTTTTTTTCTAGGAAGCCTCAAGAAATTGCTTGACAACCAGCTTGTCATTTCTCTATCATAGTCAGAAGGCGATGATCTACCATCCTACCATCCACCACGATGTTTTGGTCAGTGGGAATGTTTCTGCTTAGAGTGGTTCAGTATGACAGCACTAGCCACAAGTGTATACTGGGTGATTGTGATATGTGACTGAGAAGATGGATTTTAAATTTTGTTTAATTGTAGTGTATTTGAGTAGCCTATGTGATTAGTGGATACCATTGCTTTGGACGTTTATTGTTAGTTGTGTTTAAACTAATTATTTTTGTGTACGGTTGGATAAAGGGCTGCCTAGGCCTTGGCATTTTGTATTATCTGCAGGTGTTGGATGTATGTGAGGGATGTTTGATTGCTTATGACCTGCACCTGAGGAGTTCTGCATCAGTAAAAACTCCTAAGCTCAGACATTCAAGATTCTACTGTCTGGTATGCACATGTCAGGACAGTGGTTCCCTCTGCTGAGGTCTGGCAGAGTTTGCACCTATGAAGAATGTCTCCTTGTCTCTCTTGGGTGAGCCACCACAGCAGTGTGCTACTACCTATCATATTGGACATCCCAGTCTAGGTCATAAGAGGAACTTGTCTAAAAAATAAGGAACCACAGGTTTTCTTTCTTCTTCTGTTGGTTTGGGTCAGGATGCTGATGGAAGCATGTGCCATTGGCTTTGAATCTCAAGATCATGTTCAAGGTTTTTTATTTTTCAATATTCTCTTAGATTAACCCAATAGACTAGATGAAAACAAAACTACATAAGCCATATAGGTTCTGGTTTCTTTCCAGACTAGTTTGTTTTTCCTCTTCATCCCACTCTAAATCCAAGGAGTGAAAGAAATAAGACGAGAGTAGGGATATCAGAACAAATATCAAATACGCAGTTAAATTTAAGGAAAATGACACTCACATGGCTATAGAAACTCCCAATGTTTAATACATTGGGAATCTTGGAGAACTCTCAGTTCTTAAATGTTATCACCTCCAACCAGGTCTACAGATTCAATCATCAACCCTCAAACCAACAACAGAAAACTAGGGAATAAGGGGTTCCTCAGAAGTGATTCAATCCTAGCTCTTAGTCACTGTCCACCCCTCTTTTCAAGGATACTCTACTGTTTTTGTACTGCACAGACAGTGGTCCTGCCTGTGTGGAGGCTTTCTAGAAACAAAGCCAGCAAGTACATTTCATTGTCTAAGTTTGCCTCTAGAACAAGCAGAGACCCACTGTGATCTCTCATTGAGTGATTACATCAGGGTAGAAATGATCCCACCAGATTCTCTTTGTGCAAACAATTCTGTTTTTCTTCCTTGAGTCATTCCTTCTTTTTCCTTGAGTCATTGCCCTTTCTAAGTTCAACCATGGAGGTGGGTGTTCCTCCTAGTGCCTCTGCTCCTTAGTCACACTTGAGTCCCGATTTTGCTCTTACAACCCCATAGCTCTGTCTGATGCTCTTGCCAGCATCAGAGTCTCCCTAGGAACTAGTAGATGCTTCTTGGTGTAAAGGTTTTCCATGCCCAACTCAGTTTTATGAGTGTTTTTGCTTTACTTTAACTGTTGTTTCGATAATTCTTCATTATTGTGGGAACTCCATATGCTTTTTATTTAATAGTTGTTCTCAGTAGGAGAACCAGTCTGAATTAGCTATTCTGCCTATCTTAGTTACTGTTCTCTTGCTGTGAAGAGGAACCATAACCAAAGCAGCTTATAGAACAAAGCATTTAATTGGGGAGGGCTCATTACAGCTTCAGGGGGTTAGTCCACTATTATCATGGTAGCAGTGATATCAGTGTAGGATTGATGCTGTCTCATCTGCTCCAATGGGACAAAAAACAAAAACAAAAACAAACCCAGTTATGTGTTGAATTATGCTACACTGATTTTCCTAAAGTTTATTTATGACTTGGTGTTATGAGCTATTTGTATTTCTGAGAAAAAGAATTGATTATTATTATTAAATCACATAGAACCATCATCCTATGAAAAATGTATTTGTTAATTCACAAAAGTTGAATGATTGAAAATACTGATGTTTTTGTCTCTATTAGGGACCAAACTCCTTGGATCTTTGTAAAATCTAGTTTTGTATGTCAAGAAGGAGAGGCACCTGAGTTCACCATTGTACATAGCTGTGTATCACATGGAATTGCTCCCAATCATGCCCCTATCTTTCTGATTTCTCCTGGATTGGGTTTCCTATTTTCCACAACTTTTCCAGTATCACAGACTTTGGTCCTCAGCTGCAGAGGTAGACACTAGAGGGTGGTTCTGTTTTCTAGGAGACTTATGGATTCTATTATATTTATAAATATAAGATGAGAAAATAATTTTTCAATATTTTTATTAATGCTTTTCTAAAATAAAAAGAAGCTCATATGGTTGATTAAAGATGGTGGTTATTGGCTGTATGACTTCAGTGTGTTGTTTTGGGTTTATTCTTTGGTTTTCTTTTTTCTCTTATTAACATTATGTTTTGAGTTGAAACATTTCCAGATTTTTTTTGGGGGGGGTGATAACTTCATAAAAGGGGTCATTGTGTTTGCTTCTAGAGACGGGTCCTGAGCAGACAAGCCATAGCATTTGTGTGCCTTTTTTCTGCATCCTGAACCCTTCTCTTTTCCCCAGCCTTTACTCTTGTGTGTTTGTGCTACTTCTAGTTATGTTGGTTTTACTTGATTGATTTATGTGTAGGCAAAAAGAAAAACACGCTTAAAATTTTGATTCAACCCCTCTTGCAAATAAAAACAATAAATGAAACAGTAGATGTGAAAAACAAAGTTGAATGACTAAATCTAAAAAAAAAAAATAGATCTCCTTTCCTCAAAATATATTTTTACAAACTCAGTCTATTTTTATTGAGAAACATTTATATTCTTGTGCAGTACATTTTGGGAATTCAGCACATACACGAGGTAAATAACAACCAGGTCAAAGTCAGCTTTTCCATTTCTTAACACATGAATCATTTTTATGTGTTGTAAATTTTGTGATTTTCTAGATACTTTGAAATACATTAGAAGTAGTTTTAACCAATAGTTGCTATACTGTGCTATAGAAGAGTAGGAAGTAATATTGTATGTTTTACTAAACTTCCAAATACAACCCAACACTGAGTATATTTAGTTCTTTAAATTTCCTCCTTTAAATAGAATGGATCTTTAAATTCAGGGTCACAGAGAATAGCTATATGGTCTTATGAATGATGTACTTATTTGAAACATATTGAGTACTATAAAAAATATTTTCTGATGTGTCATACTGTGCCCTCAGTCAGACTCTTGAAATAAATTCTTGCCTGATCTTAAGATATAAAAAAAATAAAGGTCTTAAGAAGATAAACAAAAATAAAAGATTCTCATGCAAGTTTTTCCTCCCCAGTGCCTCCCATGATAAGAGCTGAAAGTAAGATCCAATATTGAAGCTCATATGAGACGAGTTGAAATATTCTTTGTTTTCATATCTTGTGTTACAATCATGGTTTTAATAACTTTCTGTCTGACTCACCAGGAAGAGCTTTGACATATTTTCAGTCCAAGTTTCTGAAAGCATATTTTATTTCCTCCCCTCTGGACTTTAATTTTCTTCCTGTCTTTGTCAGTAAAGAAACCTTGCCAGTAGTTTTATTAGCTCTCCTAGACAAAAGGTAGAAAAAAAATCTTATTTCTGGTATGCTGTGTGGAAGCTATCATATGGCCCAGTAAATAATTCATCGGGTTTCTTTTAGGGTGTGATACACTTTCTGTCACTTCTGAATAGCAAACTCCTTTGAAGCAGTTTCACAAAAACTACAGTGATTTAACTGTGATATTTTTACCTGATTAAACTCACATGCAATTGCTTTTTCTTATAGTACATAGCACTGTAAAACCAAAAGAATTGTCCTCCATGAGGCAGGAAGCTCTGTCCACCTTCTTGGTGTATCCTACATGTTTAGAACTGGCTGACACAATAATAGCCTCAGTAAATACATGTTAAATGAACAAATGAATAACACCACGGAAATTTAGACTATTAGAGAGCAGACAGACTTCAGAAGTCCTGGAAGCCAACCTCCACAAAGTACAAAAATTGTGAAGACAGATTTCCAGGTCACAGTCAAGGGCAGAGATGGCGGAGGTATCTAATGCACATCTGACCTGTGGTTGCTGCTCTTTGCCTCCCCCTGCAAAGTGCAATATGGGTCCAGGGAGTTTGAAACCAAGACATAGCATCCAGGTCCCACTACAAGGTATCTGAAATCAACAGGCAAGCTTCCTCCATCAGCACTGTTAGGGACTGCAGAGAAGCACTTTAGCTCACACTTACCCTTTCATCATTCAGCCTTATATTCATCATACAGCTGCTTTATTTAGAGAGATAGATAGGTCTGGCCAGTGGCCACTCTGCTTGAACAATGTGAGGAACTGTCATGTCTGAGTACTTCACACTTGAACTTAGTTCAACTCAAATCAATCTCACCTCTTGTTAAATATTGCTTTTTCTTTCTTCCTGATGTTGATGTCTAAGAAATTACCTGCCCCCCGGACTCCTATTCAATGCTTATTTCTGAAGAACCCAAACTTTACCATTCCTCTGTGAACACTTTCTCTTTCTAAATACAATCAAAATATTGGCATTACTTTACCCTGACTTTCTGGCTTATTGTCTCTTTGAAAGCTTAGGTTACCAGTATCATCAGTGTCTATCTACAGATACCAGACATTACACTTTACATCAGACATCTTTACACAGACAATCACCCTATGCATTTCACATGCAATTCAGACCTATCTCCCTTACCCATTAATTCTAAAAGCTATGTTTTTTGTTGTGTATCTTTTTCTTGGGAGTCTGTATCTACCCCAGATATAGAGAAAAATGATTGGTTAATCTTGTTGGTCAATTTGACACACCTACAAAGAGGTGTTTTCATCATAGAATAATTTGAGGAACATTAGTGTTAAATCTTCTTTGAAAGTCTGGTAGAATCTGCACTAAAACTATCTGGCCCTGAGCTTTCCCCTTTTTTTCCTTTCCTTTTTTTTTGTTTGTAGATTTTTAATTACTGTGTATATTTAACTAGGGTCTACAGGGCTGCTTTAATTGCTTATCTGATCTTGATTTACTTTTCAATTGGCTTTCAAGTTTATACATGGCTCTGCTCTTACGTAACAAGTCCAGTCTAATGTGGCTTGATGTTGAGAGAGAGGTCTGGGGACAGTGCTCAGTGTCTGAACATTTACCTAGAGTGTCTAAAGCTCTGGGCTCAATACCCAGCCCTGAAGAAAGTAGAGTGGTAGTTGGGGAAGGCAGAGGGAATAATTGAGAGATAATACTTGATTATACCATGGAATTGCTTTTCAAGTCCTGGACAGCTTTCCATAGGTTTCTAGATCCACAGCAAGAAATAGCAAAAACAAAACCTATTTCTTAAAGCATTTTAAACTATTTTAAAATCACTCTTTCCCTTGTTTCAGTAACCAGATGCTAAATGTGATTGCTAAGTGGTGAGAGTGTTTACTTTACAAAAATAAACTAGACAGGTTCATTTTTCCTTTTAACATAAACTACAGGCAGCAAAACTAACTAAATCAATCTTCTTGGCTGTCAAGGAAAAGTAGAATATAAAAGGAAATCTTGAAGAAGATGGGGAAGGCTAGGTTCTAGGGTGGGAGGGAGAGTCTGTTTTATTCTCAACTCTTTCTCTGGTAACCTGCACAAGGTGAGTCACACTGAGATAGTGGTCAGTAAACCCACTTGCTGATCACTGGCCCAGTGTCAATACTGAAAACTCCATATCCCTAGAAATGGAAATAATCAGCTTACTGGAAGAATTCAACTCTTTCTGTGGGTGATGGACAGAGTGGAAGGGTCTTCAAGGCTATGCCACAAGAATCTCATTAACTAACTGACTGGATGTGGAAGCTAATGGAGAAAAGGACCAAATCATAGAAAACAAAAAGTTGGAAGAAAAAGCTGACACTTTGGAACCTTAAACCTATCATATCTTTAAGATCTAGGATTAGAGTTAGGGTTATTCTGTAGCAAATCTATTAAAAATTAGTCAATGGGTAGGTGGGGTATAAGCTGGTAACTGGAACTCTCTTCATGCTGTAGCTTCCACAAAAGCTAAGACATCCTCAGCCTTTTAAAGATGGACATGATGAAGGTCCATGCATGAAAGTGAATTCTACTCAGGTGGACTCTTGTGTTCCATAAGAGGTGACATTATTTAAATACTATCTCAACAAACCATCTAAGGTGTAGAAGACACTGGCCAGGACAGCTAGGCACAGAACCACAGCACTGGATGTATAATCAGAGAGCTTTGGAATGCCCAAAGACAAAGAAACTCAGAGAGACAAAGGAAGGCTATTTGGATTCGTGGGAGGTTCTGTTAGGTTTAGAGGCTCTATGTGCTATGTGCCTAGTTTTCTATTATTACTCTAAGCAAATTTATATGTGACTTAGGATCATACAAGGCGTGGATCCTGGGTCAGAGGCTAACACAGTTCCATCACCAAAATCAACGTATGACAGGTTCATGACACTTCTGGTGGTCCAGTAGATAACCTTCTGTGATTTCTGCCCCCTGGTTTCTAGACGCTGCTCCCATTTTCAGCTCATACTCTCATCATCTATAAAGCCAACATGGCAACATTTCTCTGACCCTGCATGCTCTTCATACCTTGTTTTGTCACTGCGCCCTTCTGCCTTTCTCCTCTCTATATAAAAGACCCTTGCAATTATGATGGACCCCATTAAGTAGTTCAGATTAATCTCACCTGCTGATTAGCAACTGTGACTCTGAAGACTCTGAAACTGTATCTGTATTAAAGGTCTCGAAGACTCTTTGACCTAGACGCGCGGCACTGTGGTAGCGGAGAGATGGAGCATTATATGTCAAAGGTCAAACTTACCGTGGGCTTTGTCTTCTTAGTAGCCATGTATTTTCAGTCACTGACTTAAAATGCTTATAATACAACTCCCAGACAGTATCATTAAATTTAGCACAATCCCTAGCCCCTGCTAACCCAAAAGCTGAGGACAATGTAACATTTGAAACCTGTAAGAAAAGCTTGCCCCACTTTGATGTAGCTCACGTAAGTAATATCTTACCTGATATGCTTGTTAAGTATAAAGATTTATGACTTCCATTGTTCTTTGAGTACAGAAGCTCATGTAACATCTTAACATAGTGGAGTTTGTCCTTTAGAACAATAGGAATTTTTTTCTCAGCCACAGTCTATGGCTCAGAAGGAACAAAACCTTTCTTATTTCCTTTATAATAGAGCTTCCACTTTATGTCAAACAAACCTGAATTTCATTTACAACTTTAGTTTCTCCTTGTATGTAACATATGTTCATATGTCTTGAAAATTAAAAAATGGTCAATATTTTTCCTACCTTTGCTCATTTCTAATCAGCTTAAATACTGTGAGTGAGCTTATCTAGTAAGTAGAAAATTTCCTATCTCTGCAGGCACTTAGATCATAAACTTGGTTAGCAAGAATGTCCCAGAATTGTGCTACCAGTATCGTAACTATTCTTTATATATAATGTTTGGAATTTTAGGTTTGATTAACTGATCATTTCGTGAGCCTAGCAGCCACCCAGGGCTGGTTGCTACTCAAGCAGACAGTGCAGAAACCAAATAGCTGTGTTACTGCCAGCGTCTAGTGGACAGCACATCAGCGCCACTTACTTATCTGCTTCCAAATTGAAATATTATTCAAGCTTCAGATGAAATTCTATGGAATTCTTGGACATTTTCCCTGGGTTCTTTATTTTGAAAATTGTTTGTCTGGGAGTTAAAGGGATAGCTTAGAGATTAAAAGCGTTTGCTGCTCTTCCAGAGGACACGAGTTTAGATCCCAGTCCTCACACTGGGCATCTCATCTGTGACTCCAGCATCCTGGGACCTGATGACCCATTTTGACCTTCATAGACATACACACACACACACACACACACACACACACACACACACACACACGATAAACCTTTAAGCTTTGATTTTAAGCTTGATTGTAATATCAGAGTAAATTTGGCTGTATTAATATTTTGATAGTTTTTCATATCTTTATCTACTTTATTGTGAATGCAAAGTGTGATGCATACAGAACTAAATTATATGGTGTTGTTACTGTACTTCATTTGAAAGAGAAAGCTACTCCGAAACAGGTGCAAAGAAAACAAATGCAAACAAAAGCAAATGAACGCTCCAGGTCACTGGTCACCTTTGTAATGTATGTAAAGAAATAATTCGAATCCTGAATGCACTTACTCAGAGAAATAAGTTTCAGTTACAATTGCTATGTAGCAAATTATGCAACAATATAGTACAGAGGGGTCCTGACCCCTGATGACTGACTTGGGATGTTTCTACTTCATCAGGGTATACACATGACTATGTATTCAGTCGTAACTGAAGTTCAAGTTTTGGATCTTAATCTCTTGTTAGGATATTGCTATGTAGTATAATACTCTCTCATGATCTCGGGCAGCAGTAGGGGTCCTTAGCTTTCAGTCTGCCCCACAATCACAAGGATAAACAAGTTTTCAACAGTGTGCTGTTTATCAAAGCCATCATATCAGGTAGATTACTTACCTGAAGCGAATTTTTTTACTGACTACATTTTTAACTTATAATGTGTTTATCTGGCTGTAATCACCTTGTAAGATGTAGCCCATCTGTTATTTAATCAACTCGAGATTTTGTGTGTAAGCAGCTCAAGAAGGGTGCAGCAGAGTAGCTCTCACTTTGAATGTCACATGTAGGCTGGCTCTGCATTTATCTGAAATATCTACTATCTGTAGAGTCAGCCTGGCACATGTGCCTGTCTGATGATTCTGACTGTTGATTCTCAGCATCTGTGTCTGAGCTCCCTAGTATTTTAGTCTCAGTTGAAAAGGATTTCTTGCGTAGTGTCTGATTTCCTTTGAAGTATGGATCCCATGACTATATGCCATTTTCTAAACTAACCTGACAAACATTACCCACAGCTAATACTATTAAGTCTGTTTGTCACAAAGAATTACAAAGGAATCATTAGGGGCAGCAAAGACAAACAGGGAAAGGGTAGAAACTTACAATAGGTGACACATCAGGCTAATTTCAGGCATGGTTTTAAGGTATCATGGCCACTAAAAAGTCAAGTTTGAACTCAGGCATTCCAACATCACAGCCTGCGCTCTAAAAGATACATCAATTTTCTTTTAGAGAAAGCAAATATGTAGCTTTACACCTTCTTTAGTCATTGTTAATGAAATGTAAAATCAAATTTAAATTGCATACAAAAATATTGGCTAAGAAGTCCTTACCAGGTCTATACTGGTGTCCAGAATCAGTGCCAGCACTTTTACAAAGAAGACCAGGAATACCTGACTTCTCCTTAGCTCCTACTCTGCATGGCCAGACTTTCTTCTCTCTGCCCCTCTAAGTGTCTTCTCCACTTTCAGGTTAGCTTCAAATGATCTGTGGCTCTCACTCTTATAGAGCACAGTTGCTTTCCTGAACTTTCTGTTGAATATTTATTCTTCAGTCATGCAAACTGCATGTCATGCCTCCCAAGTATGCCTGCATTTTAAAGAGAACTGAAGGAGAGAATCTAAGAATGAATTACTGGACATTGTTAAGAGGAACAGTGGAAAGATTTCAGCCACATGACTCTGGACAACTTCTTTTATTTTTTCTTTTATGTAAAAGAAAACAATTTGGACTATGACATCTTTTTGACTTAAATATTATAATTGCACACTGGAAACTTTTCACGTAAATTGAAAAGTCATAATTCCTAGGAGCTCCAAAAAGGGTTCTAAAGTTTCTTAGACTCTATCATGGTAGCATGCTGACTTGTGGCAGAGACAAATGGCTCAAATACAAGTAGCCTCAGGGATACTTTCCTCATGACTCATTTTTGATAAAGCAAGCTCTTGGTGACAGGCCAGCTCAGAAGCCTCTTTTCTGTCAAATGAACAGCTATTTTGTGGTCCTAATAGTCCCTGCTATTTAGAACACGATAAGAGCATAATTTTCCCCATCAAATTGGATATCCATTTTTCTAATGTTCTTTCTATTTCAAATGAGAGGCCCCTTATCTTTCATTATTTTAATTTTGGAGACAAGGGAGTTGAGGTCTGATTCAATGTGCATTTTCATTTAATGAGAGAGAAAAAAAGACGTCAGTAAATTTCCTTTCATTTTTATAAATTAAATTTGAGTTACATGGCCATTTCTAAAGAACACCCACACCATAAACTTAGCTTTGTCCATAGTGTGTGTCATGTACACAGGACATGTGAAAAACCAATGTTAAAATGGCTTATAAAATAGATTTCCCTATTGCTTTTCAAACATCCTTAAAATTTAACCCTCCCCCCTATTTTATCCTCTTATCCCCCTACCCACTTAGGTCACCCCACACTGGTTTCCACTTCCCCATTTCACAGGACCTATGCTCTATAACCCACTCTAGAACTCTACTATTTTATAAGCTTTAAAAAATATATGTATATGTAAATATACAGTTCAACTGGAATTACTGTGTGTGTGTGTGTGTGTGTGTGTGTGTGTGTATGTGTCTGTGTGTCTGTGTATGTGTATGTGTGGTGGGAGATAATGCTCCTCCCTGAAACCATAGATTATCAAACAAAATGCACAGTGTCAGATGTGAAATACCTCTCTTTTGAATTGTTGGTCATGGCAGTCCAGCAGACTCCAAAACAATACAGGTTAATACCATTGTTCTTGGTTGCACACCAGAACTTCAGAGTAAAATCCTGTTGTCGTAGAGTTTTTTGTTTTTGTTTTTGTTTTTTTATTGATGCCTAAGCTTCTCAGGTGTTTTATCGATACCATGTGTAGGTCATGAGCAATGAAACATCCCCCACATAAAACCAACATACCAATATAAAACACCAAGGCCTGGGCAGCCCTTCCCTCAACACTGCACAAAACAAACATTTTAAGCATAACTAAAAATAAGCTTCTAAACAAGATTGGAAGTGAGAGGGACTCTGCTGGCACTGCCTCTAACTGAACAGTATTGGCAACTGATGGCTGCTGTGGGAAAGAGGGTCAGTTTCCATCAGGAGTGCAGCCCACGAGGGGCCACCCCTGCTCTAATGGATGACCCCAAACCCATGCACCTACAGGCAGTACTAATTAGATCCAGCAATTTAAAAAAAAAGAGAGAGAGAAGAGGACATGAATTTGGGAGGGGATATGGCAGGAATGGCATCCAGGATGAGTTGGAGGGGTTAGAAAGGGTGTGTGTGTGTGTGTATGTGTATGTGTGTGTGTAATCATCAAAGGATAAATAAAAATTAAAACACCTAATGATAAATCAACGAGAGCCATAATTATCACTTATTTAGCTCTTGTTGGGAAAGGTTGAGCTATACACTATTCACTCAAATGTCTGAAAGGCAAACAGCAGCAACGAGGCCACAGTTTTCTCTCAGACCTGCTTGACTACAGTCCAAGGTCTCACAAAGAAAAAAATCCTTTTAAAGTTCACACTGGAGATGAAATTACCAATTAGGGTTGTGCTGAAAGTTGGTTTTTGAACTACTTATTATATTTCAGAAGCACTGGTGACTTGGCCAGTTGTCAAAGCATTAAATTGCTCTTTAATCAAAGGTAACAGAATACCTTCTCTTTGATCTGTATTTTGATCATTAATTTTAAATATGTGCCCGGTTGGCACTGGTGCTGTTAATGACTGAAACAAGATGCACTGTATGTAAAGGGTATCAGAAGGACTGAAAACTGACAATTACTAACAGATTCATGTCAGCCTTATATTCTTCTGTGAATAAACATGTTCTCCGTGCACTCTAAAGAAAGGAATGAACCTTCATGAGCTAAATGTCACAGTCTCTTTGGAATGCAGTTTGACTGATCTTTTACATGCTAAGAATAGAGTTACCATAGGACTCAATGGCTCCATTCCCGGGTATACACCAGAGAAAAATTGGAAATCTGGGCCCACATGACAAATATATGCAAATGTTCTTAGCAGTATTAATCATAATAGACAAGAATGCAAACAACCTCATCAAATGATTAAGAAGATATAATCAATCAACAAAAGGAACAGAATACTATAATATTAATACACATATAGTACATGTATAATATACCAGTTGGCTAAGACTGCCATAAAAAAGTATCAGAAACCAGGTGACTTAACAATCAAGGTGAGTTTCTCATAGTTCTAAAGGCTGGAAGTCTGAGATCCAAGTGCTGTCACCTGGATTAGTTTATTCGAAGGCCTTCCTCCTTGGTTTATAGATTGCCATTTTTTAACCTATTTTTACAGTCTTTTACACAATCTCCATGTATGCATATTCATGCATTCTCATGTCTTTTCAACAGCCATCTTGGATCAAGGCTTTCCCAAATAGCTGCTGGTCTCCAAATCAGTCACATTCTAAGATACTGACAGCTAGGACATCGACATGTGAAGTTTTGCTGAGAAACAACTCAATACATAGTAATCCTCTGCAACCTGAAAAAGCTTCTGGACTTTGTTAGGTGAAAAAATCAACCTAAAAGACTTTCTTTGCCTTATATATATATCAACTTGGATGAAATTCAAGAATACGCAGATGTGTAGAGGCAAAAACAGAACAGTGGTTTCCCATATCTAGGGAAACAAAGTCTTGGGGGAGAATGGAAGGATGCAACATCCTTACAGCTGTTGGTGAGCACAATTTGCTTTGGCAGGGAACATTGCAAATTTTAAAATAACATTTCATGAATGGTTATGAAGTACTATAGATACACTGATATAAATCATTATATTATACATTATAAACAGGCACGTTTTAGGGTATTTGGATTTTAACATCTTAGGAAAGCTGTTAAAGAAATACATGTGCAACCAAAGCAACACACATTTCTATAAGCTTCTCCTTTTGTGTCCCCTCTTAACCCATTGATAGTCTACTCTAAATCCTTTTAAGAATTAAAATTAAGAATTAAAACAGACAATCCAGTATTTTCCTTTTTCTTCTTTGCTCCCTGCAGTGGCATCTAAACTTACGTGGTTTTACAGATTATTGTCAAGAGAAATCATTTGATCCTCAGTTGGTGTGCTCATGCAAACCACTGAGACCTACATTGTGCCATCAAGTTCTTAGGTGTAGCTATTACTCCAGTGAAATTCATTTGCTCTCAGTCTTTTGCATCCGTTCTATTCCCTGGCTATTTCTTCTCACTGCAGAGTGAGGCTCAGCAGATGGGTTAGCTGCCTTCTCAGTACTCTTCTCTTCTTAAGACACATGGAATAGCCTGCCTCCAACTTTCTATTCCCCAAATTCTTGTATCCTTGGCTCAAGACACTTCAGTAGAATGGCATGTCTGAGTTTCAGTTTAAGAAAAGCACTCAGATTTCTCAGTTCTCATAGCCCCTGTTTATTCATTCTACTGCCATTTTTGACTCTGGTAAAAGGATTAGGATTAAGGAGAAGAGCATTTTCTTAAATATTGATAGAATCTAATTTCATTGATTTAAAAGATGGATTTGCCCTTCATGGATTGGGATAGGAAAAGTTGTGGGAGTAAGAAAGCCAAGGACAGTATAGCAGGTATCCATTCAATATCTTTCTCCAGAAGCCCAGGGCTTCTGACCTCAATCATCTCAATTTTAATGTTTCTGTTTCCATATATGACAATATATGTTGAGCAAGATCAGAGTCACAGTGAAATCCTGCCATACTGATTGTGCTGGCTAGTCTAATGTCAACTTGACATGCAAGCTAGAGTTGTTTGAAAGAAGGAAACCTCAATTGAGAAAATGTTTTCATAATATCTGGCTGTAGGGCATTTCACGGTGATTGAGGGCTCAGCCTATTGTTGGTGGTGCCATCTCTGGGCTGATGGTCCTGATCTCATAAGAAAGTAGGAAGAGTAAGCCATGGGAAGCAAGCCAGTAAGCAGCACCCCTTCTTCATACCACTGCATCAGCTCCTGCCTCCAGGTTCCTGCCCTGTTTGAGTTCTTGTCCTGATTTCTTCTGATGAACAGTGCCGTGGAAGTATAAACCAAATAAACCCTTTCCTTCCCAAGTTGCTTTGGCCGTGGTGTTCCATCACAGAAATAGAAACCCTAAGGCACTAATCAAATTCCTTATACTTGGCATCTTCCTTAGATAAATTGTCTGTATTTTAATGTAATGGAATACCAAATAACCACTAAAATTCACTGTGTAGAACAATTTTAATGATATGCAGAGTAGGTCTCAATTTTATAGAGAATGTGTGTTAAATTCAATAAAAACATTTAGATAAACACTCATCAATAAACACAGTGATTACCTCTAGGTGGTAGGATTATACATGGTTTTAATTTTATTTTGCTTCCATTGCTAGCACTTTCAGACTGTTTTATTGAAGAGCCATTAATTGCATATTTTTAGAAAAACAGAAAATTGTGATAAATGAACTAGATCCCAGAGTGTCTTACAACGAGGTCTTTTTTTCTAGTGATCCTGTACAAAATCAGCTCCACCCTTGGGATTGATTCAGGAGCCTCCTGGCCTTGGTCCTGCTACAGCATGGACAGCAGAAGAAGTAAGGATTCTGAACAGGTAAGTGAATCTCCATTGATCCATTATTATGAGTGCTAAACGTAAAAACCATTACTGGCTGCATTGAGTTGAGTCTTAGAATACTGTTTAGAATTCTGTGTTAGTCAGGGTTCTCTAGGGAAACTGAACTGATAGAATAATTCTCTCTCTCTCTCTGTCTCTCTCTCTCTCGTGTGTGTGTGTGTGATTTATTAGACTGGTTTATGAGTTATGGTCTGACTATTCCAACAAATGTCTGTCTCCCCATAGAAAGTCCAAGAATCTAGTAGCTGTTCTGTCCATGAGGCTGGATATCTCAGCTGGTCTTTAGTATACACAGAAATCCCAAAGGAGTAGGCTCTATTACCAGTGAAGGAATGAACTTGCCAGCAAGAGTGAGGACAAGCAGTAAAACATCAAGTGCTTCATTCTTCCATGTCTATATATAGGATTCCAGTAGAAGGTGTGGTCCAGATTAGACCTGAATTCAAGATCTGGATCAAAGGTGTGTCCTCCTACTTCAGAGATCTGAATTAGAAGTAGATATTTCCATTTCAAATTAAACAGAAATTTCTCACAGGTGTGCACTCTATTTGGAGATTTTAGTTAATTTCAGATGTAGTCAAGTTGGAAACTAAGAAAAACTATCACAAATACCACTTGTAAATGTTTTCCAAACATACCAAAAATGTTGGCATTGGAAGACAAAGACTAGAAAATTCCCAAAGTGAATTACTAATGATAAATGATAATTATAGGAAATAAGATAATTCCAAATGTCATGGCTTTATGTTCTGTGTTCTGCAACACACAAATGCTTCAGTTGTACATGTCACACAGTAAGTGCCTCTTTTAAACCATTAGTTTAAACAAGACCTTAAAATCCTATAAATGCTGCCTCATTTCTAAGTTGGATAAATAATTTGTACACAGCTGTGAAATTAAATGAGAAATTATATGAACATGTAATGAGTATCAACCCTTTTCTCCTTTAGTATCCACTCTGAAAAGTAGTACCTTTTATTTTCAGAAACCCAATTTTTCAAACTAACTGAATTTATAATGTACTTCCACTAATACAGTATTAATCCTTGTACTGTCTTTGCTTTGGAGAGCCAATGAAGAAGTCACTCTGTGTATTTCACTGTTATAATTACATGGGTGTCAGTTGACCAAATTTCCAATCAATATTTATATACCATCATCATTCTGTGCAATGGTTCACCTAGATGTAAGGTAAACCTTGAGTATTTGGGGGAGACAATAAAGAAACCTTTCTAATGATGGCAATACTTTAAGTTGCAATGCAGATTTGGAGATCAAACACAATTCTATTGCACCCCATTTCTGACCACCTTTATTAATTTCTTTGGTACATATGACTTGTACTCTGCTAAGAAAACCCTATTAAAATAGCAGCAACATTATTTTTATCTCTAAAGTGTGTGATATAAAGAGGAAGGTACATTACACTGAAGAAACAAACAAAAAGAAAACGAAAAAAAATCCACTGGAAAAACAATGAAAAAGGGTTGCTAATCATGGGCTAGCCATCTTATAACTCTATTCTGCCTCACATATATGGTGATCTGGTGCCATAAGATCAAGTAAAGTGACAAATAATAAAGAATCCCTACAGTCTATTTAAAGCATAGCAACCAGAAAGACTTTTTTCTGTGAAAAACAAAAACATGTAACAAATATTCCATCCAAGTACCTTAAAAATGAATCAGTATACTCAAAGCAAAGAATCCACAAGAAGACCTCACACTAAATATAAGATAGACTGATAGCCATAGTACTCTGCTATAATCAGTGTGTTGGTTTATCTATATTGCAGGATTTGTGGTGGCTTATGTGTTTCTGTGTTTCCATGGTTATCCCAGCATCTTCCTTTGGTTGGTTCACAATGAATATTTTAGAGACCTGGTTCTTGAGACCTTCACTACCCCACCCCTGCTCTGTGATATGAAGCCAGTATCAGTATGTGTTTTCTCTATATCTTCGTTATTTATAAGCATATGAGCTCACAGTCTGAAAGGAATCTTTTTGGATGTAGGTCAATGCTGATAGCAAAGGGCCTCACAGAAATAAATCTCACCTGAGGAGGCAAAGATGCTGACTTTTGACGCCATCTCTACTATCTCTCGATGGTATGATGCCCCAATCACCTCCCAGTGGGGGCCCTCTCATACTTCTCTTCATCTATCCCAGGTCAGGGACATATAGCATCATTCCTTCTAGAATTTTCTATCTCCCAAAATGAGAGAAGACAAAAATATCAAATTTGTGTCTAACAGTAGAACATTCAGTAACGCAACATTCAACACACAGGAACAGATAGTGGATTAGGCATTACCCTGGCGTCATGGCAGCCAAGGAAGAAAACATATGAAGGTCTAGCTGTTTGTCTGACTTTCTAAGCTCAGCTGTGGAGGGACAATGCTATGAGTCACTGTAACAACCAATATTTAGACCAGAGAATAAATTTTGAGAGCTAGTAAAGAAGTTTGTGGTCCCTGTGTAGTTTCAGTTTGCATACAATATTTCATAATATTTCCTAGTAGATACTCTTATGCCTGGAAAAAATATATATATACTCTCTGATTTGAAGAGGAAAGTTCTCTCAAGGACATGTTGAGCCAAGAGAGCCATGAATCTTGTTACATAAAGAGAATGTTTGAAAGATATTTTGCATGGGTAATAAAATGCAACTCTCCTGAATCAGCTTTAGTTCTGATTGATGCATAGTAACAAGCAATCTTGGATGGGTTTTGACCAGCACAAATCACCTCCCCTCCTCTAAGCCCTATAGCAAAACTGATTGTTCCAGCGTGTCTCAGGGCCCTGGCAAAGTATATATGCAAAACAAACAAACAAGCAAATAAACAAACAAAAAAACCCCAAAACCCCAAACACCAAAACCCAAAAACAAAACCTAAAAAACAAACAAAAACTAAAACAACAGCAAGAACAACAACAAAAACAGATCACTGAACTGAAAATGACATTTTGCAATTTTGACTTGTTTGAGGGACAACACAAGGAGCAAGGAATTCTGTTAACAATTTTTAGATTTCCCAAGTGGACTTTTTTGGAATTTTGTTTTGCATATGTGGTTCATCTGTCCAGAGCTCTATAATTCTCATCAACTGGATAGCACCCAACACCTGGCACATATTTTAAATGTTTATTTAATTTTACAATAATCCATTGGTAAGGTAAAGGAAAAGAAATACTAATTCAAATGATTACTTCCTTCAAATGTAAACTCTATGAGTAGCATTTTAAAATATCTGATCTTATATCTTATTCCTTTTGGTTCCTTCTTACTATCAATATTTTGGTGATTAAGAATGGCCCCATAGGCTCATATATTTGAATCCTTAGTGGTCAGAGTGATGCTTTGTGATCAGGGAATGGCACTATTTAAGAAGAATTAGAAGGCTTAGGATATATGGTCTTTTTGGAAGAGGTGCAGCCTCGTTGAAGGAAATGTGTCACTGGGGTTGGCCTTTGAGATTTCAAAAGCCCACATGAGGCCCTGTATCTCCATCTGACTAAGGGTCAGGATATAGCTCTCAGCTACTGTCCTAGCGATGCTCCCTGCCATGGTGATGATAATGAACTAAACCTCTGAAACTGTAAGCAAGGCACAAATTAAAGTTCTCTTTTATAAGAGTTGCCTTAGTAATGGTGTCTCTTCTTAGCAATAGAACAGTGATCATGACAAATATTGTTCTAATAATTTTTGTTTTCAACTTGTTGCAACATAGGATCAACTGCAAAGAGGGAGCCTCAGTTGAGGAATTATCTATGTATGATTGTCCTGTGTCCATGTCTGTGAGAGATGGTCTTGATTGGTAACTGACGTGTGAGGCCCCAGCCCACTGTGGGTGGCACCATCTCTAGGCAGGTAGAGTTGGACTATAGGAAAGCTAGTTAAGCACGAATCCAGTAAGCAGTGTACATCCATGATTCCAGATCCAGGTTCTTGCATTGATTTCCCAATTTCTACTTCCCTTGATGGATTATGACCTGGGAGTATAATATGAAATAAACTCTTTCCTATTGTATTACTTTTGGTCATAGTGTTTATCACAGCAACAAACAGCAGACTAGAGCAAATATTAGCAGTTGCTAATTCTAAGATCAAAGATTCAAGTTTTCAAAATGTAGTCACTTTCTATCCATGTCAAGATATCCATTCTAACTTTGGGCTCTGACTTTAATTAGAAGTTTGGCGAGATGGGATAGTGCCTTCCAGGTCTTCCCAGGCACTTCCAATAGCCATATTTTTGTTACATTCAATAACACTAATTGAAGTATTTTCTGCTACATGATTGTTACTCTCCTCTTATAAAGTTTCTCAAATTTTAGTGTATAAAAGAATCACTTGAGGAGCTTATCTAAAAATGTACATTTCTCAAGTTCTATTCCTGGAGAGTCTGCCTGGGAGGAAATAGGTCAGTGTCCGAAAGTCTGTGTTGAAAACAAGAGGATGGATGTGCATTGGACCACCTGTGAGCAACTCTGCATTGGAGAAGTGATCCATGCACAGCAGAGCAGGTATCCAGTAAGTGGTTGCTTCGAGTTAGTTTTACTAAAACCTGCTAGATCCTATGATTCAGCCTTTTGGAGATGATTTCAACATATGATACTTTTCCAGAGCTGTGATCAAACTTTAGTCATAGGGATGATGCTTCTTTCTTGCTTGCTATAAATTTAATATATTTTTTACAGTTTCTCTTGTAAGAAAGCAAAAAAGATGGAGATAACAAATTATTACAGTTAGAGGTTATCCTCAGCTTAGTCATACCAAGAACTATGAGTTCTTCTTTCAATAAATGGAATCTTCAGAACTTTTAAGTACTTTTCCTGTGAGTAATTTTGCAACCCCCAATGATACCAACTTATTTTCAATATGTTGGCAGTAAATAACTAGAGAGGGATCTGCCTACATAGCCTTTCTCAAAGGAACTGGTAGCATTGTATTTTGGTTTCATCTTTGCCACAAGTGTATCTGTTAGTGCTGAGGAAGGAGGCTGTTAAAAACTGCCAAAATTCATCCACCTTTGAAGAAATTACCTAGAGGAAGCCAAACTGGGGGGAAAGGAGATAATGTCATGTTTCTTTTCAGATAAGAACAAAAAGTTATTTCAAAAGGAAGTCAAATACTGAGTCTTCACGGCAACCACTGACAGGTCACTGTTTTTACTATAGACTAAAGACAGAGCAGTCTCTTCCATGTCTTTTGTAGCTCTATAATTGTCTTGTGTGCATGGCTAAGCCCAATTTAGAGAATTAAAAGTCATTGAAATCTTCTTGGATTCTTACAAATACAAAAGGTCTCTAAATAATATTGATGAAGACAACATCTGATTTAGGAAATAAATCAGATTTAGAAGGTAGATGAACCAGAAGTTTAGGAATCAGAAGTCAACTTTCTAAGCTGTCAAAGACTTAAATTGCTATTCTGCTCAATGTAGGTTGTTAAGACTATTGGCTATGAGTCAGACTGCTAAGGATTTAATGTCTCCTCTGCTATCTCTGACTGATAACCTTGAGTAAATCATTCTCAAGCCTTGATGTCCTTATTTTAAAAAGGGAATAATAAAAATATATTTTGTGCTGGAGAAGAAAATGTCACCAGCTGGGGGAACGCAGACTTCATGAACATAATGGTCGAACAAACAAACATCCCTCAAATTACAAGGACATTAAAGCAGCTGTATCTATATAAACATGACTCACTTTTGAGTGTATGAAGCCTCCCTCTCACTGCTCCCCCTTCAGCTTGCCATAAAAGCATCATGATTGTCAGTTCAGTGTCTTCATCTCTTTAAAAGGAGGCTGTGTCTTTCCATGCATTAAAGAGATGGGACAAGGAGTCAGGTGTGTGTGTGTGTGTGTGTGTGTGTGTGAGAGAGAGAGAGAGAGATGAAACAGTGGAGAGAAGTCAGCTTTAAGGTTTCTGGAGAAATTAGAGAGTTGGTCCATGAATGTAGGGTGCATTAAGAAAGTAAAATTAATAATGAATAATCACCATTTTGCTTTTCTATGTGGTTTGTGTGAAATCTAAGTGAAAGATTTCAGGTATTTTAAAATTATTTTGAGTGTCTAGACTGAGTGCTCTCAACTAAACAACTCTTGAACTAAAGCCATGCAGCACTAATAGCAGGAGATATAGACTCAACCTGTGATATAGACTCAGCTCCTGAGAAACGGCCAAATCTACTTTGAAAGCCTTGATGTGTCCTTAGCCTCACCCTTGGATGAAGCACAGTGGATTTCTACCTTCCTAAGTCTCAAGTTGTTTTCCAAAGGTATCAAAGTCCCAGGGCAGGAAGCTAGGATGCTAATTCCTTCTTTTTGGGCTGTGGCCGTATGCTCCAAGCTGGAGTCTACATATAAATATAAATATAAAATAATATATAAAATAATGAGAGTAACCAACGCTTCACATACACTGGACCTACCTGAAACCAGATTTGTTGACTAACAATTTCTGACCAGCATTCCCGTCATTAAGGGATGACTAAGACTACCCCACAGAGAAGGATAAGACTCAGAATAAAGGTGGTAAATTCAAGTGGGCAAGGGACTTAATATTCTTCTTACATAAGGAAATTTATCAACAGAGAATTTTAGTGAGAACCAGGACTAGGATGGCAACTTTGCAAGAGATGCTTAGTGGCACAGAATCAAATTGCTATCTGTCGCCCCCTACTGTTAGACAGCATCTTTCCCCCAAAGGTTAGTAGTTTCAGATGCTGAGATTCTAAACTGTAGCATCTCATGAAGAGAAGGTTTAATATAAGATGTCTAGTAAAACACTGTCTCAGTATTTTGTATATGTGTCAGGTTGATAGAATGACAACTTTCCTGAATAGCTAAGTGTCAGAGTCACCGGAAGAAAGATGTGTTATAGAACCAACCAGACAGGAAATCCTCAGTGGGAAAGGTCTACCCATAGTGGAGATGTTTCCTGTCCTTTATGGTATATGAACTAAACTTGTTAGACCAATTTTCTGTGACAATACATGTTATCTGCCAAATCATAAATTAAAATTTAAACTGGGAATAATATCTATATTTAATTAAAATGATAACAAGGTGACAACGTATTAAAGTTATCAAAGAAAATAAAAATGTTTATGAAAAAGATCCAAAAGTACAAAGTCATTGTACTTTTTAAAAGTAATAAAAAATATGGAGAAACTTTTTAAATTATAGAGAATACCTAAAACTTAAATGACAAGGAGAAAGTAAACTAAAATTAGAGATAGTAAAAATTAGGAATCCAAGACAAATTCTGAACTTAGAAAGTTTGGGATTAAGGAAAGAAAATTAGGAGCTGAATTAAAAGAAATCAGAAGGTTGTAAAACAATTAAAAGCAAGATGATAAGCACTAAGAACATCATAAAAAGATTAGGGAATAAATGTGAGGTATTTCAAATTCATGGACTTGAGAAGTTAGAGAAAGGATGTAAAAATATATAAATAAATAAGAGCAATGATGAAAAATAAGTCAAAATCAAATCAGTCTGAATGGACTACGAACTAAAGAAATTCAGGGGATCCCTTAAAGCTGTTGGCTCTACGGATTTAGTTCTCTTTTAAAGAGAGGGACTTCTTTAAATAAGGCCTTTAAAAACCAAAATAAAACCATCGTCCCCGGAAACAGCTGCATGGAGGCGAGCTTCACAAAACCTTGTTTTCCCTTCCTGTTGCTGTGACAAAATACTCCCACAAAAGCAACTTACAGAGAGGTACAGTCTGTCATGGCTGGGAAGTGAAAGCAACAGGACCTTGCAGTAAATAGCCACATGGCATCCACAATCTGGAACCAGAGGGGAGAATGAATGCATGTTACTTCTTAGATAATTTCTCCATTTTATATGGTATGGGCTCTCCTGGGCAGGGAATGAGTGGTTCCACCCACAGTTAAGATGGGTCATTTCACATCAATAATACAATCAAAAAAATTTCCCACAGGTTTCCCATGTTCCAGGTAGGTGATTCAAAATCCTATCAAGAGGACAATTAACATTAACCACCACAATTCAATCTGTATTAGTCAGGATTCTCTAGAGAAACAGCACCAATTGAAAAAAAAATATGCAGGAGCCTTTTAGGTTGGCTCACACAGTAGTTCAACTGTGGTGGTTTGAATTAAAATGACCCCATAGGCCCATGGGGAGTGGCACTATTAGGAGGTGTGGGCTTGTTGGAGAAAATGTATCACTTGGTGGGGAGGTGTCTTTGAAGTTTCAAATGCTCAAGCCAGGTCCAATCCCTCTCTTCCTGCTGCCTGCTGATCCAGACGTAGAACTCTTGGCTCCTTCTCCAGCACCATGTCTGCCTGCATGCTGCCATGCTTTTTGGCAAAATGATAATGGACTAACCTCTGACTAAACCTGTAAGCCAGTCCCAATTAAATATTTTCCTTTATAAGTTGCCATGGTCATGGTATCTCTTCACAGCAATAGATGCCAACAATGGAGGTCTTCACTTTGGAAAAACTGAGGACCTGGAAGCTTCTTAGTACATGAGGCTAGATGACTCATTAGTCCCAACCTAGTACTGAAGGCCTAGAGGATTCCTGGAGAGCCAATGATCTTCAGTACATACTGGAAGCCTAAAGACTCCGGATCTTGATGTTATAAAAGGAATGTAGCAGCAGCAGGGACATTGAGGGTCGGAGAAGCAACAGGATAAGTGAACTTGCCAGCTAGATGCGAAAGCTATGCAGTGAAAGCAAAGATTTTCCCTTGGACCTCCTATCTGGCTGCCACAGGAAGGTGCTACACACATTCACAGTGAGTCTTCCCTCTTCAAATAAATGATTAAGAAAGTCCTTCACATGTGTGCTCAGAAGCTTAGCTCTTAGTTGATTCCAAATCTAGTCTAGTTGTCAACCAAGACTAACCATAATAATTTATTAGTAAGAATTGGTTATATGTTCCTATAGTATAAATCTTCTTGGAGAGTAAGAGGATGCTATTCTAGAACAGCAGTTCTCATGATTGATGCACACTGCAACAATCTCGAAGCTCTTAAAATTATGTCCATGATGTTTCATCACACAGAGAATAATTCTGAATTTCTAGTGATGGTTCCTCATAGAGTTATAAACATGTACTGGGTTGTAAACACTATCTTAAGCTCATTTTTTTTCAAAGCACGGCCAGGTGCTTAAGATCCTAGCATTGAATAAATGTTGCAAGCTTCATGTACACAAGTACAGAAAAGGTCAGCAATATCTTCAGCAGATAGGCAAGTGAGTATTTCAAGTTCAGTGACTTCCTGCTTGTCCTGCAGATCCCTTGAGACTACATCTCACTGTTTAATGTTTGTTTGAGTTCTGAATTTTTAGTTTCAAGTTGAAAACAGAGATCTTTTATTTTTTTGGACTGTAAGCTGCTTTCAGAAAGTGAGTTTTCTCTTACATTAATTTTTTTCTTATATATATACTGTATTTATATCACCATTCCCACTCCAACACCTCCCATGACTCTCCCACTCCTTCTCAAATTCATGTTATTTATTATTATAATTATTATATTATTGATTATTCTCTAATTATTGTTATGCACATGCACACGTACACACACACTTACATATATATTTATGTGTAGGAATAAATATATGAATACCACCTGCTGAGTCCATTTAATATTACACATACGTATATTTTTAGGGGTGACTACTTGGTATTGGATAACCACATAAAGAGGCTCATCCCTGGGGAAGATTTATTCTCTCACTCTCTGAGCTTGTAACTCCTCATCTAGGGTGGGGACCTTGTGATATTTTTCCTCCATTCATGTTGTCTTATCAACTAGTGTTGCTGTTGTTCAGGTCTTGATTATGCAGCCATACTGTTGAGGTTTCATTAGTGTGGCTTCCCTGTGATACTGAAGACACAATCTGGCCTGCTAGCAAATGTCCTGGTTCTCTGCCTCTTACGATCATTCTGCCCTCTCTCCCTCGGTGTTCCCTTAAATGAAGGAGTTGTGCTATGGATATATCAACTGGAGCTAGACACTCCATAGACAATTGTTCTCTGAATTTTGACAAGTTGTGGATTCCTGTTATGATGTTCTTCTATTGCAAAAAAAAGCTTCGATGAGGGACGAGGGTTACACTTATCTGTGGGTATTCGGATACGTATTTAGAATGTAGTCAGGAATTATATTGGTGTAGAAAAGTAACAGTTGCGGATTATCTTCTAATAGCCTCCTTAAAGTGACCTTGGTGTGTTGTGGTAATTGGCTTGGTTTATAGTACCAGGTGTGAATTCCCTCCTATTGATTAGGCCTTAACTCCAATTAAATAGCTATTATTTACCACCAAGGTATAAGTACCACTACTGCCTTCTGGCGATATCTTGCCATACTGACCATTGCTGTGGTTCATGAAGGCCTTAAAACATTGCAGAATGAATTCAAAACACCATTATACTGCCTTCTGGCCATATCTTGCCATACTGACCATTGCTGTGGTTCATGAAGGCCTTAAAACATCACAGAATGAATTCAAAACATCATTATAGTGTGTTCCACCCAGTGTGGTTGCATAGGAAGCTGCATAACCACTGGCTTTCATTTGGGGGCAGTATAAATAAAAGTTCTCAACACTGACTACACATCAGATTCACCTGGGAACTTTCCATCTATCAGTGCCTGAGCACTTTGTGTCACTCCTAGTGATTCTGGCTGCACTAATTGGGAAAGAACCTGAACACTGATGCTTTATAAAGAACTCTCTGGATAATTCTAATGTGCGTGTGTAATTGAGAATTACTTTACCGCAGGAATGTCAACATATTCTGCATGCATTCACATTTATCCTGCACCAAGATACCCATCCTTTCAACCATTTTCATGCAACTGAATACAGAAGCAGGCGCTCAGTGATCAGTTTAGAAATGATTTTCTATGGAGTGATGGCATTGTCACAAGGTTTTGCTTCCTTGTGTAAAAGTACTACTTTGTTTGGAGTCCCTGTTATAATTCCTACATCAGTGCTTTGGAGTAATGGGCTTTCTCAAAGTTTTTTTTTTTTCTCATAAATTTATCACCTGACATTTCAGTTTATTTTAAAAATATTTTTATTCCTTTGTGTGTGAGTGTATGTGAGTGAAAGAGAGATGGGTGGGGGGGAGAAGGAAGGAGAGAGGGAGAGAAGGAGAGAGGGGGAGAGGGAGAGAGAAGAAAGATGTAGGCACAAGAGAGATTAGCTGGAGTTGCAGGTGGTTGTGACCCACCTGCTGTGGGCATTGAGAATTTAAGGATAACATGGAAGAGATGGAAGAACTCTCATCCACAGTGCCACCTCTATAGCTCCCATTTCAGTTTCTTCTATATCAATGTAGCACCTATTCACAGGGTAACTTCATAAGACAAACACGAGCCCATACTGATATGTCCAACTACAGTCCATTACCGCATGAATCCTTCTAGCCTTTCTCCTTTGCTTACTGGTAATGCTCCACTCTAGTAGAGTGTCTCTCTTATTCATATTTAAAGTGGGGGTTGTTTTTTCTTCTTTTTCAATTTTATACACATATATAACATGCTTTGATCATATTCCCATTGTTCTTTCTTATCTCCTCCTTCCAACTGACCCTCTTCTTTTTGGCAACAATTTCCATCCTAGTTTCTTATCTTTCTGTCGTCCGTGGTGTTCACCTGAGCATCAGTGAGGGTTCTTTACTTGAGCAAAGGCATCTCAGCAGAGGCAATGCCCCTGAGGAGTATGACATTCTTTCCCCAGCAAAAATTAGCTGACTAAAGCTCTTCAGGAGGGGTGTGCTCTTATGAGCCACTTCCTACTCTGAATGATTTCCCATGCTCTGAGGTCTGCCTCATAGAGAGTTAATATAGTTTATCTGGAAATATTCTGACTCATTTTACCACAGTGTACATCTTACTCTATTACTTTACATTTAAATTAAATATTACATATAAAGTGAGTTTCTTATAATAGACGTATAACCAACTGTTCTTTGGTGATCTAGACTGAACTATTTCTCTATTGATGGATCTAGATCTTGAGAGACTTTCGGAATGAACACGTTCACCACACTTTTGATCACACATTCTTATGAGAGGAAAGCAATCTGTGTAGATGTTCCTGTCTATACCCATAATCCTTGTATTTAAATGATTTGGAATTTATATTTATATAGCAATGCTGCATTATATAATCAAATAAAGAGCTAAATGTGACTAGAACTGTATAAATGTTGCACATTCTAAATAACATATGCCATGTTATAAAATAATTTTGCTTTCAGTAATGCTGAGAGCAGGAATTTTGAATACATTCTTTTTAAAAATCGTGGAATTGTGCTTTGTGATATGGCCATTTTAAGTCCTGATAATTTACCGACTAGTCTGTTTTACAAATGCAACAGTTAAAAACCGTATCTCCTTGAGCAGCTCAGACATGAGTAGAGAAACACCCTTGGCTTTGCTTGCTGGTGACAATGTTCTTTTTATTCTCCATGCTAATTATGGAATTTTATTTTTTAATTCTGGAGTAAATTTCCTTCTTTCATACAGCAATCAGTTGTTCTTGAGAACTACTCACAGGTAACTACACTTTTATGACTCTAATATGCCTATTGTAATACTATATTGATAATATGTATATTAGGGGCTAAGTAGCAGAGGATGACCTCAGTTTCCACCTCCCCAGCGCTGGGATCACAAATGTGTCTGGTTGTATGTGGTGCTAGGGCCTTGGTGCATGCCAGGTCAGTACTCTACCAACTGAACTACCCAGCCCCATTTTATGTATGCCATAGAAAATCTTCAACAGAGACTTAGACTTCAAGTTTGTAAATACTTGGATATGAATTTCTATGAGGACTGCTTTATATTACTCTCAACATAACAGCACTGTTCCAAATATCCATTTTCACAATGACGTTTCTGTGGCATGAGTTTTTTCTCTTGTTATTAAAATGTCATCTTTACCTTGAAAGGTAGAGATTAAGTATATTTACATTTTATAGAAAATGTTGTCAAGGTTATACAACCATTTGTTGTTAGAAAAGGTCAGAGCTTTTGGAATAATAATCATTTTGAGAAACATAAATTCATGACTCATAGTTAAGCTCAACAACCTCTATGTACTTTTCCCCATTAGTAAATGTTTTGTGCTAGCTACCCATGTGAGAGGCAGTGGGCTGTCTTCTATTTATCTCATACAATTCCTTACAAAAACTCCATCTTCTTTAAATTTGCAAGTGAGCAAAGCTGATTTCACATAATAGCTTTTTCCCTAAACATCACTTGGAAGTGTTTTAAGCCAGATTTCTCAGAAGATGGCCTCTGGGAAGAACATTTGTTCATCTAGGGATGTATTAAAAAGAGAGAGTGGGGTAAGGGCTATGGGAGAGCAGGACGTGGGAAAGGGAAGATGCAAAGTGATGTGCAATTTTAATAGCATCTCAGCTTCCAGCTGATCAAGGCATCGTGGAGCATAAACTGCCCTGTGTAAATAACTTTTGTGCTGTGACACAGGCCTTCACAATCTGGTTCAGTCAAGCCACACCACCCTCAGGGGATAAATTTGCGAAGGCCTTCAGTTTTCTACCAGTGCTAAAAAAAGTTTCTAACATCCCCCAAGAAAAAGAAAAGGAAGTTGATGGATACACACAGGGAATGACACAGAGGAATCTAAGAGGCTGAGTGGAACACCATCAACCTTGGCCTCTGGTAGTATATAGCACAACCAGGATTAAATCCAAGGACTATGTCTCTGGACCACATTCTCTCAGTCCCCATACTAGACTATGCGAGATAACAAGAAAATCTGTTGGTGAAAGGTAGACACCCCTGCTCATTCTACTTATCTCTTTATTGCATTCAAAACCCGTTAATATTTTACTGAAATTTTAAAATCTTTAAAAATAATGTACCAAATTGATGGCATCCTGCTACACTTTAGTTCTTTGGATTCAGTCTGATTATTTTCTGTAATGGTTTTATATGTGAGTTACATACTGAATACCTTTCCCATGTGGTATTAGGGATGAATTTCCAGTAGAATTATTTTTAGACTCCAAAGAAGAAGCTAGACTAATCGAGCAGATACATTTGTGAGAATGGTTATACATACAGGTATTCAGAAATGTGTTCCTCACACCAACTGTGTATGTATGGCAACCTCACCAGCCTGCTGCTTTGCATAAAAGTATTACTATAAGCTGCAAGTGATGTTGATATGGAAATCTTGAAACTTAGAATCTTTGACCTTAGGACACTGCTTTCTTTCCATGTTGTTTTGGGAATAATTATCTAGCTAAAATCTTGGACTGCTACTCCAGACAAAGTGTCTCAGATTTGGATCTTTGCATGGTGATGAGGATACAAGACAGGTTTGTGGAACAAGCTCTCTGCTAGATGGAAATACGGAAAGAGACAAGAAGAGACTGAAGAATTGAAGAAAAAGGTGCATTCCCTTGAGTAAAATCGAGAGAGAGATTTATGTCTCTCTTTGACACAGAAACCACATCTGAACTGATGTCAACTACCCATAATAATAATAATGATAAGCAATACGTGCTTGTAGTGTGCTATGTAGTATGTCTGAAGAATAGAAGTGGGGCTGGAAAGTGGTAAAGACAGAGTTATTCTAGGCAGACTCTATGCTAAATTCTCACTGGCTGATTAGAAGATGAACATTCACTTCACAATTAGGATCAAGTCAGAAACTTAAATGTTTCTATTATTTAAAAGTAATACTAACCAACACCTAAATGGTACTTCATTTAGGTACAACACCCAAATGAATTATATGCTCATATAATTCATATATTTTTAATACATACTAACTGAGTGGATTATATAATTCATATGTTATAATTCACATATTAACAAACATATTAGAATTTGCTTATTGCTGAAAAAATGAAAACTGTAGGCACAAAGAAGTGAAGTAATTTGTGTAATGTTTTTTACAGCTTGAAAAAGGTTGCTAGTGTGAACTCAGTTGATGGTTTTCACTACTGGGAAATGGAAGTTAGATTGGGAAAAGGGAAATGAAAGTCAGCTACATCTATTTTATGCACATGTGTTTAAGTTTTAATGTGAGTGGTGGATACTATTCATACTTTTGTATACCTAAAATGACTCATAATTTATGGAAGACAGTCTCCTTCATATAAATTTCAAATTTTAAATAATGCTGAAATACAAAAGATGAGCTTGGTAAACTCAACCATCTTTTCTCCTATGGTGTCTGAAATATGAAAAATAAGAAAAAATTTTCTTTAATAAGAAAAAATGAAAATCTCGGTTTTTTTCTCTCTTTCACTCCCAAGTTGAATTTTAATGAAGTCAGGAAAAGTTCAAAGTGAAAAAATAACCTTCAGTGTTTCAAACCTTTTATAGGCATGAAGGAGGCTGAGAAAATGGCTAGCTTGCAAATTTACATTCTTCTTGTCTAAAAAGATGGATGACTTAGAGAAGCAGACACCAGAGGACAAAACTAAGACACTCGAGGAGTGGCCACCAGGATGGGTGAACACTGACCACAGCTGTGGCAATAGCTCCTGACTAGAGTTTAGCCTCTGTCCTCCTCTCTTTTGAATAAAGATGCCCTCTGCAATTTTAACATGCATTAACACTGTGCATTAAATACACAGAGAAAGGATAACTTTTTCCCCTCATAGATATTCATCAATATGAACTCTTCCATGGAGATATGTTTACTTTTGTGGATATATGCGTGATCAGTTTTGAGCTAGACACTTCTAGAAGTGAGTTTACATCTATTGTCTTGCAATATGGAACGCCCCATCTCTAGAGATAGCCTTCCACCAAAGTTGTTATTTATTCTAAGGAAGAGAGTTTTTCTAGCCACTTTTGCTACCAGGAAATATGGTATAATTCATTTCTGGTCAGTGAATTTGCAGTGGGAATAACAGGTCCCCTTCTCAAATCTGCCACATAAATTCTGCCTGTCAGAATTCCTACTCTTTTTGCCTCCAATTAACACCCCAACTTCTGGAAAGATCATCTTTAAAATTATGTTTTGAACACATCACTGGCTTCATTGGATTGAAAAATCCTGATGGAAAAAATCATGGATAGCATTTAAAAAAAATAGAATGAAGTTTTTGCATGCTTTCTAGGATTCAGTATTTTCCCCAATAATGTATCACCGATGTGAGGTGCTTGTCAGATCCTCACCATTTTCTAATTACATGAAGTATTTTCACCAATAAGCAGTAGCATTAGTAAGTCATGAAAGTATCAGATCCATTACATTTTCCAATCCTATGACCATCAACCTAATCCAAGCCATCAACATCTGCTGGCAGAACAGCTGTCATAGCTCCTTCTCATATCTGTCCTTTCTATACTCCAATGTGTCCCCTCATTTTAGTGAGAGAGATGGTTCAGTTTGGTCTTGCTTTCCATTAGACCCTTGAAGGGCCCTGCCTTGTCTGTCTATGTCCATCTCAACAGGCTTGTCAGAGACTACTCTTGCTCTCACGTATTTAGCTGGAGCTCCATCAGCTTCATTCCAGGTCCCAGGTGTTCGGTGCCTTTTCTCCCATAGGAACTTGCATCTAAGCTTATCATCTGTGGGCTTAGAAAGGCCTTGAACTAATCCTGATATCAAAGTTCCTTCATCTTATGTTACTTTCTTTCATTGCATTTTCTTCACTCAGAACATTTTGAAAACATTTAATCATTGCCACCATAGAATAAGAATGGCTCCCACAAGCTCATATATTTGAATGTTTAGTCACCAGGGAGTGGAACTATTTGAAAGAATTAGGAGGTATGGCTTTGTTGGAGGAGGTGTGTCACTGGGGTGAACTTTGAAGTTTTAAAAGCCCATGCCAGGCCTCTCTCTCAATCTCCCTCTCTCTCTCCTTCTCCCTCTCTGCCCCCCCTTTCTTTCATGTGGCCTACAGATCAGCATGTAGCTATCAGTTACATGAACCATGATGGCTGCCTTGCTCCCATCATGCTCCCTGCCATGATGATAATGGACTAAACCTCTGAATCTGTAGTCAAGCTTCCAATTCAATGATTTCTTTTTATAAGAGCTACCTTGGCCATGGTGTCTCTTCACAGCACAAGAACAATGACAAAGACAATCGCTTTATCAAATATTCTTCAGAAAAATGTCATTACATTCTTGACTAAAAGAAAATAAATGTATGTCAGTAAGAGTGAACACTAAGGTAATTATGGACTCTGAGTGGTACTGATGTGTTATTGAACATTCTTCATTTGTAATCTGTGCCACTCTAATGAAAGATATTGGCAGTGGAAAAAAAATGTGTGTGTCAACGACTCGAGGAAATTCCCTGTATTTCCTATTAAATTTTGCTATGAATCTAAAATTTATCTAATGCAAAGTCAGCGAACATTAGTGAGAGAGTGAAAGCTAAGGGTTCTGGTCTGTGATAGAATGCTTATCTAGCATATATAAAACTCTGGTTTTCATCTCCAGCATTGAAATAAAAAAAGGTAACAAAACAGAATGGAATATCTATATTCTCGGCCTTTTTCCCAAACCACTCACCACATACCTCTTAAACCTCCTATTTTTGCAAAATTACATAGTGACTGTCACCATTAGTAGTACAATAAAATAAACCCCCCACCACGCCATAGCCCAGAGGGATCGGCTCTCTTGCCTTCAAACCTCTGATAGTATTGGTATTATTATTGGTATGTGTCCATGTGTGGAATTATTCAGGAAAGCAGAAGCAAGCCTATAGAGATTGACTTTTAAGAGGCTGAATGAGTTCAGAGAAAGATGGAAAAAGAATTAGTTGGGGCCAATAAGAATTTTTCATACAGAGGCAGATACTATTTGCGGCTTTTCAGGCTATATTGTTTTTTATTGCAGTCCTTCAACTCTCTGTTCAGTAAAAACACAGCCACGTGTAAAATGGTCAAAGACATAGATATAGTATTGTTTCAATCAGGCAGTGGGTATGACTTGAATTGCAGTCTGTATAGTATTATGAACTCCTGTATTAGCATAGAAAAACAACACTATCTAGTCCATCAAATCAATGGTGGTATTTTCTCCCAGTGAACTCTTGAAATGAATGGTAGCTACTCAACTTTCTACTGATGTACTCTCACAGTATTTCTAGCCTATACCATCATGAACAGTGTGCACTGACTAACCTCATAACGTGGGGGATAAAATAGCTGAAAGGTTAGCTTCTGGAAGTAGAGTTTCCCAGAGAACATGTATATCCATTTGTAGTTATGATCAAGTGCAAAGTTTCCCTCTATAAGAACGGTGCTAATTAAAATTCTCAACCACAATGGAGGAGGCTGTCTTTTCCAACAGATCTTATCACAAGGAACATGATTAAATGTTTGGAATTTTACTATTCTGAAAAGAGAAGAAATGTATACAAATTTAGCTTTGATTTGTAGTATTTGTCCAGTAATAAGTTCAGAATAATTTCATATTGATTGTTAATCACATACTTTGTCCATTTTTCACCTAGTCATCTGTTGTTGATTATTTTCTTTTCAATTTCTACATATTAGAGATGGATATTTTGTGATATAAATTCCGTTTTCTTTTCTTACCATGTGATTTGACTTTGATTTGATGTCATTTTCAATGTGTGGTGGTGTTGTGGTTTGGGTGTGAAATGTTCCTCATGGGCTCCCATAGGCTCTGAGTGTTGAAACACTTGGTCACTGGTTGATGGTGCTGTTTGGGAAGGCTGTGGAACATTTGGGAAGTGATGCCTCACCAGAGGGAGTAGATTACTACTGCAGGAGATGGGAACGGGGGCTTTCTAGCAAAGCCATACTTCCTGTTCACTCTCTCTCTCTTCCTAGATAAAATGAGTCCAGCTTGCCCTCTGTTCCTGCCCCCATGCTTTCCCTGCAGTGTGTTTCCTGCCATGATGGAGCTACACACCCACCCCTGGAACTGTGTAGCAAAATAAACCCTTTCTCCTTAACCTTCTTTTAAGGAGTATTTTTAAACACTACAACAGAAAAAAAATGGGGGGGGGACATAAAATTGGTACCAAGAAGTGGGCTGTTGCTAGATAAACCTGACTATGTGGTTCTTCGACCTTTGGAACTGGTTTGTGGGACAAATACTAAAGACCTTGAAACTCTGGCCTAGAAAAACCCTCGAATGCTGTACACAGAATTTAATGGGCCATTTTGATTAAAAGGCAGAAAAAAATGAGGACTGTAAAGGCCTGGCTCATAAGTTCTCAAAAGGGGCACAAAGACTGTTGCAAACAGGCTCATTCAGGTTATAGGAATCTTGTATGCAAAGAAAATCAGTAGTTTTATCCCTTAAAAAGTAATCTTTTGAATTGTTTGCAGTTTACTCTGCTATGCTTCGTAAGGCATTGGTTCACAATGCTATCTAATTTGCCCAGAACCTTATGGTACAATATATTTTCTCTATTGATTTATGAGCTCGTTGTTCCCTTACTCTGGATGCCACTCTACATTTGGTTTTGATTCTGAAATTGCTCTTCTGGACCACAGGTCATCTGTTTGTTCCTATACACATGTCATTCCGTTTAGTCAATAACATTATCTTTCTTCCTGTTTGGTTTTGTACCATTAGATGTTCTTATGCTTTTATTACTCCATTTGTTGACATTAAGTGATATCCTTTGTCCCCAACTATTACAAATGAAGCATCAGCAAGTTTATTCTCCCTCCAGTGTACTTTCTTCTCTTCTGGGCTTTTTTAGTTGTTACAATTTTGACATTGACAGAGAATATAATGCTTCCATTTCTTTTATTTCATTTTAAATTCCCCACTTTAACAAATATTAGTCCTATTGCTGAAAAATTTAACACTATGACACCTTTTTACCAGTACCCTCAGCTATCTCTTCTTCATTTGACACAACCTGAAGAATAGATAAAGATGAGGACGGACAAACCTGGACTTGTGAAATGAATTCGCTGAGGGTCCTGACTCACAAATGCATCTTAAAACTAAAAAAGGGAAGAAAGTTGGACAGAATAGGATTAAAGTGTGTGAAAGTTAACAGACAACTTTGTATTAGAGTTTCTGTCACAAAGCAAGAACTTTGGTGCAGATGAGTAAGAGATTAGCAGGGCGGTGGCTATGATCAGAGAGAAGAGCAGCTGATTTTACTTTACTTGATGTCGGAGATGAGGAATACCTGGTTGTTCTTAGCGTCCAGGTTATGACTATGAAAATGAAGTCCACGAGTTGAGAAGAACTTTAGACACAGAGAAGTCAAGAGACAGAGGAAAGAGTAAAGGAATCATTGGTGCACTGAAGAAATTACATTACCCAGGGACATAGCAAGAACTGGGAGTGGGGAGAATGGCTCCTGCAACATTCCCAAGTCTTTGATTTGGAGATTGCTGGAGGTGTGTGCACCTGATAAGGACAGGTTTTCTCTTGAAGGTAGAGGGATAATTATTTGAAAGTCATCTTAGGAGGAAAGTCTGCTTCTGTCTTGATCAGTTTAGATGTTTGTATCAAAGCACTAGGCTGGCTAGCTGAAAAGGCTTATTTCTGCCAGTATTAGAGCCTTGGTTAATAAAAATCAAGGTGTAGTACATTCCACATGTTTTACAATTGGCCACTTTCTCACTGTGTCTTTGCATTGTTGGTTAATTGGATTAGCGAGTTGGTTAACTAATTAGCAGGATGCTCATTACTGGTCGAGAGAGTGGAACCTGAATCATATCTTTCACCTTGAGAGGGAGACATAACATTCTCAACCTTTGTCAATCAATGACTATTTGAATATGGTTTTAGGAGCCCTGGATCTTATGAGATTACTGTAATGCACAAGGTTGTCTCATAAACAACAAGGCCGTACCATTGTCCCTCCTGTTATAGTCAAGCCAACAGGGCCTGTCAGTTACCTGGACAGAAAATGTGCTTTCCAAAACACTGTTTGTTCCAGAAATAGTATAAACCTGTCCCAAATGTAGAGCAGTGTCTGTTTGGCCAGTACACTATTGACCTTTAAAAGTTCCACTTTGCTCTTTGTATCCTCTGCATACATACATACAACACTCTGTATCCTCCTGTGAAGTGTTTCTATGGAGATCCCAGGGACCAGGAAGTTGAGGAGGTTCCAGAGTAAGAGATCCTAGTAATAATCCTGTAGATATCAGGGAGAGTAATAATTCTTTTTCTTTAAATAAGGGTTTCAACTGTTTACCTTTATCTCCTTTCAAAGGCTCCACCTTTGATAGTATTACCTTGGAGTCTACAATTTCCATGCATGAATTTGGGGATGCCATAAGCATTCAGTACACAATAGTCTCCTGTCTCTGCCTTGAGTGATAGGAAGGCAGCTTTAAGAGAAGAAGGTGGTTGGGGAGGGGAGTCTCCCTGGAACATGCTAGCTTTTCATTTCGGAATGGAAGATGAAAAGACTGTATCACATCAGGAAGAGTCCAAAGATGAAAAGCCTTGGGTTTGTTTGCAGTGAACAGGGAGCTTCAGCTGGCATAGTTAAAGAGGAAACATAATGAAGCTGGGTTAAAGGAGATCAAGAGTGCCAGTGGCAACAAGTGCTTGCCTCTGGTAGAAACTGGTTCCTGGACAGACTACAATTCCATATATTAAAGACAGCAGATGGAGATGGGTCCTTAGGGGTTGTCATCATTTATGTTGATATTGCTTATTATCTGAAATTTGAAAGATAATTTGTATGGTTTTCCTGGGTTTTTAACTTTCATCTATTTTTTTCAAGAATTTCATCGATGGAAATTACATCAACACCACTTCCCCCAGTTCCCCTCCCCAACTCCTCCAATGTCTCCCCACTGCTTCCCAAACCGACAAACTCTTCTTTAATTATTACCATTAGATATACACACTTGTAATTGCAACCTACTGGGCCCACTGAGGATCTCTAAGTGTGCATGTGTCCAGGGATGACTTTGTTGTTTTTAAGTCAATTGAACTCAGTGTTCCAAAGGATAATATAATCAATCTACATGGGAAGTAAATGAGTAGATTGTGTTCTTTTTACTTATTTATTTTACTAATTTATTTTATTTATTTTAAGTCATCCCCCCCCCGTGTGTGTGTGTGTGTGTGTGTGTGTGTGTGTGTGTGTGTGTGTGTGCACGCAGATACCCTTAGGGTCCAGAAGAGGATGTCAAATCCCTGAAACTGGAGTTACAGGCAGCTATGAGCCACCCATTGTGGGTGCTGGGAACTGACTATGATACCTCTCCAAAAACAGTATGTGCTCTTCATTGTTGAGTCATCTTCTGAGTACCTCTATTTTGTTAATATTTCTTTTCAAACTCTCAGTTGAATTCTATTTATTTATTTAAAAATATCTTATTATTTGAAAGCCTCATTCATGCAGTGTATATTGCTCATATCCATCTACCACTACCTTCCTCCAACTATGCATAATATTCACCTACCTCCCAACCTCATGTCCTTTTATTTTTGCTATAAATAGCCCTCTATATTAGCTAGGGTTAGAGGACAGAACTGATAGAATATATATTATACATACATATGTATGTATATATATATATATATATATATATACACACATACATACATATACATATATATATATGCCCTTTTATTTATATATATATTCTTTTATGAGAAATAATGATATAATATCTTATATATGATTATATATGATTATATATGCCCTTTTATATATATATATATATATATATATATATATATATATATATGCAAGATTTATTAAAAATGGCTTACAGGCTATAGTTCAATTATTCCAATGGGCTCTCAGCTTTCCTAATGTTGTGACCCTTTAATACAGTTCCTCATATTGTGGTGACTCCCAACCATAAAATTATTTTTGTTGTTACTTCATAATTGTAATTCTCTATTGTTATGAATCATGGTGTAAATATATGAAATGCAGATAGTCCTAGGTGACCCTTGTAAAAGGGTTATTCAAGCCAAGATTCACAGGCTGAGAACCACTGAACTAGTCCAACAATGGCAGTCAACCAATGGAAAGTTCAAGAATCCAGTAGTTGTTCAGTCCATGAGGTTGGGTGCCTCAGCTGGTCTTCAGTCTACACCAGAATCCTGAAGAGTAGGCTCTAATGACAGTGAAGGAATGGATTTTTCCAATGAGAGCAAGCAGGTAAAGAGAGGAAGTTTTCTTCTTTCATGTCCTTTATATAGGCTGCTAGCAGATCAACTGTGGATCTTCCCACCTCAAATATCTGGATTAAAGATGCATCTTCCCACCTTAAAACATCTAGATTAAAAGTGGGTCATCCAACTCCAAATGATTTAACTAAAAAAATAAAATTTCCTTGAAGGTGTATCCAGATGCTTGGGGTTTAGTTAATTCCAGTTGTAACCATCTCACCCTCTGATTCCTCTTTTACCATGGGTATATGGCCATCCACTGCAGCATGAGCAACCCTTAACAGTGGCCTGTTTCACTATAGAGAGTGGTTTTCCCTCCCTCAGCAGCCATCAATTGCCATCAGCTTCTCTGACAGAGATGAGACTTCAGGGACCCATCCCTCATCCATGCTAGAATTTGTTTTACTGGCTTGATATTTTACCTATTAAATTATTGAAATGTTTTTCAAGAATGATAAAATAAATGTATTTTACAAAATTCGTTGCTCTTTTTTTCCCCCTCTGACAATGATATGGCCCATTCATACTCACTTTCCAAAATGTCTATAGTCTGTAGGAGAATCGAAGAGGTGAATACGTGCATAGAAAGACAATTCTCTGGCACACCATGGAGGATATTTACATAGTAGCATCCTCAATAATAAGCTAGGAGTTGAGTTAAGGTAGAAAATGGAAATGCATGAGACTGAGGCAGGAGGATTGCTGTGAGTTTGAGAGCATCCTGGGTTACATAGTGAGTCCCAGGCTGGCCAGGGCTACAAAACAAAATACTGTCTTGAAAAAATAAAAAGAAACAGACAACCAATAGAAAAAGAAAGCAAATATGTAGCACAAGTTGATACAATGTCCCAGCAGCAAGCAAACAGAAAAGAAATACAATGTCATCCTTGTCACCAGCATTAGAACTCCTGTCCCTTTTCATTCTATGCAAGTGAGGAAACTTGACACATAGTTTTATTTATGATGTCTGGCAATAAATAATTTTTTAAAAAGGAATTCATTATACTTTTAATAAAGACTGAAGTAATCTAGGCAAAAAAGCAGGGCAATATGATCTAGCAAACTGAGTCCATGAAAAATGTCTTTATCATTTCTTTTTAAAAATGTTGTATTGAGGCACGCAAAATTGTATGATTCTTTTCAAAGATAAACCATATGAGAAAATAATTGTGAGAAGTTAAAGAATTATTTATCTATATGTATGTATGAGTTTGTGAATGTAAATGTGCACATGTGTGTGTGTGTGTGTATGTGTGTGTGTGTGTGTATGTGCACATGTGTGTGTGTGTGTGTGTGTGTATGTGTGTGCGTGTATGTGCACATCTGTGTGTGTGTGTGTGTGTGTGTGTGCGCGCGCGTGTGTGTGTAGGTGGAACAGAAAAACGCATTGGGCATCATCTTTCACTATCTACCTATTTTTTTCCCCCAGGAAGGGCCTCTCTAAGAACTTGGAGCTCTCATGTTCTAGATTTTCCTGTGTCTGACCCTCTTGGAGCCTAGGTTACAGACATTTGTAGGTACACAACTAGTTATGGAGGTGCTCAGATCTGAACTCTGCTTTTCGTGATTGTGGAGCAAATACTCTTAACCGCCCAGCCATCTCTCCAGGCCAATATGGCGTAATTTAAAATTTTATACCTCATATAAATGTTTCGTGCTGTTTCTATATTATTAATAACTAGGGACATTGCAATTAACACCGTCATGAGCAACATTATCAGAGCAGTGTGGAGAAGCACAGAGCTAAGTGGTAATGGTGAAACAGAGTCAAAACTAAAAGATAGGGCAAAGCCTCTGATCTCAAGGATCCGTTGCTTTCCTGACAAATGCTTCTTTTAAAGAAAAAGACAATTCAAGGCTTGGAAACCTCTCTTTGTGGTGAGAGAATTTTTTTTAATTGTAGATATGTTTGTTGAAACAGACTTTGTCTTCCATCACTTAATAACAGGCCAGTGTCTTCAGCCTTAGCACAATTATGTCTGCATTCATTGCTGAATACTGGGAATGATACATTGGATTGTTGGTAGAAAGGATATGTCATTCTGGGGTTATATCTGGAAAGAGATCATCACAAAAATATGTGTGCTATAATTAAATGATGTGTGTGCTTTCCTTTGCAGTTCCCATAATTGTAACAGTTGAAGCATATGCTGATTATTATGATGAATCTGGCTCTAATTATCACTGAAAAGGTACAGCCATGCACGAATAATGTTTCTTTCTCATCATATGGTATGCAAATGCTGCGTGTCACTTGCTCTGTTCTGTGTGCTCCTTTTAGAATCTAACACTAACATATCAGAATTGGCCTTCTTGGCAAAACCTTGCTATGCAAGTTCTCATATAACTAATGCTGTAATATTTACTGAATTTCTCTTTAAAATCAAAATTATGGATTTTATGAACCATGCCTATTATCAGAAATTATAGAAATTATTTGGGTGTGATATTTTGGTCAGGTTAGTCAGTTATGTTCATTCATTGACACAGAGTTCACGGGAGGAAAATCAATTATTAGGCATCGAAAATTGTGAAAAGAAGTAGGCAGATTTTGTGGCGAAAGAAGCCAAGTAATGTGAAAGTCTGTATCTATCATCATCCTATAGTCCTAATGAAAAAATTTCCATTCCATTTATAAAAGCTTTGTTTAGCTGCAGTGAAGACTTGGGCAGCCTATTATATAGACTGAGCTCTAGATTTGCATAGATACAGAAGACAATCCATCCTATCTGAACTGATTTGGTGTTGAATAGCAAATAAAAAATAGTTCATCCTGTCCTGTGGACTACCTGGTAATGCTTTCATTTATAAAAATGGGAGCAAAGAACACTGAAGTATGTAAAAAATGCATGCTTTTTTTCTCTATTAAGAATGGTAGCACATGGCAGCTGGAATAAATGGACAGAATGTTCCCTCTATTTTAAACTACACATATAGCCATGTAGAGCATATAGATGATAATTTTAGCTTTCAAAACATATATTCATATCTAACACTCTCTTGACAATGTGATTGACAGTTTTCAGGCTTTATGTGATATAGCTAAATGTAAGTCACAGCTTTTTTTTTTTTTTTAAGGATATTACAAAAAAGAACAGAATCTGTGAAATGAGTATGTACTTTCCTTTTGGTTAGTACTTCACCTTTTCTTGTAAAACTTCTATTTACCCACATTGCATTATCACTGGGAAGATAGTTGTCTTCTTTATATTTTTATTTTTAGCTCTTGTTATGACCTTGTTTCTTTTTAAATAATGCTTCTTAGACTTAGTTTTACTACCTTTCCAATAGTCCCCATATACTAGGATACAAGATAATCTCTATTTCTATTTTCTAACTTACTTAGTCTAAATTTGCTTAATATGCAAGAAGGTAACTGCCCTTGTGTGACCTTCATCATTGCGCAGTGCTGGTGTGACCCAGATTCTGTAACTTACTTTGTTGACTGAATTCCAGAAATACATGTCACCTCTCTAAGCCTCAGTTTTGAAGTGTGTATTGGGAGAGTATTAAGGATTAAATTAGCTAAAGTTGAAAAAAAAGTAATTACAGCAAACACTATTGGTTGGTATCCACATAGAATGCTCTTCCTGGTCTTTCTTGCTCTATCCACATTACCCCTTTCTGTGGGCTGTGTATGGAAGAATCTTAGATACTCTGCATGCTGTGAAGGGCTTCTCCTCCCAATTAAAATGATAAAGCTTTTGTTCTGCTCCTTTCCTACTTCAGAAGTTATGGTACCCAGGAGTAAAGATGGTGCAAAAGGAAATTAGAACGAATGTGCTCTGAGAGACGACCTACACTTGTTATCTCAAGACCTGTTGGGTAAAATCAGTAGCCTTGACCAATAAAGTCACTACTAGGTTTTATATGTGATTCAAAGCTGTAGTATTTCTGGAGGACTCAAAATCAAAAATGACCTCTAATATATAGTAAGAATACTCAAATAAGTTGTCCTTTTACCTCAAGTGTGAATAAATGCCATTTTAATGGGTGAAGAATACGTGTGTGTGTGTGTGTGTGTGTGTGTGCACGTCTATTCAGGTGTGCAAAGGCGTATGTGTATGAATAAATCAGATGTCATCATCGTGTGCCATCCATGTTGTTTTTGAGACAGTCTCTCAACTGCTCCAAAAGTTGATCTATGGCTATAAATAGAAACAAAATGCCAACATCAGTGTATCACACCAATTTGTTTTCTTCCTCCATTTGCTTACGCCTTTTATTTCTTTTTGTGAGGAGGAAACGTGGCTTTTACTAAATTTGTTTGTTTGTTTTTTTTTTTAACCAAGTCCTATTAGATAACACTACATTGGTTTTTTTTTTTAACTCCAAAACAAAAATTATTTTTGAAGAGTGATGATAACACCATCTGTAGCAACTGAAATAATATTAACATTTTTTTTTCTATTCTCAAAGCACATTGATGTTACATAAAGAAGGGGGAAAACGATTAGTCCCTGGCTGAGTTTTATGGTGCCAAATAAGTATGCTGATTTTGTTGGCTAGATTAAAAGACCCTGAAATCAGAGGTTCACGCAGGGATTTGTAAACGACGGCCTATTTGTTTACATCCACATCTGTATATTTCAGCAACTTGTGCACTGATCAGTTTAGATTTCAGAGGAGAAATGATAATGAAGACAGAGAAGAATAGACAGACACTAGGCAGAAAATGCTGTCTATCTTTAATCTGAAGCTAGCTGAAGGTTTGGGCAAGTTGGTGATGACAGTAAGGCGTCAAATGAGATCGCCTAGCACATCGTGCTCTTAAAAGCACCTTCACATTAGTCTCCAGTAATCTCCGTAACAATTCTGAAGGCTCATGATGAGCAAGAATAGTGGAGGTCAAACAAGTCAAGGAAAAGAGACAGAGGAGGCTTGCAATGAAGATGATCTGGAAAGAATTTGGAGACTCATCCCAGGGAGCAGAGTGCATGTATCCATTTTAAGCTAAATGGGGGGAAGGCTGCCTTGGGGGTGAGCTGTACTTATGCTGACTATAGGCAAAAGCTTCATGGTTTTCTCTACCAGATATAGATTCCCAAAACAAAGTTTGCCTCAATTATTCTAAATTTAATCCCTCCTAGTCATGACCTTGAAGGTGGAGGTTCCTGGTTCAGGTCCAGATCCTGAGAGATGAGAAAGAATTTCAAAGTAGTTGGTATGAAAAGGGAATGACAATAAGAGATCCTTTAAGGTGGTCACACATTTAACAAGCGTCAGAGAAGAGCTGCATGCAGTGAGACAAAGAGAAATGATGCTGTTCCTTAAAAAAGTTCTCTCTGCAGTGTTGCGTCATTCCCTTTCTTTGTTATCCATGTACAATAAGACGCTATGGACAACTTACTACAGGATAATGTTAATAGGTTAATTGCAGTCATTGTATTTCCAATCCATTTTAGAATCAGATTTTTGTCATAATCCAACCATGATTCTCCTGAAAGAAGGGGGAATGCTCATAAGACTCCAGAAGCTAAGGAAACTTCCCAGGTTTAGAGTGTTCACAAAACTTACAAGACCCAGGAATCTCAGGAAGTCATAAGACTGACAAGGTGTATCCCAAAATTATAAACGCATTAACTGCTGGAGAAGAGTAGATTCTTTGGTGGAGTTGTCTGTAAGCTGTATATAGAGCTTGCAAGACACAGGTTTACAAGTTGTCACCTGTCCTGTGATAGGCTTTCTGAGAGTACAGATACCTGTGAGTCATTCATCTTCCTGTAGATAGCCCATCACCCATGCTCCTGTGAGTAAATCAGATAAGCCCCATTGGTTCACCGAGCAAGACATGGCTGGGGTTATTTCTTTGGTTTGTTGTGTTTGTTGTCTACATCCTATTTGAGGTGAACACTTGCTTGTAGGTACCCAGGAAAAGTCACACAAGAAGCTACTAATGGAAGTATCAATTTTGCTCACTAGCAGAAATGAATATTTTTTTAAAAGGACAGGATATGAAAATGCTTTCAGTTTCCAACCTTATGTAATTAATTGTTCCCATAATGGCTTTACACTGATTACAGAAGGAAGATACTGAAAAGAAAAATCTATAATCTCCTTTCATCCCATTGATGAGACTTGATGAGAACTCTGAGGAATTTGCGCTCCACTTTGGCAAACTATTACTTGATATTCTGTCACTTTTCTTCTTTGGAAAAAAAGTGAGGAAAATTTTCTATGTAAAATTTTGTTAATAAGAATTTAGCTGAGTAGTGGTGGCATAGGCCTTTAATCGCAGCATGCTAGAGGCAGAGGAAGAGGATCCCTGTGAGTTTGAGGCCAGCCTGGTATCCAGAATGAGCTCCAAGACAGCCAGTTACAACAGAGAAATCCTATAATGAAAAAAAAAAAAGAATTAAAGAGAATGAATTGGGTTTAAATAGCTTAGAAATTTCTTCCATATGCACAAAATCGTGTGCCAGTTGAAAATTCTACTGTGTAAACTAAAACCTAATTATAGTGAAAAATGAAAGAAACAAGCCATTTTTCTCTCTGAAGTTCTGTAATGTAACTTTGCTATCAATTTGAATTAATCTCTTTTGAAGAACAAGTAACATTTCAAGACCCCCTCCCCTCCACACCCCACCCGTTATCAAATTCCAATTCCAGTGCAGTAATATACTTCTTCACATTGTTGATGTATATGTGACTTTTTTCAAACTGAACTGAAAACGAGCTAGAAAGATAAAGCAACTTCCCAACCTTTTTCCAAACAAGAGGAATCTATTTCATCTCATTTGGTGAGGAATATCAAGCAAGGGAAAGTTCCAGGATCTGGAAAAATATGCATTTCTGAGAAGACATGTTTTTTCTTCTTTTTGTATGAAAATGAGTGATCACAAATCTTGGCTTTCTCAAGATTAAACAAAAACTTCACTTTAAAGCACAGGCTGGAACTCAAGTCTTGGCTTCTCCACTGTTTTTCAGTTTCTCTGCTGCTTGCTCCTTTGATAGATGCTGACACATCTTGTTTTAGCTGAGTCTCTGCTTCTAGAAACTGTGACAGGAAGCACTCTCTCAAGTACGCCAGGTCTTCCTGAGATTAATGGAGGCGCTGGACTCGCAGCTAAAACACTACTCTTCTGTTGAACCACGTGAAATAAGTGCTTAAGAAAATAAATGTCAGCTCTACCTTCTGAAATCAGCAAGTTCTTATGGGAAGGGGACAGTGAACGGGCATTCTTTTTCAAAGCAAAAATCAGACCACTTCCCAGAATAGAGTGTCAGCCCTGGGAAGTCTGTCTGATCTCCACTGGATAGCAGCATCTTAAAGTCCTTTCATCAACTGTTTGTCTTTGGGGCTTTGAGGCATGTGTCTATAGGACTGGAGGCAGTGAGGAGGAACATGTACATGGACACTCCCATTACTTGGCAGGTATTGGGGACATTCTCCTCTGCCTTCCCTCCCACTCTTCCTTACCATTTTGCTTCTTCTGCTCTCCATCCATCCCTCCCTTTTATCAAGGAAAGAAACTGCTTGAACCCCAAAGAAACAAAAGAGATGGATTATTCCAGAGCCAAATTTGAATGTCCGTGGCCCAGGAACACAGATTCAGGATTCCCCAATACCAGTTACAATGGTAACTATGATCCCTACAATGCCCCAGCTCTTCATTCTTTTCATTTTTCTTTCCTTCAGTCTCTCCTCTCTAAGTCACCTTTCTTTCTACTTTCTCTTAGGACCACACACATTCCTATTCTCCAACTTTGTGCCTGCTGCTGGAGATAGTCTTTTCTCAGGCTAACATTGATACCGAAACGCTGTCTGCCCCTCTGGGCAGAAATGGAATACAAAGAACACAAGAAGGTCCAAGATTTTGGACACCCTACAGCGAGGGGGACCTGTGAAATCTTTGAAGTTGTGAGTACTGCATTTGGAAGATCATCGGAGATATGCTAGTGAAACTATCACATGTAAGAGATGACACTGGGATGCAGAGAAGTTAAATGAATCCTTGTCTCCTGACTCCCAGACCAAAGCTCTTCGAGTGCCTTGCGAAGGCTCAAGGTGGAGGGAAGCAAAGATAGGCACATGTTTAGAAAGTATAGGAAGGGAGAGACATGGCATCCTAGGTTGCAGAACTTGGCACATACTTCTGTGGACTTGCCATTCATCACAATCTCTTCTCAAGAGTAGTTTTCAGGTGTTCCCTTTTGTTGTTTCTTCCATTTCTTCCCAGCCACAGAGGCAATCTCACCTTTAAGAAATGCCTTGCTTTCCTGTGCTGACATTAATACCAAGGTCCATTTTCCTAAGAAACTGCTTGCTGGGGGTGCTTCCCTTGGATGGTCCTAAGATTCCTTCCTACATTCTACATTTATTCCTATGGGTCTTTGTTTGCCTTTCTTCTCCTTAAACCAATTGTAATTCTGTTGCTTTTTAAAAATGTCAACAAACATTACAGTCTTTTGGCCAAAATTTAACACTTAACAATTGTGCGTTTGATTCTAGGCTTCCTCACGCCTTTGAAAGGTGTGGGAAGAGATACAAAACACCAGAGAATGCAACATTGTGCAACCATGCTGTGAGATCTGGCAGAGTATCCAGCAGCCTGCCTCCAGAGAAGCCTCTTGGGAATGTGGACAATCAGAACCAAGACAGATGGAACCAATGATGGAATTAATTGTTAATATTAAAGACATCTTGTAGCATAGAAAAATAGAAAAATGTGTAGACATAAATACATATATGCAGATCATTTTTTTCCACACCCGAGATCAGAACACATGGTGTGACCCACTCAGAGTCTAATAAGGGGAAGATACATTAGAAAACAGGGCTTTTCCAGAAAACAATGTGTGTGTGTGAGGGGGAGTTTAATTTGGAAAATTTATAGAAAAGGTAGTTGAAATGGCAGGCAATGGATCTGATCAGAGCCTGTAGAGGGAGGAGAGAAGAGGTAGAGGGAAAGAGGACAAAAGAATTTAAATGCTAATGTGCACACAGATCCCTGAAAATGAAGACTTTATTTCATGGGTCAAAAGTAGTGCAAATTCTGTGGTGATGTTCTGATGAACACAGCTGGAATATTGTTCTACAGTCTTGGTCTTACTCATTCTTTCTGTACTCTAAATACCTAATAGCAGATAAAACCTATACTTGCAGGTATTTTGCATAGACACAAAGTTATTTAATATCCTCACTGATATGGTCTAGTTCTCACCCCCTTCCTAAGGAAATTTATCTTTGCAGCAGATGGTGACTGTAACAACAACAACAAGGACAAAAACCCACAACTATCCAAAATAAAAAGTTATGGAGCCCATTCATACATACACGAGCAGGCTGTTCTTAAGAATATATATAGAGAGTTCGGGACATCTAGAGTAACAACAAAGAAACCATGTCTCGAAAAACAAAAACAAAACAAAACAGAAAGAAAATATATGTATATACATATATGCATGTAGCAACAATTAATGCAAAAAAGAGGCCATGAATTTGAAAAGAAGCAAGCAGGAGTATATGGGTGGGTATTCTGGGAGGAAAGGGAAGGAAGAATGATGTTAGTTATATTATAATCTCATAAAGAAATAATTTTTTTTAAATCTCTACACTGATATAATATAGGTGTTATCATCCTTTTTTGACAAATAAGTTAAAGGAGATCCACGCACTTAGAAATCTAGATCTGTTGATGAATCTACAGAGAGTTGGGCATCCTTGAAGCCCTGGACTCAAATCATATCAATTCTTTCTTCCTAGCCTTATGCCCTGGATGACCTGGAGGAGTTACTGTGCTAAGACTGAATGCTGAAACTACTTAGGTCATGTCTAAAGCTCAGTCCCAGTTTTTCCTAGCTTTGTAACTTAAGCAAGACTGTTATCCACAGACACTTAATTTACTTTATCAAATAGAATGATAGCCATTTTTACCCAGAACTGTTATAGAAATTAAATGACTCCCATGTATGAAATAGTAAAAATGTGCCTGGCATATTTTGTAAGATCAAACATGTGTTCCACAATGGTAAGCCACAAAAAAAAAGAGCCACTGAGGTTGTGCAGGAAGGCAGACACTACAGTGCTTTAAACAATGCATTTTCTCAAAAATGTCTCTTGGAATTTCTTGTGACTTAAAGTTTCCCAGTGAATTTGTTCTGCAAGAAAATTGCATCCCTTTTTTCCATTGCCCCTAAACCAAACTTAGTATACCTAAGTTTGAAAAATAAAGTGGATATTTATAAATACACTACTAAATGATTAGAGAGATATTGTCAAAGATGAGATTGAAACTCTAAAAGAACCCCATTTTGAGAACATACTACATTCTGGTTTAAGATTCCTGTAACCCCTACTTCACCCCCTTCTTTCTAGAATACAGTAAGCTATCTCTTATAAGTCTTTTATTTCTGGCAAGAGCACATTGTATGTTTCCACCCACTGGCTTTTAATGACACACAGAGAACAATGATTCCCCCCCAGTCAACATTTTAATATTATTGAAATATCTCTCTTAGTCCCTAACATGATTTTCAAAACACGTGAATCTAAGTGAACAAAAGGTATCAAATTCTCTTTGCTAAATCATTTTCCAGTCTCTTTCCGTCTGCTCAAATTCCCTCTGAACTGTAGATTATCAAGCAAGACTAAGACAAATGTCAAAGACAAATTCCTAGTTAATTCATCAAGCACGATCTACAGTCGCTTAGTGATACTCAGCATTGGTTACCCAGGAGCTACATTGGCTATTTAATGGGCCTTCCAGGATCCAGTTACAATTTAGCTGTGTGCAGAGAATGATCGTAGATCCATGTCATGCCAAGATATGTTCCTAATGAAGCATGGCTTCATTTAAATGTGACTACATCATCTCCCAGTCATCATCCTCCAAATGTGAAACCCAGTGGCTGCTTGGTGGTTCTGGTTCTGACTTGTCTAGGTAAAAGTCAGAGATTTTAAAGGGCTTCAGCAAACTCCTTCATTGAGCCATTCAGTACCAAGGGGATAGTCTTTCAGCCTCCTGCTGTTGCTCAGCCTGGGACCCAGACTTAAGGGCTTTTAAAATATTTTAACACTTCAATTTTGGCTTCCAGCCCCACAGATTTTTAATGGCTCAAATAGTTAGAAGGCTAGTGTTAACAATTAATCAGTACAGGAACACGGATCTGAAAGGGATTTGAATGCTCTGAAAGAAAAGTAGCTAGATGCAAGTAAAACCTGTGAAAGCTAGACTCTGTGACCACTGCACGTTCCCCAGGCTTTCCACGCTTCCTGCCTTTGGCAAGATAGGGAACTGTGCAATTAAATGCTACCCTCTTCCCTTTTCCTCCTTCCTTCCCTCCCTCCCTGTCTTCTGCTTCCTTTTTGTTCTCTTGCCTTCAACCTGAGAGTAACTTTTTTTTTCTAATTTAGCAGAATTTTAAGATACTGAAATGAAACCAGACATTTAACAGAATTCAAGAATCTCTATCAACATTCTGTGTAGTTTCAAGAAAGACTGATTTTGGGGACCAATGTATTCCAATATGAAATGAGACAGTTAAATTAATCTATGAGGTATTTCCTAATGCTGAAAGATTATTCAGAGCAAGCTTGTCACAAAGACAATATTTGGTATATTCGTTCTCTTTTGAGACCAGATTAAGTCATAGGTCATGGCAATCCAAAGGAGTAGATCTCAATGACCTTTGTTCATGTATTGCCACACATAGGAGCAGCAAAGGTTAGACCCAAATTGTTTAAGGCCCGGCACATGGCCAAGACTAACTTGCAGATTTGAGAGATTCAGCCTATTGTGGCTTTTCTTTATTGAAGTTTAAATTAAGATTAATTCCATAGGCTGTCCATCCATCCATCTATACATCCATCCATACATCCATACATATATACATAAATGTAATCACTCATGGAAATTGACCAGCTTCAGAGGCACACAAAGTCAAAAAAACAATATTGCTAATGCTTTTATAGTATTTCTCAAGGAAATTGGGTTGGAATTTGTCTGACAGTTTTCCTAATTCTTATTTCTTTTAGATTGTGTCTACACTGTGAGAGCATAGCAAAGAATGCCTGTTACCATTTTGTGCCTAAAACGTTTAGAACTGGAAAGACTGGAAGCAGAGCAAGAAAGATTCACTCTTCTTTCTTTGTAAAAATCTTGGCAAAGAAATTCATTCCACTGATAAAAAATTAAAGACTATGTGCCAGTTACTTGCTATGTATTACATGATTAAATTTTTTTCATGTGGTTGATAAACCACATTGAGGTATAATGATTTTGAGCAATAGTAAATTGCTCAAGTTTTAAGAATGAGTCTTGATGAGGTTTATAACACACACATATATATGTATTACATATATATGACATATATATAATGTGTGTATATATACATATATATGTATATCTATGTATATGTGTGTATATATATACGTGTGTGTGTGTGTATGTGTGTATATATATATATATATATATATATATATATATATATATATATATATATCTTATAGCCACTATCCCAGATGACATGTAAACCATCTGTATGGCACAGAGAGCCTCCTCAGAACCTACATGTTTAATTTCTACTTCCTGATCCATATTTCTACCACAAAAAACATCTATGTTTTATAATCCCTGTGCTGTAGTTTGCTTCATCTGCCCTAATATTTGATAAAAATGAAACTGTTCAGTATGCTTTTTGTACAATCTAGGTTATTTCGTTCAATATAATGTCTGTAAAATTCAGCCTTCTGCTCTGCACATCATCCACTTGGTTCTTTTTTTCCGAGAACATTCCACTATAGGAACAAACTTGTTTGTCTGCATTCTTCTGTTGTTAGACATTTGAGTTGTTTTCCAGCTTAGGGCTAGAATAAAGAAACTATTGATTCATGGGCAGCAGTAAGCCTTCGTGTGGACATATTTTCATTTCTCTTGGACAAACCTCCAGGTCTGAAAGCACTGGGCCATATATAACATATCCTAACTTTGAAAGGATAGATTGCAATTCTCCCAGAATGGCTTTACTGTCTGTATTCTTGCTGAGAATGATAAGCTTTCCAGATAGTTCCCCTCCACTGAATGTTAACTATAGGGACTAGCTATCCTAATACACAATGAGCTTGCTGACCACTTTTTCTTGCTCTTATTAAACCATTCTGATGTTATTTTATGAAGAGTTTATTCACAAAATAGATTAAGTTGCAACCATTTTCCCTGTTCTCTGGAAAGGAAGTCTTTGTGAGATATATTCTTTCTTCTTAACTCTTTCTTATCTTGCCTTTTTGTTTCCTTGATGATCTTTTGGTTAAGTAGATGACTTTTCTCACCACAAGGCCCAGTTTTTCAATTCTGTTGTACTAAGAGCATTTATTTTCTGCCTGCTCTTGCTTTTACCAAGATTGTAGAAGTTTTTTTTTTTTTTTTCTTCTAGAAGCTTTGTTTTAGAAGCCTCTTTGAGGATGCTTTTAAAAAGAGCATTTGTCTCTCAGACTTCCAATTCAAATTGAGTCTATTGTGGATGGCATAGAGGCTGAGATTCCTGCTTGCTGCTAAATATTCACATGGAGTAATGTTTGCTGAGGAGATTTTTCTTTTGTTTTCTATCAAAATCAATTCATTATGTGGGTGCATTTTGTCCTATTGCTCAAACTGCAGACATTCATGCAATGCTGAAGCTTTAGAGTACACCTTGAAGCCGTAGAGGATAAGTCCTCCATTGTTGATTTTTCCAAAATGTTGACTATATTAGGTGTTTTGCATTTCTGTTTTGGTAAAGCCCACTGAGATATGGATTGGAGTTTGATACATGTGTAGATCAATTTAGAGAGAAAGGACATATTGGCAATATCGAGTGCTCACATGAACTTGACAGTGCTTGGTATAGTTCCGTCTTCCTAAGTGAGCACACACTTCTCTCCTTTCCCGCACTGAGTAAGAACATGTCCAATATCACGTGATTCCGTAAGATGCTAGCTGCAGATAGCTCACAAATGAACAAAAAGTTCTTTTATTTTGCTGAGGGTTTTTAAGAAGTTGGTTGATCAAAGAATCAATTCATGTCTTGAAAATTTTTCTCTATACTTCGTGTTCTTTGCTTTATTAATCGTAACTCTGACATTGATTATTTACTCTTTGTAAGTCCAATTTGGCTTAATTTGCTCTTCTTTCTTTCAGTTCTTGAGGTAGATTTGTTAGATTGTTGTTCTTAAATAATACCTGTTTCTAACATAGTCAAACGTATGTCCAAATATTTGCATTAGAAATATGTATATCATACATTGGTTGAGTCTGCACCTATAACTTTTTATTTTTTACATAAATTTCTCTCTTTTTTTAGTTGTATGTATATGATGGATTTATGGTGTATGTATCTCTGTGTGTGTGTGTATGTGTGTGTGTGTGTGTGTGTGTGTGTGTGTGACTGTGTGAGACCACACACACCATAAGTACATACATATCAATCTCACAATCTCTTTTCATTTGAGTGGATGTCTTATTTATGTTTAGTGTAATTATTAATGGATCTATCTCACTACTACTTATTGCTTATTTGTTCTATCCGTGTTTTGTTTTATTATTTTTGGTCCTCATTTGCTTTTTCCCATATTTATTTGGCTTGACCAACACTTTAATTGTTATGTTTGTTTCCTTTACTGTGTTTGAAACCCATGATCTACATTTTCAATGGTCATGGCGGGGGATTCATGATATAATTCATGTAACAAAATACACTTAGAATTACTCTTTTTCTACTTTAAAATTCATTCCCTACACATCATAGTTAACTGTCTACCTCCATTGCAACCCTTATAACAAAACAAATCTATTTCTACCTTCCTTCTTGCTATTCTGGTATCATATTTTACTTCAGCCTATAATTTAATTATCTTTGTGCAGCAATGATTTTGTTCTGGAAACTCAATTTTCTTTTAAGGAAATATATAAAACTAATCTTTCACATTAGGTCACTTTTTTAAGCCTTCTGTTTCTTACATTCTTCGTTGCGATCTACCCTTTTTATTTTCCATGTGGCATGAATTTTTACAATTTGGAGAATGCTTTCATCTATTTCTTGTTGTTCAGGTATATTTCTGACAAATTACACCAGCTCTTTAAACTCGGAAAACGTTACCATTGCTTGTCCTGATACATGAATATTATCTGGACAGAGGAATCCCCCTACATTTTTTTTTCTTTCAGTGGTTCAGACTCGCATGTTATCTTTGAGGAAGACATGAATTTAAGTGAAGCATACTTTGTTTTGTGGGTGATATGCCATGTTTTTCTTGTTGATTTTGTTTTGTTTTGTTGGTTTTAGCATTTGAACTGTGATGGATTTTGGTTACAGATTGCTTTTGTTTAGCCTTCTAGGACTGACTGAGCTACGTGGGGTTCTAGGTCAACACCATGTTTGGGACGTTTGGGAACATGTAGACAGCGCTTTCTTTCTTCAGGGATTTTCCTGTGCTATCTCATTGTCCTCTCCTATAGCTCTGCTATGCATATGTGCTGCTAGGCCTTAGTTTCTCATAGGTCACATAGACCTCTACATTTCTATTTAAATTCTTTTGATCTTTGTTCTCCATAATAAAAGTTCTATAGATCAACTTTAAAATTAACTGACCCTTTGTTCTGTTCTCTCCAATTTTCCATTAAGTCCATCCATTGAAAATTTCATTTCAGATACTGAACTTTGTGTTGTTAGAACTTCAGTTGGTTATTTTATTATTTTCTGTTTCTAGGCAGAGATTCAAAACTTGTTCTTACGGAAGCCACATTTTGCTTTTGTTAAACATGCTCTAAGTGAGCCCTGCAGTCTTTGCAGGTATGAGCAGCTGTGTCACCTGAAGTCTGTTCCGTGTTGACTACTTCATTGCTTGAGGATGTACCACAATCTCTAATTCTTTTGTACCTCTAATTTTCCACCATATTCTGGATAGTATGAATATATTATAAGGTTTGTGGATGATGATTCCCTCCTTTAAAATATTGAATTTTAAATTTTCAAGATGTTAACTTCCACCTTAAGTTCCTATAATTCTATTAAGGCCAAAGTTTGGATTTTTTTAAAATTTAATTTAACTTTTTATTAGTGTTTACTGAATGGATCTGATTTCCTCACACTGTGGCCGCTCATTCAAAACTGGAAGAGCTAGGGTCCTCCACTTCCAGTTTTCAGGTCTCAGTTAAAATGACATTTACAAGCCCAGGCGCTTTCTCCTGACCTCACTATCTCCCTCTCACGCTGGTGTTATCAGCCATGGTCTTCTCAGTGAGGCTTTTTCATGTGACTGCATTTTAAGCTTCAGCCGATCCATCCTTCTTCCATGTCATAACGCCTTTCTCCATGATCTTCTCTTTAATATGCATCATTATCTGACATGTCAGATGTTTTATGTTACAAGCTTCATGATACAGGCTAAAAATACAGCGTTGACTCCTAAAGCTCAAAAACCATGTTAAGGAAATAGATGATAACTCTTCTTGAAGATTATAATACAAAAGATTTTATAACCCTTCAGGAAAGAAGCCTTCTGTGATGAGCTGGAGAGATGCCTTAGTGAGAAAATGCACTTGCTGCACCAGCATCAGGACCTAGGTTTTGATCCCAACACCCATGTAAAAAACTGCAAGTGGCAGTACATGTGGGTAGTAACTTCAGTATGTATGTAGATTTGGGGTTGGGTTGGTAGAGACACAGTGGGGCTTTCTGGCCACCAGCCTAGCTCCAGGCTCATTGAGAGACCCTGACTCAAAAGAGTAAGGTAGAGAGTAATAGAGCTGGACACTCAGTGTCCCCAACATGCATACCTGAATATGTGGACATCACACACAGATGCACATGTTACACACACACACACACACACACACACGACAGTTAGTAAAAGACTGAATCTTTTTTTTTATCTAAAATGAAGTTACTGTAAAACAGAATGGAAAGAAATTAAAATGACTATTCGGTGTATAATCGGATATAGGAAAGTATTAAGGCAATGGAAGGAAGGTTTCCGGTTTAAGTAGCTACGTGATGTTTGGAGAAACTGATCCCTCTGCCGAGGCTTGAAAATGGACAAGGTTTCATAGATGCTGTTATAGAAAGAGTAGGAGCTGGCAGAAGGCCAGGAAGAGTAATAATACCGATGCCACATAACTAGGACGTGCACCGACTTCAACATGAGAATAAGGGAGTGTGAGAAGGGAGGCTGGGAGGAGAACTTGGAGACATAGCCTGGAGCTTTCAACAGAAGTAGTGATCCCTTGAGATGATGCTCCCTGGGAAAGAGTAGGAGCCATTGAACACCTTTGAAAATGAGAGTTATGATCCTGGATCCCTGTGCTATTGAACCTTCTACAAATTTTCCCTCTTGTCTTGTAGATTAATCCCCATCACCAATCAGAGATTACTTTCCATATTTTTAGAGGGTCCTCCATTATGCTTACCCTGAGGATGATGGCAAGGGCAGATGCATATATTCTTAAACTTCTTCACAAGTGCAATGCACACTCATCCTGTTTGCTGCGTGTCTACTTACTGAAATGTTTGTTGTATTTTATTACTCGTGTTTATATACCCCCCCTTACTAATATACCCCATCCAGATGCACACTAGCATACTGTTTTGTATAATCTAGAATAAGAGCATCTTTCTTCTTCATTAGCTTTTTCAAATCTTCAATCAGATATATATCTTTCAGCTACTTATTATTGGTGCACATGTATTTGCATATCTCCATGATTGTGCGTGAGGGCTGGTGTGTGTGGAATGCAGAGGACAGCTTTCAGGAGTTGGTTCTTTCCCTCTATCATGTGTGCTAGGGATAAAACTTAGGGAGTGAGGCTCACGTTACAATTGTCCTTACTCAAAAAGCTATCTTACTGGCCCTCCAATTTTTTTGCTCAGAGAAAATAAGTACAGATCAAAGCTAGCCAATAATTCAAGCCATCAATTAAATGGCTCTCCTTACCAGTTTCCAAGTCAATCAAATGATGTACTAAGTTGTTTCCACAATAGTGTTTATTTCCTTTCCTTGTTTGACATGTTCATTAAAATTTACTGAGCCGTTGCTTTAGAGAACATATCTCAAACAGTTTCAACCTGCTGTTTAAGATCATTTCTGTGGTCTAACTGAAAAATCTCTCGTCTCCTCTCCTCTCCTCTCCTCTCCTCTCCTCTCCTCTCCTCTCCTCTCCTCTCCTCTCCTCTCCTCTTCCTGCCCCTTTTCCCTCTCTCTTTCCCTCCTCTTCCTCTCTTTCCATACCTCCCTCCCTACTCCCTCTCTGCCTCTTCATCTTTCTCTCTGTCTCCCCCTCTCCCTCCTGCTCTCTCTACCTCCCTCCCTCTCTCCCTCAATTACAAGAAATGAATGTATGCCATCACTTGGGGAACTGGGGAGACTGCTCAGTGGATAAAGTGCTTGCCCACATGCAGGAAAACTGAAGTTTAGATCCCTAGAGCTCATAGAAAGTTGGACACAGTAGCTAGATTTATAATCCCAGTGCTTCTAAAGCAGCATGGAGGTCCAGCCAGGAGAATTTCCAGGAACTTGTTGGCTAGCTAGTCTGGCATACACAGTAGTGGACAACTGAGTCTCCAATAAGGTGGAAGGTGAGGGCAAACCTCTAAGATTGTCCACCGACTGTCATGGATGCCCACATCCACCGGCTTGTATATACACTTCCATACAGAGATAAGCAGGCGAAAATAATGATTTTTCTTACTGATTTTTAAAAAAAGCTTGCTTGAAGGAAAAAAAAAAACTTCAATTAAAAAGAATGATGTTAACATTGGCAGAAAGTCTTTAAAATCACAAAAAAAAGAATTAAAATTCTAAGTTATATAGTAGAACAGTCTTCGAGTTGTTTGCTTGCTTGCTTTCTTTCTTTCTTTCTTTCTTTCTTTCTTTCTTTCTTTCTTTCTTTCTTTCTTTCTTTCTTTCTTTTTTGAGACAGGGACTTGTACTCTAGCCCAGGTTAGCCTTCAACTCACAATCCTCTCTGCCTCTCTTACTGCTGAGAATTCAGAAATGCCCACTATGCTTGGCCAGAATAAAAGCTTTGAGAACATTTTTTACTATAAAATTTTTAAATTTAAATTTCCAAGATGCATCAGAAACTATATTAGTACTTAAGTCACTTATAAATAAGTAAACTTCATTAAGTAGTTATTCATATTTTTAACAACTTAGTAAAAATAAGAGATTCTTGAAATTATATCATTGATCTCATTATCTTGAACAGTGGCCTTCACTTAGTGCAGTTTCTTAATGTCTTTAAGAGATTTCCCCCCTAAATATACATAAGAATATTTCCAGTATGGTTTCATTTTTTGTTGCAATAGTGGTCACAACGTCTTTGGGTTTGCTGCTATGTTGTAGGGATATGGCTAGTCACAAATCTCTGGTCACAGATATCTTTCTTTATATTTTTGTTTGTTTGTTTTATGTGTATGTTTTAAAGGTAACTCTAATCTAATTATCTGCAGAATTTGTAGTAGTAGAGGTGTTTGCTGATTTTAATAATCACCAACAGCACTCTTTTGCAAGTATGTCTATAACTAACATTGCTGAAACGCTTTGTGAATCAAAGAGCCTTAAAACATGGATTTGGTGACAACAGTCAGTAATTCGCAGCTCTGATTTGCAAGTGTCAAGAGAACCTTCTGTTTGGTGCTTCTCTTGGGGCCAGGTACCTAGAACTAGTACTCAGTCTGTTGCAATTCATTTCTTACAACAACAGAATCTATTTCATCATTCATGCAAACTATGCACAGGCTCAGGATCCAGAGAGAGCTAAGTCAGAGTATCTGGCTTCAGTACTGACTACATGATTCTCCCATTAATAATGGAAGGAAGTCAGATCAAGAAGACCAAATACAGAGTTTTGCTTGGGAGCACAGAGTGGATAACAATAGTGTGACCAGTGCGCTCATGCATAAATTTTATGTTCCTATTTCTTCATTACTTTAGGATAGATCATTAGCATGAAGGATTTGGACATTTTAAGATGTTTGACATATGTTTCCCAGTTGTTCTCTTACAGTGATCCTGTGACTACTTCTCAATATTAGTGCACACACAAACACATTAAAACATTAATTAGTTTATTTAAGATATGAAAATGTTATTTTGATCATTTTCTTTTTCTGTTTAAAAAGTTTCATTTTATTTTTAATTATGAGTATATGGGGAGTGTGTGCATGTGTGAGTGTGGGTATTTATAGAAACCAGAGGAGGGTGCCAGATCCCCTGGTCTGAAGTTGCTGGGGGTTTGAAGCTGCCTGGCACAGGTTCTCTGTGAGGGCAGTATGCCCTCATAACTGATAAACCATCTTTTTAGCCTCTGTTATTTCATCATTTTAAATGTATACTTATAGCATTTGACTTTTAGTGCTATTGAATACAATTAAATTAATTCTGGCATACTCATAAAGTGAGATATTATGTTCATTCACTAAGCTATGATTTTGAAGATTATTTAATATTCTGGGATAAGACATTTAACCAGCTTCTAAATGAGATGTACTGGGGGTTAACAACAGAACTTCATAGATGATCTTTATATTAAAATAAATTCATACATAAATTTTACATTTTGCAGTTATATCAGAATATATTGGAATATATATGTGTTAGTTTGATATAGAAATAGATCTTATTCCATTATATAAGTTTGACCTTTTAAAATTTAATATTTTGGTACTACTTTACTTGAAATTTCCATTTTATGCAAATATCTAAAGTAAAATTCTGATGTCGTAAGTGGGAAAGGTCAAGTTAGAAGCAATCTTCATGGAATTATGTGGTTATTATGTTTATAAGAGAGTTATGGGCACACAGTAGGTGCTGTTCTGAAGACTAACATCATTGCTCACTGAGACATATTTGTCATGAAATTCTGTTGTCTTTGATTTTGAACACAAAGCTAGAGTATAGGGAGCTTAGATATGGTGACTGTTTCATGTACTGACAGGCTAGAGATCAAATCAATATGATTGCTGAAGAGCCAAGCATGATACCACACCATATGTAATCCCAACCAGCACTGGTGAGATGGAGGGAGAAGGATTTCTGTGAGTTCCAGGCTAGCCTGAGCCAGAAAGTGAGACTCTGTCAAAAGGCAAAAACAAAAAGCACAGGATTTGATTATATTACTCCAAAGTCCATGCTTTTCCTGTTCCCATTGTGTAGATGTACACCTAGTGTGGCAGCTCACCAAACAGGACAACAAGGATGTATATTCATTGGTGCATACCCTGCCAGACCTCAGCAGAGGGAACCATCATCCTGGCCAGCAGCATACTAGACAGTGGAACCCTGAGCTTCTGAGATCAGGTGTTTTTTATTGATCCAGAACTCCTCAGGTGTTCTACCTGAGGAGCACATGCAGATCATCAGCAATCAAATATCCCCCACATAAATCCAACATCTGCAGATCATACAAAATACTAAGACCCAGGCAGCCCCTCACTCAACAGTTCATGAACAATTATTTTAAAGACAATTAAAAATAAACTTCTATAACACCACTGCCCTATCAAACCTGAGTGGCCATGCTCAAGACAGTCTACAAACTCAGCAGATCTGTGCAACTAAAAGGACCAATAAAAATGTTTTTGAGGCCCTTAAAACTGTATTGGGAGTGAGCTACACTCACAAAAGTCCTTACCATAGGTCTTTCTAGCCGAGTTCCTTGAACATTTCTCAGGGAAAGATAGATGCTTCTGCTCATTACATGCATAGTTCAATTCATGCTTGATGTCCCTGTAGCTGCTTCCATGTCACAGTTGGTTCCAGTGGACTGTGAAGTCCTGAAACTTCATTAAAGCACACCTACATCAAACATTCACATGTTCTAGGAACAGTTTCTGTATGTGCCAAAAATGGATGGATGCTGGTGTGAAAGATAAAAGAGCCTCCCCATGACATACTTGTCTCATGGAAGTCAGCATTTCAGACACAGAGTTTATATTAGCTTTTGTCAGCTTGACTCAAATTAGTTACCTGGAAAGAAGAGGCCTCAATCAGATTGTCCTGTGGATATGTCTCTTGGGAATTTTCTTGGTTAATTATTGATATACATGGACCCAACCCACTATGGGTGGTGCCATTACTTCTAAGGAAAGCCTGGGCTGAATATCAAGCCAGTAAGCAATGTTTCCCAATTGCCTTGCTTCAGTTCCTGCCTCTAAGTTTCTGCCTTGAGTTTCCGGGTTGGCTTTTCTCAATGATGGACTACAACTTGTAAGCCAAATAAATTCTTTCTTCCCTCCAAGTTGTTTTTGTTCCAAGTGGCTTTTATCACATGGAAGCAAAATAGACAGTGTTTCTTACATGATCTTATATTTATTTCTTAAGTTATATCCTTACTAGACACCAGACATTCTCTTCATTTTCAACTTGGCCTGCAAATCCCCCACCAAATGATCATACAACTTCATCCACTAAAGAAGCAGGACATTGTTTTCACTTACAATAACTCATCCCAGTATAATCTCTCTCAGGACAACAGTTACTGCATGCTTATACCTGGAGATAGTACTGAGCCTGAAAAACAAGATTCCTAAATTGAATTGCTGTTGATATATTTAAGGAATATGTTTTCTTTTTAAAGCAAAATGTCTCAATGTGATACATACTGGTTGTGAAAGAGTGTGCAGGAACAATAATACATCATGGCTCATACAAGGTTTCCAGAGCCTTCTTTTCCAATGAAAAAATATGTATCCACAATCGATATATATGATATTTCATTTTCACCTAGTAATTGTGGCTAAAAGCTAAGGCAAAGAAACATCAAGAATCTGAAAAAAACACAGATGATTCTATTGTATAACATGGTATCAGTTTGGAAATAAACTCTTGTGTAGTCTAAGAAAAAAGTCAATAGTGTTAAGATGTTATGGGGAAATTGCTCCATGAACAGCTCTTGGAGTTTAAAACAGCATTTTCTAACAGACAAAGTTTTATCTGAGGTCAAAACCAGAAGGCATTCGAGTATCCTTAGAAAGGTCAAGTACTCACTATTTTTAGGAGAACTCAGCTCTGCCATCACAGTGACAGCTGAACAAGTTGACATAAGAAGTCTTATTTTCACATTTATGTCCTTTTCATGAAGGAGCCTGGCATACAAAAATGATGCGACCTGTCTTTGAAGGGCTTTCTTAATGCTAACAGCTATTAATACACCCGAGGCTTTGAGTTCAGGGTCTATTTAATATACCAGGTGCTAAATGTGTTTTTCCTTGCTGTCACTGGATTGGTGGCCATGGAGGGAATGTGAAAAGTGTCAAGCTCAAACCCAGGTGCTGTCAAGTTTGAGAAACATCAAAGTTCCTAAGACGTTCTCCCCAGCACAGTATTGATTGTGGGTACCTGAGCTGAGTGTGATTTTAGTTGTTATTTCAGAACATCTCTTTCAAACTGAACTTTCACAGCAGCATGATTTGGATAGCAACTTGAATCTGTGTATCTGTGTAAGAACTCAAGGGCACCCGACATGATGAATGCCATTCAATATTAGTTCATCATTTTCTATTCTAGGTAAAATTACAGTTCTAGCTTTCAAGTCCATTGATTCACTGACTGGATCTAGGGAGAATTTTGCTTGCATTTCTTAGATCTAAGAAATGCTTTGACAAGTCTGTTAAGTAATGGATGGGGCACATCCTATAATGGTGTGAATGTGTCTCAGTATAACCAGATATTTGCTAAGGGGCCTTCTAGTTCCCTCCATAATAACTAGTGGAAACTTTAGGAAGCAAAAATGAATATTCACAAAAGAGCTGCTAATACTGGATACATCATGATCAATATAATCTAGACTCTAACAGGGTGCATGGAGATATAACTATCTTGATCTCAAGGAAGTATTGTGAAAGGGATCTTCATTCACTGCAGATATTTCTTCAATGCTGTGATAGTGGTCATTTCTAATGATGTAAACAATATTTCCCAATGCTAGCTATTGTGAATGACTGTTCTAATTTCTTCACTTTGCTGACATGAATGTAAACTTACACTCTTTTGAGGCTTAATTGAGCTACAGAAACCATAGTCTTTCTCCACCTATAACCTAAGAAAATGCTGACTGTTCTAATTGCTTTTAGTCATCAATCTGACTGGATTGAGAGATGCCTAGAAAATCAGTAATGCACATTTCAACTGTGCCTACAAAAGGATTGCCAGAAAAGATAGGCAAGCAGATCAGTCAGTGGGACTTGACCCACCTGGAATGCGAGTAGTACCATTTAATAGGCTAGGAATTGAGATGCAACAGATGGGGTAGGAAGTGGAAATCTATGAGCACACACAAGCTCAATTTTTCTTAAGTGGGTATGAGGTTTGGACAGCAAATTCCAGCTTCTTTACAAATTCACACTAGGGTTCATCCAGATGTTGAGCATCTGTAATAGCTAGTTTACTATCAATGTGACACAAGTAAAATCATCTGAGAGGATAGAATCTCAATTGAGAAAATGCCTCTGTAAGATTGGGATGTAGGCAGACCTGTAGGATATTTCTTAATTGGTGATTGATGTAGGATGGCCCAGCCCATTGTGTGTGGGACCACCCCTGGGCTGGTGGTCCTGGCTGCTATAAGAAAGCAGGTTAAGCAAGCGTGTAGAACAAGTCAATAAGCAACATTAGTCCATGGCCTCTGCATCAGCTCCTGCCTTCAGGTTCCTGACCAGTTTGAATTCCTGGCTTCTCTTCCCTCAGTGAACTGTAATTCAAGATATGTGAACTAAACCTTTTCCTCTCCAACTTGCTTCTGGTTATGGTGTTTTATCACAGCAATTATAATCCTAACTGGGACAGCTTCTAAGTGTGCTATATTTTTTTACTAATCTTATTCCAAATCCCCCAATTTTTTGAGTAGACCATCTACTAGGTTCTTCAGATTTTGAGAATGCATATGGACACTACGGAACTATTCAGTCATTGACTGTGAGAGTCGCTCTAGTAAAAAACTCTTACAGGTACGTATAATATATCCTGTTGGTTCTGTCCCTCCAGGTCCTCTGACTGAAACACTACAAGTGTGATAATTGCTCTGCAGACATTCACACAAATGAACCTCTAGAATAGAAACCTGTCCTGTCACCCAGAGCTTTATGCCCATGTACTAGGAGTGGCTGTTAATCCACAATCATTCATCTCTGTGCATTCACATGTAACAGCTTCCATGGGAGTAATATAAAATAGACACATTACCCTCACCACAAGTTAGAGGGAGAGGTATGTCACATTTTTTAAAATTATTGCTGGGCTTCTAATTTTATCTTTTCTATTTCTTTAAAATGGGACATATTTTTAAAAATAATTTCAGGTTCGCAGCAAGATTGGTAAGAAACGACAGAGAATTACTATTGACCCAGACCAGTGCAGATAGATACCCTGCACCTTCACCCTGCTTCTTCTAATGATAGCATATTATGTGACTGGAATCATAACACATTATCAAAACCAGGAATATGCTGTTGGTACATTATTAATTAAGGTAAAAACCTCACTTCACCAGTTTTTGTAATTTATCACTTTTGCTTGGGATATATAATTCATGAATAATATATATTTTTATAGATATAGATATATAGAGACATACATATTATATGTGTATGAATGTACTTTCAAGTAACCTGAACAGGAAAGATACAGAGCCAACTCATGTTCACCCTCTACCATCACACACTTCCTTGCTGATTTCTTAATACCCACTTTGCTGGCCCAGCTCTGTCCTTGGAAACCACTGGTCTCTCTCCCTCACTATGATTTTGTTGCTCTAAGCATGTCTTATAAATTAAATGCCATAATAAATGATACAATATGGTACACTTTGAGAATGGATTTTTAAAAGGCCAAGCATAATTTCTTTGAGATCCTTCCAAGTACTAGTTGTATTAACAGTTTGTCCTTTACAATAGTATTTCATTCTATGGTTTTAACATCATTTCTGTGTTCGTCTGTTGAAGAACACTTGGCTGGGTTCTAGGTTTGGGGTTTTACCAATAAGGCTTCTATGAGCATTCACAAGATTTTATGTGTAAGAGTAACCTTTTAATTTTTCAATCTAGGAGGCAGATTTCTGGATTGTATGATAGTAATGTTTAGTTTACAAGAAATCTCTAAATATTTTCCGAGGTGGATGCTCCATTTTCCCCCACAGGTACCTCATGAGTGGTGCAGCTCCTTGCCAATACTTGGCAGGATTTTATTTTGCTTTTGATTCATCATTTTTTACTTTGATGTGTATACAGTTATGAGCCAATAATCTCATTGGGGTTTTAATTTACATTTTCCCAAGGGCTAATGATGGGGAATCCATCTTCATTTGCTTGTTTTTGGCTTTATATCTAGCTTTGTGGTGTCTTGGTTCATGACTTTTTCCTATTACTAATTTGTTTTCTTATTTTTGTTCTATTCATTTATTTATGTATCAGTTTTGAGTCAACGACTCACTGTGTAGCTCAGAGTGACATCTAACTATTCCTCTGACCCAGGTTATGTAACATGGAGGTCACAGGTACCACTGTGATAACTGCAGGCCATGGTGGCTGCAAGGATCCCCAAACTTATGACACAGGACTCAGCTTAGATTTTGTATACTAGTGGATTTGTATAATTTTTGAGAAAGGTTTGAGGATTAAATTGGAATATATTATTTTGCCTTTTGTTGCCCAAATGCTCCAGTATCTAGTGCTGAGAAGGTTGTCTTTTACTACATTCTTTCCTACCTTTGTCTAATACCAACATGTGGCACTTCAGAAGGGCCATCTTGGATTATTCTATTCTATCCCATTGAATTTCCTGATCTTTGGCCAACAGCACAATGCTTTGACTATTGTAGTCATATAAGCCTGAAAATCAGGTAGTGTGATTTTCTTTTCTCCAAATACCTTCTTTTCTGAATTTGTTTTGTCAATGTTTCCTTTTCTTTTACATGTAAATTTTAGAATTATCTTATACATATCTTCAAAGAGCATTCTACAGTTTTCATAAAAATTATATTACACTGCTAAGATAATGATAAAATAGAGATAATTGAAGAGTTTATTTGGTTGAGTCTTCCAACTCCTGGTCCAATATATCTTTTCTTTGTCTAGATCCTGTTTTCCCTTATTAGATCTATTTTTAGTATAAAAATCTCATACTTGTTTTGGTAGACTTAAACCTATGCATTTTATTTAGTGTAATGGAATGTACTTATTGCATTGTGTGAATAATTTTAGTTTCCCGTTACTGATTATTTGCTTGTAGAAAAACGATTGGCTCTTTCATATGATCTCATATTCCATACTCTTGCCAACTTCACCAGCCACATCTTGGAATGTTTCTGTAGTTCCTTATGGTTTTTCTGTGAAGAAATCAAGTCACCCACAAAGATTTCATTTCTCTTTCCAGCTGGTATTGATTTCATCCCCTTGCCTTTTCTCTATAGACTTTTAATTAATTATAGATTTTTAATTAAACAAAGACCATACCTGTTTACTGAACCTTGAAATAAACCATATGCGTTCACTGAATAGGGCCAGAAAGGCAAATATTATTATGTAGCTGCTCCAAAGTGACTAATAACATAGGCAAGGGTCATAAACATGTACAGAACTTAGTACTTACTGTATGTATAAGGAAAAGTATTCAGAGATAGTCATTTTGAAGAAATTGAAAAGGTAGTTACATTTGAAGAGCAGACAAGAAACATGGGTGTATGAAACTAAATTGTGTCTTAAAGTGTCCAGCGAAGCAGAGTTGGGGATGGAAGGGACGACCAAAAGAAATGGTGAGAAACAGAACCAGGAAAATGGTTCTAGCAGATCACTGAGGGGCTTATTATGTAGAACTGGTGTACTTTGCAGTGTACCACTGAACACATGTGGCATCCTCTAATTGCCACATAAAGAAAATTCATTTTCTGTCTCCTCACTTCAACTGCAGCTCAGCCTTGCTTGTGGCTTTTGCTCACCTTGAGCAGGACACACAGACTGAGAAGTGGAAGAACTGAAGTTTAAGGACTGAATCTCTGGGCTCTAGCACTCAGCCTTGAGAAGCTTTGAGCAGGTGGCCATGTGCATTTGGAAGGGACAGTTCTTGACTCAGTTCAGTCTCATGTTTACTTCTGGCTCCTCCATTGGCATACAGGACTCCATCTTCTCTAGTCATCTTTGAGGGGACTGACCTCTCTCTATGTAGTCTACATAATCATCAGAAGTCCTGGAGAAACTAAAGTCTCTCGAACTCAGCCATTGTTGGGCCTGAACACTGTGATGCTTTTTTCTATCATTTTGGAATGATGCTTCTGAACATTTTAGAAACATTTCCTGGACTCACTTCTATGGGAATCAGGATAGGAAAAACAACTTTCAACACTAGGTGCTATTTTTCCAATTTAACTTGTTGTAGAAATATATCAGATTAAGAGCTCCATGGGACCAATGTAGGAGCCAATGACCGTTCCCCAAACATAGGAAGATGTAGTGGAGGTGCCCAGGATGAGGACTCTAGACAGTGCCAGACGGCTCTTTGGAAGCATTCCTTTAGTTCCCCACAGCTTCGTCCATGCAGAGTTCTGAATGCTGCAAAGCTGTGACATCACTCCCCACTCCTGCAGCCTGGCAGCAGAAAAGCAGGTTTCTGTGGAGTCTGTTTAGATTTTTGCTTCAAGATTAAAAACCATAAATCTAAAAATGAATTCCAGGAAGGAATTTAGCTGACTGTAAATTTCTGCTTGTCATCAAAGAGTCCGTTAGAGCAAACTCACATAGTTCATGGTAACGTACACATGATGGCTTGCTGGTAGGAAGCCTGCATAAATAGAACCCCTGTTATCGTTCAATTTTAACACTTTTTTGTTTTCTTCATTACAGGACAATGATGGAGTGAAGTTGATGGCAATTAAGAATTTAGGATTTCTATCTCAGTCATTTAATTAGGAAAGATGATTATGAATGACAGGAAATCAAAAATAAAGCCAGCAAAATCTAAATTCTCATCCCACTAATTGACTCAGGGTTGATAAGTCACGGATACACCGGAGACTGAGATGTCTATCTCCAGCCCAGGCTTCTGTATCCAATGAGGGCTTACATATAAGATCCCAAGCCTTACATACAAGATCCCTCCCACCCGTGTGTACTAGAGTTATCTCAGTTTGACACATCAAAATCCGAGCTCCATCCTCACTCTTCCCCACAAAGCTCTCGGAAAACAGCAAGACTGTCCTTCTGGCTGATTGGCCCCTCACCCCTTCACAGCAGTTTGAGCTAGGAACTGAGAGGCCTCAGTACGGAGACAGCTTTATGCCTTGGGCTCCTAAGGAAACACAAACTGAATTAGATGGAAATAGTAAAACATAAGAAATCACCAACTCACCTCTATTTAGGGATGTATCACCTCATCCCAATTTAGAACTTTCTTTTTCTTATTCTTCATGTAATTAACAAATTCACTTAACCTCCACTCCACGAATCCCCAATCTGCTTATAGAATGGTGCTGTGTACTTCATGAATTTCTATTAGTTCAAATAAACTTGCTTCATTTTTCTTTTCTAAAGTTTATTTGGTTAGGTTCTGTAACATATTCTTGTAGTTATACTTAGAAATGTTTCTGATCTATATAAATCCTCCCAACTGAAAAGAAACCCAGTATCTCTGTTTTTATATATTTTTAATTTCTGCCTTTTATTTGTGACAATTCATGCATATATGCAGCATGTTTTGATTACATTCCACCTCTATCCTCATGTCTTACCTCCTTCCTACTCTTGTTAACCCTTTCATCTTCCCAATCAGCCCCTCTCCTCCTTTCATGCCTCTCTCTGTGTCTCTCTGTCTCTATCACTGTGTGTGTGTGTGTGTGTGTGTGTGTGTGTGTGTGTGTGTGTGCAACTGTTGCACAGGTAGCCACAGCTTCTGTGTATTCATGATCGTTACACCCATGCCAGGCTACAGCATCTCATAGCATTCCTCCTGGCCCCCCAACTCATACCATCTTTCCTTCTCCTCTTCCATGTTGTTCACTGGACCTTGGAGAAAATGATATGGAAGTTCTGTTTAGGGTTGAGTATTCAATAGTCGCTCATTCTTTTCACTTCAACCAGTTGGGAACCTGTACTAATCACTGTTCATTTGCAAAGAGGAGCTTCTCTGACTGAAGCTGAGAGCAGCACTCGTCGCCAGATATAAACGTTAAGGATTTAGAAAGCCAGTCTGACTGCTTACATCAGTATTAAGAAGCCAATGTTTCAGACTCAAAAGGTAACTAACTCTTTACAATTAATTACATGAATGAAATATATAAAACTTCAAATGGAAAAAAAAGAGCTTTTAGATCATCCAAACATTAGCTCCTCAGATATCTGTATCTTTAACGTATAGCTCTACTTTGCCACTGCCTTCAAATCCCAAGAGACAATATATCAACACTTAATTCAGATTAGTTGGACTGTTCTTATCAATTTTAATTCATATGCAAGTTCTACCATAGGTATAAATTCTAACAATAGAGCAATAAGCATTGGAATAATCTCAGTTTTCTTCATGCTAAAGGTGATTTCCTTGTTAGACACTCTAACCAGTAGTTAATAACTAGAGTGAAAAACAAATGTGTGCTAGATTCAATTGATGTTCTTCATGCTTGTTGCCAACTAAGATATTTTACTATAATAACATAGTACATCCTGATTTAAGTAAGAACAATTAATCATAATCTTCAATTTGTTACATGTATTGTTAGTTAAGCATGACTTTGAAAACTAAAGAAAACTACAAGGTTTACAGTTTAAAATCTATTTGACCATAGGTCATTTTAAAGCTTAAGTTTAGCTTCATGTACTTGCAGGCACAGTTTTGAGTGATGGCCTGTGAGGTTGGGAATATACCATAATGAAAACTCAATGCCATTATAAAGTCAGTTCAATTCACACTCATGTTTGGCTACGTTGTTAATGCCAGCCTTCTAGAAAGATCATCCATCACCAGGCAATGTTAATCTCTAACTATTGAAGTATATGTACAGAACACCAGGTTTTCAAGCTTTCATTTTTATTAATATTCAAAAACTCTTCTCTGAAAGCTACTGAGCATAAATAAGAAGATCAAGTGTCCTGAGGAAAGGAACTAATATTCGCCAAATACCTGAAAAATGCCAGTCATTGTCCTCATTGCATTATACACCCCAGAACTTCATGTTCCTATCAATATTTATATAAGCATTCTCAAGGTAAGACTTCGTAGCTGGCAGAAGAAGCTTGTATCAGAGGAAATTAATTATAGAAAAAGGTGATTTTTTAAAAAAAGCTCTTCAAACTTCATAATTTCACTTCTGGCTCCTCTCTTTTATTTTCCAATTCTAGGTAAAATTATAAAAAAAAAAGCCTTCTGCACTCTATTTAATATTTGCTACAGTATAATAAAAAATTTAATATTTTGATTCATTTCCTATCTTTCCTGAGGAACAATTAGAGTATGCTGTTCTCTTTTGTTGGAAAGATGTATTTTGTTTTAAGGAGCACTATTGCCTAAAGGACCTTCAGAAATAAAGTGGATATGTTCAAAGAAGTCAGGTTAAAGTGGCTAGCTGACATAATTGTGTTACCTTGCTGGACCTTGCTATAGATATGTCCTTGGTATTACTATAACAACATGAAAGCGGTACTCTCAGCTATACGTGTACGCAATTGCGTTTGTTTATTTTTGTGGCTAACCACAATGAACAAGGGTCATCCAAAAAGTTCAGCCTTGGAGGGTGCTAGAGTTGAAGGTAGAAGACAATAATGTCAGAAGCTTCACATTAGGGATGAATAAATGGACAGTCACGGGAGAAGAATGATTTGGTTACAGTTACTTTTTGAAGGCTAGAGCAGGATGAGTATATCGTAATTCACCTCCAGGCAAAAGTGTCTATTACAGAAGAACCGTGACTGCTCAGAGCCCCTTCTAAACCTCATGTTTTATGAGCATAATTATTCATAGCGATGCCATAGACATATTGGTATACTTTGTAAATAGGCACTTTATTTTGAGTAATGTCAGGAAATGTGGTGATCTGAAAGTTCCCAAGGAAGCAGGATGCTGCTTCTTGCTCACCAGGACATTTGTCGATGCCTTCAGAATGGTGGGTAATCTAAAAAGAGCTGCATTATTCTTCGCTCGTTGCATCCTATTGACCTGTGAGCCTCTTACATGAGCTGATCCTGATTCAGAGTGACTTCCCTAAATATCCCACCTGTTGTCTTCGGTAGAACTTAATAGAAGAAAGACAGTATCTAGAAGTAACTGCCCAATGATGGACAATTCTGCTGGCTGTCCTTTAGGATCAATAGCTTGTCCCCTGCTCAGGCAACCAATTTACTTCCTTTGGCTCTGTAGTGTCCACAGTACCAGACTTGAGTTCTCATCACTCCTGCTGTTTAAGCCCTCTCCTCTTTTGATGTCCCTTTAGCTGTAGTGATTTGTTTCATACGTACATATGAGATCATTCCTGGGTCAATGCTTAGTTCTCCACCTTTGCTCTTAGTTCTTATGTCAGGTGTCATATGTCACAGTCATCCTCAATTTCTTAACAGAAGGACCAGAAACCATCAAACATGACCCCAGCACCTCCTTTTTTTTTTTTTTGTGAGATGCTTTTGTTATGTTATTTTACTAATCCCTTTGGCCAGCCTGCAAGGTAACTGTTGTTATTATCCTCTGTACAAATAGAGAAGTCCAGAATCAAAGCAACATGTCTTGCTAAGGCTAAACCATTGCTAAGGAATAAAATCAGAATTCAAATTCAGAGCTATCTCAATTAAATATCAAACTCCTCTTCTTTTTACCTATTTGCCCAGACTTTTAATCTATTCAAAGAACTTCCCCAGTACCTATAATTAAAAAAATAAAAAAGACTAATTTAGGAATTCAAGATGCAGAAAGTTCAGCAAAGGACATCTTTAGATTTAAGCTTATCTCTGCATGCACCAACTGTAGACTACCTGTACTGCTCCTATCTAAAGCTGAGTCTCTTTCTTCATGGAGATTCAGATTTCCAACTTTATATTTATCATCACGCCCCAGGCTAGCTTTAATTAATCCTGTCTCCCACATACTCGATGAAAACTGACCTTCACTATGTCCACAAGCAGATGACTGCAGGTCAATGAAATGTGATCCAGCTTCTCTTTTATGAGTATTTATGATACACAATTGAGTTTTTCATAGGCTTCAGGTAAAACAAATGAGAGTTCTGGCTAATGCATTCTTCACACCCTGTGTAAATCTGATGGCATCTGGAGAACTTTACATGTGTTGTAAAAAACCTTTTTAACACATACCTTGAAATCATTAGCCAATTTTTTTGACATAAAAATGCTCATGCTAACTAAAGAATATCATCCATTTCCTACATAGTCTGTGTTTCACTACGGCTGCTTTAATGTCAGGGACATCGTGACAAAGCTGTGCTTAACTACGAGAACATTTTGATCTGGTGTTTAAATTCACTTTTATAAAAGTAAGAGTATACATTCAATTATAATGCATATAACTCTATTTCTTAATCAGCTCAAAGTTGAAATTTCTGACACCAGTTTCCTGGAGCAAATTACTTGGATGTGGACTAGAGAGTTCTTATGCATTGTGGTCTTTGGTTGCTAAAACAAGGGTAAAGCCTCCCGATTTTAGATAGTTGTAGAAACACCCTAACCTAACCAGAAGCAACTAAGAGAATAAAGAACAAAGAAATATTCCCCATTCTAGAACACTGGATGTCTGTAAACTCAAACTAGGTAGGCACAATAAATGCAAGTCTTGGTTAGTACAAGGTCAAACCAAACCTGATCAAGGAGAACATGGAAGGTATTTCCAAAGTTATGCCTTCCTGAAACAAAAGAAGCACAGAGGTTTTTTCCTGGAGCCTAAACATACTCACTTTGAGGGTGGGTGCATGGCTGAGCATGCTCAGCTGCAGAGCATACCTGTGAGCATACTCAGTTTAAGGAATGATGGAGGACACATTTCAGGACGTGGAGCTCAAGGTAATGGATCATATACTCGAAAGGTTAAAATGGCAGAGAAGACACTTTACAATATAAAGATGGAAGTCAAGAGAACTTCTGGTTATGATCAGAGTTTTCCAAAACATTTGAACTGAAATAAAGAAAAATGTACTTGAGCTATGGATTAATATGCACGTTTGGTTCTAAAGGAGACCACCTTGCGTAGCAGCTAACAAAACTGCAGAAATGAAGGTGAGGGGCTCGGTACAGTGAAAAATGCATTAGAGTGAGGGATCAAGGCACCCTGCTGCTGCAGACTTAGGGAAAGGGCCTGACTTCTCCTGGAGATGTGAGAACACCCATGAGCCCCGCTTGAAATCTGAAGTAAGGGGAGGGATGAGGCTGTAAGAAGAGATGAAAAAGGGCATCTTTGTGAGAAGAAGGCTGAAGGCAGGGTGGAGTAATGGTGGGCGCTGTGCAGTGGTCGAGTGTGGTTATACACAGGACTTGAGCCTGATCTAAGAACCACCCATCCAGACTCAGATTCAGCTCTCTAGAAGGAGAGTGTTTATAGGACATAGTTGTTAACAGCACTGTAATGGAGCAAAGTCAAAGGCTCTTGCCACTCTACTTGCCCTCAAGTCTACTCTCCTGGCATCAGCTGAGTAGAGGAGAACTCTTACATCCAAATTCCAGAAACAAAATTCAGTATCTCAAGAAGCAAGAAATACTACTGTCAAAGGCAAAGGTATGCATATTCTGAATTGAAATTATTGGATTTAATTTCTAACAACTGACATCTTTCAACAAGCAGTTCTTCATAAAACTTGATAAGTTAAAATAAACCAGAGCATCTAGAAAAGAACAGCTCACAGGAAGGTTTACAGAAGATTGAGAACAGGAGATGGAGAGAGACCTGTGTTGCCTGGGAAACAATGTTCATGAATTATGGATTACCAGTTTCAGAAAGATTGGTTAAAACCTTTCCAAAAGATGCTAACTACCTGGTGCCTTTACCTAGTGAAGCAGGGAGTGGCACCTTACCAGATGCATTCAAAATGTCTCGTTTTTCTTTGACAACTTAGAACAATTTCTTTGGCCACAGTGCCTTAACTTGATGTATATTATTTTGTTGGTACTCAGTAGGTGGCAAGTTGGATTTCTGTTTTTCTACAATAGGAATAGATTGATTTTTTTCAATTTCTATTTATTTGTAATTTTTCAATATATTTTATTCTGATTGTGATTAAGAAATCAAATTGAGTCCATACCATATTGAACTCTCTAGTCTTATTAAGAATATTTTATTAACTAGTATGTGCATAATCTTTTAGTGCTTCCTGTGTTTATGAACTTTCATTTTGTTTGAGAAGTAGGGTTTAGAAAGTCCCTTCTTTTCATTCTCCTTTCTATCCTTAGCCTTCAGGGAGTATTATTAAAAGTAGTAGTTTATTTTACCTAGGGAAGGAAGAATGAGAAGAAGCAGCCCTGTGCTTTGGAATCAGTTGCAGAGGAAGCTGTATAATTGCCAGCAGAGACAGTGCTCCTAAGAGGGAAAAGCCACAATCATGGTTACATGTCATAGTGGCAGCTGAGGAGTAGGGCCAGAACTTCACAGCAGAGAGAGCAAAGGCTGCCCAGTAGTCCCTGGATCTTAACATGGGCCTTTGGCTAGTTCCTAGAAGCAGCTTAAAATATATACACACATACACACACACACACGAACTTACTATGGCCCATGATGTTGGTTCTATTTTTTTTTTTTAAAGCTTATGTTACACTAAGGTAAGCAAAAGGTTAAAAGAAAGAAGCCTTGGAATACTTCCCCTCTCTCTTTCTTCCTTTCCCTCTCTCCCCTTCTGTTAAAACTAGATTTTTTTTTCTCACATCATGTATCCTGGTTATGGTTTCACCTCCCTGTACTCCTCCTAGTTCCTTCCCATCCACCGCCATCCGAATCTACTCCCTTTCTGTCTCTCATTAGAAAACAAACAGGCTTCTAATGGATAATAATAAAATAAAAACTATCACATCTGGGTTAAACAAGACAAACCAATGGAAGGAGAAGAGCCCAAGAGAAGGCACAAGTATCAGAGACCCACTTGTTCACACATTCAGGATTCCCATAAAACCACTAAACTGAAAGCTAAAAGGACCTGGTGCAGACCTGTGCAAGCCCTGTGTGTGCTACCTCAGTCTCTGTGAGCTCATGAGCTTTGCTCATGTTGATTTTAGAAGCCTTGTTCTCCTGGTGTCCTCCATCCCTCTGGCTCTTACACTCATTCTGCCTCTTCTTCCTCTGGGAGCAATAACGGGAGGGGTTTGATAAAGACATCCCACTTAGGGTTGAGTGTTCCAAAGCCTCTCACTCTATGCATATTGTCTGGCTGTGGCTCTGTATTGTTCCTGTCTGAGGCAAGAGGAAGCTTCTCTGACAATGGCTGAACAAGCCACTGATCTATTTTTTAGAATGCTATTATTTTGTTTTACCCTGGGTCCTTGGGCTATCTAGTCTCTGGTTCTTGGTCATTCAAGCAGTGTTGGGTATGGGTTCCAACTCACGGAGTGGGCCGTAAGTCAAACAAATACTCATTGGTTACTTCTACAAGCTTCATGCCACCATTGCTCTAGCATATCGGACACCATTATAGATCAAATGGATTATGTCTTGGTGTTCACATTTCTCTTTTGGAAGCATGCAGAATACCTTCCTGTACTAAAGATGCTAAAACATAGGGGTGAAGGCTCTATGATGCCATCAGCTCAACCTCTCTGTGTTCAATGAGGTGTGGAGGGGTTGTCTTCAGCAATAGGGCCTTGCCGTCAGTTTGTGGAGAGCAACCTATAGTCTTTGCAACAGCCAGGGTTGTTTGAGGATGGAAATGGGACCTCTCTGGCCAAAAACTCAATTAGATGTAACCCAATACTGGTACTGGAAGCTTAGTTTGGTGACAAGAGATGGTCACTTGGGACTCTGTCTCTCCCAGTTTTTGGCAATTTCATTTAGATCATCTTCATACATGTATATAATTTAGAAAACTTCTACTGTATTGGCTTCCTATACTACCCCTGAATGGCCTATAATTTTAGCTGTATTCTCCTTGTATTCTGCCCCTTCCTCTTTTTCTCCCCTTCCCCTCTCATTCCAGATCCCTCCATCCCATAACTATCTATTCTATTTCCCTTACCTACAGAGGTCTCTTTAATTCCCCCAGTACCTTACTCTATACCTACCCTCTGTGGTTCTATGGATTGTAGCTTGATATCATTGACTTAACAACTAATATCCACATACAAGCAAATGCATACAATATTTGTCTTTCTGGGTCTGTGCTACTTCAGTCAGGATGATGCTTTCTAATTCCATCCATTTGCCTGTGAATTTCATGATGTCATTTCTTTTAATGGCTGCATAATATTCCATTGTGTAAATATAACACATTTTCTTTATCTATTCTTCTGTTGAGGGACATCTAGGCTGTTTCTTATTTTGAGCTATTATGAATACAGCAGCAATGAACATGTTTGAGCAAGTGTCACTGTGGTAGGATGAAATGTCCTTTGAGTATATGCTTAAGAGTGGTATAGTTGAATCTTGTGGTATATTGATTTAGGGAACAAACACAGCCTCTTTCTCTGGCACTGTAGAATGTGAACCACAGGACTTTCCAACCACCAAAATGTATTGGAAGTCAATTTTTGTCATTATTATCCAAAGAGAAAATTCCTATATTCAATTTTGCTTTTTTGGCTCCCCCAAAGCTGACACAAATTCACTGAGATGTATTTCAGTTTGTAAATATATTATTACTGGTAAACATTATCATAAAATCCACCCAGGATTCAACTGACTTTTAGATACCCATTCATACATAATAGCTTAGCATTCTTTTCTTAACTTTCAGAAAATTCTCCATTCTGTTGAAAACATACCAGAAAATCTTGGTAGATGCAGGGCCTTCATCACCTTAGAGACACACAGTTTCCCCTATGTACATTTCTTATCAGATTTGTCTTCTTCAAAATCTACACTTAAATAATAATGAGATCCTGACATTTGTGAAAATACAGATGGAATATTATGTTAAGTGAAATGAGTCAGGCACATAAAAGCAAATATTACATGCTCTCACTTGTTTGTGGAAGTATGTCCTCATTCTTAGGCTCATATAAGCTCATATGTTTGAATGGTTAGTGACCAGGTATTGAAACTGATTGAAAAGGATTAGGAGCTGTAGTCTTGTTGGAAGAGGTATGGACTCCAGGCCCAGTATATCTGTCTTTCTGTGTCTCTTTGTCTTCTTTGTCTTTATGAATCTCTCTCTCTCTTTCTTTCTCTCTCTTCCTCTCTCTCTTCTCTCTCTCTCTCTCTCTCTCTCTCTCTCTCTCTCTCTCTCTCACACACACACACACACACACACACACACACACATCTCTGCTGCTGCTGCCTACAGATCAGGACAAAGCTCTCTCAGCTACTGCTCTGTGCCTGTCTCTTTCACACCATGATGATCATGGACTGGCCTTCTAAATCTGTAAGCAAGTCTCTAGTTAAATACCTTTTTAAATAAGAGTTGTCTTGGTCATGGTGTCTCTTCTCAGCAATAGACCAAACAGTAAGTAACACAGGAACCCAAACTATTGATCTTACAGACTCAGAGTAGAATAGTAGATACTAGTAACTGGGAAGGGTGGGCCAGAGACAGAATGGCAGTGGTGCTCATTTGCATATATAGAATAGCATCAGTATTCTGCAGCATTGGGCAACCATGGTTAACAACCATTACATATGTACTTCAAAATAGCCAGTAGAAGACATTTTTAAGTGGTTTTAAGTGTATTTAAATTCAGCCATGTTCTCATGTAGCTCAAGCTGGCCTCAACTCCAGTATAGCTGAGAATGACCTTGAACTTCTGATCCTCCTGCTTCCAACTCCTGAGAGTTGGGATTACAGGCATGTGCCTCTTCTGGTTTTATGTGGTGTTGGAAATGAAACTCAGAGCTTCATACATACTAACAGCATTCTATTCACAGAGCCACAGTCCCACCTCTAGTTTCAGTGTTTCAGGCACAAAGAAGTGGCAAGTATTTAAAGTTATGGGTATGCCAATATCTTTATCCAACCATGACACATATTATATGCACTGATGTAACACACTGTACCCAGTTAATGTATAAGACTGTGTGTCTATTGCTTAGTATTTTTTTTGTTTCAGTATTTTAATTTCATACTAAGGGAGTGAGAACTTGAATACAGAAAATCAAAACTATGGAAAACTCAAGGCATCCAGCATCAAGCTCATGTTGCATTAGCACTACTGTAACATGCATTTTCCTCAAATGTTTTCCCGTGTCCACACAGTTCACCATATTGTCTGTTATTATAAACCTCATAGCCATGACACGATAGCGTCTACAGAGTAGTCATAAAAACAAATACTGCCCATCAATCCTTGGTCCAATTCCTAATGAGTATCATTTTCCGAAATTGTATATTTTTTTGGAGGCAGAATAGGGATTTAATGATTTTTGCTACTGCCAATTTACAATCGACAGTTCGCTATGAAGGGTGTGAAACTTGTATTTGGTTATGATTTATGGCAGGTCCCGAAATGATATTCCTCTTTTGTATAGATCTTAGTGCATTTGAACTGAGGGACAGCTTTCCTGACTGCTGCGTTTTAGAAGAATGTGTTCTGTGAGGTTGTGGATTATGGACCCACCCTATAACAACACAGCCGTTCTTCTGAGAACATCAGTGGAGAGGGGTGTGCCAAGAGTCTTCAACACTTCTACTTGTATTACAATGACAAGAGCACTTAGCTGGGAGTAAATTTAATTTCAAATCAATTAATTAAATTTCAAATTTAAAAAGCATTTCACAATCTTTAACTTCAGGTGCATGGATAGAAAGTGGGAGAGATGAGGGATTACATTGCTCAAAGATGGGAGCTCTCGGGGATGTCAGCTCTGCCTGTTCTACTGGCAGCAAAACTGGGCTTTTGCATTCTGAAGCTGCAGCTTTATTTGGTCAGGATGATATGGTCACATCAAAATGTCATTGCTGTCAAAATGTCATGTCAAAATGACCTAGTCAGAATGTTCTACTATATGCCACACTGCTCTGGCTTTACTCTCTCACCTGCAAATATTTTCACCATGTTTCTGATTTTTTAAAAAGTCTGATATAAAATTGCCTTAGCTTCTATGTGGAAATCCTCACTCATTTTCTTCTAGTTCTCACTTCAATCTGTGGAAATTTTCTAGATACCGAATATAGATTTACTCATTTTTAGTAACAGCAAAATTAGCAAAGCCTATAGCCTATGCAGTGTATCAGACACTTAAGCATTTACATGTTGTATAGACTCATTTAATTCTGCACAATCTAAAGAGGGAGATCCTAGTTTTATTTTCGTTTTTAAGGTTGGGAAGACTGAGAAAGCAAGAGGCTTGTTAGGAATGTGGCCTAACACAATCAAGGAGATAAGACTACTCAAACACTTCTAATTTATGATAAATATTTTTCAAAATACTTTTTGTAACTTTTTCAATTGTCCTATTGTACCTTTCATATAACTTAAAAAGGAAACATTAAATACATTGATGCTGGGAGATGCAGACAATTTTCTGTGATTTTTCTCAAGTTTATCATTAGAGATATTAGTTGAGAAGTGTTTTTAGAAGAGTAGAATGGGAGAGGGAGAAAAGAGAGGGAGCTTTTCGGTGGCTGTTTCACCTTCCCACACTGATGGAGTCCCTAACCACATGTGTGGGAATGGTGACTCTTATTATCAAAGTGTTTGTTTCAACAAACTGAATGAGTTTCTGTGTTTATTTCCTTTTAGTCATTTTTTTTGAAGGCTTAAAAACATTAGAAAGATCATTTTACTATATTTTAAAAGTAAGGCTCCTCTTTTCCTTTAAAAATGATATTCAAAGCAATATTCAAATTGATCGCTGTAGGATCCAGAAATAGGAGTGGGCTTTGTTCTTTCTGGACAGTAGAGGAAGCTTAGAAACGAAATGAGATAATGAGGAATCAACATGGCTCCGGGAACGCTGACCAGGTTTCTTCATGCTGTAGAGAACCTCCACACAACTAAAGTGTGTCTGGAGCAAAATTGACTTCGTAGATGTATTTCTAGGAGTTTGTGTGTAAATTGAATCATATTTTAAGTTCTCCTGGGGAGATGGTTATTGAAAGGAGTCCTGGTGTGAATTGCTTAGAAAAAAAATGAAGCTTTCATGAAACAGATAATCACGGTCAATTTATTACTAGAAGACAAGATTCGAGTAGTTAGTAATCTTCTGTACAGGCAGATACTGTAAACCTGAGGTATAATTATATTGATGTAATCCATTTTGCAAGCCTTGGGAGAATACAGGTACTCAATAAATGTATAATTGTCTAATTCTCCCAGGCTAAAGAAATAAACAATTGTTGTGTCTGGGGTTGTATTTCTTTTCCTAGTAACCTAATTTAAATGGCCCACTGTCTGAATCCCATTAGACAGCCCTCTATCTTCCTTCATGTATCCATTTACTGGACAAGTTCTTTGAGGGTTCACTATAAGCTAGGCTTAGTAAGGGCCCTTGGTGCTAAAATAAAATGGAGACACTGAATTCAAACACTTGATTATCTAATGAGGTAAGAATGAAATGAGCAAACAAATGGATGCTATTAAAAAGTGAGTGTTAACACATGACATACAGCATCATATAACAAATATCACTAATAAACAGCCAGTTTTCCTGTGCTCTTGAATGAATGTAGGCTATATTTCTCTACCTTCTCTACCTTGTGGGCATTTTACTAGCTCTGATCAACACCATTTGAGTGAAATGGCAATGTGACAGCCAGATTTAAGTGTTGGGTTGCTGGTATTCAACTCTCTTTTCTCCCTTTGAAGGAGCAATCAGGAGAGAATAAGTGACATGAAGTATCATGAGGCAAAGGAAATTAGAGTCCTGTCCCATCGCCTAGAAGGTAGCTAGCTGAAAAGACTCCTTACTTACACAAAAAGTAGATATCATGGTTAGCCTTGGCTGCTGGCTTGTTTGGATCTAGAGTCAACTAAGGGGCAAGCCGCCGGGCACACCTGTGAGGGGTTTTCTTGATTAGGTTGAGGAAGTGGGTAAATGAAACTTAAATGCAGGTAATGAGTTGAGGTGAAGTTCTAAGCTTCTGCCTGCTTGTCTTTTTATCTTGCTAGGGAGTTCACCACCATTGTTTGTGAGTTTACCTACCGGGTTTCTGCTCTTCTGCTGCTGTTGCCTCTGCTGCTGATGCCTTCCCTGAGAGGAACCAGATTCTTTGGACTTCCAACATGGACGGAAGACTGGTGGCTCTCCAGGAGTCCTTAGCCGTTAGTTCCAGATTAGGACTACAAAGGCATCCAGCCTCATGAACTGACCAGCCTCTAGGTTCTCTACCTCCAGAATGAAGACAGCTATTGTGGGACTACCAGACCATATCAGGTAAGCCAATCTAATAAATCTCCTTTTAATGTATATTTATTTTATCAATTCTGTTCCTCTAAGAGAACCTTATTGAATACAATTGATAAAAGAAACAACAAAAGACCTCAACACTATTCACGTTTAAGGTTTTTTGTTTGTTTGTTTTGTTTTTGTTGTTGTTGTTTAATGGCGGCTACTTGTTACCATGCCACAGCCAATCCTGACACGGGGGATCAGGGGTTAGAAAGTTATGAGGAATAAAAGTTACAAATGTCAAGGAAGGGTTCTCTGACCAAATGTCAGTACCAAGACAGTTCTTTTTATTTGGACATGAAGGTGAGAGTCAAGTCGATGGACATGGAGAAGAACGCATTTAAATTTCTCTACCACACACATTGCTTCAGTCAATGAAGAATACCCAAAGCTCGCCAGACCTGTTACACCAGCATCTTCAGGAGTTCCTTTTGTTATTGAAATTATTGTCAGAGGTTTAAATTATGTGCCTCTCAGTAATTTCCTTTCGGTGACAAGGAAGAAAATAAGAAGAACTCTAAAATTTTAATTCTCATCAAAATAATTTTCTTTTCATAGTTCTGACATAATATGACCCTGTGTGTGTCTATCTAAATATGATGATGGAATTGATTTTATTAAGTCACCAAGCCATAATAATATGAAATGTAGGACTTCATAGGTTTTCATTGATTTATATTGACAGAACGAAACAAGAACTTGAAGGATATGATTCTGAGAACAGAAAACATCGAAGTAATACAGATCGTCTTTGCTCCTGGAATCTGGAAAGTAATAGGAATAATTTATTGAATATTTGCTCCACGCATACAGTTTTCCTGTGAAGTAATATATATTTCACAATGTAATTTCATTTTCTGAAAAAAATACTGATGCTTTAATTTTTTGCTTGTTTCGTCTCAGTGATATCACAGAAAAATAACTTTAATAGCTTCGTATACAGGGTAGATTAAGTAATTTATCCCTGGGGCTAGAGAAAGACTATTACTTTCTAAGGTAGCCTGTACTAAGGTTTAAGAAGTGCCAAATACAGAATTTGTATCCAACCTGAGCCTCTTTACCACATTGTTTGAAAATCTATTTTCAAAACCATGTGCTTAAAGGTATACAAAGCCAACTGCTCATCTGTTTTTATTTCTACTCCATCCCAGAATTCTCTTCAGTAAAAGTAAATGTATGCACATAGCCACATGTTTTTTTATACAAAGTCAAGAGAACAGAACAAAACTCTGTTAGCTGGGAATGTGAAGATGTTGACAGTGGTGAATCTTGCCTTCAAGTATACAAGACAGCAAGAGATGTCCATTCACAGGGGCTGTGATGGTGATGGAGCATATCACCCCTTTCTCCTCAGCAGCACATCCTCACACAACAGGATCCATAAGGGCATGCTTGGTGATTGAGTGGGTAGATCGTTCTAGACATTTTCAGAGAGATGCTAAACAATAAAACAACTATCAGTGCACTTCTAACTCAACTCTTCAAGTTCCTGAAAAATAAATGAATAAATGATAAATGTTCTTTTATCTTGGTTACTTATATTTTAAGCTCTCTTTCTCCCTCTCACCCCTCCTTCTCTCTTTGTGTAAAAGCCAAGATAATTTTAGGTGTGAGTTCTCACCTTCTACCTGATTTGAGGCAGGGTTTCTTTATTGTTTGCTGATACATGCATCAGGCTAGATGGCCTATGGACTTCTGGAGAAGTCCCTGTCCCCACCTATAAAGGAATTTTTAATCCTTTAATCTGGCAGCATGTCTGTTCTAGGGTAGAAAGAATGTTGGTACACATCTTTAATCCCAGTATTCATAAGGCAGTGGTGGTGCATGCCTTTAATCTCAGCACTTAGGAGACAAGAAGCAGAGCTCAGAAGGAGTCAGTGTCAAACAGGATGAAGGGCAGAATGAAGGGCAGGCAAAGTGATGAATCAGAAGAAGAGTCAGCAGAGTGAGTCAAAGTGAGGACATGCCCAATTCTCATGATAGAAAAGCAGGATCTCAGATCAGACAGCAGACAGAGGAAAGGCAGAGAAGCAGAAAGGTTGACTGAGGCAGTACGGAACAGTGAGAGCTCACAGAGACACAGAAGCAGTCTGAGGAATCTGAGGCAGAGACACAGAGGCAGCTCAGCAAAAGTCAGTATCAGATGGGAAGAGTGAGTCAGTTTGAAGCTGAGCAGAGCAGTTCAGTCTGAGGGAGTCTGAGAATCAGCCAGAGTCTGCCAGAGTCAAAAAAGTTCCATAAGAAACAGTAAGTTGGCTCAGAAGATCAGTTTGAACCAGTCAGCTTGGAGAAGAGTTTGAGCCAGAACAGTGAGTGTTGGAGCTAGTCAGAGTGGCTCAATCAGCAATAGGTCTCAGAGGCTTAAACATTCTAGATTGTAGGAAGGCTGAGGCTGAAGCCTTCCAGTTCTAGATTTAAGTTTATATTATATGGAAGTTGAAATGCTCCAGGGCTCCTGGACTAGACTGATGATTGAATTAGGCTAGAAATAAACTGCCCATTTGCCCTGAATAAACACCTACACCCACCTCCATATCGCCATAAAAGCAATGGTATTACAGATATGCTCTATTACATCTGACTTCTATTTGAGTTCTGGAAATTTGAACTCAGGTCCTTGAGTTTGTACAGCAAATGCTTTACCCACTGAGTTCTCGTCCCAGGTCTGGATTGATATTCTTTGTTGACCTCTTTCCTTTATCTGGATTCCAGGAAATAATCCAAATAGAAACTGGAAGGATACGTTTTATTGTTAATCTAACGACTATTTAAAATTCAGTGTGGTCTGAAGATGTTAACCATAACAGTGTTAAGTTTCTATTATTGTTCAATTCCCCACAAGACAGAGTTCAATGATGGTGACTTTTCTTCCACTTTTGTGTTGGTTAGACAGTGGGACATCTACACAGATCTGTGCTGTCCTAAGTGTCTTGGAGAGCAGCAGAGAAATTTTAACCATCTGTGTACTTGTTTTCTGATTTATAACCTCCTCTCAGTCTCTCTGAATTTAAGATTAAAAATAAGGACTAATCTAGCCAGAATGTTACATTTTTCTTCATGTAGCTAAAAACTCATTCTATTTTCATGTGCACTTGTTTAATTTTACTACATTTTTATAATGAAGTGTCACATCAGAACCTTCTGGTATCTTTGAATCAAGTACAGAGAAAAGATATTTGGAGTAAAAGAGTTGGCTGGTTGATGACAACAGTGTCATTGAGAATCTTGGAGTCTCAAATGAATGCTCCTATCTGTTAGTAACATAAAATTTCTTCTACCTTGCATCCTACCACATATTAATATCAAAGTATTAACAAGCAGACAAAATGATCTTAGGACCAGTATTCACTAGATACTTAGTCTGTAACTAAACTTCCTTTTTAAAATGTCAATTTGGGGGCTGGAGAGATAGTTCTCAATAGAACACTTACCGCTCATACAGAGTTCTGGAGTTCCGTTGGAAGCACCCACATGCCAGCTCACAGTTGCCTGTAACTCCAGCTCAAGTATCCAACACCTGATTCTGGTCTCTGTGGGCACCTATATGGAGGCAGTACACTCAGATACATTCAGGCGCATACCTATGTGTCCACATAAATACAAATTAATTAATTAAAATGTCAGTATCTCTTTTCATGGCAGTAGATAATATCTGAAAGTAAACTGACATCAAATTTCAAAGGATTTTTTTTTTAAATCTACTTGTCAAAAACAAGAATCCAGTTTAAATCCTTTTAACAGCCAGAAGCAAATACATGCCCTTTAAAAAGAGGACCTATCAGCCATGAAAAGTATTTGAACACTACAAATGTCCAATGCTGAAGAGAAGGGTACAGTATTTTATTACTTAGTTGCCTTATTTTTTATAGCACCAGTTACCATGGCAACCACGTGCTGCCAACTGACCCCAGTGGAGGCCACACTTGCTATTTAACTAAATTGCTACTGGGAGCATGTAGTTTTATAGATTTTTGAAGCATTTGATTAGGGGCATTTCTTAAGGAATTCAAAGCAGGAGAAATGGCATTTTTTGACCCAGAGAGGTAGAATTATTATGTGTACACTGTTCTCTGCAGGTAATATAATAGTCATACACAGACTAAAGGCTTTTTGGAAACAGAAGAAGGAGATCTGTGGATAAATAAAGCCCACTGACCATATCCATTCATCCACTCCTTCCCAGAACCACTTTCCATACCAATAACAAGACAAAAAGTGCATAGCTCCATGCCTATATTCAAAGTCTAAGTGAGTTGGAGAGATGAAAGCAAGCCACACTGTCAACAGAGTTGTGAAGGCCAGAGAGTGGAGGGATGAGTCAGAGACAATGTAGCAAAGCAGAGATGCTACACCAAATTGTCGATTGGAGGAAGAGAGAGCGGCAATAATAAATAAGCTGATTCATCCATGCAACCCCAGAGAAACAGTGATGGAAAAGATGAGTCTCCCAAAGGGGGTCTAAGCTACACAGTAGAGCTAAGACCTAGTCCTCTTCACAAGTCTGCACCCCAGGCACAGAGTTAGCTAATTACCCTGCAGAGGCAAGCTGAGGACGTAATGTGCTGGGGTTGAAAACAAGGGTAATGAACAGAAAACTGGATACTAAGGAGCAATACTCAGCTTCCTGCCCACTGAACTCTCAGGCAGCTGCCATGAAGGCTGCATATTTAGTTCCCCCCCCCCGAAAGTGGGCAAACTACTGCTTTTTAAATCATCATGTCATAGTAGTATTAGATGTTCAAAACTATATACTTATTTTCACTAAAATGCAAATAAATGATCAATAGCAATGAAGAGCTGCTTATAATCTCTGTCTTGAATTCTAGATAACATATGCAATATATGGTCGGAGGTTTCACCATGCATCCTATTGTTGGTTTTCGTCCCGCCACAGGCCGCTGTCACTGCCCCTGCCTGCTGCCGAAGGAATCATGGCTCCGTTTCCCACTTTGGTCCGGGGCGGAAAATTGGGGGCAGGAAGGCGTGTGGAGGGGATGGAGCGTGGGTCCCGGTGGACTTGACGTGGGCCCTGACCACCTTGGTCTGAGAATCAGATGAGACTCAAAGAAAGCCTCAGGAGTCCTTCTGATGGAAGTCACTCTCCTTTAATGGTGGGCTTTCCCTGTTTATATCTCTTTCCCCAGAGGGGACTGGGTCCCAGTGCTGCAGGTGGAGGAGTCTCATTTGCATGTCTCCTGGCCTCAGGGACAAAGGGAGGCGTCCAATCAGTCACAGGGCAGACAAACACTTGCCAGGTTGTTTTCCTTTTGCTTGTGTGAATACAGGCAATATATAACAACTAGCTGGGTTTCTGGCCAGGGCTAGAGTAGAGAGCTGCCAAACTCCTGCCGTTTTCACCTCTTTTGGGGTGATTCGGGGTTCCAAGCCAGCTTCAACCTACTCTTAGCTCCGTGGCAGTACCACACACTATCACTCCATTATGAAAATCAAAAGCATGTTGTGGGACTCACCCTGTTACCTTGGCTGTAGACACAGAGTCGGTGTGAGGCTTGAGAATCTGCAAATAATTCCGTATCCTAAGAGGAACTTTAATAATGAGGGTCGATGACCCTCTTCAGGACATTCTGAGATGCAGTGAGATGGACTCTAGTATCCTAGCCACTATCTCAGTCTAGCCTTTTCTTTCCTTACTCCCTCGAGGAGTTTACACAAAGAGGTGTCTTGGAAGAAAGGGGTAAAGAAGGGAAAATTCTTGACCCTTGACCCTTATCCTCGACCATACCTAGAAAGAAGTACATAGATTTGAGTAGGAGGTATTTGTCCAGCTTATAAGCTAAGAAAGAATGCATGCATTTTAAAAAGCTGCCAGAACAACTAATCATAAAATTTGCAGTTTAAAACAACACAAATTTATTAGCCTCCAGTTTTAGAGATGAGAAATCTGTAATGTCTTATTAAGCAGTGCATTCGCAGTTGCAATCCTGTTTGAAGGTGCCAGAAAAAAAATTCCCTTGCCATTTATAATATGGAGAGAGTTCCTGCATTCTTTGGCTTATGTCCCCCTTCTCTTCCTTCAACAGCAACAATATCCAGTCAATTGTTCTCACATTACACTGCTTTAACCCCCTTCTGCTTCCTTCTTTCACACTGAAAGATCCTTGTGAGTATACCTGGCCCACTTTTGTCTGAGATAATCTCATTAAACTTCTGATTAAAGATGTACTAGTGTTTCTTTTATGAACTTGAGTGTCCTTGTGTTTGGCTCACAGATGTTAAGAATTGCAATGTCCTCTCGGTGAATGTTTTCTTTGATTAGTTTTGGTTTGAAGTCTATTTTGTCAGATATTAAAATGGCTACACCAGCTTGCTTCTTAGGCCCCTTTTCTTAGAATATCTTTTATCATTCATTTACCCTGAAGTGATGCCTATCCTTGATGTTAAGGTATGCTTCTTGGAGGCAGCAGGAGGATGGATCCTGTTTTCACATTCATTCTGCTAGACTGTGTCTTGTTATTGGGGAAATTGAGTCCATTGATATTGAGAGTTATTAATGAGCAGTGTTTGGCGATTTCTGTTATGTTGTTGTTGTTCCTTTTCCTGTTCCTGTTGTTATTGTTGTTGTTGTTGGTGGTGGTGGTGGTGGTGTGTGTGTCTCTGTTTCCTCTCTTTTGATTTGATGGTTTGGGATTATTTATTCGCTGTGTTTTCTTGGTGTGGTTAGCCTCTTTAGGTTAGAGTTTTCATTCTAGCACCTTCTTAGGGCTGGATTTGTAGATAAATATTGCTTAAATTTGGTTTTATCATAGAATGTCTTATTTTACACATACATCGTTATTGAAAGTTTTGCTGAGTATAGCAGTTTGAGTCTGTAGAACATCTATCCAGGCCATTCTGGATTTTAGAGTTGCCATTGAGAAATCAGGTGTAATTCTAACAGGTTTGCCTTTATATGTCTTTTCCCTTTTAGCTTTTAATATTCTTCCTTTGTTCTGTATGTTTAGTGTTTTGATCATTACATGCTAAAAAGAATTTCTCTTCTGGTCCAGTCTATTTGGGGTTCTGTATGCTTCTTGTAATGTGATAAACATCTCATTCTTTAGGTTACAGAAATTTTCTCCCCTGCTTTGGTTGAAAATACTTTCTGTGCCTTTGATCTGAGTTTCGTCTCATTCCTCTATTAGTCTTCCTATTAGATTTGATCTTTTCAGTCATAGTGTGCCAGATTACCTAAGTGTTTTGAGCCAGGAGTTTTTTAGATTTAACATTTTCTTTGACCAAGGTATCCATTTCCTAAATCGTGTTTTCAATGTCTGAAATTCTCTCTTCCATCTCTTGTAGTCTGTTGGTGAGGCTTATCTCTAAGGTTCCTTTAGAGGTTCTGAATTTTTCGTTTTCATGTTTTCCTCAATTTGGGCTTTCTTTATTGGGTTTTCTTTCAATTATTTATTGACGCTATTTCCACTTTCAGGTTTTAAAACTGTTCTATTCATTTCCTTCAACTGTTGACCCTCACAAAATGATATTGGCAGACTTCAATACCAAACTCTCAAAAACAGGTCATTCAGACAAAAACCAAACGAAGAAATTTTGGAGCTTACTGATGTCATGAACAAAACGGACCTAACAGAAATTTACAGAACATTTCGCCCAAACACACAAAAAATATACCTTCTTCTCAGCACCTCATGTAATATTCTTTAAAACTGAATACATACTTGGACACAAAGCAAGTCTCCACAGATACAAAAATACTGAAATAACTCCCTATATCGTAGATGACCATGATGAATTAAAACTGGATAGCATCAACAACAGACACAACAGAAAGCTTACAAACTCATAGAAATTGAACAATTCAAAACTGAGTGAAAAATCGGTCAAGGCAGAAATTAAGAAAGAAGTTAAAGACTTTCTAGAATTGAATGAAAATGAACACAGAACATACCCAAATTTATGAGACATAATGGTGGTAGTAAAAGGCAAGTTCATAGCATTAAGTGCCCACAAAAAATATTTGAAGAGAGATTTTATACTAATAACTTAACAACACACCTAAAAGCTCTAGAACACAAAGAAGAAATTCACACCCAAAAGGAGTAGACAGCAAGAAATAATTAAACCCAGGGCTGAAATCAATAAGACAGAAACAACAAAAGGCAAGACAAAGAATAATTGAAAAAGAGTAGGTTCTCTGAGAAAATAAAAAAGATTGATACATTCTTATCCAAATTAACTGAAGGGCAGAGAGAGAATAACCAAATTAACACAATTAGAGATGAAACAGGGGACATAATAATAGACCTCAAGGAAATCCAGAGAATCATAAAGACATACCTTAAAAACCTGAAACCCAAGAAACTGGAAAAGCTAAAACAAACTGATTACTTTTCTTGATACATACCAAAGTTAAATCTAGATCCGACAGGCAATTTAAACAGACCTATAACACCAGTGAAATGGTTTTAATGTAGAATTCTACTATACTTTCAAAGAAACGTTAGTGACATACTCCTCAAATTATTCCACAAAATATATACAAAATGAAGATTTATCAATTAGTTTTACAAGGCCACATTACCCTGATACCCAAACCACATAAACACCCAACAAAGAAAGAGAATTACCGACCAATTTCTTTAGTGAACATTGATGCAAAAATTCTCAATAAAATACTTGCAAACAAAATCTACATCAAATAGATCATATACCATGATCAAGTAGGCTTAATCCCAGAGATGCAGGGATAGTTCAACATACATAAATCTGTAAATGTAATGTTCCATATAAGCAAACTGAAAAACAAATAAAATGTGATTATCTCATTAGATGCAGAAAAGACCTTTGACAAAATCAGCATCCCTTCATGATAAAACATTCTGAAGAAATGGAGAGAAACGCAAAGAATTTCCACTAAAATCATGAACAAGACATGGTTGTCCACTTTCTTCACACCCATTCAAAATGATACTTAAAGTCCTAGCTAGGGCAATAATGCAACTGAAAGAGATCAAAGGGATACAGATTGAAAAGGAAGAGATCAAACCACCTTTATTTGCAGATGATATAATAGTATAAGTGACCCTAAAATTTTCACTGGGCAACTCTTACAGCTGATGACACTTTCAGCAAAGTAGCTAGATATTAAATGAACTCAGAAATATCAGTAGCCTTCCTATATACAAATGACAAATGGAGTAAGAAAGAAATCAAAGAAACAATACTCTTAACAATAGTCACAAACAATATAAAATATATTGGGGAACTCTAACGCAACAAATGAAAGACATGTATGATAAAAACTTTAAGAGACTGAACAAAGAAATTGGAGAAGATATTAGAAGATGGAAAGGTCTGCCATCCTTTGGAAGGATTGGAGACGATTGGTAGGATTGATGTAGTAAAAATAGCCATCGTACCAAAAGCAATCTACAGATTCAATTCAATCTCCCTCAAAATTCCACCACAATTCTTCACAGAACTTGAAAGGACAATTTTCAGCTTCATATGGAAATGCACACAGAGGAAACACAGGGTAACTAAAACAATCCTGAACAATAAAAGGACTTCCAGAGGTATCACCATCCCTGACCTGAAACTGTACTACAGAGCAATAGTAATAAAAACAACATGATACTGACACACACAAAAATACATTTTGATCAATGAAATTGAATTGAAAACCCAGACATAAATCACACCTATCAACACATGGTTTTTGATAAAGAAGCCAAAAATACTGGGGAAAAAGACAGCATCTTCAGCAAGTGGTACTGGTTAGACTGGATGGCTGCACACAGAAGAATCAAAATACATCCATAGTTATCACCCTGCACAAACTCAACTCCAAATGGATCAAAGACTTCAACATAAAATCATATATACTAAACCTGATAGAGGACAAATTGGAGAGCACCCTTGAACTCATTGGCACAAAAATACTTTCTGAACAGAACACTACTAGCACAGGCACTAAAGATCAACAATTAATAAATAAGTCCTCATAAAACTGAAAAGCTTCTGTAAGGCAAAGGACATCATCATTCAGACAAAGTGGCAGCTTATAGAATGGGAAAAGATTTTTACTGATTATACATCTAATAAAGGACTACTAACCAAAAGGTATAAAAAAACTAAAAAAATAACTACATATCAAGAAAACACATAGCCCAATTAAAAAGTGGGGTACAGATCTAAATAGAGAATTCTCAAAAGATGAAACTCAATGGCTGAGATACACTTAAAGAAATATTTAACATTCTTAGTCATTGGAAAAATGCAAATCAAAACTACCTTGAGAGTTCATCTTACACACATCAGAATAGCTAAGATCAATAAAAGAAGTGACAGGTCATGCTGGCAAGAATGTACGCCTCCACTGCTGGTATGAGTGCAAACTTGCACAGCCACTATGGGAATCAGTGTGGTGGCTCCTCAGGAAGATGGGAGCTGATCTTTGGCATATACCCAAAGGTTCCTTAATCCTACTGAAGAGCATTTGTTCAACCATGTTCATTGCTACTCTATTCATAACAGACAGCAATTAGAAACAACCTAGATGTCCTCAACAGAAGAATGAATAAAGAAAAAAAACATGTAGTGATAAAATGACTACTAATGGCATTCTTCTATGCTCATAGGTCAGTGACTTGCATAGCCACCATCAGAGAATCTTCCTTCTTCAACAGATGGGAACAAATACAGAGACCCACAGTTAGACAATATTTAGATGTGAGACACCTTGGACCACTCTTCCCTAAATGAGATGTCTCTATCAAATCCCCCATTAGGGTTCAGGGAAACCTGAGAAACCTGAGGTGGAAATAGTATAAAAGCCAGATGGGATGGAGGAAACCAAGGGAACAAAATCTCCTAAATCAACATGATTGACACACAAATGAACTCACGGGGACTCAGGCAGCATGCAAAGGGTCTGGATGGGTCTACACCAGATGGGATCTTAGATCTGAAAGGAGAAGTGGACACATGCCCTAATCTCTAACCCAGAACAATCACCAATGGATAATCGCTTGCAAAAGAATGTTTAGTTTTCTCTAAGGCAGTCTCACTAGGGAAGCACACTGCTGTTATGGGCGTGCTTCGTGCGCAGTGTGAGGAGACGGCTAACATAACGAACTCGATGACGTCTTTGGAGGTTTTTTGTCTCATCACGTCATGCCAGGGATTTTTAAAGATTTATTTCTTACAGTTCTCTTGTGTATATATTATGGTTTCTGGTTTTGTGTTTTATGAAATTCCTGAGTGTTCAAACAGTGGGTCTCTGTGTCCATATTTATTTCTTGTGCCTTTTCTTGGGCTCTTTTCCCTCTCTTTGTTTTGTCCTATTCTGATGTGTTAGTTTTTGTTTTACCTCATCATATATCATACTTTATATTATTATCCCTTAGAAACCTGTTTATTTTCTAATGAGAGACAGAAGAGGTGGATTTGAATGGGATGTGGGGAGAAACTAGGAGAAAGAGAGGGAAGGGAAACTGTAATCAGAATATATTATGTGAGGGTGAAAATAAAGCTATTCTCAATAAAAGGAAATAAAGGAAAACAAAACAAAAATAAAATAACATTTCCAATTAGCACCTTCAACTCTTTAGTTCACATATTCTTACCTAAGAGGCATGCATTAAAGAATTCCCTACCAGTGTTAGAGAAACTATATATAATAACACCAAAGAAGCATGTTTTATGTTTTTTAAATGTATTCTTTTTAATGTGTTTGGGTGTTTTGCTTCTATACCTGTCTGTGCACCACAGCTAGGCAGGACCCTCAGAGGGCAGAAGACAGTGTTGGGTACCCTGGGACTAGAATGTCAGATGGTTGTGAGTCACCATGTGGTGTTGGGACTCAAACCACATTGCATGTATTAGTAAGTCATTTCTTACTGTGTTCCATTTGTTTTGGTTTTTTTTTTTTTTGAGTGTGATATTTTTGTGTCCATTCATGTCTTTGTACCATGTGTGTACCTAGTGCCTGCAGGGACCAGAAGAGTGTGTCCAAAACCACTGAGCCATCTCTCCATCCCTGTGCTCTACATTTTTTAAATACAGCAAATTTTATTCTATTTTTACAGATATAAGAGTAGTTTCCAGTTTAAGAGAATTAAAATAGTCCTAAATCTTCCAAGGAATTATATGTGCTGTAATCCCAGTTCTTGCCCTAAGCAAGAAGTGAAGAAATAAAAAAAAAAATCATCACATTTGCATCTCACTTGATTCAGGATATATAAAGTATTTGAAAAATATAGTTTTAAATAAATTTCTATTTTCTTATGTGACTTATTCTGGATTGGCAAGGGAGAATTTTGAGGGTCATTAAAAATGTATCGGATAAATATTTAATATTCCTTTTCAGTTCCCTAATGATCTATGACCAAGAAGCTTGCTATGTCCTTTTGCATGCACACAGACAGGCTTAATACACACACACACACACACACACACACACACCCCTATCCCTTGCCCATGAAAAAAGAAGCCCACTATTTAGTGCTCATCTTGCTGTAATTGACTGTAAACAGAAGGCTTGAGGCATATTCTAGATAAGTATAGAGGAATATTTAATCATTTATTCCAGCAACATGGTTGCTCTGGGAAAGGATCGCACCCAGGTGTCTATATGAAGGGATCATATTCAGAGGCCTGTGTGGTCTGGATGGAATGTAGAAAGAGTTAGTATATACCTTTAATCCCAGTATTCAGAAGGCAGTTGTGGTACATGCCTTAAATCCAAGCACTTGGGAGATAGGAAGGAGAGCTCAGAAGGAGTCAGTGTCAGACAGGAAGGGAAGTTTGAGATGAGTCAGAGTGAAGAGCAGGCAAAGTGATGAATCAGAGGAAGAGTTAGCAGCATGAGTCAAAGTGAGGACAGGCCCAGTTCTTAAGATAGAAGACGAAGCTCTCAGCTCAGAGAGCAGAAACAGACAGAAAATAAGACACGGATGATAAGACCAAGAGACAGTATGAGACAAGCAGTCTGAAGCAGTCTGAGGAGTCTGAGGCAGAGAGACACAGAGGCAGTGTGGAGAAGTCAAGTACACAGGAAGAATGAGTCAGTGTGTAGCTGAGCAGAGCAGTTCAGTCAGAGAAGTTTCGGGAGTCAGCCAGAATCTGCCAAAGTCAGAAGAGTTTGGTCAGAAACAGCCAGCTCAGAAGGTCAGTTTGAACCAATCAGCTTGGAGAAGAGTTTGAGCCATAACAGTGAGTAAGCTGAACCAGAAGAGTCAGTTGAGTTCAGTGCAACCCTGAGTTCAGAAGGAGCTAGTCAGAGTAACTCAGTCAGCAGTTAGTCTCAGAGGCTTAAACATTCTAGATTGTGTGGAGGCTGAGGCTGAAGGCTGAAGGCTTCTGATTCACTTTGATCAAGAAAGAAATCTTTCCATTTCTCTGCCTCAAAAGGCTGCTCTGTCACTCCTGGAACACGGCCACCACCTCAGAAACAAACCCAGGACAGCTTGCCCGAGGAGGGAGGACTTGAAAATAGAAACCATCAGGTCCCTCTGAGACTATTATAGGCCAGATGGCCACTGGCACAGCTAGTAGTTGATCACAGAGACAATGACAAGCCCACCTCAGACAAAAGTACCACACTCAGATAAATTCGGTTGGATGATCTGCAGATCAAGATTAGTGAATGGGATTTTAAGATACTGGTTTTCAAAGTGGCTTGTAGCGATGGCCCATTCTTTTCCTATCTCCATTTTCTTTCCATACTTCTATGAGAAAGGTGGGTTTTCATCTCCTCTCCCTTCTGCCATGGGTTGTGCTTATACACCAATCACCATCTATCTTCCTGGGAACATCAGACCTCACAAGCAATCTGAATAGCGGAATGGATCTTGTCTCTCCACTCTAGAAGAAACTCTGTGATTTAAACAGCCAGGATCAGCTCATGATATGTTAATAACAGTTAGGGGAGTTTTAAAATTGTTTTCTCTTTCTGTAAAGCCTAGTTTCTAAGAAGCAATTCTATGGTTGCAGATTCAAAAACTCTACTTTGTATGCAGGAGCTGGTGGGCTGGATTTTCCCTCTGTAAGCCTGCTCTAAATGTCCCAGTTCTCTGAAGGAAAGGCATACATACATCAGGAAGATGGGTAAGGCAGGGGTGGTCACACTGAAGCTGAGACAAAGGGAAAGAAACACTGAAATACATTGTAAAACATTATCTTCCCAGCAGGTATGAAGACTATCTTCTGGTGCAATGTGGCACGCCCTAGATTCCTCAGTACTACAGGAGGGGATTTCGTGCTCTCTGTCTAATCTGTGTATTCAGAGACTCTTCTGTTATTTACCATGTAACAGATTGGATATGTCATACGAAAGTCCTATCAACCATGAAGCACATGAACCAGCACACCCTAAAGCTATGTCAGCTCCACGAGACTAGCAAACTAGCTTTTCAGTTCCATATTTGCTTATTTCTATGGGACTCTAGAAGAGAGAGGAGAATGATGGAAAGAAAAGAGGAGAGCAAACCCAAGCTAGATCTGTGTGTTTTAAAGATCTAGACTACTTGAACCTTGGTTTCAGGAGGTAGGGGAGGTGTTTGTGAAACAGCAAGAACAGAACACATACTGACTGTGGGACACACAGCAGTCCAGGACACGCTTTCAAGCCTCTATTTACCAGAAATTCTCTATTCACTGAGGATACAGAAATAGCACAAGTGAAATGATTAGATGGTAATCTCGATATTTTCTCCATACATTAAATGTAAACGCAGAGATATCCAGTTAAGGATCTGTCTTCAGCATTACTTGGTGGTGACATCATTTAGATCACCTTCATATAGGTATGTATTTTAGGAAGCTACTATTGTATCATATTTTCATACTACCTCTCAAATGGCCCTTAACTTTAACTGTCTTTCCCCATATTTCCTTCCTTATCTCTTTTCCCTTCCCCTCCCAACTTGATTCTCCTGCTACAGTCCCTCGCCATGCATTACTATGTATATATCCTATTTCCATTTCCTATAGAAATCTACCTTTCCCACAGCACTAGGTGGTGGCTCACGTCAGCTTATAATCCCACTGGATCCAAATGCTTCCATGAACACCCGCACTCGTGCGTATACACACCCACACACAAGCACGTAATTAAATATAAATCTTTTTTAAAATGTGCTGATATTTTTCCTTTCCACGTGGTGTAGGATATTTGTTGATCCTCTACATTGTGAATTGAATTGTTTTTTCCCCCTTTTCATTACTGAGTAGTGTTCTACAACTAAGGTATGTAACATCTCTTTAATGCTGCCTTCATGTCTGATGAAAACTTACAGCAAGTATCATTTACCCATTTTCTTACGTACTCCGAGTCACCCCATCATACTGTTTTCTCCCAACTTTAACATAACAAGAGGTAGGTTTGGTGGTTTATCTCTCTGCATTTATTTAATTATGTAATATTTATTCAAAAAAAATCTCTTCTTTCTCTCCTTTGAATTTCCTTGGTGCCACTGTCAAAAGTAAGTTGATCATGTGAGTAGGTTCTTTGTGGAATTTTCTATTCTCTCCCATTGCTCTTCCTTTGCTCTTAAGCCAGTAATCATGCTGTTGTGATTACAGCTTTGTGGTTCATCTAGAAATACAACAATGGAAGTCTTATCTATGCTTTTAAAACTTATTTTTATTGAAAAAAAATGTTTTGTGCTACATATTTTGATCATGTTTTCCCTCTAATTCTTCCCTCCCTACCCACCTGACTTTATGCTCCTTCTTTCTCTTTCAGACAAACAAAAAACTAAGAAACAAAAACGAACAGACAAACCCTTCCCAAAAAATACAAACAAGAAAATACACACAAACACACACAGAAACAGAGAGAGAGAGAGAGACAGACAGACAGAGAGAGAGAAAGAGAGAAAAGAGAGAGAGAGAGAGAGAGAGAGAGGGAATCAAAACTAACAAGCAGAGCCTTATGTGTTGGCTAACTACTCTGGGCATGGGGTCTGCACTTAGGTATGGTTGATATACCCAGTGAGATCCTTCAACCAGGCCTGGAAGCTGAGGCCTATAATGTCACTATAATAATCAGGAGCTATGACAAGAGAATTGCAAGTTCAAGGCCTGCCTGGGCCATATCTTGGTGATAACTTGTCTCAAAACAGAAAAGACAAACAGGGCTAGAATATAGCTTAGTGGCAGAATGCTTGCATAGAATCTCCTGGGCTCTGGACTCAATATTGGGGCTGCAAAACTGGACAACAAATCATTTTGTCTATTTTAGACATTTCCGTGCATATTTTAGAATCAACTTGTCAACTTCAAAGAACAATTCCCATGGATCAATTTAGAGGAAATTAACATTTTAATAGTATTGAATTCTCCATCCACAAACGTAATATATTTCTCCATTCACCTTAGGCCATTCTTTATTTTCCTTACCAATTGTTTGGAATTACCTATAAATATTTTCCTATAAATAAATAACTTAAAATTGTATCTGTAAACAGTTTGTCTACTTGACTGATTAACAGATCAAATCATTTTTTAACTCGTTTACCCCTTATTCATAGACACAGTTGATGTCTCATGGTGATGTTTTGCTGTGTAAGGCTCCTGAGTTTCGCTCTGAGTAGCTGTGTTCTGTCGCGCTAGGATTTTGTGTGAGTATGGTTGACCATACTGCGACTAAATACAGTTTTTATTTTTATCTGCGTGTGTATGTGCTCTTTGTTTTGTTGTTGTTCTTAGGGTATACAAAGCAACATTTCCTGGGAGCAATTCCACCTGGTTCTCATGCTTCATTTCAGTATTATGTGGAAAGTAGATGTGATGGTACAGTGCAGGATTTTTATAGCATCCTTTAGGCTCGAGAAAGTTGCCTACTATTCCAAATCCACTGAGTTTTCTTCTGAATGCTGAATTTAACCAAATGTGTTAAATATAAGATATTTTACAGTTTAGATAAAATTTTCTACTTAAAGTATTCCTGGTTGTTACTTTTCAATACCTTTTTTTCTTTTCTCATTATCTCCATATTTCCCATAATCCTTTGATTATACTTAAAATGGACATTTTAAAATTTTTCTTTTAGATTTCAATTATTCATTTCATTTTTCATTTTATAAAATGTACTTTTATTTGTGTGTGTGTGTGTATGTGTGTGTGTGTGCGTGCAATGTGTGGATGTCCATGGAAGCCAGAAGAGGGTGTCAGACCCCTGGTACTGGAGTTATAGAAAGTTCTGAGTTTTCTAACATGGATTCTAGGAACTGAGCTGGGCTCTATTGGAAGAGCAGCCAGTGCTCTTAACTGCTGAGCCATCTCTCCAGCCCCTATCTCCCTCCCTATTTATGTTATCTTTGACTAGTACCTACTGGCTGGTTTTTCTTGTTTACCTATCATAACAAATGACTTCTACCCGGTAGCATAGTTTTACACAATTTTTTTCTGATTTGTTTTGTTAAAGGAAGCTGATTCTATGGCTTTATATTAGTGAATGGATTATGGTGACTGTTCTTTAAAAAGAAATTTTCTTCTGACTATTGAGTTTCTAGTTAATTAGTCTGGTTATTTCAAGCCGTACTTAGCTTTATTAGGTAGGTTCTAGATCAGCACTTATGCTGGGGATGAATCTCCTGACAGGCTCCACTGAATGTCCTGGGAGATTGCTGAGGATATTCTCCTCCAGCCCCTCGGCTCAGCCTCCCAGCTAGAGTGAGCTCTAGGAAGAGTTCATTTTGCTCCCCAGTCATGTCCTCGGTACACTTTATCCTTTGACGAGGGTGTCTGTCGCTTAGCAACAGATTCTAGGGTAACCTGTCTAGGTAACAAAACTTTTCTATGTGTCTTCCCATTTGGGGAACTCTGCTCTACAAATTTCAACCAACTTAGGCTCCTTGAAGTAGAATCTCTGTCTCCTCTCCTGAGAGAGACCAGTGCCACCTTCTTTGGTTAGCTGACCTCATGCTAGTCAAGAGGCACAACCAGTTGGAAAGTCATGTGATTAGAAAGATCAGCACATACCCAATTCCCTTCGCTCAGGGTGCAGTCCAGTGTTGCCTATTGCTCCTTTCCTAATAGCAGTTATTTGGTGTTCTTTATCTAAATTTTCAACTATTTATGTGAGCCAGGTGTAAGGTTCAGTTCTTAGCAAGAGGAGCAAGCTCTCTTAGTTACTGCCACCTCTCCAATCTCCTAAAGACTGAATCCTTAATCGATATTCAGAGTGTTACTCAAGCATGCTTCCTGGGTGGGAGATGTAGTTTGAAATAAGCATGCACAAGTTCCATTGAATTTCACTGTGAATCAGCCCTAAGGCATATCTGTACAGAATATACAGGAAGGGAAAGTCTAATAGTTTGAATCGTATTGTCCTTTAGGGAGAGAATACTGGGAGGCTAGTGTGTGAGACAGATGTTACATTGACCAAATAGAGAACTGGGAGATATAGTTTTGTTTCTGGTATGAGAAAGTCCAACTTATATTCAAAGGAGGGATCAAAGAACTCAACAGAGACTTAAGAATTTGGTCTGACAATCTTTGCCTTAATAGTAAAACAACTAGATTGTTTAGTGAAAATATTGATATGTTAGATTTAAACATATCAAACATCAAGCTTTCTGTTTTTTATTATTTCAATCTACTTTTGACCTCAATTGTTCTTTTACTAGCTTCTTAGGTCTTAATTTTTTATTATTCCACTTTAATATTTAATAGCTTTTAATAATAATTCTTTAATGTTTTATTGCTTCTGACAGAAAAGGAGCATTGCAAATTCTCACATTCTATTTAGAATTAATAAAATTAGCACCTTGAATTAAATATAAAAATCTTGCGAATGTATAATTAATTCTATTTGCTTAACCATTATTTAAGCTGTATGTCACAGATATTTCACATTAACATTTATCATAAACATCAAACACAATGTTTGGAGTATTACCACATTTAGTTTCAGTTTAGAATTGTTTTAAATTTATTTTTATTTGTGTGTATGTATGTATGTGAGCCCTCAGAGGCTAGGAGAAGGTGTCAGGTCCCTTGGAGTTTCATTTACAGGCAGCTGTGAGCCACTGTATATGGGTGCTGGGGACTGAACTTGGGTCCTCTAGAAGAGCAGCAAGCTCTTGACCATGAGTCATTCCTCTAGCCCCTGGAAAACTTAAAAAATAAAACAAACTGATTTTTCCACGTTTGTGATTTGTGAACTTCATTTCCTTCTATCCGAGGAATATTCTCTCGGTATCATTTCTGTTCAGCCTTCACAACTTTGACATTTCTTATCATGTAAATGTACAGTTTGCAAGTGCAGTGCAGTTCATTTGCGTGGCAACATCTTGAGGTTGATTCACGAGGCACATCTCTCCTGGGCCGTCCATGGTCGTGTCTGTCTATTTTCTTGTTAGTGGCCCACTGCTTTTCTGCTCTTGTTTGTGGTGTGCTACAAGCTGTATCCCTACCACGCTTTGGTCAACTGCTTGCCCTTTTTCCTATTAATGTTTTCACGGTTGTCACGTGATCTCAGCAACTTGGCTAGGAACGGGGACGTATGTGCCACACTTGGCATCTTCCGCGTGTTATGTCAAATTTTTTGCAAAATTCAGGAAAGGTTCGACATTATTGTTTTCATTTTCTGTGTTTCCCTCTCTCCTCTACAGTGGGATCCCAATTACACATAAGCTAGACCTCCCTTTATTCTTTCATATGCCAGTTGTTTCTGCACATAAAAAAAAAAAAACACTCTGCCTCCTCATTTAATTTATTTGATTTGTTCTTAAGTGACTCTTTTTTTTTTAACTTGCGTTTTCCAGTCTAAAGTTTTGTCCATCCACTGAAATTTTCGTATCACATGAAGTCCATTATAATCCTAGGATTCCCACTGAATTTTAAGTTATACTCCTATTCATTTAGAGGGAGGGCTTCCACTCACTAGTCACTACCTTCACTACGATTTTAAACACGTTAACTACAGCAGTTTGAAAGCTATAATTCTTACTTATCAATTGCAACATGTGCTATCTCTCATGATGTCTTTTCTAACCGCCCTTTCCTGATTTTGCTGTTTAATGTTTCTTTTTGCCTGTCTTAAGTAACATCTTATAATATGGTAGGCAATGTAGACAGTAGTGTGTAAAATCTCTAGTTTCTTTATCTTTCTCTGAAAATGATTGGGTTTTTGCTCTCATAGAACATTAAGTTACTGCTGATCACCTTGAGTTCTTGGACGGTTGACTGTACGTACTGCTGGGATGGGTCTGTCTTAGATTTCTTCCAAATCTCATTCTTTTGCCCTCTCCCTCGTGAGTATTTACCCAAACTCCACATTCCCTGCAGTGGAGAGCAGCTGGAATCCCTGCTTATCTTTTTAAGCTATTTAATTGTTTCTTCCCCTGGAATCAAGTTTTTAACATCTACTTGCAGCCTTTCCCTTTGGTTCCTGCTTTTCGCATGTCTGTCCGTGCCCATCCTTTCTGAGCCTGTGCTCCCTGCTGTTCCAAGGCAACAAAGATGCAGCTTTTTGCAAGGATTTTCACCACCGCACACCACAAAAACCCCAAAATCCTTCGTGAGAAATATCATAGTGCAGAACTCATCCTGCATATTTCCTTTAACACTCAAACTCCTGCTGTGTTTCCTTACCTCCCTTACTGTTCCAGCTCCTTCAGATAAGGTTTTTGATGCCCTTAACAACTCTGCCAGACTAATCTTGAAGACAGTCTCTACCATTACCGGATCCTAAATACCTCTGCCAGCAGCCCTGGAAGCATAAAAACTAAAGTGTCCAGTGATACACGCAGTCTGCTGCTGCCCTGAAACATCACACAGATGCCAGCTCTCTGCACACTGTGCCTTGAGCAATCAGCACAGCTGCTCAGCTAGTGAGTGCACACTTCCCCTTGGATGCATTGCCTGAAATGGGTTTCTAGAAAGCTCTATGATAATTCTCTCCCTTCTTCATTGAGCAAGAAGGATGTTACCAACACCCATATGTTCTAGCTCTGCACAGACTATGCAAATAGCAGTCTTTGGTTTTAGAGACTAAGCCGTAAATAAAATAATGTTCTGTTTTACACAGGAGCTGATGGGTTTTTGTTGTTGCCCCTCCCCCATATTATTTTTCTACTCTATGCTTCCTTTACATTTCCTGCAGTATTAGTTATAATTATTAGCAAATTTTGGAAGGCACTGTATTTGTATCATGAAATAATTGTCTTTTTTCAATTTATACACTCATCTGTAGGACTTCTCTTTCATAGCACTTCCATCCCGTATTTTTTAAAAAATACAACTTAGAAATGACATTATCTAACACATTTGACATTAAAGATGAATGATTATCTTCTTGGGGGCAGTACTAATTGGGAGAGTCTTCCAAATGTGAGCTTCTAGAACAAACAGTCTCACAGCAAACTCCCTTACCTTCTGGCTTTTATAACTTTTCTACCCCCTCTTCCACTGCAATTCCTGAGCCATAGGTGCAGTCGTAGTGTTGTAGATGTACCCATTGTGACTGGGCTCCACACTGAACTTTGGGTGGTTGTGGTGTTCTGTAATGCTCTTCATCTCTTGCAAACTAGAGTTTCCTCAGTGAGGGGCAAGGATTATATTTATCTGTGCATGTAAGGACAAATATTTAGAATGTAGTTTGGGATTATGGAAGAAAGAGAAGAAAGAAATGATGAAATTATATCATAACCTCAATTGTTTTACATTTTAAAAATGTTTTTAAAAAAGCAAATTTTTCTAAAAAATTTAATTAAAATATGAGACAGCTTATGGAAAGGAGCCATGCAGCAAAGAAAGGGTGTTCTCTGGGAGCTGAGAGCAGTGTCTGCCTGAAAGCCCACATCAAAATGAGGTCCTCAGTCCGGTAGTTACAGGAGCAGTATTGCTGAGGGCCCCTCAAAACAGCTTGAATGAGCTTAAGGTGAGTTTGTGCTTATGACCTCCAGAAAGGCATATGGCACAGCCAGAATCATAGCCTGTGAAACTGGAGCAGAGAACCCACCACGCCTTGTCTGGACTTTTGCCCCAAGAACTGTGAGCTAATGTATGGGTGCACTTTAAACCACTGAGATTGTAGTCGTTTGTATGTAGCATGGGAAAAAGACACAGCATTACTGATTTTTCGTTGTTTTTGTTGATGCTGTTGTTATTGTTGCCGTTGTTCACTTCGTTTTGTTTTGTTTCTGTTCTGGGAGGCACTAAGTTGTCAGGACTGGAACACTTGTTGATAAAGGTCCAGAAATAATGATCTCTAGGCCAACCTGAGCATGGAGAGTTGGACAGTACACAGAAGCCCTCATGCTCTGATTGGCCAGTAGATAAGATATAAATTCCCACCTTTCATGACTTATTTTGTATGTTCAGCTACATTCTTTAATGAACTTTAGAATACAGTTTTCAACTACATTTTGGCTGTTTTCTACAGATTGTGCACACTATCAGTGACACCCTAATAACAGTAGTATTTAGTTTTAGGGTTCCTGTGAAGATTAATGATTAAGCCATTCCAATTTTATTTAACAAATGCCCCCAGATACTGTTCTCAACATTTCACAAACTAAGGACTCAGAGTGTCAACAAGGTTAAATGGTTCATTTAGAGTCACGGGGGTAAAAAGCATAGAACTTGAACCCAATCCCAGAACTTACAGGCAACAATTCCCCTGTGCAGTATGCTACTGATTATTTTATTATCATCCCTTAAAGCACAGTGCTATGGAAGATCCTTATCATTAATAGACAAATATGCTCAGTCACATTCTCAGGATGCCATGACAAATGGGGTGGTGGTGGTGGTGGTAGAGATGCATAAACCACTCCTATACGTAGACTGTTGCTACTCAGAGAATTACTAAACCAACCATTAGAAATCCATATTCTTGTCTTCTACCCAAGACCCACAGAATCCTCACCTTTCTTTTACAGAACACTGAGATGGCTCATAGCAATTCTAAGTTTGAGGAAAGCAGTTTAAATCGTTGACTCATTCGTAAACAATCTTCGTCTTCGTCTACTTGGGATCTCCAAGAAACTGAGTTGAAGTTTTTCTCTATGCTAACTTAGTAACATTCTCTATGTAAATATTGTTTTAATAATATAACTTTGTTCTAACTACTACTATTACATTTCAATCCTGTGAACATTTCCCAGGGAAAAGAGTTGGCTTCACTTATTATCGATTGTTTTCATATTTAAATGTTTAATCAAATGTTAAGCAATTAAACTTCTATTAGGACTGTTTTGATCCAATATTTAGGGCACCCAAACTGAAGTATCTAAATAATAAAGCATTGGGGAAATACAGGTCTAACATTTACTTGAGGGAATGATTATCATAAGTGAGTTTATTAAGTTTGTCATTTTTTTAAGGTAATATCTAAAGTTCTCAGCTCAGCTCTCTCTACTGTATCACATAGCTCTTTGGGCTCTTCCAGCTCAGGACTCTAGTAGAGAGTGATCGCAGGATGCTTTGCACTACTACCCAAAATCTCAAGGGTGTTTGCCTCTACTTGTGTCTGCTCTCATGCCAGATGATAGGACCAAAATAATCTTAAGGTGTAGCCTGTTCTCCTATCCTATCCACAAATGCTGAATGTGTTGTGGCTGTTTAAGAAGCCCAGCCCTGTCACTCCAGCCAGCTGGCTGTAACACAGCCTCAACATCCATTAGGTGAAGATACAAGTTATGAAAATGGGAGCAAATTCATCCCTTTGTACTTAGCAAAGAGCTCTCTTCTAAGCCTCATCAAAGCAAGTGGGCTTGGCTAAGTAAGGGCAAGTGTCCTCAGGACAGCCTTTGGGGAGAAGAGCATTTTTCTGTGGAGAGATTTACAAATCTCAGGTCTCTCTGAGAAGGAAACTTTCTCAGATCTCTCTGCCTCTTTCTCTGTCTCTCAAACACACACACACACATACACACACCTGCCTCACTTCAGATAGGAAGAAATGCTCCTCTCAAATATCATTTCAAGCATCCAGGTTCCTTCCCAATCTACATTTCTGGGTCACAGAGAGGTACTATGACTATGCAGTATCTCCACAAATTGAAACTTTGTACATTGAATATTTTTTTAAAAAAATAACATCAAAAATGAATAAAATAAATCAATTCCTTTCCATGAAAAGTATTTTTATTCTTTTGAAGTATATGGAGATAAACTAAAGAAAAAGAAATCTTATATCTAAATGGCTGTAGAGTGATCCCTCATTCATGGGCTCTGATACTACATAGTACCTTGCTCTTCCTTGCTTGCTAGTATGCCGGTGCCTCACTGCCAAAGAACTATTGTGTGCCCTGTTTTTTCCTTTCCTGTGTGGTTGGAATATTGAATATAGCAAATTATGTTTGATAGCTTCTTCATTTCTAGTCTAACGCCTCGATCCCTCATCCCCATAGTACATATTAATGATAAATATTAATGACAAATATTTATCATTAAATATGAATGATCAATCTCTTAAATTTGAAAAAGATCTCAAATAACAGAATGCTCTCGTAAACTACCCCCTCTGCCTTGGTAAATCCTTCTTGGCTGACCTCTGAGGTAATTAGAAGAGTCTGCTAACACATGAACTTACTTTGTAGAATTATGGAAATAGATTCCAAAGCCTGTCTCATCTTCAGCCTTGCTCTCCAGGGCCTGTATCTCTTCTTAACTGTTTCTTAACTCCTCAGCTTCTCTTGTTCTTTGTGCTCAATTTGCTGGGAGATCAGCATAATGGGTTTTATATATGAACCTCTTCCTAGGAAAAGCTGGGCAAATTGCTTTCCACATTTACGTAGAGAGAGAGCACAGAGTTTTTTTTAGGCTCCAAGAGCCATATTTTTCAGGATAGTGGCATGTCTGGTTCTCTCGATTTTTGTTGCACGGCTGAATGCTTAGATCATTGCATTATCTGGAAGGAAATCTCATTGTTTGGTGGTTCCACTACCGGCTCTTCTGGGTCTCTTGATCCATTTGAGTTTGAATGCTTCACTAAGTTCTGTTCAACTTCTCTTCTACTGCCTCTCTGATGATGTTCTCTTTTTAATGACACCCTTGCCTCGTACTTCCCCACTGTGTCTTGGCTAGGGTGCAGAGCTGGAGGCGAGCAGCACCAAGTTTTTATGTGTGTGGTGTTTTGTTTTGAACAACTGGAACCATTTAGTGAAATGGCTCCTCGGTGCATCTATGCCTCGTGTACATCCAGTGGTGGGCTGTAATCGGCACAGTCTATGTAAGGCTTGCACTTTCACAAGCACTACGTTCTCAAAGTAAAGAAACACAACCTTATTAAAACTGGAAGACCCTGTTTATCCAGTGAAAACTCAGCACTTGAGAATTGCGTCGAGCTTTATGTAACAATGCAGAAGCTGTCACTGTCTTCTCTCCTCACACAGGTCATCAGCCTACTCCCTTCACCGCACGAGTGCTTGCTCAGTCAACCATAGACGATAACCAGGAGAAAATTAATGTACCAGTGTGACAATTCTCCAGCTCTATTAATTTCTAAGAGGAAAGTCTGGTGTTTCTACATGGCCTCAAAGAAGGACCCCAGCAGGGTTGAAGCAAAAATGCCAAAAGCCATGAGCCACTTCTTAACTTACCCTCCATCGACTCATCTGCTTTTCCTTCCTTATTCCTTCACTCTCTGGGTAACTTTGCACACAATCAGAATCTGCTTTGGTCCAAGTGTTTAGAAATTCATCCAAATGGCTAAGAAACTGACAAGTAATAGTCACTCTAACCATTCACTATTTCACAGTCACTTGGTTGTGGTCCAGGACTGTGACCTTGACAATAAGATCGAAGGAAACATAGTTTTCGTGACCCTCTATATGATGGGATGTCCTTGTTACTGCATGTATTTAACTTTATTTATTCTCAATGGTTCTTTGTTTATGGAGTCAGCCTGAGCATTCAATATGATAATGCATATTAAGTGTATATACATATAAACACGTATCTAATACATATAAAATACATATATAAATATATATAAATTAGCACAATGTCTATTTAGTATTACTTTTATAGACATAAAAATTGAAACTGAAAGAGACACAGTATGTTCCCCAAGGTGTTGGGGTAAGGGACACAGCTCTGACTAATCATTAAATCTACCATACCTTCCATGCGTTCATTGCAATAGCAGCTAGATCCATCCATACGTATTGTAAAGAACAGTTTAACATATGAGTGTAAATGCTTTCCCACCAAAGTGTCGCATTTACTCCTGGTCCCTCTGCGGCATTAAATTGATGCCTTGTCCTCATGTAAATAGGCAGGCACCCTCAGATGAATCATCATGCAACATGCTTGCTTTAAGATTCCCACTGTAAAAGAGCAGCCTTCACCAAATTCTCCATTGGCAGGGATAGCTTTTAAAATGTCAAATCTCTAAGGGAAGAAAATAGATTCATCTCTTTTTCTGTCTCCTAGCCTAACAAAATCCAATTATGGTAGCGATAACTGCTCATCAGCTTACCGTTAGGATCAGCCGGGATTGGACCTCAGGATGACACATGTCTCAAGTGTCCTCACATTACCTTTTGAACAGGGCCTTTCTGGACAAACTTTTGGCCGAACTTTTGAGTAATTATTCTGAACATACAATAATTTATATCAAAACTCAACTGCATTTCCAATTTTCTCCTGACAAGAAAAAACAACTAGTTGATCTAATAAGATGATCCCACTAGACTCTTTTTTCTCTTTTTTAGTATCATGGTAGTAAATTTTAGTTCTTGCTTGGAGATTCTGCAGGGGAGAGGAGTTCACCTTACATCCTTACTCCTAGAGACTCCTCTTCGTCCAAGACTGTTGTCTCATTAAAGCCAAGTCTTTCATAGGAAAGAAACAGATACCGATCACATCATGAGATTTGGCTCAACTTGGAATCATCATTACACTGATAATAAAATAATTTCCATTGCAAAACTAATACTAGTTTATTAAAGAACATTTGGAAAATGTGGACTGCCAAAAAGTAAATTGCTAGTGGCTAGAGAGACCGCTCACTGGTTAAGAGTACTCACTGCTCTTCCAGAGGACCTGGGTTCAGTTCCCAGCACCTCTATGGATGCTGCCAAGCATCTGTAACTCAGGTTTCAAGGCATCTGATGCCCTCTTCTGGCATCCTCATGAACCATGCATGTACATGTACACATGCAGATGAAACGCCCACACACATATAAAAAAAGAAAAAAAAAAACCTTTTTAAGTCAATCACTATTACTCCAACCACCAAAACAAATTAATACACTCTGGTTTGTTCCCCACCCATTGTTAATGAATTTATAATAATAATCACTGTGCATTCAATTTCCTATTTTCTATCTATAATTCTATACGATAAGTACTTTCATTATACATCCTTTGGAGTATCATTTTCAAAGTATTTGTAGAATTCAGAGGAGACAATAAAATGATTTTCTCATTATGGTTGGATATTTTAGTGGTTGCCCAACTTATGGTATGTTAAAATAGAATGTGTAGTTGGGGTGTTGGTGAGTTTGTGTGGTCACAGATATTTGTGAGGTTGAGGCCAGGGATCATTTGAGACAAGAGAACTTGAGAACAGCCTAGATAATATTATAAGGTCCTGCCTTAAGGAAAATAAAAAAAATTAAATATAATGATGTGAATTTTCTGTATTCAGGGTTATCTGACTAGCATCAAATCTTCAAAATAGAATTACTATGTCAAACTCATAAACATTTAACTTCGTGACTAGTACTGACAACTTAACAACTCTATTTTCATATATTCAAAATTGAGGTTGCCAAGTTAGTGTATATCCCTTCCTAAATTGGCATAACCTCTTCTGTCTTCAATTCTACTCTGAACCAGTCTGTCACATGACCTGAGCTGTCCACTGAGCTCAGGTCCACATTTTTGGTCTGTATTCCTTGTGTTCCCTTCATTTCCACCCTCGTCTAATTTTCTTACCAGACATTGGTCACTTTTCCTGGAAATTGACCCTCCTCAGTGTTTACAGATATTTCCCCACCAGATAACTCCCCTTTAACAGATATTTTTCATATCTTTATCCAGAAAAAAAGGAGAAATATGACAAATGCCCATTTTGCAGTCCACACTGGAAAAGAAACTGAGACAGACATCTCTATATTATTTATATTACATTGTATAAAAAATGTTCAGTCAGCCTCTGGCTATAGCCTCCTATTTAATAGGCTGGTTTTATTAAGTGTTGATTTCTTCAGGGTTTCTCTTCTCCTGGCTGCCTCCCATTTAAGCTATGGGAATTCTAATTCTCTGGATGGCAGAGAGACTTAAGAGTATCCTATATCCCTTTACATATAGTCAAGAGCAGCCATGCTACATAGCCACGCTACATAGCCACGCTACATAGCCACGCTACATAGCCACGCTACATAGCCACGCTACATAGCCACGCTACATAGCCATACTACATAGCCACACTACATAGCCACGCTACATAGCCACGCTCTGGCTGTTAAGTCATGCTAGAGCTGACTTTGACACATACCGTATCATTGATCTTCTTCTAAAGTTTCTAACCGTCTGTTGGTTCCTATTAGGTTTCCTTTGTATCAACTCATTTCTTATTTCCCTCATCCTGAAGAACAAAATGAGAAAGGGGAAATACTGAGTCAGCCCTAAAATTTGTTACTATGCAACTAAGGTCATTTCCAGTACTAGACAAGAAAAAAAAAAAACCTGTAAAATGTTATGGTACATTTTGAACCAGAATATTTGTCAGAGTGTGATCAGAAATGATTTCCCCCCTCTGTTCACTATCTAAACTGTGCTCACATCAGTTTACAGTCTAAAATGTTAACAAATGATACAGAAGGGCACATTCTACTATAAATCACACCATTAAAAAGGGAACAGCCTGTGCTTATCTGATCTGGTTGCTAAGTACCCATACTTATGACTCAGGGGCCCACAGAGCTCTGAGGCGCCAGCTGCGCTGTGAGACAGAAGATTCAGGAAGCAACAATATCAACCTGTTGAAGATGAACGGAGGCACAAAGCCACCCTAGAAATGGTTAGGTGCTTCAGACAAATGAAGCAAGGAAAACGTATTCAACGTTGGAATATTGTGAGCTAACAACCCAGTCAGAAACCATCTGGAACTTATCTGGAGCTGCCAAAGTGTATTTCAGGCACAAAACAATTAATATCTCTCAGGCTGTGCAATTCCATCTTCTTTTTCCTTAATCCCAAATAACATTTATTTAAAGAGAACCCAAAATAAATAGAATTTTAGCTTGCCATAGTTTTCTATGCAAATGTGTGTGTGTGGGGTATATGTGTGTAACATAAGTTGAAAGGCTACATGATAGTTTTTCCTTTCTTTGGCTACTAGATTGCCTTATTGTCCTCCCTTTTTATGTCTTTTGTTTTAGATCACTTCCCTCATTGATGTATGTGTGTGATGTGGCGTGTATGGGGGGGGAATGTGTGTGTGTGTGTGTGTGTGTGTGTGTGTGTGTGTGTGTGTGTATGTGACACGATTTGTTATGATATGAAGTTACTTGTATAAAGGAAGTCATAGTTGTCTCCCCATGGATCCTAAGAGTAACCACGTCTCAGCTTGTGTCCAACCACTAGCTTGTAACTCAACAGTATTGTTTTCTATGCATCAGTTTTTTTTCTCTTATAAAATATGTTCCTCATGAGCAAGGCAGATAAAGTATGCATGCTGTAATTGCAGGGACTTAGCCCACTCTTTGGTCATACATAGTAGCCAATATTGGATATTTCTTTATTCCTTTCTAGAGGTTCACAGTTGATTAACACCAACTATGATTGTCAACTTAATTCAGTTGTATCTCTGTAAACAGCACATTTCTAAGGAAGATGCTGTATCTATGCATTATATTGAAAACCCTCTGCTTTAGAGTGGCTTGCCACCCTCCAGCTTTGTCGTTGAGGTTTGAACATGAGTAGTAGTTAATTTTGTGATAGTAACAAGGAGAGAACAGTGTGGTGGCTAAAGGCTGATGGAGGAGTAGTGTAACACCAGATTTAAATGCCTATTTTTTCACTTACCATGCAAGAAAATAACTTTCTTCTATTTCAGTGTTATCCTCTGAAGAACAGATACTAGTGACAGAGCCTGTTGTATCTGGTGAAACTTCAGGAGTGATTTTATCCTGGAGATGTACAGCATGCCAACTGGAACACAAATCTTCTACAAGTACTTGCAGTTTTTAATCTTAGGAAGTGAAGACTAGAAAGGAGAAACATAAACAAGGAGGACTATGGGAAATCCATGAATCTCTCTACTGCTCTTTTCTGCCAAGATGGAGGGGTTTTCGATATAAAGCTATCCCATCATTAATCACTCCATAAATATTCTCAACATGTTAGAACAGCAGGTCTCAACCTGTCTTTGTGGTCAAACGACCCTTTCACAGGGATCACCCAAGACCATCTGCATATCAGATATTTACATTACTATTCATAACAGTAGCAAAATTACAATTATGAAGTAGTAACAAAAATAATTTTATGATTGGGGACGGCACTACAACATGAAGAACTGCATTAAAGGGTTGCCCCATTAGGAAGGTTGAGAACCACCGCTTTAGACTTATACATGCTGAACTTAATATAAATGAGTCCCATCCTGTGATGGTCTGTTCTGATAGAAAACATGATGGATATCAACCAAACTAAAAGCCTTGATATGTATCTAAGACGGATTACTTATTATCTTCAAATACTATCACAAATTAGTGCTAATAAGCATTTAACCAAACATATAAATTCACATTTCCATTGTGTTTACCCAATGCCTCATGTATTTGTGAGGAAGTCTGAACTCATGACTCAGTTGTAAATTTCAGACCTTATGGGGAATAAACTGTGACTTTACCTTTGAGTTCTTTTTATAAATTGGCACCCACTTAATGTTTCTGGTTTCCTTACTGCTCAAGGTATTGAATTATCTCCATCTTGTCTCTATTATTTATTGACTTTCATTTCCCATCTCCTCTGTATTTTTTAATTGAGGCTGGTAGTGTTTCTGCCAGTATAAAACTTATGGGCCTCCTACATATATCACTCTATTACATGAGAGGCACCTCTAGAATCTGACCAAGATAATCCCATCTCTGCTTTTAGTTTCTTTTGAGTACCTCTGAGAAATCCCCGGATCTTCAGCCTTGCCTACATGTTGCTGTCAGAGACATGGACTTACTCTATCAGCCGATGGCCCTGGCTAGCCTGGTGCTCACTATGTACTCAAGGCTGGCTTCAAACTCACAGCAATCCCCTTGCCTCATCTTCTGGAGTGTTGTGCTTACAAGAATAAGCCACTGTGCCTAGTAACTTGAATTCTCTTTAAAGTTAATTCATAATTTATAATTACGTATTTAATCTTAATTTGCCATGCAACTCAACATATCTTGATGTGCTAAGAACAAGAATATGTGACCTTAGGTGAAACTATTGTTCTGTCCACCATGGCTTTGAGTCTGTCAAATTCCCATATACTAGTGTCCCCAGCTTTCTAGGCCAGCTAGGAAGCAAAGTGAGTCTAGTCAGCGAAGGCTCCAGAAATCTCTCCACAGTAGTCTCTCCTCTCCAGTCTCAATTATGCTTTCCTGGAACACTCAGCATCTGCCTACTGAGACATCTAACAGCAGCTGCTCACGTGCCTGTGTATACATGTGTGTAATGTAGAGAGAGCTCAGGGACGCTAAGAGAATAGAGATTCTTTTCTTCTAATATATCTCTAGTTATTATTGGTTCTATCTTTCTTGAAGGACTTTAAATCACGTGAACTGACACGTACTTTAAAGAGGGCAAGGATAAAATTTTTATAAATCATTTTTAGTGTGTGACTCCCTAAGTTCAGAATGCGCTATGTGCTGAATACGTAATAGTCCACTTGAATCAAATTTGGATTGTAAGTGATAGTGATTTAACTGTGAATATCTACTCATTCCCACTAAACATTGTTTTGTTCACAGGTTCTGACATAGCATATTATAAATAGAGTAGCCCAAGCTCTGTGACTATTGAATAAAGTAACATCATTTATCCTGTGTTTGAGTAATATCTTGAATACATCATGTGAGTAAGCAGCTGCTTCTTAATTTCCAAAGCGTTAAGAAAATTTTGATCACTTTTTCATTGATTAAGTTTGTTGATTATTTCATACATGTATACAGTGTATTCTGTTTACTCCCATTTCCCTACCCTCTCTCAACCTCTTAATCTGCCATCCCATATTAAGCATATGCCCCACAGGGCATTGCATTGGCTTGTGTCTCATCTGCATAGCAAGATCCTGTGCATTCTACAATCAGGTCATATTCTCATTTTAAGCATCTGTCTGAAATCTTGCTAATGTGAAGATATAATATGGGCATTCGTCCTACAGTCTTGGCCGTGTCTCGTACCTCTCCTTAGAGGATAAGATTGATCTTTTAAAATTGCAGGTGCCTGGTATTGAAAGATTTTTACCAGTGGGTCTAGAATAAGGAGGTTTTGAATTATATACTATAAATATATAAATATATATTAAATACTGATGTTTTGAATTTCATCGCCATATCCATTTACATTCCTATGACTCAGATGCTGTTTTTGTTTTCTATTCTTATTATCATTAGCTTATTGGTTTATTTTGATTGTTGAAGGTAAGCCACTTCTCTTTTTCATGGTAATTTGCATGAAATGAAGACAGTCCAGTGTCCCAAAGTAGAAGAATATGAGTGTTTTCAGACTGATGGACGTTACATTAAGAAATATGATTATAATTCCTATCGTCACTCTTTTTCTTCACTTTGTCTTTGCTGTTAAATTCTTACCTATCTTAAATTTATCACAAATTATCTGCTGCAGATTTACTTCATCATGAATGGCACGGAGTAGACAGTGTAAACCCAACATGGTTTACAGAAAAGGATGCATGCAACCACACTTTTATAGATTTTGAGTATTGGATGAGAAAATAAGCCTGTTTATCTTCTGAAACATAAGCCTCCAACTTCATTATTTTGTACAAAACGATATGGTTTGGGGCTTTAGAATTGCTTCATTGATTTTAGCCAATGTGTGTTTTTCACCAGGCGTTCAATCCACATTTAAACACTGAACACTTGAGTCAGGATATGAAACTGCAATTTGATGTCCTCTAAAGCCGTACAGATTTGGGGATTTTTCTGCTTGGATGAAAGTACACATTGGAGGAGTCTGGTCAAGTTACTTAAAATACAGTCCCACGTGACCTGGAGACCACAGCCACTGCAATTCAGTCAATTCATTAGCTTTACTCAGGTGTGAATTGCCAGATCTATGCTATTCAAAAAAAAAAGTGCTTGCTTATTAAACAAATATGACATTTATGCAACTCTGCTGATATAGTAATTACTACTAATATGCAGGTCTAAGACCACAGCTTTAGAATTCCATGTTTATAGAAATATATATTTAAATAAATAAATGAAAAAAACATATTCTGTATAAATTATGTCTTGAACTCTTCAAGCACCAACAGTCAACTGCCTTTAGTGTCAAAAGTAGAACACAAAATAGATTGCCATCAGAGGACAGGTGCGTCAAACTGCTCTGCAGTTGTTCTGGAAAAGGGCTGCATTGCCCCTGTAATGTGGCCCTTTGCTGGTTACCTGGATTAGGCAGTGATTTACAAAGGTTCTCTGAATCACAATGTGTCACTAATGAGTACACAGTGACAATAAGTTATTATACTAAGAATTTTTATGACATCCTTATTATGTACAAGCTGATGTCCACACCAATTTGGAGCTTGGGTCTCAATCAAAATGCTGAAACAGTGGCTGCAGCAAATTTGCATGAATCTTAAATGAGTAAGTATAGGCTGATAAAAAGACCAATTTTAGACTTCCAAACAACAGTAACATTTAATTCCCTAAGGCTGAATGCAGTACATTATCAAGCATTCTATTCCAGCAAAAGATATATATATATATATATATATATTATGAGATACGTACTATCTTAGTGACAGAGGAAGTTATCAATCTGTCAAAACACAAATGACAACTATTTGTGGACAGCAGCATATGTTAAGATTACTAACAGAGTTTATATTTTGGGATTCTGTGATTATTCTTCTTTGGGACTTAGACTCAAGAAATCAACTGAAATGATCAGAGATTTAGGCATAAAGCTGTTTGCAGTCATTGTGATATTATCTTTAATACAGGGTATTTGAAATTAACGTAAATATTCAACAGTCAGAGCAGATAAATAAATTATGCCATATTCGTTTGTTGAAATGTCTTGAAATTACTTAATAAGATGTAATTTAAATAATCAATAGCAGGAAATGCTAAAAAATATAGCATTAAGTAGAAAGATATATAACAAAAATACTTAGTATGACTTCAATATTTTAAAGAAAAAATAAAGATACCAAAATGTTAAAGGTTGTTATTTTGAACTGAGGTCCTAGAAGTCTATTTTAACTTCAGAGAATTGGGGTAGCCCTTCCTGAAGTGTACCTGGATGAGCAGGATTCAGCAGAGGGTAAATGTAACTTGCTGAATGGGAATAGTAAATTCATCAGACTATTCTATGTTGTCGTTAGAGACTGGAAAGCCCTTCAAAGTTTTTGAAGCTAAAACTTTGTATGAATATACCAGCCATTGGCAGGGGCTGCCCACTGAAAAATCTGAACAGTAAAGTGAATATTTGCCACTTTTTATAATTTTTGCTTCAAATTTTTTATACTCACGTATAAGCCCCTGAGATGATGGAATTAAGAAGTCAGAAGTCCTGAGAGTACTCTCCATGAAGAGAGTGAGTTCATTTATCAATAAAACCCTGGGAAATGACTTCATCCCTTCTATACATGAGGACACAATGACCCACCAGATGTCTACACATTAGATCATGATATGGTTCGTGTGTGTGGCCCTAGAGTTCATGTGTTGTAACCTTGGTCCTCAGCGCGGTGATGTGGGAGGCGATGGGACCTTTAAAGGTGAAATCCAATGGGAAACTTTATGTCCTTGAGGTTGCTTTCCTCAGAAGGGGTTGATTTAGCTTTCACGGGATCCCTCAGCTCTCATGAAAATCAATTACCAGAGCAAGCTCATCCCCTGAGACACTCAGTCATTCCCCTTTAGAAGATGTGATCTCTTCTCCCTGCACACACCCCTGTGATTATGACTTTATCTATTATGTTGTCCTCGCCAGAAGAGAATTGATGCCAACACCATTGCTTAGAACCTCCACAACTGGAAGACAGAAAATTCTCTCCTCTATAATATGAGCCAGTCTGTAGTATTTTGTAATAGCAAGGAAAATTAGAACAACATACAATAATATCTTTACCAGAACTCAACCATGCTGACACCCTGGTCTCAGAAATCCAAGAACTATAAGAAACAAATTTGTGTTGTTAATTAGCCACCAAGTTTATGGCACTTTGTTAGAGCACCCTGAATGGGCCATGATACGGTATAACCTTGATGAAGTGAATCCCTGCAGATAAAGACAATCCCACTGAAGGTGGGGGAGGCTATAAGCTGTCAGAACCCGTATTTTTGGCATCTAAGGCATGGATGTATAGCCTTGAAAAAAATCTGAGCAGATTTCTATACCATCTACCACAAGGGATGCTTATTAACCATGAGGAGTTACCATCAATTTCCTCTATACTGTCTCCTTATCAGAAAAGTGTTTATATATACTCATATTTCTAGAATAATTTAGTAATAAAAAGTGCCCATTAGACTTAACAATAACAACAAAAAGTGAATTTTCATTTTGAGTTCTCATTTAAATCTGCCCACTTCTATTAAAAACAAGCAGACAAAAGAAAATCAGAACTTGGCATAGCTGTCTTTGTCAGACATTGTTTTCCCAGTGGCTAAATTTTTTTCCATAATAACAAGACTGTTATCTTATTACATATGAAAGTGAGAGAGTATCATAGTGTTTTGTATTTTGATGACTACATTTTGATTTCAGCAAGCCTTTCACCACTTTTGTTTGAGAGTCAATCAGTTGATTATCCTTCAGGTTATAGCCAGTAGCCATGAAGAATGATAAATTTGGGACTCGCTCCCTGGCCCCTGATACCCATTCACATGGGTCAGCCTCAAATTCTCTCTGAGAATTTCCACCTGTCCTTGTGCCCCAATTAATACTACCTGTCACTGGATTTCTGTGGTGCTGGAGTCACATAATCTTGTAGCTGGTTGTAAAAATAAATGTGTTACCTATCTGACAATCCAGGCATAAAACTAAGAATGGAGAGCCAAGGATACATTTTGTCATTCGCCTGATTTTGCTATAAAAAGGGGGGGGGGAAGTGCTGATAAAATGGATGATATGCATTGCCTCTAAATATGAGCTACTCAAGAAGTGTTGTTCAAGAGGAGATACTGAAAAGGAGAATGAGAGCCACTTACAGGGGTGCTCCCATCATTTCAGTCAATAATTGATGCCCAGCTGTGGGTGCAAAAGTAGCAAGACTTGAGTGTGAACCACAATTCAGACCTGAACATCTCCTTGGAACATTTCTCAAACTTGGTACTTTGCTCAGTGGTTCAGGGCGTGGGGGGGTGGGGGGGGGTGTCAATCTCAGTTCCTCTGCCTCATCGGCACACAACCAAGTTGCATTTCCTGGCATCCCTTGCAGTTAAGTGTGACCACCCTGCATTTTAGCCAATGAAAGATGAGCATAAATGATGTACAACTTGGCTTTGCCAATCAAACTATAATTCCTCACGTTCTTTCTCCTTTGCCTACTTGAGGCAGACACATATGGTGACCTTAGAGGCCCTGAGCAAAATATTTTTAACATGGAAACCAACACTCTAAATTTTGAGTTCCTCTTCAAGTCAGGTACCCTACCCGTAGTGGGATCACTTTTCATCTTGCATGGAGACTATTACACTAAGCCTACACTAAACTGCTAAGAGCTACGGGGAGCACCATTTACTATAGTTCACATTAGTATGACAAATAGGGCTAGATTTTCCCTGACTTGCATCTCATTACTTCCCTATGGTGCAGTCATTCCCACGGTAAAATAAGGATGTTGCTAGTAGGTACTTCAAGGAGTACCGGAAGAGTGCATGTAGGATAATTGCAGAGTGCTTGACCTTGTTCATGCCAGTTTTAATTTGGCCTTATGGTAACCACTCAATATCAGTACTCTCAGCTAATCATCAAAAGCTTGCCAAAACAGGCATTTTCAATTCGCAACGAACAGATTAATGAAGAAAAAAGTGTTCCTACAGGTTCAATACTGATCCTATCTACATGCATGAGTCTCGTAAATAACCCTATGAAGTACATGCAATTACTTTCCCCATGTTACACATGGAGAAAGAGAGCTCAGGTTCACTTTCCATCCCTAAGCCCCTATAGCTACAAAGTGGCAAAAATATAATTCAAATAGCGACTGTTGGCTCTAGAGGTCTCACTCTTAGACACTGCTGGCTTGTCCCCGAGTGTCTGAAGCTTCCTAGGGACATGTGACTCTATGCGTATTCATGACCTTAGAAGCCAAACAGTAAAATCAAAAGGAATCACCACTACATTGGGTCAGAAAAATAAATTAAAATATTTTGTATCAGAACAGAACTGGTATAATTTAGTGTTGGAAACAGAGCTTCCTATAGACCAGTTTATGCACAGATAACTTGTCATGCGTATGGATGTTCAGCATGGGTCAAAATGGCTGCCAGTAGACATCCAGGGCCATGAGTCAGCACAGAAATAGTGAACACAGGATGTCCAGGGGACACAAAAACTAGGCAGTGATGCTATCTGTTATATAACTACTCCTGGCAGGAGTGGCACTTTTGTGTGCGTTCTGTATAAATATGGCCTTGATGTCAAAAGCCTCCATGCTTGCCTGTGTGTGTCTATCTGTAAGCCAGTATGCCTATTCTCTGTATACCCTCTGTGTCGGTCTGTATGTATGCCTGAGTGTGTGTGTGTGTGTGTGTGTGTGTGTGTGTGTGTGTGTGTGTGTGTATGTGTGTGTACTTGGGTACTATTATGGATGCCTGACTAGTGGTTTGTTGTGGCATTTACCTGGAATGAATACATTATGTCTTATCCACCCAAGTTCCCAAACATTTTCTTAAACCTCCCTGGCCTCCCATTGTCCTTCTCCCTGCCTGCTGTGTCTTAGTTAGGGTTTCTGTTGCTGCAACAAAAACATCATGACCAGAAAAGCAAGTCGGGGAGGAAAGAGTTTATTTGGCTTACACTCCTAGATCACACATCATCATTAGAGGAACCCAAGCAGGGCTCAAGGCAAGAACTCAAGCAGGGCTGGAGGCTGGAGGCAGGAGCTCATGCAAAGGCCATGAAGGGGTGCTCCTTACTGGCTTGCTTCACATGGCTTGTTCTGTCTGTTTCCTTAAAGAAGCCAGGGCTACCAGTCCAAGGATGGTGCCACCAACAATGGGCTGTGACATCCTCCATTGATCACCAGTTAAGAAAAAGCCTTACAGTTGAGTCTTTTGGAGGCATTTTCTCAACTGAAGCTCCTTCCTCTCTGGTGACTCTAGCTTGTATCAAGTTGACACAATACAAGCCAATATACTGGTGTCAGAACATGAGTCCTACATCTAGTGCATGTCCCACAGGTTAGGCTGGTATGACACTCAGAAGGTTCATGGATCATCTAGTGCCACCAACTCTGAAAGACTGTCATGAGAGGGTCCTTTATCTCCTACTTACCCCACTTTACAAATTCTCACAGATTTGCTGACTGGGATGGCATTTGACACAGTTTCCAGCTGTATGAATCTTTGAAGTTGTTTGTTTGCACTTTAATCCAGGCACTAACAGTGCTTTGACAACAGAACTTGGAGACCCAGGACAGTGAGACAAGATCTTTGTCCTCTGTGTCTCTCATAGAAATGAGTCATCACGGAGAACCTGCAAAGCAGTCTGGTTCCTGGTTTGGGTGGTGAGATTCTGGAATATTAGCAATGCCTAAGACTTTAAGAGCAGATGTTGTTCGGACTGCAAACACATCCATACTGCTGAATCTTATTTCCTCGTGTGACAAGTCATGAAGCCACAACGCTGAATCTGCTGACCATACAGCTCTTCGATAAAAGGTTCATTTTTTGCTTTTACATAGGCAGAGATTTCTTTCTGCAGAATCTCTGAATTGAAATTATCCTCCGGACATCACAGGATGATTGTCTAAAATATATGATTGAGTTTTATCATTTTGAGAGTGACTTCATTATCTGCCTGCTGCTCGGCTGCAGTGTTAAAAATAGTACACACAGAATAAGGCGTGTTGAAATCTATCATTATGTTTCTGCTCATGAAAAGCACTCTGCTCTCTCATCCCTCGACATTTACACAGCGAAGGACAGTTACTCTGTGAGCAATTAAAGGTATCACCCAGAGCTGATTTGAATAGAGAATGTTCCAGTACTATCTAGGCCATGCAAACAGTTTACTGAAGTATACGTAATTATCAGGGGAAAGATTTTCAAATGTCTTTGTCTTATAAAGTAGCATTGTATACTGAACATTGCAATATTTGTCACACTTGTCAAAGACTGTGCTTTTAATAACAAATATTTGGAGCATAAACAATGAATGAAATGGACAGTTAACAGCTATGGTGCTCAGTATGATCCGGGGTATGTCTTTCCAGTACCAGTAGTCCACTGAGGCCAACATGGAAGCATCTAGGTAAGTCACATGGCTTCTCTGTGTCTGTTTCATCTGCAAATGGAGAAATAACATGATCATCCTCAGTATGTAGCCAGAGGATGGATAGAATCAGCAACCTGGCTAAAAGTTAGTCATTTGTCTGAACAAATGCTAGTTCATAAACTTCTAAGATGAATATGTTCCTGGGTTCTGATATATAGCATAGTGACCATAGTTACATTTTTACATTTTATATAATTGAAGGGTTTTCAGGCAAGATCTCACTTTAAGCCCAGGTTGGCTGTAAAGAAATAATCTTACTCCAGCCTTCCAAGTGCTGGGACTGAGGTTTTCAGCCACCATCACCAAATAACAGGTAACACTACTGTAATGCCTTGTTGATATTTAGTGAACAGTTTTTGTTTGTTTGTTTTCATGATGCTGAGTATGGAATACTTTACCACTGAACTACACTCCTAGCCCTTAAAAGAGTAGATCTTAAGCATTCTCAACATACATAGTATAGTCTCTCTCTCTCTCTCTCTCTCTCTCTCTCTCTCTCTCTCACACACACACACACACTAAACATGTGCATTGGTTAGTTAACTTAATTTCAGTAATCCTTTCACAATACATGTATATCAAATCAACACATATATGCTTAAATACATGCAAATTTTATTATTTTTTATTTTTATGGATGTATCCTTTCAGATCTCCTCCCTTTTCCTACATGCCCAAGTTTAAGTTGTTTCTCAAAAAGCAAATAAGACCCAATAAAACAACAAAACCCCCCATCCAGGAAAGCAAAGTAAAACATATCCAAAAAAACAAAACAAAACACCAAACTGTAACCAAATAAAAGCATACACACAAAAAAGCTATGGAGCATATTATATACTGGTCAACTATTCCTGAATATTGGAGAAAACGGGTTCTTTTCCAGCAAATATGACAGTTCAATTGTTAACCTTTATCCTGGTGGCTAGGTTTTCATTCATTCATTCATTTAAAATATGTAACACAATAAAATATACTAAGATAAAACGGAACTATCAAGTCAGAATTGGACAACACAAATCAACAGAAGAAAAAGAGCCTAAGAGAAGGCACAAGAATCAGAAGCCCACTCGTTCCTACACCCAGGAATACCATAAAAACACTAAGCTGGAAGCTGTAATACATACACAGAGGACCTGGTGCAGACGTGTGCGGACCTGTGATGCTGCTTTAGTCTCTGTGAGTTTATATGAGCTTTGCTCATGCTGATTTAGAGGGTCTTGTTTTCTTGGTGTTCCCTCTGGCCTTTACACTCTTCTGCACCCTCTTCAGTATGATTCCCTGAACCTCTAGGGGAGGGATTTTTGATGGAAACCTCAAAATTTGGGCTGAGTGTTCCAAGGTCTCTCAGTCTCTACATAATGTCTCTCTGTATGTCTCAGTATTTTTTTTATCTTTTTATCACTATGTGCTTTGTTTTATTTAGACCAGTATTATTTGGTTTTACCCTAGGTCCCTGGGCTATCTAGTCTCAGGTTCTTGGTCACCCCAAGCAGTGTTGGGTATGGGTTCCAACTGAGTTGGCCTTAAGTCAAATCAGTTATTGGTTGTTTCTCCCACAAGCTTTTTGTCACCACTGCCCTAGCCTATCTTGCAGACAGGACACTATTGTCAATAAGGGTTTGTGATTGGCTTAGTGTTTACGTTTCTCTTTGATATGATGCAGAGTAACTTCCTGTAACAGAGACACTGGAATGTATGGGGGAAGGCTCTGAACATCTCCATGTTCAAATATATGCAAATTTTAACTTGTTATATACTTCAATGAAACTAGAAAAAGTCTCCTTTTAATGAGCATGCATCAATTCCTTTTTAAAATTAAGGCTTTGATTTCCGAAGGTAAGAAAGATGCTGGCTCATGGTAAATACTTGGTAACCCCAGCATTTGGGACCAGGACAGGAGGATGTCTAGTTTGAGGTTATCCTGGGCTGACTAGTGAGAACTTTTCTACAAATGAAATAAGAGAGAGGCTAAAGAATGCTAAATATTTTTTAAATTTTTTCATGTTATAGGCTTCATTAAGAGAAATTGCAATCAGGGTATTTCCATTCTCTTTGTACCACTATTGAGCCTGGAAGTACTAGAGAGATACAAACTGTATCCAGGCTTCATTTTTTAACTCTAGCAGTTAAGGTGAGTTACTGAGTTGGGCTGTTAAATAAACGTGTGGCTAAGACATCCATCACAAGCATGAAGAACTTACTTTATGTGCTCCCCTAACCCTAAATATGCCACTTTTAGCTAGTTTGAATGGTTGAGGTCTATGAAACACAAGTTCACAAAGTAGAACATTTTTGATAACACTGAACTACCAGGAACCATCTTAGTGTGACACTATGAACCCCCGCCACATAAAAACAGTATCCCAAACTCATAGACACAAAGCAACAAAATTAGCTTAGCTTGTGTCTATGATTGACAGAACAAGTTGACCACACCTGGGTGGTTCCTTTGGCGTGGGCCAGCTTGGGATATTCCCAGCTGGTTTTAAGTCTCACATATGTGACATGTGAGTTTGCCTGCTGGAGTTTGTACATGTTGTCTCCAAAGCAGTGGAAATATGAGAAACATTTTTGGTGGGAAAAGTGTCACTTCCAAAATAGCTCTTTGATCAAAGTAAATCACACATCTGATCAGATTCAAGACCTACAGACTCTCCCACTTGATGAAAGGGGCTGCAGAGTCATATTGCAAACTGTGCATCTAGCATCAAAGAAAATGTGTGGTCAGTTTTACAAGTGATGAAAGGAATCAATATCTATCCTATATTGTAGAGAAGAAAACTAAAGAGAGCTTCCTCAAAATCAAGAAAATTGAAGTTAATTTTGCAAATGGCTAGGACTGCCATGGCCTTAAATAACTTGTCTATTTTTCTGGCACCTACTTGCCTAATGCAAAGGATGACTTCTGTCAGTAGAATTAATTACTGGGTGCAAGAAAACAAATGTGGCTATGTAATTCACATTGATTCAATTCATATGTTTGAATAATAATACTTTTAGAATATATATGTGACAAACAATTAACATGTTATTTTTCTTGCTTTGTTTTATTGATTTGACAGGGAAGCTTTTCATAAACTACTTCTACACATTGGAAAGGATGGATCAGAGAACTGGGTCTATGGATCAGAGAACTGGGTCTACAGTTCAGCGTGTTAATCCTAAAATATACTATAGCTAGGTAGGACAAGAACACCTCTGCAATGAGCACTGGGATCCTTACCTCAAGTATCAAGCCTTACAAAGATGTGTATGCAGAATTCCAACACTTTAGTAACAACCTCTGTCATCTACCAAAGCTGGAATCAAGACCCCTTGAAAGTGAATTTGTGAGCTCATGATATAAAGGTGGTTAGTTGCTAATGCCTTTTACAGAGCAGCATAAACACCTGATGTAACAAAATAATTTCCTTTTAAAGATTTATTTATCTGTGTGAATATATACATATATGCATATGAATATATACATATATATGAATATATGCATATACATATATATGTATATACATGCACATGTGGATGTGTGTGCATATCATATGTACACAGGGAGAGCAGAAGAGAGTGTAAGGTGTCCTTTGTCATTCTCTGCCTGTTCCTTTGAGTCAGGGTCTCTCCCTGAAACAGGGGCTCACATTTACTTGGCTATGCTACAAGCAAGACAGCCTTAGCCTTCCTCCTATCTTCATCCCTCTCAAAGATGAGATTATAGGCTTGCATGAATTGTCCAACCTGTTCAGGTGCCCCGATGCAAACTCTGATCCTCATGGTTGCACAGCAAGAACTCCTAGCATGTAAGCCATCTTGCCACCCTCACCAAATACAATTCATCAAGATATGCATAGAAAGCACCTACAAAGCTTTAGAAAATGTCAACTGCTTCCAAATTCAATTGTATCCAAAACACAAAATGCCAGAGGTAGTCTGCAAAAATGGTAAACTAAATCAGTGACATTTTAAAGGGAATTAGAACTGATATTAATCTCAGCTGTCGCTGGGTTGTCTGTCTTGCATCATAAATATAGACTGCAGTCTTTTCTTTTTTTAGTTCTCAGATCAAAAATACAGGGAGTAGAAATGGGGGAAGTTTATTTAGCAACAATGTAAACATAAGAGATGGGAACAACCCAGCTAATTTAAAATATTAAGACATGATTGGAGGGTTAGGGTTCACGGATCAGATTATGTAACTCTTCCTTTCAAACTTCGAAAATTTAGAGAAGTTATTTGCCCCAATTTGTTCAGCTGACAGTTGACTAATTTTCTCTCTCTCAACAGATTGTGCTATGTTTGCCATGGAGCCTGCTCACATTTGCATCAGTCATGCTCATCCAGTCTTTATGACCTCATTTTAACATGTGTGAAATATTTTTAAATGAGGTTTTGAATATTTTAACAGGGCGAAAGATTGCAGGGTAATAGACATATTGGATCTTTTGATTTAAATCTCAGTTCACCTTCTGACCATGTTTAAAGAAAGTAAGGTTTGGGTTGCTGGAAAATGCCAGGAGTGCATAGGCTTCTAAAAGCATGTTCAGAGCTCTCTGTCTTCTCCCTGGAGTTCTCACTGCTCCAGAATGGATGCAGAGGCTACGAATTCACACAGGCATCAAACAAACTTATGTTAGAGTCATTAGAGTTGCTGATTCCATAAGGATAACACTTTGGCTCTTGTAAAGAAGAGATGCTAGGTAATGTGGTCCCTCTCTTCAGTTTCTTGGTCCTGGCATCCCCAGAATATAAGCACTTTATTCCCTCACCCCACACATTATCCAGTAGATAGAAGATATAAACTGTGGAAACAGAAGGGGAGAGAGAATTGGAAAAGCGAGGAAGGGGAAGACAATAAAGGGTAAACATCACTTGCCATGACCATACATGTGTGTAGGGAGAGAAATTGTCAGGAAAAAAATAGATTAGTGCAATTGAAGGAGGTGGGAGCATTCTAAAATGAGAATGAAAGTCATTACTGGGACATTATGCAGCATGTTTATAGAGTATGCATTAGTCCTCTTGGTCGTTGTCTTTTAAAATAGCCAAGCAAGGCCTGTGGCTATTTTTGCTAGTGTTGCTCACTTGATAGTTCTTCCTTGTAGCTAACACTTGGCAGAGAGTGGCCTCCTGGAGCCACAGCCCCTATGGGGTGACCCTTTGTTGCTTTCCTAGTCTCTCTCTAATTTCCAGAGGTTGCATCGCCTCTGCACAACCTCCTGTTCCTAATAGCAGCTGTTCATCCTGGCTCTCATCTCCCTGTACTCTGTAGGGCTAAGCTGTCAAATTCCCTCCCTGTTGATGAACAGAGATGAGAAGTGACAGTATGAGAGAGTGCAGCTTAAAATAAGTACTACCACAGAGAGAAATTAAAATATCAGGATTCAGGGAGGAAACACATTCTGTGGGAGACAAAGAAAATGAGAGGGCTGTGAAGTGTTGCTACAATTAAAATGTTAATTCTAAATCTGTTTTACTGCAGAATTCCTCTTCTAATTTTTTTTTTTTCTGCATGATCATATGGTTCATGTTCTGGGTGTGTTAGCTTAGGCAACTAGCTTAAAATATACTCTGATTAGTTCTGAATTATTCACCGTTAATCAGGTATTCCTTCAAGTTATCACCTTTGTGTTCCGGGTCTCCAAAGTCACATAGTTGAGCTTAAAGGCTTCTGAATAAAATAATCCCAAAGTGAAATGTTAACTTGACTGTACCATCATCTTACTAAACAGGAAGGTGCTTCAAGTTAAGACCCAGCTGTAGAATGGCTGCTGGAAAGATAATGGAACAAATTCATAAAGATAAATGGAGTCTATCTCGGGGTAGAATTCTGTCTGTTCAAAGATGTAGACGCTACAGTGCTTGAAGACAGTTTTGTTGACAGACCAATACTGTGTTTCAGCAAAGTCAGAACACAATGGTCTCCAATATGATAACCCTGCCTTGGGAGAATGCTCTGGAAAGGGACTCTTGGGGTACCTGAGATGTGTGTTATCACTGGAGGAGATTCCTAGTAAAGAAAGAATACAATGCCATGAAAGATAGGATTTAGTCATGGGTAGACCCTGTTCTCATCCTTACCATTAATGTGACTTGCAGGTTTGAGTAACTAAACATTTATTGTTGTTTTTATTATTTACTTATTTGATTATTTATTTATTTATTGGTTTTTCAAGACAAGGTTTCTCTGTTGTAACTCTGGTTATCCTGGAACTCACTCTGTAGACCAGGCTGGCCTTGAAATCACAGAAGTCTGCCTGCCTCTGTCTCCCAAGTGCTGGGATTAAAGGCATGTGCCACAACCATCCAGCTAAACATTTATTTTTTTTTTTAATCCACTTTCTGAATTTTTCATTATAAACAATATCAATATTGATACCGGGTGAGAATTATTGCCTTTAGGATAAGCCTTAAGTACATAGGGTGACAATTTGTATTCACATGGGTTTGAATTTAGCTTTTAGGATGAGTTTACCCTATGGAAAGGAAATTCTTTTGCTGCATAATCATAGGAACATCATTTCCAGTTTCTAACTCAAACTACCCTTGTACCATTAGGAGAGAGAAATGGTTTTGGTGGCTCAAGGATGTCAGGAGGATGTTGATGACTGCTGGGGCAGAAAGCTTATCACAGAGCATGGATCTAGAGATCAGCCTGAGTCCAACCACTTAGCTCCATCCCTGAGCTGATGTAAACATCTACGAACTGGGTCAGGAGCATGCTGCAGTGATGTAGCTTATGAGTGATGTCAATTGTCTTCAAAATACCTGTGCTCTTATTAAGTTTCTGAGTTGTGGGGATTGGTACTCTGTGCCTAAGAACTTGCATATTTATTCCTGGGAATGTGTCTTCCCAGCTTCTAAACACATAGATCAGATTTTACTTTAAGTTTTTTTTTTTTTTCAAAATGTGGCTATGCAAGTTATCCAGTGTAATGTGTTAAAATAGAATCTGAATTTCATGGACCAAAATAATTCTCTACTGAAGTTGTATCCTTTCTAACTTGTTCAAAATGACTGTTTCTCATGCTTCAATCTTTATATTCTTTACTTCTTTGTTTATAGTTGAAATCTTAATCACATTGGACTTTTTTGATTATGCTGGCAAAGTACAATATATTCTAGTACTTAGCCCCTCCTTGAGAATTTTAAAAAACAAACAAACAAACTAAAAGACAAAATATCCTACTTGTTATATTCATAGGTTTCTCTCCCGTAGGTGCTGTGTGCTGAACTTGTTTTCTGACACTCCTTGCCTGCCCATTCTTGTTTTAAGCCTAAAGTTGCATAATCTGGGAAAAGTGTGTCCTCTTTCTTTACAAACTGACATGCTCTGGTTCTTTCCATCTTACCCTCACTTTCATCCTCTCTGCTCATTATTTCTTACAACATCTTACTTTCTGACTATACTTCTTTGTAAATAACAGTTTCATTCTGAACTACTTCATATACTATGAAAGACTAACCATTTAAAGCATATTCTCTTAGACACTGTTCACTTACTGTGAAAAGACACCAGGACCAAGGCAACTCGTATAAAGAAAAACATTTAATTGTAGGCTTGCTTACAGTTCAGAGAGGTTTAATCCATTATCATTATGGTGGCATACAGTCATAGGATGGAGCAGTAGCTGAAAGCTACATCCTGGATTTGTAGATATACAGAGAGGCAGAGAGAAGGAGAGATAGGGGAGAGAGAGAGAGAGAGAGAGAGAGAGACAGAGAGAGAGAGACAGAGAGAGAGAGAGAGAAAGGAAGGAAGGAAGGAAGGAAGGAAGGAAGGAAGGAAGGAAGGAAGGAAGGAAGAAAGGAAGGAAGGAAGAGATTTTCATTCTGGGATTGGTGTAGGCTTTTTAAACCTCAAGCCCACCCCCAGGGACACATTTCCTCCAACAAGGCCACACCTCCTACTCCTTTCAAACAGTGCTACTCCTTGGTGAATATGCATTAAAATCTATGAGCCTATGTTGCCCACTCTTATTCAAACAACCTCATTCCACTCCTGACATCTGTAGGCTGGTAACCATTTCATAATGCAAAATGTGTTTAGTCCAACTTCAAAAGTCTCCATAGTTCCATCACAGTCTCAACACTGCTTAAAAGTCCAAAGCCTCCTCTGAGACTCATGGGAATCTCTTAACTATAACTCTCAGTAAAATCAAAATTGAAAAGCATATCACATATTTCCAACATACAATGGCACAGAGTACATATTATCATTGCAAAAGGGAGGAAATGTAATATAGTGAAGAAATGCTGGACAAACAAGACTGAAAACTAGCAAATTCTGCTTCTCTGTGTCTGATGTCAAAGACTTCTTCAGATCTCCAACTTCTTTCAGCTGCATTGACTGCAACACACTTCTCCCTCTTGGATCTGGTTCCACACCCAGTCTGCAGCCTTCCTCTGCAGGTATTCCATGACTCCGGCGTCCCCAACATCTCGGGCAATCCAGGCTTCACCTTCACAGCTTCATGCCATAGCCTCTTTGGGCCTCCAGACAAGGACACCACTGCCATACATGGCATCAGCAGCTTTCCTAAGTAGAAGAAGGAGATTTTACACACACACACACACACACACACACACACACACACACACTCCTTTTTTATATCCTTACTCTGAAGTCAGAACCACATGGCTGACGCTGCCAGATTCTGCTGCTTGGTGAGGTTGGAACTTGGCCCTTTTATTCAATTCCATTTGCGTCAGCTTTCTTTTGTAGATGATTTCCTTCACTGCTTATGTTTTCTTTAATTCCTTTTCACAAATGTGAAGCTTTGCTGGGCAAGGTCTTGCTCTGAGGTTACCACTCCCTTGATTCCAGCTAGCACCAGGTTTTCCTTGAAGCCAGTTATCTCGATGAGCACTGGACTTAGCTCCATTACACTTTCTTGTGCTTCTTTTTCCCTCAAAATGTACATTTTGTATATCTCTTTGTTGGGCTTACTCCTTTTTGTTATAGATCTGCTCAAGAGTGGCCACTAATAACCACATGACAGAGTCAATACTAGGCTGTCTTGAATCTCTCCTACCAGCACCATTTGTTTAAAATGTTGTCTTTTTTTCCAGTATGTATTGCTAGCTTCTTTATACAAAAGTCTGGTGTTATAGGTGTGTGGGTTTGTGTCTGGACTCAGTTCAATTCTATTGCTCAACATTCCTGTTTTGGTGCTAATTCCATGCTGTTTCTATCGCTATACTTTTGTAGTACAAATTCAAAAAAGAGGATAGTAGTTTTGTTCTTTTTTTTATATTATTATATTAATTAGGATTGCTTTGACTATTCTTATTATTATTATTATTATCAGTTCTTTATTAAAATTATTATTATTGAGAATTGTTTTAGCTATGGATGTTTACATGTAGAAGAATCAAAATAGATCTATACACATTTCCCTGGTCAAATCTCAAATCCAAATGGATCAAAGACCTCAACATAAAATCAGATACACTGAACCTGGTAGAAGACAAAGTGGGATATAGTCTTGAACTCATTGGCACAAGAAAAGACTTTCTGAACAGAACAATAAATAACCCAATTTAAAAACGGGATACAAATCTAAACAAGAATTCTCAAGAGAGGAATAAAATAGCTGAGAAATACTTCAAGAAATGTTCAATATCCTTAGCCAGCTTGGAAATGCAAATTAAAATTACCTTGAAACTTTATCTTTCACATGTCAGAGTAGCTAAGATCGATGAAATAAGTGGCAGTTCATGCTAGTGAGGATGTGGCATAAGAGGAACACTCATCCATTGCTGGTAGAAAAGGCAAACTCACACAGAAATCAGTGTGACAGTTCCTCATGAAGAGGAACTTTCAAACATTCAAATCTATACTCCAATAGGGGCCATGCTCATGCAAACCATTACTCATATCATCCAACAGTGTTTAATGCATCTGATCACTACCACTCTATTGCCAGACTACTTCCAGAACATTTCCATTATCCTAAAAGAAACTCTCTATTTCTTAGCAGCCATTCCAAATATTTACTTTTTCTGAGGCCTACAAATCACTAATACAGTTTCAGTCTCTGCTTTAATCTATTCTAGAGATCTCGCTCAATTGGAATCATACCATTTGTGGTCTTTCATGACTTGCTTCTTTTAATATTATATTTTCAAGGTTCATTGCCACCATGACTTCAATCAGCTCTTCCTTCTTTCTTTATAGTTGGATTATATTTCATTGTGTAGATATGTTTATCCATTGTAATGGATATTCATATTGATTCTACTTGCTGTGTTATGAATGATGCTAATATGAATACTTCTGCGTAAGTTTTTGTGTGTCTTTAGTTTTCTTGGATGGATTCCTAGGTATGGGATTTCTGGTTCATAGCATGCTCCATGCTTCAAATTTAGAGGAACTGCCAAAGAGTTCTTTTGAAATAGCTGAACCACGACGCCATTAGGAGTGTGGTTCGGGTTAACCTGCTGAGCACTTAAGCCTGTGTACTCGTCTCTTTATTGTACTACCAGTGTAGTCAGAAACCAGCATCTCTAGCCTGGCCTGTAGTTGTAATGACTGGCCAACCAGCTGTCATTCAAGCTTCCCAACCCACCTTCCTCGCTTCCATAAGAGACATTTCTTTGTAAAACACTAAACCTCATCACATCGTCCCACTGTAAGGATTGCAGATATATAACACTGTCCAAAGGACTCACTTTGGTGACAGCTATCCTACCTCTGCTCCCTCCCTTTGTACCTTATAAACCCAGCATGCTCAGCTTCCAAATTTCTTCACTCAGAGTGAATTTATTGGAATTTTGGGAGAAATTTTAGGCTATAATTTTTGCTGAAATGTATCACTTGTCTTCCACAACTATCATTCAGCAAATATGGATTGGATGCATACCTGTTACTGGACCTGAGATTAAAAGTATTATTTTGAATTAATTATAAGATAGATATGACAATCATTATGTGCCAATTAAAAGTAATGAATGCCTAAGAGTTTTTAAGGTTAATTTAGACAGAATGAGTCTGCAGTGTGCAGCAGAAACAATACACTCTGTGTGAAAAAAAACAAACATTTCTTATATTCAAGTCTACATATGTTAGAAAAATGCCTAAGAAATTGCACTATTTCCTAGAGTGTAGATTATAATATATTAGTGGTTGACATTATTATTTCATTTTTTCACTAAATACTAATTAAAAGTTTGCTGTGGTCCAGGTACTAGCCCAAGTACTTATGATACAGAATTTCCTGTTGTCATGAATATTCCTTCTAAAATTAAAAGACAAGCAATAAACCAATAAGCAAGAAAGCATTTCATTTCATGTACTTATCTTTGTGGTGATAGGGATTAAATACATGGTCTCTCACACACTCTAGGCAAGCTCTGTATCACTGAGCAACATCCTCAGCCCCAGAAAGCACTTACATAGCCGTGAGGTTGAGAGAAAGTTCAAGGCAGGCTGTGGAGCAGTAAAAGCTTAGAGTAGATTGTGACTGTGAGCAAAGTCATCAGGAAAAGTCACATGAGCAAGATGACATTTAACAGAGATCTGAAGGAAGCACGAGATTGCACCATGGGTCATCAGAGAGGGTAGCAGAGGTACAGGATAGATGGGGATATATTCTTAGAATCACATACAAAAAGTATGTGTTGAATACTAATCACTCATTCCATCCCTAAAACCAAGAGTGACATGACTTGAAACTGTTCAAGGATTTCCAGAGCAGACACAGCTCTCAGAAGTGGAGGGGAGAGCAAGCCTAGCTTTGTTACTGATGATCAAAGTTTTTCCACAGGAAGTTCCTTTTCACTTGAGACAATTTTATAAGACTATAGGTATACAGGTATATGAAAGTGTACTAGTCAAATATTTACTGATGAGAAATTATGCAGAACTTTATTTTAAGCCAGAAACAATGAATACACCTGTACTCTCAATATAATGGATAGGCAGGAAGGTCACTGTGATTTTGAGATCAACTGAGTCCATATAGCCAGTTTCAGACCAGTCGCAACTACTCAAAGAGATGCTGTCTCAAAACACCAAAATAAAAAGAAAAAAGGAGAAAGAAAGGCATTCAAGACAATTCTTGGTATACATAAAAATTTTACCACTTACTAAAGATAAAAGCAAACTCCACATACTAATGAGACGAAAGTGTTTGGTTTTCATAATATTACGTCTTGGCCGAGCATTTGACAGTGCAGGGTGCAGAACATCTCCAATGATTTTCAGAGTCAGTCAATATTTTGATTATGTAATCATCTGTGTTGAGAACATTGCTTTAAAAAATACATAGTTCAAAATAGAAGAAGCATGTTTAGGGCCATTTCAGAATTGTCGGAAACTCCGTCCTAATCTCAAACAAAAACTCACTTAATGTTTTTTTTTTTTTAATGAAACTCAACTCAGCAATTCAGAAAACAACATTAAAAATCAAATTTCTGAATACAGTACAGCCCAAAGACACCCTCATTTGATTTTTACATCCTGTGATGACAATATTCGTGTCAACTTGACTACTTCTGGAATTAACTAAAATCCAAAGACAGATGGCACACCTGTGAGAGATTTGGCTTAATTCGAAGGAGGGAAGTAGATTTACTTCTTATCTGGATCTTTGAGATAGGAGGACACATGCCATTAATCTGTGTCTTGAGACAGAAAGACATACCTTTAATCTGGGTCACACCTTCTGTTGGAAGCCTATATAAGGACCTGAAAGAAGGACGCTTATGCTCTTTGCCCATTACTCTAGAAACCCTGGCTAATACACATCCTAAGGAATGGTGGAATAAAAATGTTAAAAGTCTTTGCTTTTTCTAATCTAATCAGTACATTCCTGTATGAGTGGAAAACACCACACAGTGAGAGCACTGCAGTTCACAACGTATGACAGTGTCAGATCTGAGCTGGAGTCTCAGGTAGGGTTGGCAGATGTAGACACGTGTGGTGCAAAGCACACATGTGCACATACGAATTCAGAATCAAGGCTGCAGTGGAGTCGTGCAATGCAGCATGGACCAGCACTGCCAGAACAACTTTAGACTCATTATGTGTTTCATTTTTAATTTGGGACCCTGCACATTTAAAAAACCTTTTATGGTCGCCAAAGTTTTCATAGTCCCTACATTTCACAACCCACAGTTTTTGAAGCTATGGTCTTATGAGCCCCCAAATCACTCGGGCTACAGCTGACCCTACAAGATGTTCAGAGCCCAGTCATCCCCCAACTCTGGTTATTTTTGATACTGCCCATATGCTCCCTGAAGAAGGAAGATTTTCTTAAAGCCCAAAACATCAACAAGGCTTGACTTGAATTATTTCAGGGACAGCTGAGTGGCAGGAAGCCAGAAAGAGTTCACATGTGTCACAGCAGCAAGAGGCTGTGATGAGAAGTGGGTGGCAGCAGCCAGAAATGGTGGCACTGAGCTCCTTGTGTGCGGGTGGGAAGGAGGAAAGGCAGGGGAAAGGAGATAGGCAGACAGGGATTCCGTACGTGATCCAGGGCCTGACTGGAAGAGTTCTTGAATTCTCTGGCAAGCATCCACACCGCTTTTCAGGACACCAGCTCACTTGTGATCTTGCTTGCCCTTCCGAACTAAAAGCTATTTCCTACATTGCAAGATTCTACCATTGAGATCCAGATTGTCAGGAGACAAATCCATTCACTCTCAGCATACTCAATAAGAGTACTGTGCCTATCAGTACCTTTTTGCCTTTCCTTTTTTAAATGCACATTTTATAAACAAAAGCAAGCTAGTCCTGTACCTCAGTGGCAGAGCATTTGCCTGGCCTGTGCAGTGCTCTGGGTTTTATCTCCAGCAGTGCAATTTTAAAACAAACAGTAATGTGTAGACATATTCTTCTAAAGCCAAGCATTGCTAAATGCATGATGAGGAAACTCCTCCCTCCCCGTATGCTCTCTCCATTATTTTTGCTGATATTCATATTTATATCCTTTACCTATTTTACCAGATTCCCAGCCCACAGCCTGAAGCTAAGATAATAGCTTATTAGGTTATTATTAAAAAAATAGGTTATTTTTTTAATAATCGAGTATGTTAATTATTGAAAGCAGTCTTAAGAGGGAAAAGTTTTAACTGTCTCCTTGGCTTTTGGAGCTTCACTGAGTGTCAGTGATTACAACATGGGAATTTCTGAGGTTCTGTCCCCAGCTCAGTCACATGATATGCTCTTACTCTCCCATGGTGGACTTAGTCATTCTGTTTTTGTTGCTGTTAACCAAATATTCTAAGTGCTTTTGCTAATCCATCCCAACTTGATTGGAATTTGTTCTTAATACATTCAAAACCCACCTCATATTTCTCTTTCTCTCATCTTCAGGAATGCACATACCAGACACACATCTCCATGAAACTAATCATTCTGTCACATCCCATAAGGGTCAGTTTGGATCAGCCAGCCTTCCTCCTCAGCACAAACACAACCCTGGGCACGTGGGAGACTTTCAAGAAGTATTTAGAAGATAAAGGAGAGAAAAAAGAAGAAAAGCGTGAAGACAAAATCTGGTGAGACAGGCAGAAAGCAAAGAGATTAACTATCCAATGCATCGATGGTCATTTTTCGTCTTAAAATATAAGTAAATAAATCCTTCCAAGTGCTTTTTGTTCAGCGATGGCCACAACATGACTCCATATCAAACGATCCTCAAATGTATGCTTTATCCATCCAAGCATTCTCTTGGCTCATGAGTTTGTGAGGTGGCTAAGCAGCCTTGCTCTGAGCTTCAGCTTCTCTGGATGGTGGAAGACTTAGATGAGTACAAGTTGGCTCCACAAGTCTCTTCATTCTCCTTTGACCGGCAGTGCAATCATTCTGTGACAAATCATAATGCAGCCCTTGGCCTGGAACTGTCACCATTTCTTCCATCCACATTCTGCTTACGTCACAAAATGCAGTCTAACATCATTGGTTGGTAAAACAGATCATATCCACACTGGTGAGTAGTACCTAAGAGTCATATAGCAAAGGATATGCATATTTGTTTTGATAAGAAACTGAGAAGGATTTCAAACAATAATTCAACTATCTAGCCTTCAGCTTCTTGCTATGCCATATACACTTCTGTCGTGTGTGTGTGTGTGTGTGTGTGTGTGTGTGTGTGTGTGTACGGCATGTGCGTATATACATACATGCACACGGTGCCTATGAAGACCAAAAGAAAGTGATTGATTCCCTGGAGCTACAGATTGCTATGAGCCATCCAATGTGAGTGTTGGGACCAGAAATCTGATTCTTTGCAAGAACAGCAGTTTCTCTTAGTCACTAAGCCGTCTCTCCACCCTCTACATAGTTTTTACTATCTATTATAATACCATTTATTGAAAGTTACAGAAACCAAGAGCACTCCTAATTGTCCAGACCTAGATTGCTAGGTGGTGCATGATAACACATCATGCACCCTTCATCAGTCCATCACACTAAAACCACAATAAAAAACGTTGTCCAGAACAATTCCCATGGTGATGCATGCCATGACTAAATTATCACCTGCATTGTTCTTCCCTCTTCCAGCATTACTTGATGCAAGCTGGGTTTCTGCAATTTTGACATTACCGGCGGGATTGGCCATCTCACACTAAGGATGCAAATACCCAGTGTCTTTTGTAATTAGAGAAACTCACGAATAGCTATGCTGCAGATTACTTAGGGGAATTGGGACATCATTACATATACTCCAGAATTCAATAACAGTAAACAGGGCGATAGCTAAACCCTCCCAGCTTAGCACTCGGGTGCTTACAGAAGATGGAGCATAGGCTGGGCTCAATATGACAGGCTACCTAAGCCCCAGTCTCCTATTTGAAGGCAAGCAAACCAAATCCACAGAATTGGAGTCGTTGTCCACTGGTTCTATATTTGCATCAGAAGCCAGTCTTCCACCAATGACTTTGGTGACTTCCACATGCTTTGTGCCACGATAGATTATAGTCCTGAGGAAAGGTAAAACTTGATGAAATATTCATATTCAAGCCATGGAAACAGAAGCATTTCCGAGGAAAGCAATTGGACTTTTCCCTTCTGTGACTTAGTAATTAATCAGTATGTGTCAGTAGAAGACACAAGGCAGACGATCAAATGTCCTAAGTTAAGGGCATATTTTTATGCCTGGTTCCATTTCTATGAGTTATTTCAACAAAGGATCAGCAGATTTCAGGCAATAAATTAGATATCACACACACACACACACACACACACACACACACACACACACACACACGACCCGATTATAAGGATAGCTAAAGTCACGTGAGGCAAGGAAAGGAAAGGAATATGTAATTTTTAAATTAACCTAGGCTTTTACTGGAATAGTAAGTCTCTCTGTTCATAAGGGCAGCAATGCTTTCAATTGTGTAAAGGAAGGCTTTATAAGCAGCTTTTCTTTAATCCTAAAAGCACCCATCACCCATAAAGATTATTTGAATTCACCTCCGTAGGCATTTCAGAAAGCAGCACTTCTCACCCAAAAATCACTGCACTTTATCATTGACATACCCATCTCTTTTAACCAAGCCCCTGTAGGTATGACTAGCCCACAGCAGTAGCAAGCAAGAGTTTGGTAGACAGTGAATAAAATGACCTTTTAGACGAGAATAGGAAGAAAAGTTTATTGAGCACATTGCGAATGGGCGACAGGCTAGACCGTAACTAGGGGAGGATCTGTAGCAGAGGAGCTCAGGGGATCTCAATCTGAGAGAAGTACTTTTATAATCTGGGCGAGTTTCTTTGTGTGCGGTTACTGGCATGTAATCTGTGGCCATTCCCAACAGTACATCCAGATCCAGACCTGGGTAGGGTGGGGGGCTAGGGTAGTGTGAGCTTCTGGGTACATAATTTCCAATTGTATAAACTTTGTTGTGAAAATACGGACTATGACCAAAAAAAAAAAATCATGCCAATAAGGGCAGTCCTGTTTGATTGAAGTTCTATCCTTGTGAAGAGGTCAGATCATTGGACTTTGGGCTGCCACTCTGTGGTGTCAGGTTATAACATTCTGAGGCTAGCAATTTGAGATTCCTGGGTTATAATGGTGAAAATTCCCTGATGGGGACTGGATTAATTTTCTGGTTCTGATAGATGGTCATCCTTTCACTATATTTTTGCTAGGATTTCTCCATTAATATTTCTTAATCTTGCCAATGATTGCTTTTTACCTGCAAGTCAGGCTAGCAATTAATAAAATAACTGATGAACAGATGGCATAATATAAATGGAAAACTACTTTCATGAATATGTGTGTTTTTATTTGTGATTTGATATTACATTCATTCCTCAATTCATATTCCCATTAGGTAAATACCCGTATTCCCTATAATAAGCCAAAATATCAGTATCTCATGGGATTCTGCGATGAGCATAATGGCTTTCAAGTACTCCATCACCTGCATACTTTGATACTCCTGGATGCACAGTACATTTTTGATGAAGTAATGTCTTTTGAGTTTCAAACAGCTAATTGAAAAGCAAACTTTTAGAAGATAACAATTCATAATATGAAAATAGATGTCTGTGCTTTTCTGTTTCCAGGCTTTTTATCTTCAACATTGCACTTACGTTTACACAACATTTGTATCTGTCAGGAGGGAGATGCACTCTCCATCTTCAAGATGAGGAAGTGGAAATAGAGATCTTCAAAGTACAGTTTCCCATCTTATACAGTAAGGAGCCAGAGGTAGGTTTCAGCTTCTACTCTCACAGCAAATCCAGTGCTCATTTTCAGAGTTCATATCATTATCTTGCTTTCCATGAAAGAAATGTTTGAAAGAAATGTCCCAAGTACTTTATAATAACAAAGCCAAAAAAGGAAAGAGTAGCATGCAAAAATCAAATCTTAAGCCAATCATTTCCTTTCAAGCACTTGGAGGCCACAGAGCAGCTTAAAGGAATTCTGCCCGTGTTACCATTTTCTCTGGGAAGGAAGTTATTAAAACCAGAAGAATAGAATCTTGAAGTGACAGTATGGTCAAAAAGCATTGCAAAGATACATTCTGTAAAACAAAACCATCTCCACATCAAAAGGGACAATGCAGAGAACACTGTTTGTATTGAATTTTCCAGAAGAAAAATTTATTCAACAAACAATTCTATTCAGCTAGAGATTTTATTGACTCCTGTTAATAGTTGCTAGCATAATGAGAAAGAAAGCATGATGGTTGCATACTTAGGGAAGACAATGTAGCGTGGGTTAAATCTGTACTCTTTGCACTGTCTGAAGTTTACAACCGAGCAGGCAGAATACGAGTCATCTACTTTGTTCCTCCCAAACTCAAGCCAAGCTAACAGCCAACTGCATGGCCCTGTGGCACGGGTTCCATTCTGACCCCTCATCCACTTCTTCTGGGACTCACCATGCTTCTTTTAGCTTTAAAATAATTGTGAGGAAGGAACGTGAAGTCTACATCTCTGATAGATCCTGGACGCTTATCCACAACCGAGTCTTATTTGTTTGCAATGATGCAGGGGGTTCTGTATTCTAAAGAAACATGTCTTAATCCATGTGCTCAGAAAGCATTTACCCAATCGACCCAATAGTCCTGAGAATGCACAGTGTATTTGGTCTGTCTTAATTAAAGGCTGGCTCCAATGACTCAATTTTACTTATTTGTTTCAAATGCTAATATGTAATGTTTATACCTGTTGTAAAAAGAATTATATGCTTGAAAAATCAATCAAGTGTGTCAAGCAAGAAACAAAACATCCTTTGAAAGACAGGCATGTGCAGTGCTCTGTCCACTTTGATTGGAGTTCTCTCAACCAAGGCAACAGAAAAACATTTTAATCTCTGATCCAGCATACCCTTGCCTTTTGTATCCAACTTCTCTCTTGTCTTAATTATTAACATCAATATTGGGTATAAGGAGGAAATGAATTTTAATGACTGGCTTGGATAAAAGATAATGACTGTTAAATCGAGGAATAAATTGTCTACCATTCTCCCATGGAGATGGGCGATTAGGAGGCTACAAAGAGTACGGGGAGATCTGAGCCATTCCACCGCAAGATGATGCTAGCCACAACTATGAGTCCACCAGAGTCTCCACTAGAGAAACAGGAGGTGATAAGGAAAGCACACAGAGGTACCACTGTTATCACAGTCTCGGAAGCAGGTCCATAGATCCTAAAGAAAGGTTTTGTAATAAGATCCCTGCATGGTCATGTGTATCGAAGGATGCACACGGAGAAGCTGAAAAGCACTGAACAACTGAGAGCAGGGATCAAGATGAATGAATCTTGGAGCTGGCATCTTAGGTTTATATGCTTTCTTGAGGGTTATAAGAAATGGGCAGAAATCCTGAAATGAAACAGTCAGTTCAGGTTAGGCTATATGCTCAGCCCATCAAAGTTCGAAGAGGGGAGTCAGATCCTAAAGACTCACCTGTGAGCTGGTTCACAGGAACTTCCCTCCCACCAAAGACTCAGGATATATAAGAGGTAACTTCTCAAAAGTTGGGACTATTTATTTACTCTGATAGCATTTTAGTTTACAAACAAGACAAGAAGCCAAAGTTTTTACTCTCTAAAATGTTTTTCTGTGGAAGGATCCAGTCTTTCAGTACAGATCAAGTGTCCTAGTTTCTGTTTAAGACCATTATTTTAAATCCAGATGATTTCAATGTACTAATAAGCTGTCATTATCTGAGGGCTGTTTTCCAATGTCCTGGTTTCTTCTTTGGATTTGCCATTGTCCTCTATTTTTATACATAAAATTTATTTTATTTTATTTTTATACATAAAATGTCCTAAATATTTTTATACATAACAATGCCCTAAGTGCTCACAGCCTGGGTGTTTTGGTTCATTTTAAAGGCAAATCATTAAATCTTTCTGGATATAATTTCTGTCTCAGGGCTGGAACTGCAGGCAACTGTATCTTCACATGTAAAACAAACAGCATATTTTAATTAAGTCAGAATATAAAGGATCAGCATATGCCATGCATTTATTTTGGTAGGGCTTCAAAGTATCACAATTCGTAATTAAAGATTTTTCCCTTTAATTTTAAAGTAATACGAAAGGCTTTCCAACCCCCAAAGCTGAAGTCAGTTTGTTGAGGATCACAAAGGACTGTGACTCATCTCTTCTTCTTTATTAACACTGTGATTCCTTGAGAGGGCACAGTTTGACTCACAGGTAAAACACTTGAGCACCAACTTGAATGGGGAAGGCGCTGATTTATAATGTTGGCATCTGCTAATCAGAGGAAAATGGCTGCTAATTTCAAGCAGGTCAATTAGCATTCAAACTTTTTAAAGTTATACCATTGCAGACCCAATTTGATTAGGAGCTGGAGGTTCCCAATAGTCTCTGAAATAATACTGTTTATTATTATTATTATTATTGTTGTTGTTGTTATTGTTATTATTGAGTTTGCTGCCTTGAGCTGTCATGACTCCATGCTAGAGTGCACTGAAAGTGTTCTGAAGGAAAGAATCAAAACCTTGTGTAGAGTGAAGGAAAGAATCGAGGAACTTCTTATTCTTTATTCTTTCGGTTTGCACTGTCCCACTCTCATATGGGAGAGTATTTATGATGTCTTTGCAGGGCTGTAGCTAATAATCAGACATGTAGGGAACATAAGTAAAAACACTCCTATTTTCTTTGGAAATAGATTAATGGCGTCAGGGTTAATAAATTCCGTATTGAGGAAAATGTCTGCTGACTGCAACCTCAAAGGTGTATATATTTTATGCACTTGTCAAACTGATTTCCATTATCCTTTCTAAGGTTTTGATTGGCAACAAACCATCAAAAGCCATGTCCTACTTTTTTAAACAAATCTACTTTTATTATTTATTTATTTTGTTTCTATGAGTATGTGTGTATGCACATGAGCCTCTGGAGGTGAGAAGAATGTATCAGATCTCCCAGAACTGGAGTTACAGAAGGTTGTTAACCTCCATGTGAGTGCTGTCAACTAAATTCAGGTCCTTTATAAGGGCAGAAAGTGCTCTTAACTGGTGAACCATCTCTCCACCCCTCCACCATATCCTACTTGTTATTGAGTATTTTCCCACTAAGAACTCAAAGAGCTATCACCTGGGTTTTATTATTTTAAGCAGATAAAAAGAATATGCACCAGTATATTTTTAATTTCAAGGTGTTCATTAGAGCCAAGACTAAAGTCTACATTACAATCAGCACATATCGGTGGGATTGTTGGGGAAGGCATTATCTATAAAAATTTAACATTGCTTCTGTTGTAACTGCATTGCCACTGGTGGAGCATCTCTTTCCCCCATTCAATGGTGGTAGATTTTTCAAGCATATTATTTCTGATAATTGACTGTTTACTAAGCTCAAACTCAGACACAGTTGGCCTAATGAAAGCGTTTGAAGCTACTGTGAAGCAGGAACTTTGAGAGATAATATCAAGCCACATTGAAATATTACTTTAAACCTTATCGTGCTTTTCACATACCATCTCGCTGGATACTCTCAAACAACATGGGATTGTTTGAATAGTGATCTTCCACAGAGAAGGGAACTGACACACATATAACCATGGGAGCATGTTCAAAGAGTTCTCTCTTCAGATGAGAAAACACATGTGACATTTGTCTTTCTGAATCTGGGTTACCTCATCAGAATGATTGTTTCTAGCTCCATCCATTTACCTCCAAATTTCATAATTTCATTTTTAACGGCTGAATAATATTTCTTCACGGTATAACTGTACCATAGTTATAGTATCTGTTTTTAATATCTTTTAGTATTTTTAGTATCTGTTCATTGGTTGATGAACAGTTAGGCTATTTCCATCCCCTGGATTTTGTGAGTAGAGCTGCAATCAACATTGGTGTGCAGGCATCCCTAGAGAAGGATTTGAAGTTCTCTGGGTACTTACCCAAGAGTATCATAGCTGGATTATATGGTAAATCTATTTTTAGCTTTTTAAGGAATCTTCACGCTGATTTCTCCATATTATCTCTAGTGTTTGTCATCATTATTTTACCTTAGCCATTCTCACTGAGGAGAGATAAAGTCTCACAGACGTTTTGAATTGCATTTCCCCAGTGACCAATGATGCTGAATATTTTTGAAGTGTTTCTCTTTTTTCCCCTCTTATATAATACAGATTATGCTTACCTGTCCCTCTACTTCTCTTAGTTCCTCCCCGCCTCTGCTCTCTTCCAAATCCACTCCATTTCTGTCTCATTAAAAAGAATAGACTCTAAGACATAACAACAAAATATAACAAAATAAAATCTAATAAGACAAAATTAGAACTATCACATCGGAATAAGACAGGAGAAACCAACAGAAGGAAAAGAGTCCAAGAGAAGGCACAAGAATCAGAGTCTCACTCATTCCAATACTCAGAAATACTACAAAAACACTAAACTGAAAGCTGTAATATATACACAGAGGACCTGCTGCAGACCTGTGCAGGCCCTGTGCATACTGCCTCAGTTTCTATGATGTCATACAAACAAAGCTAATGTTGATTTAGAAGGACTTGTTTTCTTGGTGACCTGCATCCCCTCTGGTTCTTTCTTTCTGCCTCCTCTTCCCTGGGGTTCCCTGAGCCCTGAGGGGTGGGATTTGATAGAGACATCCCATTTAGGGCTGAATGTTACAAGATCTTTCACTCTCTGCATGATGTCTGTCTGTGGGTCTCTGTATTTATTCCCATCTGCTACAGGAGGAAGCTTCTTTGATGATGGCTGAGCATGACCTGATCACATTTGTCTTACTGGATCTGATATCTCTCACTTGGGATGATATTTTTTTCTAGTTCCATCCATTTATCTGCATATTTCAGATATTATTTTTTCTCATTCATTTGTACTTCACCTTTTGAAAACTCTAAGTTTAGTTGCAAGCCCCATTTTTTTAGTTGGAATGTTTGCTTTCTTGATTCTTTTTTAATTTTGCTACATATTCTGGATACTAACCCTCTGTCAGATGAATGGCTGGTAAAGATTTTTCCCCATTCTGAAGACTGCCTTCTCACTCAGGTCATATGCCCCTATATAGAAATATTTTTAGTTTCCTGAGATCTCACTTATTTTCAGTCTTAATATCTGCACTATTGACACCATGTTCAGAAAGTCATTTCCTTTGTAATAAGTTCAAGCGTATTCCCTATGTTCTCTCCTATCAGAGTCAGGACACCAGGTCTTATATGGAAGTCCTTAATCCATTTAGATGATAGATTTGTGAAAGTGCTCTAGGCAGAACTTAAGATCTGCGTTACCCCTCAATACAATTATTGCTCCTTTTTGTGGTGGAAGCTCTAAGTCTTGGCTCTCACACTAATGGGCTTTGAGTCTTTGAACAAAGTTCTAGATTCTTTGGTACTACACCTGTCAGTAAAAGGATGGTAGGTGGTGGTTATGTACAAGGTTCCTCCATGGTGTAAACTCTGATGCTTTGTTCTCTCATGACATGTTGTGCTAACCCAGGTGGCACATGGTTTTTATTTTCTTCAACGCAGGCAAATGCACTCCATACATCACTGTGGAAAAGAAGAAAAGAGCATCCCAGATGCCATAAGTCTCACTATAAAAACAATAGGTGGTGTTTCAGTTCTGTTTGCCATTATTTCATTTAGTTGATCATGATTTTAATTAAGCACACACAGATATAAAAGCATAACACAAATCTGCATATCAGAAGAGGGAAGAATCACCCAAGTCTATATGGTTATGCCTCGCCAGTATGGATAATGAAGCACAGAGTTCTTTGTTTATACAAAAATCCTTATAGTATAAAGCTGTCATTTCATCTGTGATTTTTCAGAAATCCCAATGGCCAACACACTTAAAAGTCTTAATAGACTGTGGTGGCAATAGCCTGGGTAAACAGGCTACGCATTCTTAGAATGATAGTCCTGCTCAAAAAGGATTTGTAGAGGTGAATGCACAGATACCTGACTCATCCAGAAGGCTGACCTTCTCTGGCAGTCTGCTCAGAGACACACTGGTCTTTCCCCCAGTGAAAATTCTGTTAAACACCAAAGTCTTGCAACATGAGGATCCCTATGGATTGTCATTCGACATGTGTCACAAAAATACACTTGGAGGTATCCCCCCTCCCACCTCAGAGATCATGTGCTCTAATCCTTTGTCCTTCCAGACAAAAGTCTTAATTTTACCAGCAAAGCTCAGCTTGAACTGCATAGCTTATTCACAATAAGAAAAATGCTTGAGAAGAAGCCTCTACTTAAGGATATTCAAAGATGAGAAATTGCAAAGCTGGAGTCCCAGTAATCACGAGTGGTGAGGCCTGGGATATAGACCGAGACTCTGATGACCACACATCTATGCTGGTGTGTCCCACACACTTTCACAGATTTGTTACTTGGCAGCTACCACTTATGGAGCAGTGAGTCAGGCAGGCTTGAACATGGCATCGCCAGCTTGTGCTTCCCCTGGTAACAGCTTGGTGATTATCTGAAACTCTACCTCCAGCATAAGGGGAAGAGCAGACCCTAAAGGTGGAAGAATTAGGGACCAAATCTTAGTGCAGGATAGTATTGTATAATGCCAGTCTTTCATCTGCATTTAAGTAGCATCATTTTTTTAAAGAGTCCTAAGTATAAAGAACTAGTAATATTCATATCTTAGAAACTCTTTTTTTCAATTAGCATATGTCAAACAAAACAACCAGCCTTTTTATGGCATTTCCTTTCATTTAAAAGCTATTAATTTTTTTTATTAATTTTGTGTGTATGAGAGAGTTGAGGGCTTGAATGTGGCACAGCGCATGTGTGGAGGTGAGGACAACTCATAGGAGGCTGTTCTCTCCTTCGATCATGTGAGCCTCATGGACCAAGCTCAGGCTCAGCCCTTAGGGTGTTTTCATGCACGTTCATAATGTATTTGATTATACTCATCTCTAGTTCTCTCGTTTGTCCCCCCATACTAGTCCACTCATCTTCCCGAAAAAAGCAATCCTTCTGTTCTGTATCATTTTTTAAAAATCTACATTGTACTTATTAGTGAAAACATTCAGTTTCTATCCTTTTCACACTTTACAAATTCTAGACCCAGTAGCTTAACCATCTCTCCGACAGTGGGGCTTTAGATTCCTGAGTGATTGAAGATAGTCCATTTGGAAGATAATGTATTTTGATTAAGCAATTCTCATAGATTAAATGCTATTTGCCATCAGGAAACAGAGAGAGAGAGAGAAATCATGTTTGAATTTACTGTTTATATTTTCTACTAATTCATATCCCAAGAAGGCAACATGAAAGTCACCAAAACCATGCAGATAATGATCAGGAGAATCCATAGCATACCCACATCTTTCAGATCATGGTATTTTTAATTATAAATTGTTAAATGAGTACCATGTGCCTGCTACTGTAGTGAGACATTTACTTATATAATCTTACCGATGCTGCGCAAGAGTTAAGATAAATATTATCCAATTTTAAAGAAGAAAAACTAAGGTAACTTACTGATGTCACAAAGTAATTACAAACTTATGCTCAGCTCTGTCTGAGGCTAGAGGTTGTCCTTTCAAGAATTACCTTTACCTGTAAGCAGATCCAGTATTGACATAACCTCCAAGTTACTGAATCCTGATATCAATTACTGTTCTGAACTTTTATTATTCTTGTTGCTTCCCAGTTATCAAAGAAAATCATGATGCTGATTGAGAATACCATATTCTATTCTGTTGCTGACTTAATTTCCTGAGTAGGTAGAAGGCAGCATTATTTTCAGGACAAAGAATAGCTTTATCATCTCCAAAAGCTTGGTGCTACACCATGAAGTTAAGGATGTGTTATTTTAGAAATGAATCACACACATAATCAGATGGCACTTGCGGCCCCAGAGAGGGAATACAGCTGTGTGTGACTCTGAGCTGGTTCTATCTTACAAGAACACCATCTGCTTTGTGTTGCTTTGGATGGAGTTTTCATTTCAGAGTGAATCGTTATGGAGTAGGGGACAGAGAGAAACCATGAGGTTTTGTCTTCTAATCTTTTCTGGCTAATAGTAGCCCAGTAATGACAGTTACAACAGCCTTGTGACATGAAAAGTGTGCCTTTTGTTATCAGCCGGATCCTAGACTCGGTTACCCTGGTAAGGTTAAGCATTTGACTCTTCCATCCAGTCTCGCTACTGTCTAGGGACATTCACAAGAACACTGCAATGCTCTACACACAGGTTTGGGCCGATCAGACCACATAGGTCTTTGTCCTAAGCACTGTGAGTTTGGGGCTCAGGTTAAAGAACATGTGAAAGATTGGTCAAGATTGGTTTGTTTTAATCAAGAAGAATCTCAGGCGAAAAACTAGAGTCTTCTTAAGGAAAACCAAGATCGCTCAGAGCATCAGGAAGCTTCCTGAAAACACATGACACTTTGTAGAATATTCTATCTCTCTGGAATTTAATTCTTTATAGATGAAATGAAATGCTGGTATCTGTGATGCTTGATTAGTAAGCAAAAATCTTCTGAGACAAGTGTTTTGTTCAAGAAGGCTGTGAAATCATGAGTAAGTGTCTGTTATTAATCATCAATTACATTATCCTGTGATGGTTACTATTGATTACCAGCTTAACAGACCATGGAGATAAATCTCTGAGTGTCTCTGTAAGGAAAATTCTAGATTACGTTAACTAAATTATGGAAATCCATCCTCAAAGTGGTTGGCATCGTTTCATGGGCTGGGATCAGACTGAATAGAAATAAGAAAAAAGGCTTCTGGTCAGATGCTTTGTTGTGTCAAGAAGAAAAGTAACCAAGACAGTTTCCTTTTATGTGATTTGTGCACTAGCATGCTGTTTTGGAAATTTGTGATGTTCTTCTCAGAGTGATACAAAGCAGTTACTATCCATAAGTAAGGAGTCTCCACTTCTTGAAATAGCACAATCTTTCTGCCTCTCTGCCATGAATATTAGATAGGTTTTAGAGTTGAAATCTCTAGATAATAACAGCAGCCTAGTTGTGTACACGTATGTTTCTTTGCCACTTTGAAATGTAATGAGTGAATTGAATCCAACCATCTACACTTTTAGAGGAAACGCTTCAGCAGCATTAAGAATTATTAACAGCAAATTACTTTGGCACCCATGTGTTATCAACCCTTTGATAAGGTCAATTCTTGAGAGCTTTTCTGACTTGGACATTCAGTTGTTTCTCCCTAACTAGGAAGCATAAAAGCTAATTTAATAATAAATTATAGCAGTTCCATTGGCTCAGATTGTTTTATTTTTCTCTTCTCATTTCTTAAACTATTTCAAAGGACTTGCCGTTTATTTATTTTGTGACAAATGGCCACAAGCTCTTTTTGTGAGAAAACTTGGGACCTCAATCACATATGAAAAATACATATATTCTGGGATTCCTCTGGCTTTATAGCCCAAGTTCATTCACTGTAAACAACCTGCAATACAAATCACGTTATCAAGCAGGAGAAATGGCTACACTTGAAATTTTCCACTCAATATGTTTACTACAGAGGAACAAGAAATTGACCATTTTCAATTACTTTGAGAAAAATGCAATGGAAATAATAATGATTTCCCCAAGAATGGAAAAAATAAAGTATGCATTCTGTGTTGATACTGCAGCAATGAGTGGGCCTTGTGCAGCTCTTACTGGAACTTTAGAATCTTCCCCTGGGTCATACCAAACTTCACAGTTCTTTGAGATGCAGAATTCTTCCAGTTATAAAGAAAAAAATTCAACAATAGTAACTTTATAGAGTAAGAAACTTTCATGTTTGGTTTCAAACACTTCTAAAAGATAAACTAGAATCAAACCATGGAGTAATTGTACTATGCTCTAGAGACAAGACAGTGGTCAGACGTCAGAGCATGAGCCTGCTTTGAAGAGATGTTCTGTTATAGGTTGTTTGCAATAATGACTTCACTTCTCTGCAGACCTTGTGTCTACTTCCATGGCCAGGTGACATTGAAGCATCCTGTGCAGGACAGGTGAGAAAGACATGGGAAACAGATGTCAGAAAACAAAGTGAATAAAGTAACTACTAGGAAGGCAGGAGCTGTGCTTAGGTTGCTTGTTGGCAGGAAGAAATGATGTGGGACATGGGGTGCAACACATATTAATTACCTTTGCTTTCTGGTAGTTGTTTCTGGCACTTATGGAAACAACTTAAGGGAGGGAAGATTTATTGTCAAACCGTTCAGTCCATAGCCAATAGGTCTCATGAGACTGAGCAGAACATCAGGACATCATGCCCGCTGAAGCATGTGGTAAAGGAGTTGTTCATACCATGGCAGCTCTGGAAGTAGAGAGAAGGCTGAACCAGAGACTGAGTTATAATCATCTAAAGTTTGCCCATAGTGATCTGTTTCCATCAACTAGGGCACTCTCCTAAAGGTTCCATAGCTTCTTAGACAATGACATCTGTAGGCCAAATATTAAAAAACATGAACCTGTGAGGTTCAGGTTCAGTTCATATTGTTCCTAGAATCAGAAGTAACTTTGTGGGAGCAGTAAGAGGAGGGTTAGTGCTGGAGGTGAGAACATCAACATGACATCAGCTGGAGAATCTAGGCTGCACAAGAGAATCTGTAAGAGTAATATGGGCCCAGTTCTGAGACAACTAGGTTTGAGGTTCTCCCTCTTTCTTCCCTGCCTTTGTGTGAGAAAACTAGCCTGTTGGGAGGACAATGTAACACCAAGTACAGAACAGGATTGCCTACATGAAGATATCCTTGCCTGTAACCGCTGGCTATAGTCCCATAAGCAAGCTTCGATGAGCTCAGCTAAGAACCAGTCAGCTCCCAACTTATTAAAAATAGTATATTCAATCACTTGCTATTCACACTATTCAAGAGCTTAGAATGGTAGAAAATCATTGCTCCTTTTTCTAACAAAAGACTGGGAAATGATAGATAACTAAGATCTGAGTCTATGTGTGACTTATGCTCTGCTCTTCTGGCTCAAGAAAAAGATGGGGGCTGAAACAGGAACACACCACATTATTGATGTCATTTGTTCTTCTTAAACTTATTTTGATTTTCTTTTAGATCTATCTATCTATCTGTGTGTGTGTGTGTGTGTGTGTGTGTGTTTGTGCCACATGTGTGCAACTTCTCTCTTAACCTCCAAGCCAACTCACCGCCCCCACATGTCATTTGAACACCGTCTGACACACGGATGCCTGGTTACCTCGGGTTTAAACATTCTCTAAAAAGCTATAAAAACAGTTTGGCAATTTTCAGATAGGAGAACTATTAATGGATTTTCAGTGAAACAGAGTGTGTAAGACAACATATCTGTCTTCTTTGGACATTGTTTGAAGAAATTAAACACTCTGTTGAAGAGACCATGGTCTGTGCCAGCCGTGTGTTTATCTTTAAGCACGAGGTAGATGATATGGTAATAGCCTATGAAAGAGCAAGTGAAGGGCTGTGATTCAGAGCAGCATATGCCATTAAGGGTGAACTGTGACTCTACAGCCAAGCATGGTTTCCTTCATTAAAATACTCCATCTGTCTTTAGACTAGAACCGGAAACTCCAGCAAGGCCAGAGTCATTGTAAAGATAAGTTCTATCGATACGCCGCTTATGAATCCTACTGCTATGATTTTGGTAAGGGTCCCTAAGGTTTCCTGTGTCAAAAAATTAATTCCCAGGTGCCATACCTGGGAGGTTCCCTATCTGTGATTTGTAGCGCTCGGTTACAGAAACCCTAGCAAACTCATATCCTGGCTTTGCAGGCATGAGACTGTGGGTTCTATCACACTTTTGAGGTGTAAGTACTTAAGATGTGTAGATGAAAAAGAAATTAAGTCATCAGTTTCCTAGGAGAGGCAAAGGTGAAAATCTGGGAGAGCTTAGAGGAGTGGGGGTGAGTTGCACTTTCTCTGTGTCTCAAAAGTCAAAGACAGGATGAAAATTACAGAAATCATCAGGTTTCTAGACTTGTAAACCTGACGTGGAGCGTTTAGATCTTTAATCTGCAGAAGTGCCGGCTTCTGTCCTCAGCGTCTGTATTTTAATGTAACGCAGGGCCTGGCAGACGTCACAGTCAGGAACTGACATAGCCGTTGAACACTACAGAAACGGGACGTGACTAGATGAGGGTGCTAGACATAGACGAGGACCTTGAACAGGATCTCATGTTAGCTCTGACTTTTGGAGATTCACTCTTTATTTTTCTTTATGTGTTCGTGTGAGAGTATGCCAAGTGTGTGCTGGTACCTGCACAGGCCAGAAGAGGACACTGAGTCCCCTGAACTGGAGTTATCGGCAGTGTGAGCCCACCAGACACAGGCACTGTAGAACTCAGACCCTCTGCAAGAGCAGGCAGTGCTCTTATCTGCTGAGCCACCTCTCCAGCCCTTTCCTTGTACAAAGGCTAAATGTGAACCAGGAGGCGCTTAGTGTTGAAGGTCACACAATACGTTCAGTAATACAGAGACAGACCTGGAAATAATACAATGCAGACTGTTAAAGAACAACAAAAACAAGATGAAATAGATCTCTCATTCCCCAGTATAATTAACAGCACAATGCCATCATTTGTCCAATAGTTAATAGTAAAATATTCATGTTTAAAATAACAACAGCAGCAACAACAAAAATCCTTTAATGTACTCCAGTTAAATTTCATACTCTGGACCTCAAAATGACTGTTTCCCTTTTGATGCAGAACCAGAACTGTGTGTTTTCTCCTCTCCTACAACACTTGGTTGCCAGCTTGAATGGATCTGGAATTAACTAAGACAGGCTGGCCTCTAGGTACACCTGTGAGTGTTAACGGAAAATCCACCCAGAACGTGGGTTGTGCCGTGCAGCACCAGCCCATACAAAATGAGGTCCGAGGGGAGAGTGTTTGCTTTTTGCCTGCTGACTTTCATCTATTATTCACAAGTTTATCTGCTCTGTTGCTGCCACTAGTGCTGCTGCTGCTGCTGCTGCCATCACTGATGGCTCCTCTTCTGACATCAGAACCCAGATTCTTCAGCTTTCCAGTGTGGACTGAAGGCCAGTGGCTTCCCAGGAATCCTCTAGACCGGTGGTTCTCAACCTGTGGGTTGCAACCTCTTTGGGAGTTCATTGTCTCTTTCACAAGGGTTGCCTAAGACCGTCTACATATCAGATATTTACATTGCAATTCATAACAGTAGCAAAATTATAGTTATAAACTAGCAACAAAAATAATTTTATGGTTGGGGGGGTCACCAAACATGAGGAACTGTATTAAAGGGTCACAGCATTAGGAAGGTTAGGAACCACTGCTCTAAGCCCTGATGCCAAATTGGAACTGTTGAGGCATCCAGTCATGGATTGGAGAGTTACTTAGCCTCTTGGCTTCTTAGCCTCTCCACTGTGAAGGCATCCGTTGTTGGACTAGTCAGAGTATATCAGGTAAATCAATCTAATACCTCCCCTTTTAATCTATATTCACTTTCACTAATTCTGTTCCTCCAGAGAGCCCCTGCCTCCTGATCTGATAGACATATCTTGCCTTGTCTTGTACCTACTTTTATTTTCTGTGGTTTCATTTGCTTGCAGTCACCTTTGATATAAAAAATACTGGATTAAAAAAATCCCAGAAATAAGCAATTTATAAATTTTCCTTGGCTTTTATTAGGATATATTATTACATCACCCAATGTCATTGGTTATTGCTGTTAGTAAATTAATGTATCTAATTTATAAATCTTGAATAAAAGTATTGTACCGTGACTTTCATGGCTTTGGTCCTTTAATCCTGAATAGGAACAGTCAGCGAGGGAATGCAGAACAGACACACAGACACCTGTATAGGAAAGCTTGGATCAGGTGGGGTATGCACTCTGATGAAGGACACCTACTAACCCTGGGCAACGCAGAACCTCAGGATATTTGTTATGTACAGCACAAGGGGAGGAGTGAGTTAGTTTAGGTCTCTGTAGATGATCAGTCTCAGGCTGTAAGCATCTGGAAGGATGAAGCTGCAATTGCTAGTTTTTGTATACACTGGTCACTTGCTTGCACTTGAACCCTCAAGGAAAGTTTTGCCCTCTGTCTTGATCCTGGCCCATGTGGGGAATGACTTTGCCAGTTTCCTATGTGGCCCAGGCCTTGGTCTTTGTCATGGCTATGCCCACTGCAACAATATACATTCACTTCAGGCTTCACTCACTCTGGGATTCCTCCATTCTCTGCACTAGAGAATGACTAGTGCCTTCTAGAGAGTTGACTAAGGGGGCTAGAGAGTTGACTCAGCAGTTAAAGAGAGCATGCTGCTCTTGCAGAGGACCTAAATTTGGTTCCTTGCACCCACATTAGGGAGCTCACATCAGCCAGTTACTCCAGCTCCAGGGGATACACTTGTTAAAGGCTGGAGTATGATAATGGTGAGAACTTCCTTAGGAAGATCTCTCTCACACATCTTACATCTTCTTCTTAAAATCTATGGCTGGAGACACCACATTTGTATAATGTCTACAATTTGAAGTACCATTAATTCCAATCTGGAAATTTCTAATTCTTCTCTCACTGTGCAAGTAAGCTCACAGTTCTCAAAAGCAGTATGCACAACCTCTGCTTTTCCTCCAAATTCCTAGGTTAACTATACTACCCTCCATCCAATGTATGTATTGGATAGGTAATAATCTTCTTACGTTTGTAAAATCCACGAAACACTCCTACACACACACACACACACACACACACACACACACACACACACACACACAGACACACAGACACATATGCACAGTTGAAGTTTTTTTTCTTTGATTTATTCCTGTCAACTAGATCTTCTGGTTATTGTTCAAGGCAGTAAGTTTAGAGTCACTTTTGATTCTGTTTTTCTTTCTTACATTCCCTATCTAAGCTATTGGCAAATCTCACTGACTCTACCTTCAAAATATATCCGTATGTAATCATCACGCTTTACCTTTATTGCTGCCAAACAGGCTTAGCATGCTATCACTTCCCCCTTGTATCACTGAAATACCTTCCAATGCCTTTGTGAATTCTGTTGTGGTCTCTATGCCCTGGAGAGAAGCTACAGTGGTGTCTTAAGAATGTAACTCAACACTTTGACTTTTGCCTCCAAGCTCCCTTAGTGGCTCCTGTTTTATTAAGAGTAGAAATCAAAGTCACTAGGTGGCTGGGAAAGAGTCTGGCTCTGTAATTGCCTCTGACTTCCTTTCTTTCTCTTTGTGATGTTCCTTTTGTTTTACAATAGTAACCTCCTTACTCTTCTCCATCAGTTTTTCCTTTGGTGCCTTAGAATCTGCTGCAGATGACAAGATGACCTTCCCTCAGCCATCTGTGACCCATTCATAAATTCACTCACTTGGTTCAGGTCTTGTGTCAAGAGACATTGACTCTGAAAGACATCCATTGAACTCAATCTTACTTAAAACAGCATTCCTTTCTGTTCTGCTGTGTGGTGTGTTCTGTTTGCTTTTAGTCTGTTTCCTCTGCTCTCTCCCCAAATACAAGATAGCAAGGACTTTTTAGTACTGATAATTAATGACATAGTAAGTGCTCGATAAATAAGGAGCAAATGAATGCAGGAATAAAAGAAACCTTTTATCCCTGGAAAAAAAAAAATTCCATTGGCTGTGAAATGGCTTTCAAACTGCGCCCTCCAGCTAACAAGGTTTGCTATAATTCGCCATTGCAATTTTCTCTTCACCCAAGCATAGCTCAAATGCTGTGAATGCTACTCCCTTGATCCCCTCTGATCCCCACAGTCCAGGCTCCAGCACAGATGTGCCCTTCTGAGCATTAACTCCCCAGAGTCACTCGCACCATCATGTTCATAGTTGGAAATAGATTTCTAGTGAGTTCATTAATTGTATTGTCACTAAGATCCCACATTAGCCAACAATCTGACAGCACAACCCTATGAGCAGTATTATAGTTTCTAGATCTTTCTGTCATTCTAGATTTATAAACAAAGTTTGAAATTTCATTTTCTAAAGATATGTATTTTTACCACAGATACACAAAGCAAAAAATTATTTAAATTATTAAAAGCAAAAAGCAGTGGAACTAAAGCAAGATTATGAGATCCTTTTAAGTGAATGGGAAGGTTAAACATTAGCATGAAATATTCAAAGAAAGACTAACATCACAAATACGATTAAATATTTCTCAATATTCCTCTCTATCAACTCCTTATTCAAACAAGAGGGCCAATGTAACCTCAATCCTTGCCTACTGCCTCCTCTAAACGAAGGGCAAGCCAAGTACTCAGGTCATGTCTAGCTCTCCTAGGCACTCTATAGTATATTACAGTGCATTAAAAGCACCAATGCTTTCTGTCCACAGTTCTCTTGCTGCTGATGGAAAGGTGAGCTGAGTGGTTAGCTCAGTTAGATCGCTGGCTGGTTCTGCCCTTCCCTGATGGGAACAAATCAGGCCAAGTCCCAGGTGACAGCCAATTTCCAAATGAGGCCAAGAATATTTTAAAGTGGTTACAGCCCTGACTGGGGACTTGACTCCTAGAGATGCCACGAAGCTTTTTAATTTCCTGACATTTCCAGACATAGAGAAAGAATCCGGCTGATGAGTCACCAATATTAATGGGGTTTTGAATTCTGTTTGCTGCTGCAGCTGCCTCTCCTTTAGTTATTCAGGGAGAAAGAAAAGAATTATCAGGCAAATTCAGGGGAAGAAACAGTTTGACTGCCATTCAGTTGCTGTTTTTATTATCAGACTTCAGCCTTTGCTTTATGGGGAAGGAAGTATTTGTTTCTTTGCCTTGTGTGGAGGTGATGGAAATAATTATTTATCTTCTACGTTGGTGAAGCTAGCAGACTTTCTTTGATGGAAAGTAAACAACTCCAGTGCTCAAGAGGATGAAGACTTACATTATATTACAATACCTTTTGGTTTTCTGGTTCCTACATGTTGCTCAGTCTGCATTCTCTGATAGGAAAAAAAGAGAGAGAGAGTCAAAGAAAAAAGGAGGAAGGAGAGAAAGAAATGTTATATTTAGGCTAAATGATTTTATTTCACAAGCATCCATTCAATCCAAGGTGTTGGAATCATTGCAATTCATGCTACCTATAAGGTTCTCGAGATGCTGACATCCCAGATGTATTTTAAGAACTATAGCAGCTGGCTTCCAACAATGCCTGTGAGCTTACAGACTAGTTCCTTTTTTACCTCTTGAAAAAAAATATAAGCAGTACTTGTCCCTCTTGCAGTTGTGTGGTGAGGACCCCTCATTTTTTTATGCTTCCTGTAATTGTTTTCAACAAAAAGGGCATGAATCCAGAGGGTCCCTTTCCACGTACGAGCAGGAAATTATAATTAAGACAACAGCATCTCTTGAGTGCTCTATCATGAGTCATAAGGACCACATCAGGGTATAAACTATTAATACTCAACTATCAATGTACAAGAAAAAGAAAAAAGGAAAGAACCCCCACCCTGGAGAGTTTGCTGAAGTTGTAAAACATGAAGGTGGCTTTGGAGCCAGGCCTAGGAATCTGTAGTTTAATGAGGATTCTGGTAACTGGGGAAAATGATCCATAACCCACACAAAAGTGCTTATGAAACCCACCCAGGGAAGCCTCTAGAGCCATCCTTCACAGAATGAGCTGGCCTACTGCTCAAACAATACTTTGCTAATTGGTGAGCACCATCAGCTCTTGCCTAAGAAGGGTAGATGGGAGCATCACATAGGAAGCTTCTGTTAAGGGCTGTCTATCTTCACCCTGAAGGCACATCCAAGGCACTGCCTGGAGTCAACTGTGTAAGGAGTGAATGTCTCAGACACTTTGTTATTACCTACTGTGGGCATTTCCTAGGTACAAAATGTTCCTGTTGGGATGTGCAACAACTCACTTCAGGGTTTATTTCAAAGGAAAATGATCTTCGCAAAGTCTTCCATCTTCTGTCGGGAGCCTCTTCAAAATCAGTCAGAAACAAGAAACTTGGAGAAGGCAAGTTCGAGCAGGACTACATCTGGCATGACCATATGCACCTAAGTATCACTTATGTAACATAGTTTCTGCTCTGGATGATGCCAAAGTCATCCATGGCTTGAGCAAACTATCCTGTAATCTTCTTACCGATTCACAAAGCAACAAGCCTGTTCCCAGTTATCCAGACTTGTAAGGCAGCTTCTAATGGAGGGATGAAAAGAAACAGACAGGATAAGCTGAGACATATAAGAGCTCTCAGCAGCCCAGTGAAGCAACTACCATGCTACTACCTGAACTTGAAGTTTACTCTTGTAGGAGCACAAGGCTCATAGGTCATGCCTGTGAACTCATACACAGAAGGCCTTTCCCACTCTAAGCCCTTCATACTAGTAAAACTTCCAGGTCAGAAAAGCCCTAAGAAAATAAATTTAAAGGGTGGATAGTTATTGCTTAAGACACAGCTGTTCAGGGATTTGAACAATGTTTTGGTTCCCCCCTAACACTCTATTAGAAACCATCATATTGGAGACAAGCTTTCTTTACATAGAGGATATGAAGCTGCAGGTACCTGTAATTCTACATGAGGTCATCCTCCTTTCTCAGAATCCATCGTGTTAAATGGCAGTGAACACTGATCAGCACTGCCCAGGAACGATATCTGCCCCTAGATCAGAAGCTGGAATTACTAAGATTGTGGACCTTGGATTATGACTTGCCCTTGATAGATTTCAGGGCCGATAATGCATGGCACAAATAAATTAAAAGAGAGCACAGTGAATGAATGGAAACTGCCTGGCACTCATTTATGTTGGTTTTCTTTGAGAAGCCTTCCAAGAACCCCCTTCAGAGTCCTTGCATTCCTCATCTTCCCATGAAGCAGACTTCCTTTGAGACAAGAGATATACCGAATACATATAACTATAACATGTCTCTGGACTCTGAGCACTTAGATTCTTGGGAGAAACTTAATTTTCTGGTGGTAGGTAAAGCCCAAGTGAGAAAGAAATATCACTGAGCAAGAGGCAGCAAGTTCTGAGGTCAGTCCCCAACCACAACCTGAACAGAATCAGTCTCAGCTCTTTCACTTGTACTGCTAAAACATATTTAAATAGCTTTATCGATATCTAGTTTACTGACCATATGATCCATTCATTTCCACTGTGAACTCAATTCATTTCAGTAAATCTACAGACTTGTATAGCCATCATTGTAATCAATTGTTTAAATATTTCCATTAGCCTTCAAAGCCCATTTGAAGTGGCTCTCAATCCTTCTCTAGCCTGAAAAGTGCTAGTCTGTGATTTGTCTCTGTAGAGTGGTCCTTTCTGGCCATTTCATATAAACAGAATCATACAGTCTGTAGCCGCTTGGATCTGGCTTCTTTCACTTAGCCTGATGTTGACTTACCCACGCAGCAGCATGTACTACTATTTTATTCCATTTATTGATGGACAGTATTTCTTTGCATGCAAGTGTTACACTTTGTTCATCCAGCTTCAAGTCTTGTCAGCACTCCAAGCCCTGGGAATGACATAAAACATCCAAAGAGAAAAGACATCAAATCCAAGCGATGTGGCTTTCCTGGCCCCAGGTTTCCATTTCTTTCTTTGTGATGGTAAGCTCTCTCTTTCCAGCCGTGGCCCAGTAGGACACCCAGGGCCCTTGACTCTGGCATTCTACAAGAAGAATGGGGCCAGATGAAGAGACTATAACAATAGCAAAGGAGCCCAGGTATTCTGAACTCAGAGTCCTCCTTTCATAACAACAAAGAAGGATATAGTTCATAAGAAAAAAGGACGGTATGAGGTTGAAGTTTTTGAATACTTAAGTAGCAGAGAGTCTTCTTGACTCTTCAATTAATGCTTTTGGTTAGCATATAAAGAAATTGGTCTCACTGAGATGTCTTCATACATACATGTCATCACACATTGTTCTTATTTGTTCTTCCCAGTGCCCACCTCTACCCTTTCCTGGTGGCCTTCCTCCCAAGGTAGTTCTCCCTTCTGTGATCATGACATGTACACACTCCATTGCTTTATCTTGTTCCTCACTTCCCTCAACCCCTCTCACAGCCTCCCTTCTTTTTCTTTGGTTTAGTTTCTAAGTATCCATCAGGTGTAAGATGCAATATTATCTCAGAGGCATATTTGTCAACAAGAAAAATAAAAATTAAATTATAAAAAATAGCTTTATAGAAAATTCTCTCATTTCCTTTGTGCATTTGTTTGATGGATAAATACCCTTGACTTATTTATTTATTACATTTTTTTCTTTGGCCATTTCATACATGTATGTAGTACATACCATACATATGTATGTATGTGTGCGTATAAACATATTAATATACATTTTTGTTTAATTAAATTTAATTAATAATTGCTCTAGGGAAAAGAATTATTACAAGCACACATTATAAATGAAAGAAATTTGCAATAGTCTTAGGAATATCTTTTGCGTTAAAAATAGGAGGAAGAAAGCAATTTTAAAGAAGGGTGCTAATTAAGGCAGTTTCTTACAAGACAAAAATGTATAATTTCTCTCTGGTACTAATTTTTTAAGAGAGCTCTTTCCAGGCACCACAAAAGTCACACACTCTCTCCCTCTTTGTTCCTGTCTTCTTTGTTTAAAGACACTAATCTCCTTTCCTCTCCGTTCTCCACCAACTAAAGCCATTTAAATTGAGCATTGCTAATTGAATAAACTATTAGCTCTGGGGTCACATTGTGGAGATCAGGGGTGTGGAGAGAGAAGAGGGAAAATTAGCTCACACATTATCTGTGGTTTTATTTCATAGCACACACACACACACACACACACACACACACACACACACACACATACACACAGGCTCTACACCCGGGACACTAGAGATGACTCATGAAAGAAATTTACAGTGAGAGATAATGAGAGCACTTTCAGCAAGCCATCAATCTGCCTGCAGTTCCTGGAAGCCCCTGGACACTCAGAACACAGGCCAGGCTGTTGGAAGCAAGGTGACATTTAGAGAACACAATTCGCTGAAAAGCACAAATGTGAGCAAAACCAGGAACATCATCCTGTGGGAGACAAGGCTCCCAAGACCAGCGCTGCTACTGTGGCAAGCGTTTCCCAACTTAGAGAGAACTTTTGGTCATCTTGGAACACTGAAAAAAATAAAGGGAACCAAAAACAAAACAAAACAAAACACAGAATAACTGATAGCCTTCACTGCAATAAAAACCCAGCTGGGTGCAGAGCAGAGAGCTGCAGAAACTCTCTCTTAACCAAGCTTTGTAAGAAGAGCCCCAAGGACATTTCCTTTCCTTGCCATTTCATACTCTACTGGTTGTATTTTGTCTGTTTGTTTTTCTTTTCCCACACATTGCAGTTTAAAAGAGTTCTAGATATTTCTTGAATTTAAATTGTCAATTTAGGGCTTGGCTGGTGAGACGGCTCAGCAGGTTAAGGTGCCTGCTGCCAAGCCTGAAGCCCTGAGTTCGATTTCTGGGACCTACATGTTGGAAGGAGAGGAACAACTCCCATAAATTCTCCTCAGACCTCCACACATGTGCTGTGACACACACTCTCTGACTCCACACTAAATAATAAATAAGTAAATGCAATTTTTAAAAATTGACTCAGTTCAAGAGGAAAGGAAAACACTTTAAGGACTGATTACACTAATGATCCTTTAAAGGAATCTGGGCTTCAAAATGCTCGCATATGGGGCTGGAGAGATGGCTCAGCGGTGTAGAACGTTTGTTGCTCTTGCAGAGAACCTGGGTTCAATTCTCAGCCTCCACCTGGCAGGTCACAACTATCTGCAACTCCAGTTCCAGGGAATCCATTGACCTCTTCTGACCTCTGTTGGCACCAGGTATGCATGTGGTACACGTACATTCATGCTGACAAAATCTGTAACACATAAAACAAAATAAATAAATCTTTTTTAATGCTAGTTTATGTATTTCCTCCTTTGGAGTAAAGGTCCCAGGGGCTCGTAGATGAATATGAGAAGACTCTGGATAGATCTCTCCCACAGTCCTGTGTGACCTGTAGCATCAACTCTCCTTCCTGCTTGTATTACACAGAAAAGCAAGTTCATTAAGGAGAGTGTTCAGGAAACAGCCTGTGATCTCAGAACTCAGAAGGCTGAAACTGTGAGTTTGAGGCCATTCTGGGTTACATAGATAATTATAGGTCAACTTGGGCTATCTAGGGGCAATCTGTCTCAAAAACCAGCAGCAACAACAAAAGTAAATAAATATGTCTATGAGGGGAGAAATGACAAAGAATAATTTGGATCCTCTCTGAGGCTGCACATTTATGATGCTCACCATCAGTAATTTGGTTAAAATCTTCTATTATTTCATTGTTTAGTAAGCATGAGCCTATATTTATATGGAGATATAAGTTTACATATATCCATTTGTGTATTAACTCTATAAATGAAATCACCCTGAAGAAGCATTTTACAATTTGTTGTTTTTTTACTCAACAGTACAGTGTGTACATTTTAATGTAATTAAATATGTGTTCACATGCATGCTAAATAACTATGTTGTATATATCCTGTTATTTATTTTAGCTCTGAGATCAGAACAGGAAACCAGAAAGATAAGCTGTGACTCCAAGTTTGCCTTAATGTTCTCAACACACAGCCTGACATGCATTCTCACACACAGCGGGTATGGTGTGTTCTGATGTCTTACTAGGTAAGTCTGCAAAAGACCTGGGAAGCTATGAAGGTGACAGAATTACAAAGCAGGCTAAGTGCTTGTTTTCTACCCCATGTTCATTTGAGCCTAAGTTCGCTACACACCTGCACAGAAGCTCTGTCATATGCTGAAATTCCTACCATTTCCATTTTGCACGTGGTACATTATCGCAAATATTTGTTGATTTAAGTCATGGAGAGAAACTTGAGAATTCTGTACTTAAGCAATCACTCTTTTAACAATTGCAGTGCTGGAATTGAAGCAGGTTTTTTAAAATGAAGACGAAGAAGGATAGTAAGAGGTCCGAGAAATGACTGGAATGAAATTCCAAAAGAAGATATAAAACACAAAGAAATCAACTCCTTACTCAATACATTAGAAGGAATTGAGCTAGACATGGTAATAAATATCTGTGATCCCAGCATCTGAGATGTGGAGACAGAAGGATCAGGAGTTCAAGGCCAGATGTGGAATATATAGCAAGTTCAAGACCAGAGCTACATTACACCCTCTCTCAAAAAAAAAAAAAAAAAAAAATGGAGGGACTATGAGAGCTTACTTTGTATGAACAAGCTACCTTGGGAGCACTGAGAAGTCTGAGTACTTATGTATCATAGGTTTCCAAGTTTCAAATGTTAAAGGGGAACAGCTTCACTTTATGAAAAAGGAACTCTACCTGGAGAACATCTACACATCTTTTGGAGTTAGTAACTGGAATATGAAAAACAGGAAGGTAAAGTTTGCAAATTGTACTTCAGAGAGAGACAGACACATGCAGTTCTTGAGAAGAAATGATGACCAGCATTGGTGATGAAACTGGCTGCAAAAGTTTTCACTTTTCTAAAACAGGATGCTTTGCCAAGAAGTTTTCTGTCCTGTGCAGCTCTCCATATGGTTACATGCCACTTGGACTTCTGGGAACTTTGCTTAGGTTATAAAGGAAATCGGTGCCAGTTGGCAATTGACAGTTGGTGGGATGGTTTGAGAGATGATAATTCAGTTCCCTATGAGCTCCTCTTCTTCAAGCTTCAGACAGTTCAGGACAGCCAAAAAGGGCAGTGAACATTTCTTTCTTTCTCTCTTTGTATCTTTAAAGGCCACCTGCAAGAGGGTGAAGATTTCTCCCTTTCCTGTCTCTTTTAGCGCTAGAGGGTAAAAGGCACAGTGGGAATCTGTTACAAGTTAGGAATCTGTCACAGTAGCAGTTGGGGCAAGAGCACAGGCTTCAGAATTCAGATACACTCGTCTATGTCATGTGATAAGAATGAAACTTTTGTTTTGTAGAGACGACACCCAGCCTGTATTTTATTCCTGTGACAGTTTTGGGTGTTTTGGGCCTACAAAATCTGACAGGATTCTCACTTTTCAAGCAATCAGCAGCAGAATTCTAAATGTGTCTGGTAACCTTTCATTTTATAATAGAACCTCTATATCATTGTGCTGGACAGTTTTGTGTCAACTTGATGCAAGCTGGAGTCATCTGAGAGAAGGGAGCCTCAACTGCTTCCATAGGATTGGGTTGTAGGCAGGCCTGTAAGGCATTTTCTTAATTAGTTATTGATGGGGGAGGGACCAGCCCATCATGAATGGATATGACCCTGGGCTGGTGGCCCTGGGTTCCATAAGAAAGCAGGCCAAGTAAGCCATGTGGAGCAAGCCATGAACAGCACCCTCTGTGACCTCTATCAGCTCCTGCCAGGTTTCTGCTCTGTGTGAGTTCCTATCCTTTGATGATGAGCAGTGATATGGAAGTATGAGCCAAATAAACTCTTTCCTCTCCAAGTTGCTTGGGTCATGGTGTTTCATCACAGCAACAGAAACCCTAACTAAGACTATCATTTAAGGACTCTGGGATATTTATTCCTCAATGCTTGCACACTACAGATGGACATCTGATCTTTTCGCCTAGAATGCCTGTCACTATACTTCAATAACAAAGGCTTCCAGTGCTGCCTAAATTGGTGATCCAGTCCCCTTACGTTCTTGCCTTCTGTTTGGTGAAAAGCAATCTGTTCCTGAGTCAAGTTCACCTGTTTGAATTATGTACTGCATGTAATCCTCACTTAGCTGGTAAGCCTTTGTCATAGAAACTGTCTTCACACCCGAGATGAGCCCCGACAGGAAGAACAAGGATTAGGAAGGGTAGGAACACCTCTCTAAAACACTTCTAGTCCTGAGAGGAGCCATGCTTTTTTTTTTTTTTTTTTTTGAGACAATTGAGGGTCCAGTGTCAGTCACACAAGCAAGAAAGAACATGACAGAATGAAGCATCACTCCAGTTCTGTCATCAGGCTCCACTTCCTGCACAGAAATCCAGATTCAGGGGCCAGTGTGAAGAAGCCCACTTCAACATGTAATTATGCACCAGCTAGAACTGGAGTTAAGAAAACTCATCAATCTCTTCCCATCTAGTCCTGCCAGCTTCCGACTTGATGACCTGTGCAAAGCTAACGCAGCTCCCAGCTATAAGATAATTCACGATTTCTTTTGATAATCTAAGGTGGACAGCATGCTGCTTGATATACCCAGCAGAGCGGTTACTACAATGATACTAGTCAATGCCAGCTGTCAGCTGGGGCCTGAGGATGCTGTAGTGAATGATCCAGGTTGGAGCCTGGAGTCAGACTCTGCTCTTTAGCCAAGGTCTACAGCCAATTCTCATTCTCCAATAAGAAGATTTTACTGTCATCATGGACACATTTGGAACTAATGATGGTCATGACACATTTGGAACTAATGAGAGTCATGACTTTGGGTGAAGTATTTCACTGTTTTTCATTGTCTTTCCTTTATTAACTAATGTGGATTACTGTTGACATATCACTACTTCATAAATGGAGAGGACTTTATAAGATGAAAATGATATTTTATTATAAAACACTATAATGTTATATTTGGTTGTAAGTCTACTGTAAGTAAGGTCTATTCATACTGTGGTGGATGTGTCATTGGAAGGTACAAACCTGAACTTACACATGACCTCAGCCATGCACTTGAACTCTATGTAATTTTAAATACATACCACTAACAAATTAATAATTAATCATCTAGATAAGAACCCTAATAAATTAGAAACTAATCTCATCTCAGGTGATATTTGTGACTAGTAGCCATTTTACTGGGCAACACAGATCAGAGAACATTTTCCTCATTACAAAATGGTGTAGCAGGTGATGGTTAAAAGGTCGAGCACTAGGTATTTGATCTTCGCAACAAATAATCCAAAAAAATTTGTGTTACTTGGTATTAAAATATTGCAGTGTAACTAGTGCCTGTTTTGATCCTGAGACTTTTCATCGGCCTCATAGCTCACATAGACATACCTCAATGGCTCATAAAATTAAACCACAGTCACTTGCCTGTGAATAATGAAATTGTCCTACCTTCCCCACTCGTTCTGCTATCGATCCAGCCTTGACTCTACCATTTATTATCTTGTTCTTGCTCCTCTGCATTTGACCTCAATAGTTTCCATCTGGGGTACCTTCTCTGCTCGTCTAGAGATTTGTCTTCAAAACAGCACAGTGACTAATCGATTTTTCCACCTTAATTGGATGTACAGTGGTGACCCCTCACACCGCCCTGAACTGTGGAGTCCTCTGTGAAAAATAGGATATGCATAACGATTGGAGGGCAGCAAAGGCTGCTCAGGTTGGGTCAAGGTCTTCAGACTTTGGATCCTGAATTGCAATGCCTGCAGGAACCTGGCCAGCAATTTTCATGAATGAAGCTATGTAGAACCAGGAGGAGGAGGAAGAAGAGAAGGAGGAGGAGGAGGAGGAAGAAGAGAAGAAGGAGGAGGAGGAGGAGGAGGAGGAGGAGGAGGAGGAGAGGCTGAGCAAGACAAAGGGCACACACCACATCCCAGAGATGTATTTAAATAAACATTAACTCTATGACAACCAGAGGCCCAGACATTGATAGGCAAAGGAGAAGTAACACTGTCTCTTCTTTTACAGGAGATAAAACAGTGTCCTGAATAAAACCAAGAGAATAGATGGTAAAACTAGTTTTTTAAAGGAATAAAGAATGGAGTAGCCAGAAATATATAGAATTAGCAAATAAAAACTAATAACCTTCTCATACATACACAATAAGCTGTTAGGACCTAAATGATAGAACAGACCATGTCTACAATTTCATTTAAAAAAAAAAAAAGACATCAAACAAGAACCCATAAAAATCAAAGGCTTTAAGACTTGCCCACCCCCACCCCCAAGGCAAAATTAGGTCACAAACGAGAAAGGTTCCAGTACTTTACCAAAATGATTCAACATCGCACACCTACCACGTTGCCCCAGCATAATGCATGGATTTAATGAGGTCTTCATTAAGATTCAGAGAATGTAATGTTTCTAGTGCTAAACAAATTGATTCTTAGGTTGTTATGAAGTTTCCTATTCAAGAACATCTAGGAAGCACTAAAACATAACAGTGAGAATGGGCAGGTTCTGCCAGACCCATGCACAGACGATGTGCACAGCACACTTCAGACAGTAGTTCTGGGGCCAAGAAAATGAAATAGTCCAGACATACCAAGACTACTGGATTAAGTCAGCCTCAGAAATTTAAAATGCAGCATTTTACACACAAAAAAATTATCATAAAAGAAGAACCATTAAGTACAAACTTGCAGAAGTCACTCATAAGTACTTAAAAATAAGGAGAAAAAATGAATCCCACCAAAATCCCGATACAAAAATTGGACAAAGCAGGACCCCCACGCCTCCTCCTGGAGCTGCTGTGGCATTTCCATTTATTGCCAACAGTGTATAGTGCTTCTGAATGGCTGTGTGGTCCAGTATTTCACTTCTGAGCATGGATCTGAAGGAAATACAATTCTTATCCTGAAGAGGTACCGCGCCTTATGTCTCTGAATTGGCTGAGACAATTGAGATTCTGAGATTTCATGTGTTCTCACACCACAAGACAAAGGAAAGCCAAACTAAAACTAAATGAAAACAATGGGGATCGAGGAAACATTGGGCGACATTAGATTCATTTTATTAATTGTGGTGATGGTTCGTTCCCCAGACGTTTGCACACATCCAAACTTGGCACACTGTACACATTAAACATAAGCATTTATTTGCATGTTAACTATATCTCAGTAAGTCTGTTTGGAATTGTGAGGGGGATTTTGAAGCTTTTTACCCTAAAGAAATAATTGTTTTATTTCTACGTATATTTGGCCTTAGCCTAATGTGAATGTTACAGAGTATACACATTACATTGAAAATCACTTATTACCTCATTAATATGACAGTTTTATATTTTCAATTACTTGTTTAAACAAATTTAGTTACTAAAAAATGGGAAAAAATAAAATCAGTTGCATTATAGCTAAAAAAAAAAATGGAACAAAACATATAGTTTGGAAAAAGACATGCGATCATTTGGATCTTAGCTTCTCAAAGAGGCCTGCTTGATAAAAGCTCATCACCATTTGGCCTCCTGCTAGTTGGGAAGGGGGGGTCTCTGAGACATAGTGAAAGGCTTTTGGGAATGCACTTGTGAAGAGTACTGTGAGAATCAGACCCCCTCCTCACTCTTTCTGGTGTCCTGGCTGTGAAGTGAGATGGTTCCCCTACCGAATACTCACGTCATGAGACGTCGCCTCAGCACTGGATCAAAAGCAATGGCATCGATTGCTAATTCATCGAAAACTTCAAAAATAAGCCAAACTGAATCTTTTCCCTTTTTAAGTTTATTGCCTCACGTGTTTTGTAACATCAACAGACGACTAACATGACCCAAATATTAAACAACTGAGGTCCTGTTCAATAAACTGTGATTCAGCCATGCCGTGGGGGCACTTTGGGACTATGGAAAAGTGACATGTATTAATAAAAGGTGAGAAACAGCTTTATGAATGAGGATGAAGTGAATGACAATGAGTATTGTAAAGTTAAAGGAGCAAAATACAAAATGGTGTATGATGGATAAAACACTAGTTTCAGGTGTTAGTTTTAAACACTGATAAAACAAACGGAATTTATTACCTACAAAGATGAATGGCAAGGGGTGTGCTGAGGATAGAAACAGGAGTTCTATGAATACAGTGGTTTTTTTTTTGATTTGGCTTTTGAACCACATATGTGATTTACATTAAAAAAAAAAAAACTAAATAAAAAAGGATGAAAACAGTCATGCCAAGCAGGGTTTCAGCTAGCAGAATTCGCCCTGTCCCAAATACAAGCACCATTCTTCAACCTCTGACACACACAGTTACCCCCAAGCTTGAAGACCACACCAGCTTTCTGTTTCATTAAAACGTGCGCTGAGCTTTAAAATTAGATTAAGCTGATTGTATTCGCCTTCATAAAGACTAATAACCAGCTACATGCTAACTAACCATTCAATCCAGTTGCCATCGCAGTGCACATGAAGATATTACTCATAAGAGACAAGAGTCACAAGATGCTGTTCATCTTACTTTACCCATTTTTCTCCCAAAGTGATTTTAGTCACCAACCAAGTTCAAAAACTTATTCAATTTCTAAGAGTTCAGGAAACAAGGCCAACTTTATCCTTGGTTGCACCATCTGACTCAACTGTCAAGCCCCTGGGGCTCCTGCAGCAAAGGTTGGTGTCAGCAATTAGAGGCTGACTCACCAGAGAACATGCACTATTAACTTATCAAACACCTCTAGCCTGGGAGCTTCATTCTCAATAGGATCAGCTGCAGTGAATTTGCCCAAGGCCGAATCCCAGCCAATCCTCCATTCATTGCTACTCCAGATGCCCAAACAGAAGCAATCATAGCCTCGTGGAGAGGCTGCACCTGCAATAGGGCTCAAGGTCAAAACTCCCCCTAAGCTGAGCTGACCATCTCTGGGCTTTCTGGCCTCACCCACCTAACCCTGAGAGCATGCCATGCCCAAATAAGGAGCTTCTCTGTTAATTCAATGACTTATATATACAAACAAAATCCTATAGAAAAATATTCTAAATACCAATTTTTGTTTGGAAGTAGCTTTTGCATTTGGCTTCCTGTTTAACCATAGCAAAGTCATTTATTCTACATCTTTGTGTTTACATTTGTAAAATACCTAAAGTGAGGCACATTTTGGTAATATTGTGGGTTTTTTTTTTTTTTTGATGCTGGGAATCAAACAAAGGACTTTGTGCATTCTAGAGAAGCATTATATCATAGTTTGGCAAGAATTTAAGTTGCAGATATGCATTCTGTCCTCATTGTTAGGTTTGCTGAGAGATGTTACTTCTTGGGACTGGGAGCCATGAATCGGGTAGTAAGATAGTTGTTTTACAAGCATGAGGACTAGGGCTCATTCTCCATTGCCTATGTAAAAAATTTCAGAAATGGTATAATTCCAGCAGAGACAAGAAGATCCCTGGCTTGTTTGCCAGTCAATAGAACTCCAAGAGCAAGCTCCACATCCAATGAGAGATCCTGTCTTAAAAGATAATGTGGACAGTGCTTGAGGGAGACACTGGCATCAATCTCTGGTATTTACATGCACACACTTACCCATACACCCACATGTGCACACACACAAACACATAGAGACACACTGACATGCACACATACAAAGGAAAGATTAGCTCCTATTATACAACTGCTAAACATCTCCCTAAGAAACTAATTTCCACCCATTGTGATTGAGCAGGAAAAGGAACAACTACATAAAACAAACCACTTAACTACGACAATTTAAAACTCCCAGTTCCTTCTGTCTCAGGATCTCTTTGGGATGACATGGTGTGTTTACCGCTCTTGCCCTCTTCCAGAAGCTGGATTGTTAAGGAGACATATGGTGGCTGAAAGAGGGGCTGGAGGCAGATGTCTTCTCTGGTCCTCGCTGATCTCTCCTGCAGACTAGCTGGCCCTGTTGTGGAAGTACAAGTGAGAGGGTGGAACTCCTAGGAATGGTCATCCTACTAATGCCCACTCGCATTTTACAGTGACACACCTGTGATCTAGTTATTGGCTCGATATGGGTTTATCTTTATCACTGAGTGCTGCTTCATTTAAGTAGGTCTGCTATGACACCTAACTATGACTGTCACTCTTCTATGTCCCTAGAAACTCTGCTCTTGGAGAACTGAGACCATCTCTTCTTTCAGCCAGCAGTAAGGATATGTAGAAACATCTGGGTCCTCATGTACCTGACTTGTGCTGAGTGTCCATCAAGAGCAAGCATATCTACTTGCACTCTACTTCCTTGTGATACAATCACAGTCTTGGATATTGGAGCCAGTTGCTGCCACTGTCTCCTTTTAAGGTGTCAATGAGAGAAGAAGAGCAAAGCCATTATTTCCAACACATGTCATCCTGGATAATACTGTTCTCACTCTGCCTGCCCTAGAACTTTGGGCCATGAACAAATTTAAAACATTTGTTGTCTTGTTTTCTTTGCCTGGGATGTGTGTTGCATTGCTGGGTCCTCCTGCTGTCACCAGATCGCCTACCAGTCTGGAGCCAGGAAGATGACTGGGAACAAGAAGAAAAGACAGTGTAGAATTCAAGGAAGCTCCTCAGTAGAGTGTATTTGGTATTTGTGGAAAGAGTTCAGCATTATTCTTGGCACAGAACATGGTATTAATTCATGCCAGCTAGTACCAATAGCTAGCATTCATATCCATTCAAAGAAAAGACCTCCTTCTCCAAGCTCTTCTAACTGGGCCAGATGAACAAAAAAATCTCAATATTTGTAGACCAATTGAATTTCTTTTATTGACGTTGTCTATAAGCAGAAGGTCTCTGTTTGCCTTGTGTGTATTGGAAATGGTTATTTACTCAAGTGTACACACAAGCTTTATCTCTATTTTCATATTGCCAGAAGCCCTGTTATCCTGGTTTCAAGATGTCAGTAACGGAGAAAATTATACATGAAAATCTCCCTGTCAAAATTATTTGCAATACAAATTAATTTGTTCATTTACTTATGTAGCACTTATTATGTGCTTGGAGATACATGAATAAAATATAGTTCTTCTTCCTTCCAGGCATAAAACAAAGAGCTTATTCTTTTATATACAAAGAACTTTTACAGATCAGTAAGTGAAAATCAACACAAAATTTAATCACAGTATGAAAAGATGGCTATTAGACACATGCATGCAAACACACAAAGATGGTCAACAATTTAAAATGTTCAGTCTACCCACATCAGAGAAGTACAAATCAAATTCCTATAATGCCATGTAATAAGGCTCCATGATGCTGTTGTTTTGTTAGTATCAGATGCTGGTGAAGAGATTCAGTTCCCAGGAGACCACAATGGTACAATCTCTAGGACTGAAGTCAGCCAACTTTCAAACTTTTCATCTACAATAAGGAAAAAAGATAGAAAAGTAGAGATTGAGAGGGGTCTTGGGAAAGTTTTTAAGGGCTACTGCTATGCCAATCCCTCTTCTCTAGAGCCCTAAGGAGATCCCAGTGTGTAGTCTTGATTCTAGAAGAGTTTCAGCTCAGAGCACTGGATATAACCCCCCCCACACACACACTCCCTGTAGCTAGGGGATATGGTGGCTTCTATGAGAATGGCTCATATGTGTGAACGCTTGGTCCCCAGTTGGTAGAACTCTCTGAGGGGAATGAGGGAGTGTGACTTGCTGGAGGAGGTGTGTCACTGGAGCTGCTGGACTTTGCTACTTCAAAAGACTCATGCCATCTCTCTCATCTCTCTGCTTTCCTCCCACCCTCCTTCTTCCCCTTCCATCCTCCTTCCCTCCGCATTCTCTCCCTCCCTTGGCTAAGGATCAAGGTGTGAGCGCTCAGGTGTTCCTTTGTTCTGGCGTCATGAACTCTAAGCCTCTGAAACAGCAAGTCCCAAATTAAACACTTTCTTTTCTAAGTTGCCTCGGTCATGGTGTTGGATCACAGCAATAGAGGTAACTAAGACAGGGACCACACACAGCCTGCACCTAACTCCAGCGTGAAACGTACGCCTCCATGTCTGCTCAATTAGCACCTATTCTAGTGCCTAGGCTGCACAGCACTACCAAGAACAGAACCCAATAGTGAGCAAGGTGTCAGGAGGCCACCATTGTAGAGCTCACGAATGCACGAGAGTGTCATGACTGTCTGCTTAGCTATTTACTTCCTTGTGTTGATCAATTATGGAGATTAGATTTACAGGGCATTTCAGGTGAACCGAGGAAAATTCTACCTAGATGAAGAATATAAAAGTTCTCTCCCTACAGCAACCAGCTTCCAAAATCCCTGCAAAAAAAGAAAAGCTTCTATCTTCTGGGTTTCTTTTTGTTGTTCCCTCAAGGGAAACAATCCACATGGATCTTTTTCTTCAAGTTCTGTTTAACAGATTGCTCTCCCTGCAAAGAAGAAAGTTCATGAATGCTGATGGATAGTCTTTCTGATAAAGAGGCATTAAAACCTGCAATAGCACACTAGCACTTAGTGTGTCTATCTGGAACCTGATTTTCTCTAGAAAGCAATCTAGAAAGCTGGCCTATGCCCACACAGCCAGTATAAGTTGGTAACAAATCCAGGTATACAGAATTGAGCATGAATCTGTTTCCTTCATTGTCCCTATAAGTAGCCCTCAAGCTTTTGTGCGGATGACAGAAAGGACCAGGTAGTTGAGCTGAGCCTTGGAGGAGGCTACCACCTCTCTTCCTCTCAGGGTCGTGTGAACATCTGTTTCACCCTATGTGCTTAGGTATCAACACTATTTAGGTCTCCTCTTTTTATATTAGTTTCTGCACATCTCCTTGCATCTTGCCTGACTTCACATTCCCACCCAGGGATGTGCTGTGAAAGCTGAGCATCTCTGTGAGAAGGGAGCTCAACTTGTGACATTTAAGGCTGACCCTAGTGTCAGTCCTCCCACTGTGATGGATTTTAAACAGCAGATTCGTTCGGAGTAGTGGGAACACTGGCTCCCTGGGTGTTACTGCCAGTCCACTTACCTACTTTTCTCTCCTCATTTCTAGACCTCTGGTGAGGTGACCTCTGAACACAGCCCACTGATTCCTTTGTTCAGAAAAGCATCTGCTGCAGCTGTTTGGGATTGTGCCTGGCTGACCCGGTTTCCTTCGAATTGTGGCAGCAGCACCTAGCATCCATCTGCCTCCCTTCCCATGGTTTCCTTCAGACACCTGTGACCTTGGCCCCGTTTCATTTTTCTTTGACTGCCCATCTCTCAAGCTGCATTGTTCATTTTTTGCACAGTTGCTGTAGCTATTTTATTTAATGTCTCTGTTGTGCTGGACCCCTAAGGAGGTATGCTTGTGTCTGATGTCCCTCGTAGTGACTGGATGTGGGACAACCATAACAGACAAAGCTACCCAGCAGCCAGTGGCTGAGCCCAACCTTTCCTTTGTCCTTTTGTGAGATTATTATTTATATCCAGATATCCTTGTTGGCTCAGGGTAGACATGGACAAGCACATTCTGAATGTCCTGAGATAGAGAGAGTTCCACCTTCCTGAAGCTGAGTTCATACTGTATCAGTTCCTGTTCTCTGCCAGCACTTTTGATCTGAAGCAGCCACTGCTGACTCCACAACTCCACACGAAGCTTTAGATATAGGAGCATTAACAGTTGAGAATATATTCTGATACCCAGGGATCTGTCATACAAAAATAAAAATAACAAATAACAAACAAATGTGAACAAAAGGCTGAATTTCTCATTTGAGAGTATTCTCATTGTGTAATAGTACTTGTGTTTTAATGAAAAGAAGGTTTTTTCAGGTCAGATGAAAGGGGAAGTATTTTTGCCAAAGATTATTAACTGTGCTCTTCTTGTGAATCTTCTGCATTTAACCTGTGTCTTCTCTAGTGTAACTTAACTCTCTATACCTCCGAAGTCTGGGACTAGCCTCTATTTTCCCATGTGACAGATGGTTACTAATTCCAGGAAGATGAGCTAAAGATGGAGAAGAGTCCTGTGCTTCCCACATAGCTGGTGTGCTCATGTTCCCTATTGACTGATCCTCCAGTTTCATGTGTTTGTTTTAAATAGCTTCGCATTTTGATTTAATTTCAAATGAGCATTAACCTTTTATGAATACTATGAAGAATACCAATACGTTTTAGGTGAGTTCGTTAACCATGTATGTTTTTGATCATTTGCTTTGGGTTGGTTTATGTGCTTGATTGGTGGCATCTTTTCTTTACCAATTGCAATGTAGCCCTTGGCTGTGGTTGTGGTAGGAGTGCAGGCTGTGTTTCCAAAGGTCAGTATGAAAAGACTTCAGTTCCAGAGTGACAGTAGTTTGAACATGCTGCTGGTGTAACCTTGTAGAAGGTTCTTGGATTGGAAGGGAGACTTGGATAATCTCTCCTTCCCATGTTCTCTCCATCCTAACTCTTCATATGTTACAGCTAGCTCTCTTCCTCTTTCCTTCCCCCACTTCCTCTGCTTCCTAGTCTGTGGTAAGAACCTACTATTGTGTGCTACATTTGCCCAAGGCCAGAACCAGCAGTATCACCAGATCTGAACTGATGCTTGAATCTTAGGAACCATGGGCCCAAATAAACTTATTTCATAAGTGGCCTTTGTTGGATATTCTGTCATAGTGATGTAAACCTAATACAGTTACCCTCATCACGTAGCTTGGGAAATTTTGCTTTTATCATAATTAGCACAGTACTGAAAGGAGACCTATCTAGCCAATAGCAGGCACTTTTCAATTTGGGTGGCAGATCTGATCATACTGTCAATATGGCATGGCAAGTAAAGAAATGGTGTGAGAAGCCGGTAAAGAAAAAGGAAAGTAAAATCCCATAGACAACATTGATAATGACAGAGCCCTACTACAAAGAAGCAAGAGCTGGGTTATCACGAGAGGCTAAAATGACTAGGGCTAACAGCCAAAGATTTTAAATAGACAATGAGTATGGAATCAGTTATCTTTGTATACATGACTGAGATTTATGAAAGGAAGAGACAAATACCACCCAAGAGAACATGTCATTGTCATGGTGTTGATGCCACCTTAAGGATTCGTGCAGCCACACCCACACATGATTCCATGATGTTCTCAGACTGTGCTTCCAAGACAGCTTCCCAAATGCCCATGCTCCTGTCCCAAATCCCACTGCAATCATCAGAAAACTATAAAAGGACAGACCATGCTACTCAAAACATATAGAGAAGTATCAGAAATTGGAACCAATTTGAAAAAAAAAGCATTTTAATTCTTAAGTAAACAACAGATATTAATGACAGCATCTTCCAACCCAGGTGGGCCAAAGTCTCTACTCTTAATTAATCTGAATTCTTGAAAGAGAAAGTTCCCAAATTAATGGAGTAGATAATCTTCAAAGGAACCTCGTGCAAGGAAAAGAAAGGAAGGAAGAAGGGAAGAGAGGAAGAGAGGGAAGGAGGGGGAGAAAAGAAGGAAAATAAACTTGTCCCAACAAATTCACAGACTCTATGGGCTTAAGAACTTTTGTTGCAAACACATGTGACCTTTTGTAAAATATAAGAAATAGCAGAAACCAAAACATTTGAAAAAACTGTGCATGGAAACAATGCTATTCTTAAAAATCTTTAAAAGTTATGTTTAGCTTGGTGTGTTAGAAAAAGTGGAACTAAGTCAAGGAGCGAAAGAACAGAAAGCCAACATCCTCCTCTTGCTTGCACAAACACATGGTACACACACTCACTAAGGTACACCACCCTCACCCATACACATGTGTGTGAATATAACACACATACATACCTCATGCATACAGAATTAATTAATTTTTTGAAGATTTGAAAAACTTGTTAAGTGTTCCACTCACTAAAGACCCTAATAAAACCCAAGTCCTTCCCCCTGTATTTTGTTATTTACTCCCCATTTCAAGCCTGTATGCCACATACAGGGAGGAAAGTTAAGTGTGGTTAGTTTACATAACCATTTTCCCTGAGGACTGACACCACTTCATGGAAGAGCAGGATTCAAACTCTGACTCCCCTGCCCTAGCTCTTTCCACTCCACTACATCACCTCCCACTCAGCCCTCTGCAAAGCCTTAAACAATAGTGAATCCTAGCAGCGTTTCTGTTCATTTCCTCCATTAGTCATTTGCTGAGTGTTACACAACAGCCACCCAAGAGCCTCCTCCTGGGGGAAGCTGTCACACTAGACTGCCCATGTGGGTGGTTTGATTTAAAGTTGGCCCTGAGTTGCTGAAGAAAGAATATCGGTGGATCCATTAATTGAAAAGGCATGACAAAAAAAGCCTTCAATGAGGCATGGTCAAAAGGCTCACAGAAAACAAGGCAGTGTTAATGTCATGTCGGTCAGGGGTTTCAAAGTTGCAAGCAGCAATGGCTTTCCACTGGGTTTCCGAAAATCAGTCAGAGCTTGGTCATAAAGAAAATAACTCCAGGACCACAGGCACACTGATTTTTCTTTGTGAAAATCAATCTAGGCCATAAGAAAGGACAGTGAAGCAGAGGAGAACTTTACATACAACACAAGCCCTGAGAGAGTGATCACCCAACAATGGGAAAGTCAGGAAATAATGAAAGTCCTTGAACACCTTCTGCTTTATTGTATGTTCCTCTTCCTTTGATATCTGCTGTTGTTTTTCTTTGGTTGCACTGAGGATTGAAACTGAGGTCTCACAAACACTGGGTAAGAAATTCACCACTGATATACAGCCCCGACTACCTTTTTTATTTTTGATTTTTGAGGCCAGCTAGCTAAGATCCTCAGTCAGATCCTGAGCTTATGATTCACCAGACTTAGCCCCACAAATAGCTGAGATTACAGGCCTTAACCACCTGGCCTGGTTTCTGTGTTGGTTTTTAATACTTTTCAAGGCTATCTTTTAAGGTGTGTGTAAGAAAACGTTTCCTGGGGAGATGCTTGCATACACATCTACTCATCCCAGAGAAGGAGCCCACGACAATTCAAAGTATTGATACCACCAAAGTCCAGCATGGTGAATCAATGAGTTTTACTGGGGTTACTTAGAGGAGTATGGAAACGGGGTTATTAACAGGAGCAGAAATAACTCATAGACAGCTGCATCACCAAAGTCCATACCGGCATGGGAGAGAACTCACAAAGTTGGAGACCTGGAGCACACTGCACAGCCTGAAGGCAGGTTAGACAGTGTCCTTCCACATGCCTCAGTTGGTCTACACATCTTCCGGACAACCCAGCTAGTTTCTGCTTCTTCCAAGCAGCTGGTCTGGTCCTTGAGTCCTCTTTGCAGCTCTGCTTGTCTGAGAGTCTTCTCTGCAGCTCAGCTCCCCAGCTCAGAGAGGGAAGCTTTTATTGTTTACTCTGGCAGGGAGGAGCCTAGTGAATCTTGTCAGTTTCATGGACTTCCTGAAACTATTTTGAATTGTTTACCGTCCTAATTAAAGACCTTCCTGCAGGATAGAATATTTCAATCTCTTAGGAAACTGTCATTCAACCTAAGGTAAGGGGTTATTGCATAAAGTACTGCCACACAAGTATGAAGACCTCAGTCTGGATCCCCAGGACTTTCATAAAAGCCGGGTGTGGGGTCCACTACTGCTTCTCGGCTAAACTGACTCGCTGTCAATTCTCCTTCTAATTATCTGTGTTTATACTCACAGACAGATTAAGGCTACTCTCAGACTTAATCATAGACACTTTGCTTTGTAGTTGACAGAGACCCAAGGCTGCACATAATGCTGAGAATATAGGACAGATGAATAGACAAGAATATTACTTCCTTAAAGCTCATGAAACATTGTAGACTAAGGGATAGAAAGAATGTTACAGCAGGAAAATAGAGAGACAGACTGTGAAATGTCATATTCTAAGCATGTCACAGGCATGGTAATCATAAATTCAGAGCAGCTGCACCTAATGACACTGGACCACACCAGTCCTTTCCACCCCACAGTCATCTCTGAGTGAGGAAGGGATTCATGAGGCTCTACCACTTACAGCTGAACTGTTGGTGACTAATGAGTTCTGGAAGTGGAGAGGCATATATCCAGTTATGCCCACTGGTGAGCCTACCAGGGTGTAGGGAATAGTTCAAAACCCATGATCATATAGATGACCCTAGTTAAACTCTGGGACACAAAAGAAGACAGAAGTCATGAATGTAGTAAAGAGATTTGTAAGGAAAAAGTGGGACTCAAAGGGGTGGCAGGAAAGACCAGGATTGGGAGAAGAGTAACCAGCACATGTTATACACATGTATGAAATTGTCAAAGAATGAGATTTGGTTTGCTTTAATCCTAGTGAGGCAGTGCTCTGAGAGGTCGGAGACAGGAGGATCCTTGTAGTTCCCTAGCCAGCCAGTTTAGCTGAAACAATGAGCCCTGGATTCAGTAAGAGAGGTGTTCTCTCGAAAATAAAGTGGAGCGCAATGGAGGAAGTCAGCATATCAGTTTCTGTCTCAGCCTCCACACGGACACAGGCACCTGCACACATATGTGCAAATATATGCAAGCATGCATCCCAGATTGCACATTACACATAGTTTAAAATAAATAGATAAAATCACATTTTCCCGGATCTTCACTCAAAATGTATACCCAGAAAGACATGTCTTTATTCAGAGCTGAGTGCCACAGAACTCAGATGTGTATAGAATTGAGGTGAAAATGAGTGATACTGGTATTCCCAGTACACCCAGTCTGAACAAAGATAAGTAAAAATAATTGATGTGACAAAAGTCATTGTATGTACTCCCTCCAGATAACTCCTTCTGCATGATATTCCCATTAAGAGAGAAAGAATTCCCAAAGTACCTATGGCTAGCAGACAGAAGCACCTGTTGCATATCTTCTAAAATTATCAGTGTTAATATGCATATGTTATCTATAACAGCCAATTAACATAATACAACCAACAAGCTTGATCTAACAGAAAAGCATGGAGCCCTGCACCAAACAGGTAAAGAGTAAAATGTGTATGCTTTAGGTCACGACTCAAGTTTAATAAAGGCAGAAGCACATCCCTCAAGGCAATAGAGTTTGAAATATATTTCCAAAACCAATGTAAAATGAAGGTTTGCATGTGAATGTACATGTGGTGTTAGTACCTGTGTATATGTGTATGATCACATGTGTACATGTACATAGATGTTCTCAGCTGCACATGGGCATGGCCCATGGATGTGAGACCTGAGAATGATGCTAGATGTGTTTCTTAATCACTGTCCACTTTAAAAATTAAGATGGGGGTCTTTCACATGAATCCAGAGGTCACTAACTCACTAGCTAGCTTCTCTCCAAGGATCCACTGTCAGCCCCTTGCACTGGGAGTATAGGGGCTACCATGGCCAAGAGGCATTTACATGGTTGCAGGTTATTTAAACCCCAGTCCTCATGATTGCACAAGTGTTTTACCCCATAAGACATTTTCAAAGTCTCTAAAATGTTTATAATATAAAGAGATTATAAAACTCACTTCTATATGATCTGTGGCTTGTGAAGAAATCAGAATGCAAATTAGATACTAGATCCTGAACTAATATAATTTCCAGGTCCTACTTAATCTTTATCCATGTCTCCTTCTAAAGAAAAATGCTATGACAGTCATTCACTTCTTATTGTAATTCCAATAGTGAACTTACTAAAGACGTTTCCATTTCAATGTGGCAAAGCAGCAAGAACCTACACATGCACTGGTGTTACAGGTTTAAATGTTAAATCTTAATTCTTTTTACTCATGTGACTGTGTATGGGTGACACCACATTTGTGCCTCGGTAGTCTCATGTGGGATGAGACTAACAATAACTATGCCCAGGGTCAGATAGGATCACTGACTAGATCTAGCTACATACACATGTGTGCTGTTGAGATAGTGCCTTTAAAAACAAGCATTATGAGCATCTGATGTTCCTTTTGTTGCTAATACAATGTAAGTGAATGGATGGAAATGGAATTTAGGGCACAGGGGATCTTTTTTAAAAGCTGTAAAATTGTGTTTCCAGGCAGCTCCTATTCTGCCTGCGGCTGAGCACAATCTTAGATCTTAATTCAACTACAATTAAAGATGATCACCTCTCTCTTCATCTCATGCTACCACAACTTTTCCTAATTGTTAATTACTATTAATAATATTACATGGTTAATTATGTTGTTATTATTAATTCTTCTATTATGAGATTTCCACCTGTTTGTCCTCCTGAAGTCACGGCTACAGTGACTTCAAGTACAGACAAAATTGGAGAATTCTGCAACATCCCAATGGGATTCAATCCATTAGACAATAAAGAATTGCATCCTATTCAAACAGAGCTCAACACCCAGTCTGATAAGACTACCTTGGGCACACAGTTGCCATGCATTTGCTGTGTTCACTCTGAGTTAACAGTAGTCTGTCCCCTGACTCAGAGAGAAGGTACAGATTGTGCCTTTTGTTTTATGAAGATGGCATAGAGGAAAACTTGTATCCTTTAGAAGTGAAGGGTTGATGTCTTTATTCTCTTATTATGGGCCATAAAAAGCTAGACCTCTGGACTAAATGGTATTGGAGCCCCTCTCTCCTCCCTTCAGGTAGCACATTGGATGGAGTTGTCCATCACCTATGATTATTCTTGACTTTCTGCTCCCCATGTGTGGGAAGAAGGGTGACTCATCTATTAGTTCTGAGAACCAGAGAATCCAACACAGACAGACAGGCTCAATGACTTCCCATCTGCAATCTAAAGACACCTTGTCTCTGCTCTTCTTATCTGGTTTTAATTTAGAGGAAAGGGCCTGAGGAAGTACCTCCATTTTTTTTAAATACATTCAGAGGCCCTGCACTTAGGAGGTTAAAAGTGACTTGCCACCAATGATAAAGGGATGTTCAGGTACTCCATGAGCACAAATTACTACCAAGAACAGTGAAGCAAAATGGTAAATCTAGATTTCCAATGTCTCTAGTCAATATTCTCTGACTCTCTTTTTAAATACTAACAATTTGTACAAACTAAATTTCTTTCTCCAATATATAAACATTTAACTTGAAATGTTGAAAAATGAATTAGTAAGCAATTTCACTGTAACAACTTTTCCTGGAATGGTCTCTTTCTGAACTCTTGATGTCAATAGAGTTAGGTTCAGAATTTCTGATAATTTTTGGGACATTAGTTAACATGTGAAAACAAACTATTTTCTTGGTATCAGATTAGATATTGATGTTCCTTAAGGAACTGATATATATATATATATATATATATATATATATATATATATATATACACACACATGCATACATACACACATACATACATATATATGTATGTATATACACATGCATATATATATGTGTATGTATATATACACATGTGTGTGTGCACATATATATGCATGAATGTATGTGTAAATATATGCATTAATGTATATATATGTATATATTAATATATGCATACATAAATGAAACAGTGGGTAAGTACTTGTACAGATGAACCTGGGGCATCCACTGAAGGTCAGATGAAAACCGTGGAGAGGTTTATAAAAGAAGCTCATTCATGCTTCAGGGCCATTTCAAAAGTCAAAACTAAAGAAATGTCTTGTAATCAAATAAATTTTTCAGAGTAATTGCAATGAAAGCAATTTGACAGTTTTGCTGAACAACACGGAATATTCTAAGAATGTGAGAGCATACAAAGTGTACACAAACCTTACTGGAAAGGCTCCTTCCACTGTGCAATCACAGATGGGGCATTCCAGGTGCCCACTGTGGCTTTGATTAATCACCTCTCTCCAGTTCTATTTTATTAGGTAGCCACACAGTGAGGGATGGGCACCAATTTTATCAGAAAAATAGTCTCTGTAGAACCGAAGGTTTAAAAATAGTATTGAAATGTGGTGACTAAGTGGAAAGGAAAAACAGATGGTGGTAACCAGGCTCTCAATGTTTGCTTTCTCCATGTAGACTCCCCAAAGGCCTTGTCTTTCGCCTTGACCCCTGGGATAATAACTTGACCCAGATCAGTTCTTCATCAACACTTTAATCTGTGCACCCTTCTGTGAAAAAGAAAAGAGAAATTTTTTTTTAAAGAGGAAGTGAATATTTTATAACTTCATGTTTCTAAAGAGATTTGATTAGGTTTAGAATAAGCAACTATTCCAACCAGGGTTGGTCAGAACTTATATGTTCTGTTTTTACTTTTTGCATAGACTAGAAACATTTAAAACGTTGGAGGCCTCTTAAGTCTCATACTGGTTTGAAGAATAATAAAAAGAACTAATACAGAGGTGAATTGGGTGCGCCTCTCTACATACCAATGTTCTTTTTCAGTCACCCTGTTGCCCTGGCCTCTGCCGTCATCCAGAGCTTCATCTGGAACATTCTCCTGGTCTTAGAACCACTGTCCATGCTACTTCTGACAGTTGCCCTTCAATCATTTTCTTTATGTCTTCTATGATCACAGCTAAATCAAAAGAAAACCGGGCAAGGTGAGATAAACTTTGAGCCTGACTTTGGAAAAGATTAACCAGACGCTCTTAGACTTGATCCACTCTCTTCATTGAGCCAGGCAGCCAATCAGTTGAAGTGTGGTTTTCCAAAAATTATTTCTGTTTTTTTATGTGTTGTAAGGAAATATGCAGTGCCTTCGTTACACTTTTCATTTGTTTTCATTTTTTCTTTCTGCCCAGATGCTTTGCAATAATGCGGTCAGGTATGTCTCATCTAAACTGATGAGCTGGATGCCTCTCTAGTTTATTGTCTTTGGCATTTTAAAGGTGAGAGGGAACCCTGAAGCCCATTTTGTGAAGTTCCATTTTGTGCATCTCTCTGGAAACACCTCTGAGTATTTGCTGTGCAAATAATATTTCTGTCCTGCCCTTGGTTTTTCTGAAATACTCAGGAAATGCTAATCTAATCAAAGATTATTGAACTCTGTTGACATTCTGGAAATCTCCAGAATCATGACTCTAGAGTTCAAATGATGGCAAAAGGAAGGCAGTCAGTCATCCCAGAAAATTGTCCTCTGAGGAATCTGAATCTGATTTCCTAAAATTTGATAGCAGAATAGAGCAAAAAACATTTCACCTAAACTACAAAGGAAATGGGGGCATTAATGTCAATTTGAGCACTGCAAACAGATCGCCTTGCTTATTCAAAAAACTCGAGTCCTCTGGGATCTCTCAGGGCCATGTTGCTTTTACTGTTGCATTTCCTGATACCTCAGGTGTAAAATGAAAACTTTTTAAAAGCTCTGATATCTATAAGACTATGACAGGCAGGAAACTGTGGCATATGATACTAAAACTAAAGGAAGAAATTCATAAAGAAATACACATTGTAGCATAGTTAGAATGTGCACACACACACACACACACACACACACACACACACACACACACACACACACACACACATATTTCAATTCCTTGAAAAGCTGAAAGGCTCAGGGTAAAAAACATTTACACCCTGTCAAGCGAATGTTGAAAATGACCTAAACCAATATTGTATACAATTGATGTGTACTTGAAATATAAACACTTTATAAAAGGATATAACAATTTCCACTCCATATGGAATCATAAATGATAAACTCTTAATTGTGTGATCTTTTTATCAGAGGATTTTTGCATTAAGTCCCTCACTACAATAACCCAAGGAAGAATATGGATTGTTCGTTTGTTTGTTTTGTTGTTGTTGTTTTTCCATTTCATGGATGAAAAAGGATGACCTGGGAGGATCCACGCCATGCAGATGTTTCCCCCTGTATTCTCCCTCTGCTTAGCTGTGTGGTAGAGAACACACTTCACATTTTGCCAACATCCTTTTAATTCAGTTTAATGACAAGCTGAAATTATTTTCTGTGGGGACTGGATTTCTATGGTGATAAAATAAATTGTTTCTTTTGCTCAAAGATAGAAGAATAAAGAGAATGAAGTGGAGGATGGCTCTATCTCAGATACACCACACTGCAGCCACACAGGGTCCACATGTGAACCCTGCCTCAGAGACCCCACGGTGCTGCATTGTGTCCTAGGCAGATGTCACCACATTAGCAGGTCACTCATTCTCACGTGGGACTTCCATGTCTCTGAATTAAACATTGTTCAGAAGGCTTTGCCTGAAGCATCAAGCTGTTTTTGCCTAATATTCAATTAGGAAGAGGAAAATAAAGTATTTGTTATTTTTTCTAGTCCAAAGCTCAAAAAATCCTTCCATAATCCTCCCCAAACCAACACGTCCAGATCTATCCTGGCAGCATCCCACTCTCTGGTACCAAACCCTCTTCCAGTTTCCTTCCGGTTGCTGAGACTTAAACACTGACCGAAGACAACTTGGGGAGGGAAGAGCTTATTTGACTTACACTTCCACATCACAGAGGGAGTCCCTGCAAGAACTTGCGTGGGAAACTGGAGGTAGAACAAAAGGGGAGACGGTGGAGAAACATTGCTTATGCCTTCTGGCTTGCTTTCTCAGCTTGCTCAGCTACCTTCCCTATTCGTTCCAGACCTACCTGCCCAAGCATGGTACCATTCACAGTGTGTGGACTCTTCCCTCCCATCTCAATCAGCAATTAAGAAAATGCTCCCACAGAGACGCCCACAACCCAATTTATTGAAAGTCGTTCCTCAACTGAGGAACTGAGATTCTTTCTTCTAGGCTAGGTTTGTGTCATGTTGACAAACATTAACTATGGCAAAATGAATTAAGCTATCAAGAGGTCAATTGTGGCATTTGGCCTCTTTTCCCTTCTCTTCCCGGGACCAGTGTGAAACATTAGTTTCTTTACAACTTTAAACTTGAGTTTGAACAGCCTGGAACTCCAAATGAGGTGAGCAGAGAGGGTGTCACGCCCACATGGTTCTGTTACAGAGTGGCATTCTTTGTCATTAGTTTGGTCGATAGCAAAGATGATGTTTTGTTTCTGTATGCAGTGACTTCTGTGACTGTTTCTCATTTTAAAACCTGTTGTACTCTTCTCAAGCGTATGAGAGAGTGAGCTCTATGTCAATATTCAAAAATGAGACGCAGCCAGAACACAAGCCCATCTGGGATGCCCCATAAGTCAGCAGCCCTTTTGATCGCCCTCATTATACAGTCTCTTCCCCGTGAATGGGAGTGATTGCAGAGAATCCTATAGACCGCAATGCCCGTGGCTAGGTTACTGTTAATTGGCTTGAGGCAATCAAATTGTTTTTTTCTCCTGGGTGAGTCTGACTTATAAAATTTACTTTGTAAAAATATTAATCAATTTTAAAAATAAAACTAAAACAGGCCAAATTTTTAAGAATATGATGAAATTTTGGAGCAGTGTGTTGATGCTGTCATGAAAGCAAATCTATATCAATGCTGTGGGCAAGAACTCATGTTCATTGTATAGGAACTGAAAGCAACCTCAAGCCAACAGTCAGTAATGGGACAGGGACTTCATTGCAGTGCTGCCAATCACACCTAGGATCGCAAGCATGAAAAGCAAGAATTCTATCAAAAGAGCTCTCTCCTCACTCTGTTCTTTAGCTCTAAAACTACATAGAAATGATATTCTGTCGATGGCCCGAGACATCTGGGAAGAGTACTTCTGGCTGCAGATGAGATGAAGCTCTTGCTGAGGCCTTCAGATTTGCCTGTTAGACCTAGGCAAAGAAGCCAGCTAGGCCATGCCAGAATGCCCCTCCTAGAAGGAGCAATGGAATAACTGGATGCTGCCATAATCTAATCAATTGGTAGTAGTTTGTTATTCAACAGTACAAAATTTAAAAATCATTGAATATTATTCCTCCCATTCAAATAGTTGTATCTAAAAAACAAACTAATCATTTTGAATTGCAAACAATCTAGAGATATAAATTAGTAACTTTAAAAAATACATTCTGATTGGTATTGTATACATACAATGAGATTTTTCTAGGAAAAAAATTAATGTTCTCATAATTCAAAGCCTCTAGGCAGAAAGAAGGTAGAAGAACCCTGATCCCCAGATCTTATAGGTGCATGGAATCAGATGACAAGTGGGTATATCAGTGAATGGGTCCACTCCATGGAGACAGGGTATTGTACAGACAAATCAAGCCAGTAGTAAAAGTACCAAGAAAAGGGGAAGAACTTGGGAATTATATTTTGCAGAAAGATGACCTAAGTGAAGAACATAGATGATTTGTATAAATAGAAGAAATCAAAATAACAAAAGTTTCACCCAATTTAAGACATTGACAATTACAGCTTAGTATGTCTTCAGGAGCAAAAATTGAACCAAGTTAACTTACATACAAATACACAGATCACTAGATCTATGTATTGAACTGTCAAGACCTTGAGTCACTGTCAGGGAGAGAGGACATTAAAAATTCAATGTGATATTGACAAAGAAAATGAAAGGATGAGGTAGAAGAAGATGAGATAAGTAGGTGTCTACATGTGAAAAATATTAGGCCCCTAAATGGTTACACAGATTTTAAAATAAATCCATGATTTCATTTTTCTTTAAGGACAGAGGTTATGTGAAGTGGTGAATGGGGCAAATAGGGGATGAGAACTTTTACTGAGATGGGGAAAAGGAGGGCGATACAGAGAGGGAGTTGGAAAACAGCACTAAATGTTTACTGGATTGATCTTGCACAGGTCTTGTGAAGGCAACCCTGGCTACTGAGAGTTCATGAGTACAGTAGTCCTGTCAACAGCCTTTAAATCATGTAATATACAACAGAATCATTAGTAACATATGTATGTTATAAATGTATAAATTTATACTTTAGTATGATAAATAACAATTGGGAAATAGATGTTATCATCAGAAATTATTGTATATTTCATGGGGGAAGGACTTACTTATAGACATTCCTATTACCTTTATAGTGTCTGTAAAATACCAGATATCAAGTGAATGAGTGGATGATTACATAAAAGAACAGAATGACAATAGAATGGGGCCTTTAGGTGTATCTGTAACATTTATTTATACAGTGATTATGATTCACACATAATAAACGACATCAAGTCTAGACAATAGATTTTCCTAGGTTTCTTTAATATCACATGATTTCAAATTAGATATCTGAATATCTATGTTTTCCATAGCTCTCTTACATTATATGTAAAAAGAATCATCACCACTTCTTTCCCATTAATATAAAATCTCTTTAAAGAATTCATTTTTATTCCATAGGAAAAAGTATCTTATAGATATATACATTTCAAAGGACTGATCTGAATTTTAAATATTGTATAATATAACTTGAACGGTTGAGCAGCTATTCTGGTTACACAAATAGTGACCTCTTACTTTAAAATTGCATTGTCACTGCATTTGATAAATTTTAAATGAATTTATAAGAGTTGCAATCAATTATGCAAGGCAAGCAGGTATACTTCTAAGAGGAGTTTATTTAACTTGTAGGCATTTTCTGTAATTGCATTTGTTTTTATTTCATTTCTCTATGGGGGAAACAACAAAAACACACTACCATCTACACTGCTATTTTCGTGTGTATGTACATATATGTGCAGATGCACCTGGAAGCCAGAAGTCAGTGTCCAATGTCTCCTTCAATCACTCTCCACTTTATTTATTTATTTTTTTGAGACAAGTAGAGCCTCTCACTGAACCTGGAGATTACTGGTTGACTAGACTGTCTGGCCATTGAGCTCCATTGATCAACCTGTCTCTGCTTCTCCAACACTAAGATTACGATGTGTGTACCACCATACCCAACTTTTACATGGCTGCTGTAGATCCAAACTCTGATCCTCATGCTTGTTCAGCAGGCACTCTTCTGACTGAATTGTCTCTTCATCATCTAGACCTTATTTCTAAAGCTAAATAATCAGGAGTCTCAAACATAATTCCTGTCCCTCTAGTGTAGTGGGCATGTTAGTGAAGAAAATCATTCATAGAGGAAGGGTCTCCCATCCTCCTGGAAGAAGTGACATGGCCTATACTTCAAAATAGAATTGCTTGCCAAACAGAAAAGATAACAGAGTAAAGATGGTGGTAGGTAATGAACAATTCTTTTACAGACAAAGGACAGACAGAATAAGAAATCAGGATATATGTGAAGAGTCACAAGTAAGAAAATCAACCATGGCCCAAAGACATATTTTGCAGAGAGGCAGGAGATAAATTTGAAAGCAGATAGCTGCATGATTATGAACTGCCTTCTAATACAAGGCAGAGTCTATGAGATTGGAAGGAACTACAGCAAACTCTTAAGCCCTGGTGACATATTCAGATCAGGCGGGATATAAGGAGACCATTCTGAGGGGGGTTCAAATGGATGGCAAGGCAGACTCTAAGAATCTACTAAATCAAAAGACTTTGAGACTTCCCTAATCTACCACAATACTGTAGAAGTGGACAAAGTTTGCATTAAAGTCTCACTCAGAACACAGAATGTTTAACAGTGTGAACAAAGGTTTTAAGAGCAAATTTTTATTGCAGATTGTTAAGATGTCCACAGTTACCTATATGTCTATAGATAGGAACCTTTAAAATGACTCCATAACTCCCTCCATGACATAAGGAGCCTCTTTCCACATGTCTTCAATCTAGTCGGTGTCATGCCTTGTTTGGCAAGGAAATGACATAAATGGGACAGTCACTTCAAAATTTTGGCCTCCTCTCTCAGAGGACTGATGTATTCCACTCTGTTACCCTCTAAAAATTCCCTAAAAACTAAAGTGAGAAAAGTACAAATATACAGGCCCAAATACCCAGGACTCTGGAGGGGGTATCAGAAGTGTCATAATATTGGAATTGAATTAACTGATATTCTATCAAAATATCTAGTACATTGATAATAGATTGGTGCACTTAATATGCAAAGTCCACTTGCTCATGAAGGCAACATGTTATTACCAGCTATTGCTGGAAATTGAAATCAAGTCAAATTGCCTTAGAAATGTGGAAATTTGATCTCAGTGAAAAGTTATGTTATATAACTGAATCTTCTGTAGTCACATACATTAAGACATTGCCTTTGGGCATGGTTTCCACAATATTACTACTGGCTTTTGATAGAGTTTCTGGTGTCACTTTAACAGACTTGTAGATTCTAGTTTTGTTATGATCAGTTCTCATGGCGGATAATAATGTGGGAAGCATTATGAACAAATTAAAAGTTTGTTACTTGATCACTAACATTTTAGCAGTTAATTTACCAATTTTTAATCAAGTGCTGTTCTTATTTCTGAGCTCATTTCTGGTTGAAAACCTTGTTGTAAAATTTTCTAAATTACCAGATGGCAAATGACCAGCTACTGACCAGCATCACTCAATAAATTATGAAACCACTGTATCAAAACAGTCCCAGTAACTAAACATTCTCTGGCGAAAAAGTTTCATCTTTATTTCCACACATATTTTATATCCACCTAGCATGTAATTTCTGAAGCTTCCTACTCAGTCCCAGATACCACCAATTGGCAGTTTTAGGAGCTTCTGGGTCTTACAGGTCAGACAGGATGTCTTGGCCTAACATGTCATCACAAGTGAAACTGACAAAGAGGACAGCTCCTCTTCTGTCACCACCAGGATTTAAGAAGAGTCAACTTCTCAACTTCTCTGGCTTGGATCTACTTTGTTGTATACTTTATACTGTCTTTGAAAGGAAAATGTCTGTGCCACGACTCTCAAAGGGACTAGAGAAAGACCTAGACCACAGCTGAACTCTTTCCAATTTGATCCTATATTTTATAAAAGAACACTGTCTGCTACATTGTGATAGAAAAAGTCTGTGATCGTGACAGAATCCAGAAGCACGCTGATGTTTACAAAAAGTCCTTCTCAATTTATTTAGATCTACCTTCTAGTTGTTATGCTTCATTGAAAACTGGAAGAAAAATGTTAATCAGATAGAACACCAGAGCAAGAGGCTGTATTTCTCTTGGCAAGTTGAAATGTAGGGTCTTCTGTTTGTAGCTCCTTGTGGTCTATTGATAGGTCATAACCTATAGACCAAGGATGTGGGTTTCAGGAGTAGGCAACAGAATCAGGCATACACTGTATGAAACACTGAGGAGAAAAATCACTGTGGACATTCTGATCTGGGCTCCATAACCCAGAAGCTATTGTGGCCTTCTCTTTGATGTCTAGCGCCTTAGTTACCTGAGTTATAAGCCTGAGTATCAAGGTATGCCAATTAATTCTTCCTTCCAGATAAACTGGGACCCCAAGGTGCCCAAAGATATGTGAACACACTGTCGGTCCTAGGACAACCTCCAGTGTTGTAGAGGCAATGTGTATGAACAAGACAGGAAATGAATAACATCCTTGTTCTAGCTCCTTTTATATTAATGTTTCTTCAAACTGGGTGGCCCCTTTTCTTCTCACTTCTCTCATTTCTAGGAGAATTATTTGTTCTTAGTGATCTGAGGAAGTTGCTCATCAAAAGCAAGAACAGAAGACTAGAGACAGAGAACATGTTTAACTTGCGGTGTGTGTGATTTAGATAAATCTATTCCATTAACTTCCTAGCAGAAACTGTGCTTTCTGCTACCCAGTGACCTATGGAAGAGCTCCTGAGTCACCTGTTTGCTCCTTTTCCAAGTAATAGATGTGATTACAAGGCCCAGATGTGGCTGCAGACACATTACTGTGCTCAGCATCTCTCTTCCTTCCCACACATGGCCTCCCCATTACTGGGGAAAGGCTCAATGTTGCTGTTTCCTAATAAATGGTAAAATGTTACCTTTGCCCTTATTCTCATCCAAAACAAAAATTGCACCTTTGGAGCAAAAGACAGCCTCTCTACTAAAAGTGCCAGGACCTTGGGAGGGATGTCTTTCTGTACTCACTGCTTGTTTGCTATTTAGGGCAGTCTATTATCAGAGATCTAAACTTTTCCCTCCACCAAGAGAGATAAGTGCAAATCCAATGCAATCCTCCTGGTGAGCAGTCTATGCCACAGTCTAAAATGACACTGATTGCTTCATGGACAAAGCAATCTCAGCTCACAAAGACTAGTGTTGATGTGGGTGATCCCTGGAAATACGGAAATGCAGATAGAACAAAAAATAAATATGGAATATACATAGTTATTGTGACCAGGACATGAACCTGACTCTCCTGATCTACCTGTTATTTTTAGAGAAAGAAGAAAAGGTTAATATTCAAGGGTAATTGGAGGCCAATAAGAGCCATGAAGTCATCCCAGGGAGAGGAATTTTTTTAAACTGGATAATCTGGTTATGTCCCCGATTTTTCATTTACATCTCAATTTCACACAAACTAATCACAATGTCTGGAGGAGAAATAGAGTTGAAGGGCAGTGTCTGCTTCCTACACTCAGAAACATTCCACCCTGAAGCTTTGCTCTTCCAACATGGTCTAGCCTCATTAGCTACACCTCGAATCTCAGACTCAACACCCACCTAACCACAGTGTTCATTCTGACAAGATTCCTGGAACTGCCATAGTAGTAGAACACTTCTCTGGTGTACACAGGACCCTGGGTTCAATCCCCATCACCTAAAAGAAAAAAGGATTATTATTTTTAATTTACAAGGTCCCCCCATGCAGCTCATATGAACACTAAAGTATGTGAAGCACAGGGCAAGGTCATAAGTATGATCCATGGAAGCCAGATGAGACCTCTTATCCACAGACCCTCTCCCACTTCCCTATATGCCTATAGAAATCACAGCCAGCCTCTATTCTGACACATACAGACCATGCATAGCATTTCAGATTCTGGTTCTAGGACTTTTTTACATCACTCCAATATCCTTAAAGAGGATAGGGAAACATTGTGACACAAGAGGTAGAGGGGAAGGACCGCCTGCTGTCTGCACAGTTTGAATAACGGATTGCAGCCTAGTTCTGCTTTGCATGGTTTTGTTCATTTCTTATTTGATGCCGTGTGTTTTCTGTCCATCTCAGGTGTCTGTCTTCAGACACAGAGACAGCAGGAATGCCAAAGCTTCTCTACCGATTACCCCTGAATAGCTCACTGCTCATGCTACCCTTTTGACTTATATATAGCTATGTTTTATACCTTTTTCCAAATACACACATTTATAAGGCAGTTTCCCTAGCCAGACTGTGAGCCACTGGCAGACAAAATTTGATTTTTTTTTTATCTTCCTTATATTAGCCATTAGTCTCCTAAATTTAATGAGCAATGAATCATGGATGATCTAAATAGCAAAATGAAGATGAATGGATGAGTGAGTGATGAAAGAATTTAGGAAAGACCTAAGTTCCCGTCCAGCTTTTGCTCCAATATACTACTGCTATTTCTCTTGTAGTCTGGCCTGGTCACATGACACCATGGGCTTTGAGTTCTTTCATCCATTACAAAGACATCAGGCAGACTGTCTGACTGTTTCTGGGTCCTGGGATGCAGAGAGAACGCATGAGTAGGGTTAACTGTAACTTGCAGTCAATAACTTGCATCTCTTTGGAATCCTCAGGTTTGACTTGATATCCAACACACTTTCATTGCAAGAATCCGGTGCTCCTTCACACATATTTCCCTGAAGATGTCGATGCAAGGGAAGAAATGCTATGAGAGGAAATAGAGATGAAGGAGAAAGGAGAACTGTTTTCTCTTCCCCAGTGTCCATCAGGTAAAAGGTAAAATGTTGTAAAATATGTAAAAATGGTAAAATCACTAAATCACAAAAGCTTGCAGAAAACAAATAAACAGCAATAAAAACTTTTTTTAGCTATTTCTATATTATGAATTTTACAATAATAATGATGATAATAATAATAATATACATCACAGGGTCTGAACATAATTACTTCTTACAAATGAAGAGAAAATGTGTTATCTTTATTTTCCCTGCAACTAGCCCACTCTTTCTTCAGCCCTGACTACCAGATTATCAGAGAAACAAATGACCCCACTGTCAAAAAGAAAACATATCTTCTCTTTAGGGAAAAAGCCTTCAGTTTATTAAAAAATATGAAGTCTCTTGATCTCCTGTTTCCTGTGTAATGGTGCCTGCTTTGTACTATTGATGGCAAAGGGAAGAGTTACATGTAATGAGAGGCCCAGAAAGGGGTTTGGGTCCTCCGCTATTGTGTCACAATCTTGACCTGGTCTCTGGTTTTTGCAGGCTGTTGAGAGATTCCTACTATCTCAACTCTCAACCAAGCTACAAGGGGCTTTCCCACAGCCTGCAGCTATTAGCTGCCTTGGCTTCCAAGCTGAAGTCACACTCTGACTGGGTAGCCCTGAACCATACTTAAGGAAGGCAGGAGCCCTTACCTGGCTATGTTCTTCTTTCAGTGGCTGTGCACTAAAGACTCAGTGAGGTGAAATGGGAACCTGACACTCCTGCCCACTACACTCTTGCTCACTACAAAGTGAGCTTTGTACTAGGGTGTGTCCCATTGGTGTCCCCAGTGGCTTCTGGGTCTGTATCTCATTTTCACACTGCACGATCCTCATTCCTGCATGTTTTTTTTTTTTTTCCTTTTTTTTTTTTTGTCTCGGTGGAATCTTGTAAGTACTGTTGGAGAAGTTACCACTTAGAAGGAAAATACTGAACCTGGAGGGTTCAGAGTATTGATAAAGGCAGAGTCCACAAGACAGAAGCCAGGAGACAGCAATACCTAAAAGATGTTGATCAAGTTGGATCTTAAAGGCTGAAACAAAAAGCTTGGCAGAAAGATGAGAGTGACAGACCATGTAGAAGGAAGAAATGGAATATGCTGAGTCACTGAGGCATAAACCCCCTGGTGGGATATCCTGACTCCCCTAAATTCTCTGCATGGAGGTATGCTTAATTTCAGAAAGGATCTTGTGGTTCTCAACCTTCCTCATGATGTGGCCCTTGAATACAGTTCCTCATGTTGTGGTGACCCCCCAACCATAAAATTATTTTCATGGCTACTGTAATTTTGCTACTGTTATGAATTGTGATGTAAATATCTGATATGCAGATGGTATTAGGTGACCCTGTGAAAGGGTTGTTTGAACCCCAGAGTGGTCACAGCCCACAGGTTGAGAAGCGTTGGGTTAGACCCTATGTATCTCTAGCCCTAATGTACTGCAGCCCCAACGGTTTTCATTTCATAGCAGTTCAGAATAAACAGCGTTTACAAAATCTGATACATATTTGCATATGTACATTTAATATGTGTTTAATATAAGCACATCATGTATGTGTGTATAATATGTTTTCACATACATATTACTTATATATATGTTATATTTATATTAATATGTAATCTAGTGTTAGGAAGACAGTTTTCACATACTAGGCAGATTTCGCAATGAAGATTGTATACTGAATTCTGTACTGTGAGAGTCCCATTTCTAATATGGTTTCCCTGAGCCTGAGCATACATGTCTTTAGAAATCAAAGCTTTAACGTAGCTCTGAAGGGACGTGAACAGAAATACAAGAGGTAAAGTCAAACTCTGCTCACTCGTTTTTTTTGGTTGTTGTTGATTGTAATTTGCCTTTATATACTGAGTCTTTTGAGGATCAAATCCTAAGCTAAATAAAAACATAGAGATCCTGGCTTACTCCACTCAGCACCCTGGAAAGGCTTCTGATCTACGCAGGGGGCTGGCCTTGGTACTGCCACTAGCCTAGTTTTGTTTTCTTAAAGATTCAGGAAGTCAAAGAAGAAATCGCTTCCTCTGGTCTTGTGCGTTCTGAAGTTTATCCTGCTTGGAGCTGATTCCACAATTGCAGAACCAGGCAAGGCTGTAACCTTGACTCTCCTGCTACCATAGCAACCTGTTGGCTCAGAATGAATTGAATTTTGGGATTATCACTAAAGAGGAAAGGGAGAGGCATCTATTTTGTTTGCTCTTTAGTCATTTCAAGGTGATGCCCATGGATGAGAAAAATCAAGGAAGGATAATTTGCTATTTTTTTAATCAAAATGCATTTTTAAATTATATTTTTTAATTTTTTTTACATGGTGTGTGTGTGTGTGTGTGTGTGTGTGTGTGTTTGTGTGTGTGAAAGAGGGTGTATTGCATACCGTGGTACAAGTATGGAGTTCAGAAGGCAATATACAGGATTTGATTTCCTCCTTCCACCTTGTGGGGTCCTGGGATCTAACCCAGGTTGTCAGGCTTGGCAGAACGCACCCTTGTATACCAAGTCATCTGAGTAATTCCTAAATTATGCCTTTGAAAACAAACAAATAAACAAAACAAAACTTTTCTTATTAAATATCCATCTTATGTCATCTGTAGGGATCATCTTCCCATCAGCTTCTCATCTTCAGAGAATAGAAAACAAGTAAATCTTCTAAATAAGTCTTCATGATCTCATATAGTTTTCTTAAGCAAAATGAAAGGATTTAGACAGTAATGTAGAAAAGATAACTGTATCACATGGACATTTCATCTCATCTATTTTCCCCGCCCACATGGGCTAATGTTAGAATAAAATTGTGAACCTAATATAAGCCTGCATTGTTGATTCCTACCACCCACAAACCTATCAACATTTCTCAGGAAATGGATTGAATTGAATTGGGCCTCATGACAATTAGGATCAGAATATGTTGCTTCATAACCAAACATTTTCCCCCAGTAGTTTCCGAATAAGGGACAGAAGGTAACAGGCTGAGAACCTGATGTATCCGGATATAACTGAGTGCTGCTGCAGCAGGGGAGCGCATAGCAGCCACCACATCATTATGTTTCGCATAGGCCTTGACTTGATATTCACTAATACTCCTGCTTCCCACCCAGTCGCACTTCTCTGGACCATCCAGAATTCACATCGGTGATAGTAATCTAGTGAAACTGCACAAAGAAAAACTAAAAGAAAGCAGGAGAGAAGGAAGGAGAGAAAGACAGTCTGATAAAATAGCAAAACCTCAAGGCATCAGCACTATATTTTTATGTGAAAAATGGCCTGGGAGTAGAAAATACAGTGGCTACAGACATATAGAAATTAGATACAAATATATGTGTGGCTTTAGTCTTCCGCAGAAACAATTACTGATCGTTGTTATGATGACCATTAAGAGGGTAAATACTAGTGAGCACTAGGAGACAAGTCACCATTTCCTTTCTGGATCAAAGGGAGTAAAACAAGCTAGGGTTCTCCCTTCTTGTTTCTTTCCACCCATCAGAAATTCCAAGATCAAAGCCTCCAGGGCATCCAAGACTTCCAATAGTCAGGAATAACAGCTACCAGATAAGTAGCATCAGCTTTAGGAGCCACACAGTCTAACTGACATAACTTTTATCAACATGTTGCTAATGCCTAACACTTTTATTATAATGGTAATTTTTCTTCTATTGGCAAAATAACTATAATTTTCACTTATATTGATTTTTTTTAAAATATAGTACATAGGTATAATTTTGTTATGATATAAAGCTATTCCATATAAACAGATTGCCTAATCACAAGAGGGGCTCTTCTGATAATGGGACGTTACACTGTAAATATAACTGTATCTGGTTTTCAATAGCTGGGGTCTTTTGTCTAGCCCCTTCTAGTTAAGCTACAGACAAACGTGAGCTCTCACAGAATTTCTATGACTTCTTGGAATAAAATGGAAGACTTAACACAAGAATATGTAAGTCTAGATGACAAGTTGTGTTTTCACCAATTTATTTCATTCTATGAACATTTAAAAATAGATCTTACCAAATCTTTTTGGAAACAATAAAAATATTCATTGATGTAATAGTCCTATAGTGTGCCATGTATCACATAAGCTCATCTGTTTGAACACTGGATCCAAAGATTGGCAGTGTTTGGGAAGTTAGGGAACATTTGGAAGGGGCAGCCCCAGTGAAGGAAGTGGGTTGTTGGGAGTGAGCATTGTCTGACAAGCTTCCTGACCCATATCTGCTGCATGAGCCACTCAGATGTGGGCAACTATCTCACACTACTGGTGTCACAGTTGCGACTCTCTCTTACCCATGCTTTCCCTCCCATGATGATCTCCTGAACCATCAAACTGTGATCCCAAATAAACCTCTCTTCTCTTAGGCTGCTTTGGTATTTTATCACAGCAATGAAAAGAAACTGATACATGAAACTGACACCATGAAGTGTCTATCTATAATGACAACTGCACCTGTGAGCTAAATCTGGGTTAACATATTTCTAGGTGGCTTGGTTGCAGAGCTGCAACAGGGGGCCCTGAATGCTTTATTGACTCATGCACTCTCTTTTGGGTACACTAGTCCTTAAATTGAACTTGTATTTTCTGACCTGGAGCTTTTAATCAGTGGAATCTTGCCCTCAAGTCGTGATTAATATTCCCCAGTACAGAATGAGCTGATCTTTTAACAGCGACAACCACTTTGTCTACATCTGCCTTGCATGCCATCTGCAACTTTAACTGCCCCTCATTCCCTTGCCAAATGATACATTTGAAAACAACTTTCTTCTCTGTTACCTACTTTGAACACTTACTATAAATCCCACTAAACATAGTAAGCAGTAACTATGCCACAGTCCGAGTGCTATTTGGTCATAAAAATGTCTTCCACTAAAAATTTAGTTCATTACTTTTGAATTCAGGTTCACTCAAATTTTCAGGACATAGGAAGAATACAGCCAGATCTCCCCTACCCAGAAATAGTGTGAATTGCTGATAGAATTCTTCTTATTATTTGAAATCCCTTGAGCACAGCCTTTACTATACACAATTATATAGGCATTCTGGTCTTCTGAACACCAAACACAATGGCCCACTGAGCTTTTTTAAAACTACTTTAAGGCTTTTCCTACCCATGTTTCTAAAATTTTCCACAGTCCTTTCCTAAACCAGTTCCAAAGACTATTATGTATGACTCACATCGTCAGATTTATGGCAGTTAATGCTACATGCTCTGCTTTACGGGGCTCTATGGCTTCTTTAAACCATGCTTCCAATGTCTCACTCATCATCCTGAAAACCAGTTCCCAAAACCTGTGTACCATGTGGTCATGTTTATTGCACCAACAGTTCCACATCTCAATACCAATTTTCCGCATGGAGCAAGTATCTGATAATAAATAACAGAATAAAGATTGCTTGACTTTTGATTCAGGGACTTATAATACATTGTGATGGGAAGACGGGATGGTGGGATCTGATTGATCTGTGGTATCAGCCATGCAGCTGAATATAAGGATTCAACTGGATTTCTCCTTTTTCTCTTCATATTCATTCTGGAACCTCAGCCCATAAGATGGTGTTACTCACACTCAGGATAAGAGCCTCCTCAGATCAGCCTCTATGGAAATCACCTCACAGATACACCCAAAGATGTATCTCATCAATGCCCTATGTGCTTACCAATCCAAATCAGTTTGACGAACACAATCAACCATCACGGCCATTAATTCAAATTTTTCAAGGACAAGAAACTTATACCAAGGTTTGCAAATTGGAGGTCACCACACATTTTAATAAGCCATTGTTAAGGAGAGATGGTAGCAAACACCTAACTAAAGGCGATTTGAGAACGAGTGAAGGTTGATTTGTACACATACCTCTTTGACAGGGTTTTTTCCACAGGGGGAAGAAGAGAAGTGGAGCAGTAGGTACAGGGAAGGAATCAGAAGTTTGGGTTTGCAGGTTATAGAAAGCAGTCTATTTGCCTACTGATACCACGATCAAATAGATGCAACAAAGATGAAAAAACCTGTAACATCCATTTTCCCTAGTAAAGAAGAGAACAGATCCAGTGCACAAGTTGGAAGGTTACTAAAGGTAAGAATATAGACCAGTCAACTAAAACAACAAAATCAAAGCTGGAAAAACACAGATAAAAGTGTGATCCTGTTTTCCTTCCTTCTATGTTGATCATCTTTTCTCAGTGAATGGGGAAGTCAGACAACTGTCTGACCACACAGACTGTGGAGATGTGTTGACTGCTCTCAGACCAAAAAAAAAAAAAAAAAAAAAAAAAAAAAAAAAAAAAAAAAAAAAAAAAGTTTATTAGTGTCTAAGGAGTAAGACTGGGCGAATTGGAGACATATGAGCATTGTAGGACAGCATTGCAGGTCACTTATGGGCTATGAGAAGGAACTTAAAATTAAACATGTCAGTGTGGTTATGTGTCTTGCTCTTGTTATGTTCTGTTGTGAGGGAGAGGGAATGAGTGGGTAGAGAACTGAACTTAACTGAAGTTGTTGTTTATCAAAGAAATTACAGTGAGACATTAGAGACAGAAGGCAGCTAAGAATGTTTGCAAGGGAGTGTTCTAATGACTAACCATGAGATGTATGGTTGATAAGGTGGGTACGAAGAAGAATACGGAGAAGAGAGCCCAGAAAGATGAAGCGCAGATTACAGCTGGGAGGCAGCGGCTGGAAGGAATTTTGGAATCGAGATGAAGACTGAAAAGCTGCAACCCAAATGTTTGGATAACATGTTGAAATTTTGAATGCAGGATAGATTTCAGAAACTAATAAGGAAAAAATCAATGGCCTATCAATGCAAGTGAAGGATGGAGACTGGCCAGCTGAACTACCGTCTTCAAAGAAGCTCTGATCGAAAGGTGTCTGAAAGACAGAGGCAGAGCTACAACCTGAGCAGAACTACTGCCCTAGTTGCATTTCTGTTGCTATGATAAAATACTCTGACAAAAAGGCAACTTGAAGGAGAAAGGGTTTCATTTGGCTAACAATTCCAGATTACATCCATTATTGTGGGAGAGTCAGGTCAGGAACTTGAAGTAACTACTCTCAGCTACAGTAAAGTACAGAGGAGAATTGAATACACATGGCTACTTGCTCAGCTTTCTTGCTTCGCTGGTACATGGCTCAGGACTTAAGCCTGAGGAATGGTGCTGCTCACCTCAACTAACCAATTTAGAAAAATAAATAAAACTACTCATAGGCCAATATACTCTAGAAAATCCCTCAAAATTTATTTTCTCAGTGATTCTAGTGTGCATGTGTCAAGTTAACTATTAAAACTAACCATCATAATTACTCTCTTTCATAGGTGAGGCGGAGGTTCCTGGGCAACAAGTAACCACGACAGGAAGATATAATGTGTGCTTTCATGAGGTCTACAGTTGGTGAGAGAATAATGCACTACAGGCATGAAAAAAAAAAAACAAGGAAAAGAGCTTCAAAGGAAGAAAGAACTCTAAGGGTTAATTAGGTTCTCTTAGGAGTGGGAGGAGTATTCACAGAAGTTGGTACAGGGTGTTTTGTTTATGATTGACTTGGGTATCAAAGAGCTTAGACTAAAAGAGTATAGAATATGAGACTTGAGATTGAGAAAGGTGAAAGTCAAGTTGAGGGAGGATAGGATGTGAGAGATGAAGATGACTTGCAAGTCTTACTACAAAGAGCACAAAACCAGACTTGTGCTAATTGTCCCCAAGGCAGCTTGTTTTAGTTACTTTTTCTGTTGTGGTGATAAAACACCATGGCCAAGAGCAACTTAGGGAAGAGAGAACCTATTCTGACTCACAGTTCCAGAGGGAAAAGAGCTCATCATGTTAGGCAGGCATGCCAGCAAGGGGCAGGCACAGCCGCAGGAGCAGTGAGTGGAGAGCTCACATCTTCAAAGGCAAACACAAAGCAGAGAGTGGACTGAAAAGAAGACAAGGCTATATAATCCCAAAACCTGCTCCCAGAGATACATTCCCAGCAGCCAGCCTCCCCAAAGCACACCCTCCACTGGGAACCAAGTGTTGGAATACCTGAGCTCGTGGATAACATTTCTCTCAAACCACAAAGGCAGTGGAGTGGATAGATCATGAGCCCTAAAAGGAGTGAGGATCTGGGTTGTTGGGAGTCTTACTGTGAGCAGATAGAATGCTAGGCCCCCATCTGATTCTCACTAGTAGAGACATGGATTCCTGTAAAGGGTGGAGCCAGTGTCTCCTCCCAGTGTTAACCTTTGGAGGGCACATACTTAGAGAGTTTGATTTCTGATGAAGGAGGCTTCCTTTCTGAGAGAGGGACAATATTGTCCTAATTTCAATTAATTTATCATCTACATCCTTTGATGGTACTTGAAGCCTCATTTCCTATTCTAAAGAGCCACATACCAAAGTACTTATGAATCAGAAATAAGTAAGTCTGACGAGTCAGTAGCTGAGCATATGGTGGTACTGCAGAAAGGCAAAGATATTTGCTGACTGATGTCTGGGGGAGGTCAGGCGAAGAATATATATTCCAAATTATAATATTTCCCCAAATGCCAATCCTGATGCCTGCAATGTCTACATTAGAGATTAATAAAACATCAAGCCTAATGGAGGCTTTAAGAGACATGTAGCATGGCATAACACAAGCATAACATTACACCCCGCCCATATGTGTGTTAGTTCATCCCGGAGCTTGACTGGCTATGCCTGTCAGCTTGTTCTCACCGTCCAACATCTTAGTAGATTGCTTAAATACTATGGTAAAGGCAAAAAAATATTCTACTGGGCCAGATGAGGGTTTTATATTCCATTTCTTCTCAGGGCTTGTGTGAAAAATAGTCATGTAATTAACTCTGGATCAAAGACACAATGTACAATATATAAAATTGGAAAGTGTATACTGTGGGGGTCAATGCTTATGCATATATAGTGCTCTGTGGTTTTAGACCACACAAATATCCTGGGTCTCTCCACTTGAAGTAGCCTCAGTTTGTTCCTAGATGTCTCTTTGAATCTGATCCCAAACATGATAAATCCCCAGAACCCCACAGAAGGGCATGTGCATCAGAGTTGTGGTTGGTGGTGGGTTAAAGCTGCATTCCGCCTCATAAGACTGACTTCTGTCAAAGGAAGTTCTTACCTTGACGTATTTGAGAAAAGACCATGGTTTTGATACTCTCTACTGAGTCACCTCTAAGTGTCTTTCTACCTACAGACTCCAGCATTTCATGACACTGGGTGATAATTGGACAAAAAGTCTGGCAAAATGCAGAAAATCTGTATTCAGTGTTTTCTCCTGACTCTCCCACTACCTTTTGGCAGCTCAAGGACCTCCCAAGACACAAACACAAGCACACATATACATATACACACACGTACATGCATATGTACACCCACACATACACACACACATACATGCATACACATGCACAATATCATCCCATACTGAGCCTGTCACCATTCATGTGTTCCACCCTTCAGCCAGGAGTACAGTCAGGCAGAATAAGGAAGTGGCTGAAAATGCAGATTTTCACTCTTAATGCTGGTTGACTTTTGGAATCTTACTAAATTTTTCTGGTTTTTTTTTTTTTCAGACAAAGTAGGAGATTAAAATCTGCCTTTGACAGTGAGGTAATGTGAACCAAGTAAACTGAAGTACGTGAAGTATTTTGTATCGTACCCAACACACGGCGCCCACATGACATATGACCATTATTGACTATTTGTCTATCACCACTCTTATTTTATTGCCCACCATATTTTCTCGCAGCCGTTTTGGCTGTTACTGTTGATACTGCATTGACACAGCAGCATGCTCATGTCATGTACCGTGGTGATGTTCATTGTAACAGTTGTGTACCACCACCTGATCTACCAAGGCACGAGACAGAGAGCACAAGTTCTGATCCAGTCTGTTCTGTCCTCGCCTGTTTTGATTCACGCATTCTACGGCCAGCTTTATCTCTGGGGAATCGATGTAACTTGAGATGTGCAGCTTGCCTCCAAATCTGTGGTAATGTCTAATTGTCATGTACATGGCAGCTAATATTCTTTCCTCCTACCCTTCCCTCCTCCCCATCTCCCTCCCTCCCTTCCTTCCTTCTCCCTCCCTTTCTCCCTGCCCCTCCCCCTTTCTTTGTTCTTTCCTGTCTCATCTTCCTCCTCCCTCCCTCCTTTCCTCTTTTTTCTCACTTCCCTCTTTTCTCTCATTTTGATATTGTTTATGAGTGTGGGAAGTTTAATGCCTTTTAGTTATATAAATCAAGGTAAAGTACAGGGATTATTCCCAAAGGCTAATTTTGTTAAGGTATGTGAGGGAAAAAAACATGAAGATGGGTAAGACTGTTACAGAATGTTCACAACATCCTGCAGGCAGAATGTATGATCACATATGACATTCATAATTTCTTACCTGGATTGCCTGTGGACAGTAGTCATTTTCTCCTTTGGCTCCTATGGCTTGGTCCATGATACTTGTCTCTGGTTTTCCAAAATGAAGAGTCCAAAGGTATCCAGAAATAACATTTATTAATCAACAATAGAACACACAATAGAAAAGGCCTTATAAGTAAAACTATATATTTATAATGCTTTATTGGTTTTTCTCCAGAACTCCACAAAACACTACAGACAATAACAAAATAATTCAATAAATGTTAAAAACTTCCAAGATAATTATAGGACATTCTTTATCATATGTGAGCATTGTCAATGCCATGACCATTAGATACACTATTCAACACTATCATAGATATCTTTTTTGAATAAAGGACATAAGTTTTTAATCTGAGAATCATAACATTTACACACATCCATACACAAGATAACAGTTCAGAGTAAGTGAAGCAGATCCCCAACATGACCTGGAGTCATCTGCCTGTACATCAGTTAAAGATATTACAGTGTTAGCAGAATAGAGGTCAACACACTGAAGAGAAATGTAAGGGGTTCACCTGGGGAAAGGAGGGAAAACTGGGCAATAGTTAAAGCTCTTTACATGTTTTCCATGGCGCGTTTGGCAAGATGCTCCCTCCCCTGCTCTGCCTTTTCTTGGTTGAGGTACTCCAGCACTTTCATGAGCATATCTTCATTCAAGTGCTGTCTATTTGGGATGTCATCATTCTTCAGCGATCCTATAGGGAGCCTTTTGCTCACCGTGGCCAGTTTCTCAGTTTCCTGGGAGCTTCCTTGAGTCAGATGGTCCTTGATGGCCTGTTCCAGTTGCTCCTCTTCCTGAAGGTCATCTTCCGAGGAACCTGGGCTGGGCATTCTCTTCAGTTGGTTAGAATTCATGAGCTCAGGGTACTTAACTAGAATCCTGGCCAAGTACTCTCCTAATTCTTGGTCCTTATCATTTAGATTTTCATAGGGAGCTTGTCTGCTTTCAATATCTGGCATCCAGGCCGCTTTGGGAATCTGGTTGGCTCTAGATTTCCCAGGACCATAGGGGGGTCTCAGCAGAGCCTTGTCTCGGCTATATTGATTGGGGAAATATGGGAGCTTCTGATTTGCTGCATTTTCCATCCCTAAAAGATTTAAAATGTCCTCAACACTGAGCCCCTCTGGCAAGGCCTCTATCACACCATGACCAGGTGCCTTGGGATACCCACCCTTGGAAAGTATCTTACTTTGAAACATGTCTGAGCGGTCTATGTCAGCCTCTGGGATGTCTTCTAGGTCAACAGGAAGCTCCATATCCTGCTCAGGCTCCACCAATCCATTTGGCTTCTCTCCAGCTTTGAGCATCTCAATTAAGTCTTCAGGTGGTATCTGCAAATTCCTGGAGATTTCAATCAGCTGATAAATAGACTGAGAATCAAGTGGTTTTTCAAGAAGCCTGGCTGCCCTGTCTCCATTTTGCCCATCCTGTGACCTCCCACTGTCCATAGTATTCACTAACCTTCTCAAGTAGGTGATGACTTTCGAGGCATCCTCTGAGAGTTGGTCTTTACCCTCTTCCTGGTTATCTTCATCCTGGAGCCCCAACTTCCCTGAACGTTTCATTTCTTCATTGATTTGTTCATTTTTTTCTGCGTTCTCTTTGCTGTCTCTCATCTCTTCCTGGGTTTGACTCTCTATTTTCTCCTCTATGGGGCTCCAGTCTTCTCCCCCTACCACATCTTCATAGGCAATGTTGTTGGTCTTGTACACATCATCTTCATCATCTGTGTAGAGCTTTTGTTCCTCATCAACCCTCTCACGCTTCTGATTGCTTGGCCCCGTCAGTTTCCCCAACTCTTGGAACACAGACTCCAGGGTGGCAAGACTTTGGGGTGTGTATTGCTCTTCTACTATCTCATTTGTGCGTTTGAAGGGGTTTTCTCTGGAATTCTCTTCATACATCAGAGGGAACCGCATGTGCTTGAGTTTCCTCTCTGGCCACTGTTGAGTCTCATAGTCATCAGTCATGTCCACCGGGAAGTTCTTCTCCAGATTCAAGGCATAAGGCTTGTTTTCTTTGGGAGCAGACTGGGGTTCATTTTCAGCCTGCCTCAAAGCCTCAAGTATTATCCTCATCCACTCGTCTTCGCTCAGCACATCCCTTGAGCTCTCTGCCAAGTGACTTTCTTCACCGTTTTCTTTGAGTTGAAGGGGAACAGAAATGCCTTGATAGGGATTGTAGTCTGGGCTGCTTTCTTCTCTGTGAGCTTGTTGCCTGAGTTTTTCTATGTACTCAAAAGCCCTGATCATTTCAGGACTAGGAAATTTTTGGACATTCTCCAATCTGAGGTCTGGTTCTTTCTGAAGCAGCTGGTTTCGCTGGAAGGAAGCTGTTTCGGCTCCAGAGATGAGGAAAATTAAGTGGATAAGAAGCAGAACTGCTCCAAATCGGTGGGTCTTAGTTTCTGCCATGTCTGAAAGATTTCCTTAAAACATAGAAGACACAAGTTAGTACAAATTATACAAGCTAGAAAACACAGTGAGAAGGAAAGAAAAACCCAAGCCACAGGGGGAATGGAGAAGAAATAATTAGACATGACACCTAGGAGAACTATTTAAATTCATGAATATTTCCTGTATGATCCCTGAAAGATAACCATAGGGATCTGTAGCAAAATTGTTGCTCATTTGCATCAGGCTTGTCTGGTATTCTCTTGGTTTAGAAGAGAAAAACAATGATGTGGGGTCCTCAAATTTTGTGTCTTTCATTTACAAACTTGTAGTTTGATATTTTTTCATGTTTTTTTTCAATAAAATAAGACATTCTGAAATGCTGTAATTACTTCAAATAGCATTTTATTAAAAACCAATCACAAAATAGTTTCCTGTGACACATGCACATATTCATACAATTATGCCCATAAGATTGTGTCAAAATAATAGGCCATTTGATTTATTCTCTGGATTAGCCATCCAATTTTGTTGTAGAAATGCAGCAGCTATTCATGATGATGTAATATAGTATATTACTGTCAATAACACTGAGTACTTTGTACATGAGTCCTGGTCAACTCATTGAACAATAAGTCTAGCAGTTAGTTAATAACCCCCAGAATCTGGGTCCTCCCAGGTCTCAGCTAGTATGCTAACCCAAGGAGTATTTTGTGGAAGCGTGTCAAATTAATAACCTACATTGTTTTAAATTTTTCTATGCTCCAATCTTCTAATAACTGTATTATGGCTGGCTTGCAAATGCAATTATAGTTATAATTTTCATCTTCCTTCTAGTGTATAGTAAATAAACAGATGCTACAGAGAGAGCATAAGTTTACTTAACTAGTCTATTTCTAAGCTTGTGAGTGTTCAGATTCAGTTTGTCTGCGTCTATTTTTGTAGGGACCTGTGAAATCTTAAATGACTCACACTTGTTAGAAAATCTTAAAAATAACCACTATGTAATTCCCAATTTAGATAAACACAGACAATGTGTTGAATTCTTCCTACTTAAAAAAAATCAATCTTCATTCATTTTTTTTCTCCAATACTTTAAAAATCTCACAGATGGATTAGTGAGAGGAATCACTTGTATGTTTCCTGTTTGGCATTGCTGATAATAAAAAAGCTATTTCGATCCTTGCAAATTCTGTTGTAAACAACTGCATGTAAGTAAGTTTACAAGTTTATTCAAGTCTTCAGTGCATCATGTTTTTGTGATAGATAAGCAGTTATAGGAGCACAATTTTCTGATAGATTGCTTAATATTAATATATTAATTAATATTGCTTAATATATCTTACCGATAATGAATGTTATAAATATGTTTAGAACTGTCAGATGGTTACAAGTATAGAAACTTCCTTAGCATAGGTACACAAGCTGATTAAAATTAGCACCAAAGCTATTTAAGCATACCGAGAATGTCTCAAAATAAGTAAATGCTTACTTTAAGTACTATTAGTCAAAAAATTCTGAGTAATATAATGTACTTTAAATAAAGGTTCATTGTACACACACATATATGTGTATGTATTCTTTCTAATATTTTAGGGTTGATTTAGCTTTGGCAATCAATTTTCACCACTGTCATTTTAAATGTAATCTTGAAAACCATATTGAGAATATTTGCTTAGAAACCATTAACTTGTCATATTCTTAACACAACTTAACCTATAGAATACATGATTATCTGTAAAACTATTACTTTGGAAGGAAGTGTTTCTGTAGAATTGGAACAGAATGCCCATTGCAGTTTGAACCACAGCCCATTGCATGGCCATTTCATCACTGATTCGGGTTCACTTTGGATGACACCGATATTGCTTTTAAAACTCAAAGGACTTCATTTTCCCAGTACCATCCCTTTCAAGCAATGAAGATGGTTCTAATAGTTCTAATAATATATATAGTGTTTGATTTAAATTTTAGTTTCCTGAAATCCAAATAATAGGAACATTGTTTCTCCCTGGACAGCTGTTATTGAAGCCTTCCACAGTAAAATATCTTTCCAGTCAGCTGGGAACATTGATATGGAAGCACCAACACATGTGAATATATCTCATCTAAGCAACACAACTGATTAGGATAAACAAAAATGAATTTGTTTCAATCAACCTCTTCAGCAAAGTAACATATCAATTTTCCCAACCAAAGCATAGTAATTACAATTATTATCTATACGTCTCTACATATTATTTCCTGGATTCAAAGTTATTGTTTCTCTGTAATTCATAGTTACATACAACCTTTCCTTCAAGGCAGTAGTTCACCTTTGAAAGGAGAAGAAATCAATGTTCAAAATCATTCTAAGCTACTTTCTCAGGACTAAAATTAGTACTTAATAACATAAGCCCTTCTGGAATATTACCAGTTCATACAGAAATTAATAGTTAATTCAGAGTTTCCATAAGATGAATATCGAAGAAAAAAATACAAATCCAAATTGTTTGCCTCTGTGATTCATGTGGCTAATGACATTTGAATCCTTGTAAACTGACTGTTAAGAATATTATACATATAAATTATATTCCTGTTTCTGTATCTGACTTCTGGGAGAAAAATAACACATTAGGAAAAGAATCAAAACATCAGGCTCAGTTAACTTTACAATAATTGGCATGGTGACACAAAAATCCTTAACTTTTCCACTCTCCTCGCATACAGTTTTTATCGATAACGTTCTAGTGAATGCATATTCTCCAGCAAGTCCTGTAAATCAGACTCTCTCGTTTATCCACGCACATAGAGTATCCTTGCCTGAAAAGCAGCAGGTTGCCCTTCAGTTACTCTTATCCATATAAGCTTGCCAAACGGTCTTTTTTCTCTCATCCTGGACATCAGGGAAAAAAACACACAATTGAGAACTTTCCAGTAAATCAAAGAGAAAGCAGCCTTACCTCTGTCTTATATGTTGTGGAAGGCTCCAAGCATGCTCCTCTCTGCCGCTGGGTGAGGGCTCCGGCAGTTTCAGCACCGGACAGCTCCCCGGCTTATAGAGAGCCTGGGCGCCTGACTCCGCATTCCACGCTGACGTCACCGGCTCAGCCTCAAACCCCAGCGCAGGCGAGCTTTTTCAAAGAATCCGAGAGAAAATAATCACTTTAGATTTTTTTTTTCCCCTAAGCGTTGAATGCTTACGCCACCTGTCTTATGTAGCAAAAACTACAGTTTTCTTTTTTCTTCTTTTATCAGAGTCTTTGAGGCTCAAAATAAAATGTTCAGCACAAATTCCCTTAGAAAGAAATCTCAGACATGACTAATTGCAAGGTCATTTCATCTGTGTTTTCACACTTTGTTAGAAGAGTTTCTGGTGATTGTTGCCATGACACTGTTATAAGAGTTTTACAGATGATGACTATCTTTTTATTCTTGTCCATAAAGAAATGCGTTCTTATTTCCTGGTGTAGCCATGGTGAACCGAATATTGCAAATATGAAAAACAATATTTCATATCATGATTCCAGGCAGGTTTCTTTTAAAAGTCCCATTTGTTTGACCAAAAAAAGGTGAGATGCTTACTTTTTATATGAGAATCAACTTAAATACCTTCAGCACACTGTTTGAAATGCATGTTCATAGACGCTCAAGTTGGGCTTAAGTTTCTGTATGAGTCCGTTCAAATCTTTAACAATATCTGGTGTTGCCAGGGAAGACTAAGAAATTGTGTGCTCAAGAAAATACTTCTGCCTACAAGGAAGGGAGAAAAAGCAATTTTTTCCACTGTTAGAGACAAAAAAAAAAAAAAAAAAAAAAAAAGACACACATACATCAAGAGGATATAGTACTACACAAATAATTTTGTCTTTGGTTGAATAAGTTGAGCTGAATGCCCTCAATGAATGAGCCCAATCCAAGGAATAATATAGGAGTCAACTCATAGCCTGTTAGATGTATAATTCATAACCATGGCTGTGCTTTGCATGAAAACTGATTATGTATTTTAATAATTTATACAGGTCTAAATTTTTAACTTTATTTTATTAAAGATGTGAGTCCTCTAACCCTGTACATATTGAAATATATTTTGAGAACATAAAAGAATCCTGTTGTATGAGGTCCTTTAAAAGTCTGAACAATCACATTCCAATTTTATCTACCCGATAACTAGGTTATAATGCTTATGAGGTGCCAGATATATTGTGAACTACTGGGGACAGAAAAAATAATACAGCTTTCTGGCTTTAAGACTTTAGCCAATGGTAATGAAAGATATATTATTTTAATGTATACTGCAAACCACTAAGGAGAAGTTTAGGCAGAAGGGTTTGACAGTTTTGTGGCTCACCAGTTGACTCTATCTAGTAATTAGGGTGTGATGAGGGAAGGCCTCCAGATAAATAGGCCTAAGCTGATCTCTTATTATAGGTTTGTTAGACTTCTTACTGTACTAGATAGATCAAAACACTGTTGAATTGTCCAAATCTTATGAATTTAAGATAAATATTAAGATTGTTAAAACCTTGTATAGTTAAAAAATCTCACAGAAGGTGATCTAACTGATCCCTATTTAAATTAAATTAAATTAAAGGTGTTTAATTTTCCTCAATGATGAGAGATCATCACCTATAGATTCACATGGAATTCACTGGTACATTATGGAGCTACACACACAATGTACAGATGTATGTATGCTTCACAGTGAATTTATAGAGCATGGTCAAGTGCTACATTGAAGAGACGTGAGTACACAGGACTTGTCCATCAATTGTAGTGACAACAGCTCATTCTCTTGTATTCTAGCTTTTTATGCATATGTTCTCCAAGTCTTAACAAAGACCTGGATAGTTGGTCTGGGCTTTCTAGCAGTTCTATCTAGCAGTTCTGTATGGTTGGTTGAATCACCAGTATCAACACAGTCTTAAAATTTTTCACATGGTCAGCTATAAGTTGATTCAGCACAAGTCTAAAAAGCCACCCAGAAATCACTCTTGCCCAGGTAAATTCACTCATACACTACTAAACTTATTGGACAAGACCAAAATCCACAATATTTTCAAGGTCCCAAAGACAATCTCTTACTGACAAATGTCCAAAAGACAGGCTTGGTGGAGATGGCTCAGTAAAATACTTGCTACCCAAGCATGAGGACCTGAATTATTCAATCCCTCATGTCCATGGAACAGCCAGATGCAAGGCATATGACTTCTATCCCCAGCACTGAGAAGGCAGAGGCAAACAGACTCCTGTGGCCAAATCATATTCAGTGAAAGAAAAAGGAGGAGGATGAGAAAGAGGAGGAGGAGGAGGAGGAGGAGGAGGAGGAGGAGGAGGAGGAGAAGGAGGAGAGGAGCAGGACAACTGAGGAAGAAACCCAATGTGAACCTCTGACCTCTACATACACGTGTAATACATATGCGTATACATATGCAATCACAAGGACATGCATGTGTGTGCCCAGAAAAGTAATTCACAGCACATGAAGAACTTTGTCCAAGTATTCAAGAAATGAAATGTCATTTCATGTTGGACACTGAGATGTACTAGCTCCACCAGGATTAAGATCCAGGGAGAGCAATGAGCCATTGATGAGTAATTGAGTAACCCTATCTTATGATGTTAATGATACATCCCTTTTTAAAATGAGATTCATTGTATCCTATGCTTCATACTTTGAGTCTAGTTTAATCTTCCTAAAAACTACAATAGAACTATTTTTGATATCTATCTTACAAGTGAAGAAACTAAAGACCATATCTAAATAAAGGAACCATAATTTCCCAGTTCATATTTGGTAAGAGTAAGACTAAAACTGAGGTCTTTCCATCAGTGTGTCCTCAATAAAGATTATGATTCAGGTACTTGGCTGGGTGATGTCAGCAGAGGAATGAATATGACCTTAAAGACCCACTGAAATGTAGTTACTTGGAGGAAAATTCTTAAGTCCAATCTCATCACTTCCGGGGTAACATGGAATGGACTGCTGTCTAGAGCAGCACAATGCAAAGCATTTAACATTGCATTACCTTTTAGATGTGATAAAACATACTATCTTCTAAACAACAGGGTAGTTATGAGTTTTGGAAAATGCTATTCACCGGCCTGGTTTCTTTTTGATAGTTTCTCCAGTATGTCACATTTAACCTTCTCTAAGTCATACTTATTGGTTCTAAATGGAACTATTCCCTAAGAGAAATCCCTTTAGAATGGAAGCTAAAATTTAATAATATACCGAAAGCAACCTTTTTGTGGATGTGAAATATTTGAGCATGTGAAAAGCACCAAAAATAACCTAGACATCTCTTATATCACTGAGCCTGGGAGAAGATCGTTTCAAACATTCCTTACAAAAATTTAATTTCAGTTCAATCTGAGTTTCCAACTATCATAGCCTCCAAAAAATGAATCTCTGCATCATGAACATTTTCAACACAATTATGCACTATGTAAGATAATGGCTTTTACTAAATTAGCTTGCAGCCTCACCGTGGTACCTCTAAGTTCAAGCCAATCATTCACAACTTAGGTAATTAGAATAGACTAATTTATTTCTATCATCAGAATTTCTTTACATTTTGGTCACTTTATTGCAATATTAAATTTCATATTCATCTAGACCAAGATTTTGATTTTCTTATCATTTTTATTAGCAATCCCCTACCTTAGTAATCTTTTCACACAGGGTCTTTCTCTCTTCCACTTCATTGCATTTCTCATTTCAATTTATATGAAAGCAATTAAGACCCAGAAAGCCACTGTGTCTTATAACTCCTCTTTCTCTTGTCTTCTTCCCCATTCTACTTCCTTCCTCTGCCTTCTGTCTCTTAAAACAGACGCTCTAAGACTAGAGCTCCATCTTCAATGCCCACGAATTCTGGCCCTCCTAAATTTTCCAGACTATGACTGATAAGGGAGGCCTGAGCCTTCAGCTCATTCTTCATTGCTTATAGTCACTTCTCTGGCTCCCCCTAACTTCTTTGCTTTTCCACCTTTGGGAGAGCATGTATCCCCCTTGTCTTCTGTATGCTTTGCATCCAGAATTTGTCTGAACTTCTTTTAGGAATTCTGGGTCTGGAGTAGTGTGCGGGACATGGAGGGGGTTAGGAGTTGCAAATGTTCCTCTTATAAAATAGAGTTTTTTTTTAAACTCACTATAAGTGAACAATAGGGTCTAGAGAGCTGGCTCAGAAGTTAAGAGTGCATACTCTTTTTGAAGAAGTCCCAAATTTGGTTCTCAATACCTACATAAGATAATTCACAAGTGCCTGTAATTCCAACTCCAGAGGATCTGACACCCTCTTCCTGCCTCTGTGGACTTATGAGGTCATGTGCACATATCCACACAGAGACACATACACATAATTAATGATAATTAAAAAAATAATAGTCAATGATTCTTCTATTTCCCTTGAAGGCCATGACCCATGAAGTTTCTATTTGGAGAATGTATGTATATATATATATATATATATATATATATATATATATATATGTGATATGTTTTATTTAATTTGATTACTATACAGTAATTACCCCAGATAAAAATCCAATTGCTTTGGGGAGGTGGGTTCTCTGTCACTATATACCTGTGCCTAGCCCAGAGCCTTGGATATGAATAATGGCAAAAAATAAAGGGTGTTTACTTGAAGGCAGATTTTTTTCATTTCTCCTGCCAAAACTTCATACATTTCCTCTTGGAAGTTTTTAAGTCTGTCAGAGTATATTTATGAAAATGAACTGTCTTTATTCATCTAAGCTGGAAGTAAGACTAGTAAATCAAATTTAGAATTTTTTTTTTTCTTAAAAGGAAATGTTTCCTAACTGGAGAAACTGTTTTTCTAGACTTTCCCTTATTTGGCAAAGTGTAGTTGTGTTATAAATTGAACATATAAGTAAAATGGATCCTTTTTTAGCATTACTCTCTGTAATTTTGGTCCTTGCTTGTCAATTTACCACCTTATGGGTGGCCTGATAAGTCAGTAACACCTCTGTATTCCTCTATCTCTTCATAGAGGAATCTGTGTTGTTGTTGTCTTGTTTTGGTGTGTGTGTGTGAGCGTGAGTGTGCGTGCGCGTGTGTTCAGCACTTTGCGCCCAGGGCTCCCACAGATTCTCCAGATGACTTTTCCCAGATCACTCAACCTTTGCTGAGAATGCAGATGCTTACTCCCTCAGAGAAAAGACTTCTAGATGTGACACACTTGCATATAGATAAGGAGGTAGGGAACAAATAAGGTCCCTGGCCCCAAAGCTCTCTCTCCCTAAATCCAGCCACTGTAGATTCTCACAGGCAATGTTTTGCTTCTCCACATCCTCCTATATACAAGTGGTTTGTAAAAAGCTGTTATAATGTATTGCTAGGAAATAGTGACCGGAAGAGTAGGTCGATGCATGTCCAATATAGACACAATTGTTCTTCAAGTATTTTCAAACCACTAGGGGTTGTATCTGCTGAAACATGACCCATGAACAAGAGGGTCAACAGTACCACAATGAGCAAGTAACCCTATGCAACCAAGTGCTTACTCTACCACTTTTAGACATTATTGTTAGGTCTTCAGTGTTTTCCGCCCTCATTATGGATTCCAGTTATAAATTCTAAGGCTATATCCAATAAGTTTCAACCTTATTTTCTGAGACCAGACTCATATATCTCTCCTAACGGCTTGCTTTCCTTAAGTAAAATAGTTCTATTAAATTTTCTTCATGAATCACAATGCTAGGTCCCAACCCAAAGGCACATTCTTTGGTTTAATCCAATAAAAATTACATCATCTCACTCCCAGTGAACATCCTTCCTCCCAGTTTCTGTGCTTCTCAAATATACACTGCCTACTTTTGTTTAGCCATCCTCAAGTTCCAAAGGAAGCTCATTCCTCAAGAGAATCTCCCGTGACTAAGCCAGTTGTGCTAGCTAGTTTTGCATCTACCTGACACAAGATAAAGTCATCTGAAAGGAGAGAAAATGCCTCCATAAGATAGGAAGTACACAAGTACACATCAGCAGCTTAGTCTCTTACCTTCTTCTCAATGCCCTTACATGAATAGTTCAAATAGCTGACCTCCAGGCTCTCCAAGCTCATTGCTATACTCCTTTCCACTCCTACTCTTTCACACCTGGTGTGGTACTCAACTTTTACTAATTGTTCCCAGTTGCACCTTGCTGATATATCCCTTTTTTAATATGTCCTTATGTTTAGATAGTCAACATTTTCTTCTCTGTCTCTCCCATGTCTCTCATTTATCTCCTTTCATGCATGTCTTTTTACTCCAGATGTTGACACCTGAAAAGAAGTAATTTCTACTTCTCACATGAATTAGGACTCAAACAGGATTGATTGAATGACTGAGATGTTCAATAATTTTAAAAAAACATCAATAAAGTAGTTTATACCAGTTAATTCTCAAGTACAAGAAAAGTAGTCTGTTCCTAAATACACCGCAGCAAATTATATTTAATATTTTTCCATCGTGAGTGCCTCCCGCTTTACTGGTATTTACTGGGCTAACTTTCCACACTTCAAAGTCTTCCATTGTTTTTTGTTTGCATTTTTGTTTGTTTGTTCTTGCCTCCCATGACTTTCTGATGCTGCTCTTCCTAGATTTTCAGTTCTGGTTCTTCATCCTCTCCATCTTCTCAGTTTCACCTTCATCTGTATCCTTTGCCCAGAATAGATTCTGCCTCCTCTTCTCCATCATTTCGATTCATTTAAAATGTCTTCTAGATTCATCTCCTTAATGAAATCTTCCTCAATCCAACCCATGCATATACATACCTAATAGTTATGTGCATATGATAGTGTGCTTCCCCCGACACACCTCTGACACAGGCAGCTTCAGAGACACACAAAGAGATGCTTACGTGAACCTTATGATTATAAGATGTTGCTATAGCTCTCAGTACTGGCCACTAGTTATTTCTTTTCTCTTGCTGTTGAGTCTTCAATCAACTCTCATTTCTTACACTCTGGGGTCAAATGGTACCATCTGACAAGGTGTAGCCAATGAACTTAGAGTAGAAAGGTATGTCACAGCACTTGCTTTCCTTCGCTGTAGAGGCAGGCAAGCTTTGATTTGGTGGCTAGTCACAAGTCTTGGTCCCTAAGAGTTTGCCAGGTACAGATACCCTCCAGATCTTTCACAGCTATGAAGAGTGAACAAGAAATACAACTATTTAAGCAATTAGTCTCCATGGAATGTTTGTTTGTCACTGCATATAATCTAGCATTTCCTGACAGGTATAAATGTTGAATTCAACTCTTGTGGAGCATCTTTGTAACATGTTTATCTCTGTCTTTGCAGGCACCGTCTCACTCAGAGCAGCACAGAGAAGCTGGGATTTTTACATTGCTTTCTCCTGGAGATTCTTATACTCAGAGATGTGGATCTGATGTCTTAATGGTTCCCAGAGGGTAGACATCACATCCACAGGGCTACTGCAAATGACTTCTTGCCTGGTGTAGACATTACATTAAGTAACGCCAAGTTGTGCAGTCGGCAGTTCATTCAAAGTAAAATTCTCTTGGATATATAAAGAGATACTCAGTTGGGGGTTAGCACACCTTCAGTATCTTTCAAGTGCTTGAAAATCCTCTTTCTTGGCCCTGGGCTCTGAACTTCCTGCAGGCTGCAGGACCTAACCAGATATTCATTAATGTCTTTACATTTTGTTGGATTTATGATTAGAATTGGTATAGATGATACAATTCTCAGGTTAAGGCACTGATAAAAACTTTCTTTTATTTAGGCTTCATAAGACATTTGACATAGAAAAATATTAATAATACAGAAAGCAATCAAGCATAAAGTAATGTTTCAAGTGTCTGGCATTCTGGAAATGTGTTATCTGGTAGCTTAACCTTGAATCCAGCTTAATGTCTTTTTTTTTTTTTAATTCAAATCTATCGTGTATTCCCTCTTCATTCTTCTTCCTATATCCAAAGGCATTATCTGTTTCATGGCTCAAAAATAAATCTTGAAAAGGACACTCTGGTTCCATGGCAAAATATACTAGAGGTCGAATTCATTGAGTAGCAGTTTTATAGGACTGAAGGTAGAATTCTGGGTTTCTGTCTAGCTGTGTGGCCTTAAGCTGCTTCCTCAACCTCCCTGGGCCTCTTTCTTCACTTGCCAAATGAAGGAAGTATTAGCAAGACTGGGGCCCTCAGAGGATAGCCTAAAGTATTCAATTATGCAAGCAAGGTAGGGAGGCTTAGGAAAGTTCCAGACATTCTGCAGAGGCACACCTGATTATCATTCACCACCCAGTCCGAGAAAATTCTCTGAAAAAGGGCCTGCGGTACCTGAATGTTAAAATTGTAACCAACCTAAAAAATAATTTCCTTGGTACTGATGTGATTAGAATCGATTTCCGGACTCGTTGCCAGGCGAGCCATTGGCAACCTCTCTTCAATTACAAGGAGGAAGGAGAGAGACGCAAGCGTTTGCGTGATTGCTGGAGGAAAGCTCCCCTCTCCAGCGCGCGGAGGTGGTTCGTCTTGGGGAGGCTGCAGAGGGTACAGTCTGCCTTGACTTCAGCCTTGGCGTCAGAAGGGTGGATTTTAAGTGAAAACGCAGGACTAAGTGAGTCACGCTCTGCTGGGGCCATGCAGCTCCGAGGAATCCAAGGCGGATATGAATGAAAGCTAGCCCCTCATTCAGATCCCCCTCTGTCCAAGGCCAGGTTCGCTGCTTTAATCATCAGTCTCTGTATAGCTCGGCTCCGTGGAAGCAATTTGCTCATTACACATTCATAGAGACACAGCCATTCATTACATTTCTCCCCTGGCTCTGCCCTAATGAGGCTCCGGAGCAAGGCTTAAATGTCATGACGCTTTTGCGTCTTTTCCTGAAGGGAGAGATACAGGATGCTGATGACGCAGTCACACTGGGGAACTGAGAAAGGACCTTGCACACCATCCTGAGGATGACAGTCATACCGAAGGCTGCCAGCCATGTTGGCTGCTCAGCCAATTACAGGGTTCTGGGTGAATGAGTCTCTTCAGACTCCCTTTTGGGGTATCTATTCCCTGACCCTGACAAGGCGGCCTCTAAATTACCTGTGTCTGGCTGGCTAGCATCCATCCATTGAAGATGGAGACAGGTCTTTTCGCAACAGCAACTCAAAGCCAAAAAGATAAATTCCTATTTTCCTCTTGGAATGGTGAATTTCTTCCCCCTGCACTCGGTTTCATTAATCTCCATCTTTGCCAGATGCCAAGAATCATCCATCTATTAAAAGGAGAGAAGCAGATAATGGGCAGACTGGTGCCAGACTGCCTGGGTTAGAACCCTTCCTCTGTCTTTTAAGCAGTGAGGAGCCCTGAGCTATTTCATGATTCTCTCTGAGTCTCTGTTCCCTCTTCTATGAAACAGTAATCATTAGAATAGATGTTTCACGGGGTTTTGTATGGCTTCGATAGCACAGCAAGCATTCGGTAAATACAGCTTGATTACTCCAGAAACACCGTTAATGATTCATCTTTGTGCCAATGTGCCCAATGTGTATCCTATTAAGATACAAGATTGGGAAGAGTTGAAGGCTGATAAACACTGTAGTCAGGGGTAAATGTGTAAACAGGAGCAGTGAGTACAGGGACGCCAGGATTGGTGTTGCCTAGGGGGATGGAGACTTCTGATACGGGGGAAACTTTGAAATGCACAGTCAAAGCTGACCAGAAGCTGGCCTGGAGATTAGAAATGTGTGTTTCACCTCGGCTTCCCTCTCCAGTCTGGGGCTGGTCCCACCAGTACGTATCAGTTCTTGAGCCTTCTCACAGAGCTAGACCTCGGTCTTCCAGCCCACATTGCGTGTTCCGTCCAGGAGCGAGCTGTTCCTCCTGAGCCCCTTATCAAGCCAAGTTTTTTTGTTTATTTTTTTAAAAAAGGACCAGACAAACTATTGACAGAAGGGCCCAGATATTTTATCAATATATCCCAGTGTCTGGGCCTTAGAAGTTTCTTCTATAGTTTTTACCAAGCAGCAATAATGGGCACTAACTGCTCTTCAGTAATTCTTTAGGTGAAGAAAATGGGATGTATGCTGTAGTTACAACACGTGTTTATTAATTTTAATATGTGCTACCTCTTTTATAATCACTATGTCTTTGTGGCTAACCTATAGAGAATATTTATACAGTAAGTTATATAAATTGCCATTTTAGATTTAGAAAAAAAATGATCCACAATTTCCTGTTCAATATCATTACAATCTTGTTGCTGAGAAAACTGAGGCTCGAAATGGTTCATGAAAAGACAGGGGCAACTTATGGTCAAACTATCTAGTTTTCGTTTCTGGAAGTATCACTTGATACTTCTGATATTAATAAGAGTATTGGAGGCTTCCATGAAATCTTGTGTGAAGCAGATTACGATAATCTTCTGTCTATAACAACTAACCCTGATGGAGGGAGAGATAGAAGAAACAAACTGATCTCCACTTCTAGGCAATCAGGGGTTAGGGGACTGGGAAGTGGGCCTCATGGTACCCCAGGCTAAACACCAGATCTGGCCCTTTTCCAGAGATTAGAAAGGAGGGAGCATTTTCAGTAGCAATTCAACAAAAGGCTAGATTGGAGCCAAGAAAGTCATCCTAAATCAATCATGATTCCTCAGGGAGGTGGACAGGAGGGGGAAGGCTGGGCAAGAATGTAAATGGGCAGGCTATGCAAATGAGGATTTCATGATGAACAGAACCTAGAAGGATCCCTGAGTTACAAGACAGGGCAACTGGACAGGGCCACTTACTGTGATGCTGCTTTCCTCCTCCCTCTCCCTCTTCCTCACTCTCTCCCTCTTCCCTTACCCTCTCCCTCTCCCATTTTGTTCTTACTGTGCAACCCAGACTGGCGACAAACCCAAGGTTCTTCTGTTTCCATCCTAGCATTGAAGGTGTGTGCCACCATACCCATGGGGATCCTTGTTGACTTTCTACAGATCTAGAGCAAGCCTGTCAGGCCTGCTTAAAGTGACCACTAAGAAGTTGACAAAAACCGCCAGGGCAAAGCCTAAGAAAAACAGCAAGTAAAAAATAATGTCAAGAGCAGCCCACGGGTGATGTTGTTGACAGCGATTTCCCAGAAGACATAGGAATAGGGTTGTTTTCCAAGAATTGTTCTGGTACTATCTTCTCCTGAATGTCCTGGGCCAATTATGGAGAACTGGGTAACATGTTATTTGTGCTGAAAGTCGACAGGGCACCTTAGCACTCTTGTGGTAGCATCTCAAACCTCCAATATCATTTTATTCCACTTGAAAATGTGACTAATTGGTGACTCAAATTTAACCTTGAGAATTTGGTGGTCATGCTTTAAGTACGTGAAACAAATCTCCAAGGAATCAATTTATATCTGACTAGAAATTGCAGGAACACACTTTTGTATAAGTGGGCTTCACATAACCTATATGATGAATATTCTTCCCCCAAGTTTCCCACACACCCTGGGAATCTCTGCTAGAAACATTTCCCTCCATTGAGAACCATTACTGATAGGAGCGACAAATTCCAGTAAAGTAGTCACTGGCTTCACTACCTTCAGATTTGCAGTATGTGTGTGTGTGTGTGTGTGTGTGTCAGGGAAGGGAGTAACTAAGCTTCACCTTGGCCCATGTAAATCTGTCCTCTATCCCTGCATCTTAGACCTCAGGCCTCAGGCACCTTCTGTTGAGGAAGTTTATTTTTAGTTTTGTTTAAAATGATTGTTTTGTGCATTGGTGGGTGAAGGGCTTCCTAGACTTTGGCATTTTGTATTGCCTGTATGTGTTGGCTTTATGTAAAAGATGCTTGATTCCTCATGAGCTGCACATGGTATTAATAGAACACCTGAGGAGATTAGTTATCTATAAAAGCCCCCAAGAAGAGATGCTCAGAGATCCAGACCTCAGCAGAGGGAACCAGCATCCTGATCAGCACCATACTGGACAGTGGAACCTGAGCACCCCAGCTCAGGTGTTTTTATTGGTACAGAACTCCTCAGGTGTTTTACTGCTAGCACATGCCAATCATGTGCAATCAAACATCTCCCACATAAATCCAACACCTGCAAACAATACAAAACACCAAGACCTAGGGAGCCCCTCACCCAACAGTGCATAAAACAATTATTTTATACATAACTAAAAATAAACTTCTATAACAACCTTCAGTACCAACTACATTGAAACTTACATTGTATTAGTGACAAGACATACCATTTGGGTGACCTTCCACTCATGCACGCTCTCATTTATTCCTTTGCCTGCTGATTGAATTATTCAGGAAGACACCACCTATCTGTCTGCTTAGAACTCACCAAGTGGCTGGGACTGAGTGGATGCATGCCGTGGGTGATAAAAGAGCAGATGCTGAAGTGTGGGTATATACCAGAGGGCTGGGGATGCAGGATGCAGCGTGGAGTAGTCTGGGCTTCATTATTGTCAAACATTCTGAGGAGAGAAAGGAAATAAATGACAACAAGAAGAAAACAACTGGGGCAGCTGTGTGCAGAATGAATTTGCATTTTAATGAGAACATTTAATGCCTCGAGCCAGAACTTTTAACTAAGTTGTAAGTTCAGACTTTCAAGCAGCTTGAAACATTAGAGACATCAGATCAAGCTGGGTGGGGCGACATCAGCTTCAAGACCACCCTCCCAGGGAAGATAGCTCACTGCTGGATAGAAATCTACTCTAGCCCTTGCAAAGGGACTTTTTATCTCTAGAGATAATGAAAGAGAACATTTGAGTTGTTTGGTCTGAAATCCCAAAGCTGGCTTGTGACAGAGAAGAGATACAATCCCCAGTGCTCTATTAGAGTCTAGATCCCTGTCTGTTGGTTTCCCCCAGGTCCTGTATGCTTGAACCACCCATCTGCCACCACGGCTGAGTCTCCCACACACATTGGCCCAGGCCTTGCTTTTTGGCCAGGAGTACAAAGGCACAGGTTTGAGAGGCAGGAAGGTGCTCTGAGACCCGAGGTGTGGGCCTTGGTTGATTTCTCGCAGAAGCTGACCCACGGCCTGAGAATAGGGGACGAGACACAAAGGAAGTCTCAGAAGCCGAATCTGATGGACCACAAACTCGAACTCCTTTATTGGCGGGCTTTTCCCTGTTTAAATATCTTTCCCCAGAGAAGGGGGGGTTCTGGTACTCTTAGTGGGGAAGTCTGATTAGCATGGGGGCAGGGTGGGCACCTGGCCTCATGGTCTTTGCAAAGAAAAGACAGAGGAAGGTGCCTAATTCACCACAGGGCAGGCAAAAAGCTTGCCAGGTTTATTTTCCTTTTGCTTCTGTGAATAGTTACAGTCCCTCCAGGGCTAGAAGAGAAGGAGCTCGCAAGGCGTCCTGCTAGCCCACCTGGGGAGGACAAGGCACCCTTTAGCGACTTCAACTTGTTCTTTAGCCCCAGAGGTCTACACCTGTCCCTGTTCAGTTCTGGTGAAATCTTGCTGGGGTGTGTTTGCTCCATTGTCTTTGAAAGACAGGGTCTTGTCTAGGTCCAAGCTGGTCTCTATCTCCTTATGCAGCCAAAGATGACCTTAAACTTCTGATCCTTCCACTTCTTTTTTTCATAAATCCCTGAAATTTTTTATTGAATAAGATATATATATATATATATATATATATATATATGTGTATACATATATATATATATATATAATGTATTTTGATCAAGTCCAAACTCATTCCTTCCAATACAATTCGTCTCCTATCCACCCAACACTACTAAATCCCAGTTTTACATATTGTTCCTTTAGAATGATCCTCCCGCTTCTTTAATGCTGGGATTATGTGTGTAGTCCCTTGCCCTGACCCTGGCCCATGTCTGGTTTATACAATGCTGGGAATCAAATCCTCATCATCATACAAGCTAGGCAAGCAAGCTGCCAACAGAGCTACATCTCCAGTCTGACCAGTCTGATATTTAATACAGTGGGAGCAGACCAGGCTGCTGACCTGCTGCTCTGACTAGACTTTGTAGGGAAATCTCTGCTATAGACCACCAGTGTTGGCTAGGGAAAGGCAAACAGTGTAAGGGTCAGGGTGGGACTGTGGTTCCAGCCATTATGGCTACTAAGAGGAGCACTGTGATACAACCTTTATACTCCTGTCTCTCCCTTTCCCACAACATCTTCCCCTGCTTTCACTCAAAGCTCAAACTAAAATAAATAACCTGGAATCATCCAGAAGACAATTAAATTAAACAGTTCGGGTTTGGAAGGTCCCTGTAGTACAGGCAGAAGGTAAGTTCTTTCTGTGTTTTTAAGCACAGGACTCTAAGTATGAGGGTGAAACTCAAGATGTCATGGGACTGAAGCTCCTCCAGCTTCACAATTGGACACACAGAGCTATTTGCCTTATACCTAATTGTTCCAGATTAGGGTTTGCCTCGAATTGCATTAAATCCTTGCTGCCTCATTATCCATGCATTTTTAATTGAGGAAAAGTCTGCCTCATTTGAGTGCCAGGCTCATTTTCATAACAACCACTCATTCCTGAGCTGGCTGGTCTCAGGAAGACAGAGCCCTCCCTGACTGACAGAGCAACTGCTTCTCAGCAAGTCATTCAACTTCCTATGAATTTGGATATCTCCTGCTTGTCAGTGTAAAAAACAAACAAACAAACAAACACAGGTCTCACCTCAAAAGGAATATGAGAATTTATTCTGGAGCAAAATATGAGTAACCATGGCCTGGATTTCGATCACCCCAAATACCCTTCTCCATCATGGTAAGTTTCAAGAAGTTTTTTCAGTAGCAGAAAAAAAGAAACTTATAAATCAAGACATTTTTCAAATATGTTGTGGAAACATCAAGAAACGGGTTACAACAACATTGGGAAATCTCTGCTATAGACCACTGATGTTGGCTGATGGCGTTCTTAGCTTTTGTGGAGTTGGAAGCTAGTAGTCTGTTCATACATTCCAAAGATTTACTCAATAGCCACAGACATTACATACAGATGTGAGTGATACATGACTATTTAAGGGGATGAGGTTAGGCTAAGATGTTTAGCTCTAGATCTGCAATATTCCAACCTTCTGACAATTCCTGAGTTCTAATCAAGTCAATAAGCCTCTATAAAATGTTCATGGTAGAGATTATTGACTTTTAAGAGTTGGGGGGGGGTGTCAATTTCTTTAATCATGTAGCCGTTGATAGTTATTCTTTCTTCAATAAATCCCTCCCACCCTCACTTGGCTAAACTCAGTGGGCAACACACAGAAAGAAGACGTGAGAATAGAAATCTGGAGGGGGAGTTGATGGGGAAAAAGGGTTTCAGGGAGAGAGAGAGAGGAGAAAGGGATGTGAAAACAATTATAATTCTTATATATGTGTATGAAACTGTCAGACAATAGGAAGAGAGAGAGAGAAAGAAAGAAGGAAGGAAGAAGGTGGAGGGAGGGAAGGAGATGGGGGAGGGGGAAAGGGATAAAAAGAGAGAGAGAGAAGGAAGGGAGGGAGGGAGGAAAGGAGGGAGGGAAGGAGGAAGGGAGGGAGGAAGTTCAATGTAGGGAGGCTTCTCTCAGAACCTCAGTTTACAGGTCTGCCTTAGATAAGACCAGAGTCACAGGAGCTGAGATGGAAGGACAGGAGCCAGAGGATGGGATCAGGCTATGCCACAGATGCAGCCAGGAGGGGCTAATGCAGGCCTGGCTAAGATGCTGTGTGTCTAGTTACATGGATCTCAGAAATTTGACAAATTACTGGTGGTCCTAGCCCCTAAAGGAACAACAGCATTGCACACAGCTCTCCAGAGGGGCACTCTGTTCATAGCCAGGTCAGATATGAAAGCCCAACCTGGTGAGACTCCAGCTTAAAGCCTCTCAAGAAATAGTCAGTGGTCTCTGACAAATGCCCCAGTCCTCCACACTGCCTGTCAATTCACAGAGAGGGTATCCTTCCTGTCTCTCAAGCTTGACCCCTCTCCACTCTAATATGTTCCTCATATGTTCAAGGCTTTCTGCCGTTCTAGGACCTTTCACATGCTGCGTCCTCTGCATGGGATATGGCCCCACACTCCTTAGCTTATACATACAATCCTAGCCCCCAGTCTTACTCATGAACTCCTAAAGGAAGCCATCCCTGAAACCCCAGATTAAAGCTGGTTCCTTTTTCATGGACTCTCAACCCGATTTCTTACAGAATTTACATTGTTTTTTTTTTTTTTTAATGTGCTTAATGCTCTAGAATACAGGACCTCAATCCCGTCTAGATACTGAGATACCTAATTCCTACAGACAGAAATGGCTCCCCTGCAAACACCTTTTTAATGTACAAACCAACATCAAATCTGGAGTCTATATCTCTATTTCTTTCATCAGACATTTGTCAATCAAGCCAACTTCTTCCATTTAAATTACCCAAAGGCCAAGCTCCAGACTACTATATAATGTTCAGATAGGCCAGACATCACCAGAATTACTAAGATGTCCAATCCTAAACTTACTCCTTGTACATACCCTTCCTTGACCATCTTTTCCCTTAGAAACCCCAATAAAGATTCTGGGTCTAGTCTACCCTGTCCACCTCCCTGCCTTCTGACCAATCCTCATGCTTCCCTGTGTGACTCTGCAATGCTGTGCCATGCCTCCCATTTGAAGAGATCTGTAAACACAGTCATCCCTCCATATCTCTGGGGTTATGGATTCCAGGACACCCTGCAAGTAACTAGAAATCTGAGGATTCTTGAGCTCTTTATATAAAATAGCAAAGAGCTGATGAGATGGCTCCAAGGTAAATGTACCACCTCACAAGCCTGTCGACCTGGGTTCAATCCCACATGGTGGAATGATGGAACTGACTTCCAGAATTGTCAAACCTACTCACCCCCCAAAAATCAATTAATAACAATGTAATCACATAACATAAAATTGTATAATGTTGCACAGAATGTATACAATCCTCCCGTGTATTACAAATCATCTCTAGTGACCTATGATACCGAACGCAATGTAAAAGCTTTGTAAACGGTCTTTACACTGTACTGCTTATGGAATAATGAGTAGACATTAAGCTCTCACATGCTCAGCTCAGACAGTATTCTTGCCTAATATTTTCCATCTGTGCCTAGTTGAATCCATGTAGATTAAGGCCCAGACATGGAGGGCCCATGTATAAACTTCTGCACATGTGTCCTTTATTTGTCCTCACACTCTACCATGCTGAATGAAATAATAGTGGGTCACATTTTCATTCATTTGTTCTCATAGGACTTCTCTTGGTCGTCCCTCTGACTGTGTCTGTGTCTCCTTGAGTAGACTGGAAATTCCCTGGGAGAAGGTTCCATCTCTGTCTGTGACGAACTTCTTATCCCATTACTGAGCACTTGTGTGAGGCTCCACCACAGAACAAATATGCCTTGGTCCTGTGAGGAGGACTCAGTGTATCATGTGACAAGCCCCACTGGGGCAGGTCGGGATGTGCATGAGTAAAGGCTTAACAAGTGGGTAGGGTCCAGTGTGCCTCTGAGATGGAAAAGGCTAGCTAGCTGACCCAGCTCTGGACTGTCGCCCAGGATGTGCCTGCACAGTGCCAGTGAGGGCAGACTCATTAACCTGTAGGGAAAGGACATCCATGACTGGTTGACAGGTCAGGGATTGGGGGACATGACTGCTACAGTTGGTGACTGAATCAGCATTTTAGTGTGCCCCACCTTGAAGGAGTCTCAACAGGCCATTTATTGTATATGTGTGTCTTTACCACGTGAGTAAAATGGGAATGTTAACTCAGGAAGAGGCTGAACGAAGTAAGAGCTCCATGGAGCAGGAGGAGGGGCTAAGTGGGCTTGTTGCTCTTGCGAAGGACCGAATTTGATTCCTGGCACCCGTAGCTGACAGCTCACAGCAGCTTGTAACTCCAACTCAAGGAGAACCAACACTGTCTTTCTGTCTTTCAACTCAAGTGCACCTACTACTCCCCCACATACATAATTAAAAAGAAAATAAATGTTTCATAAACAAAGAAATTATAGTGCCAACTTCCAAAGAGGAAGTAAAAAACAATAGCCAAGACTTCAAATATTTGCGTGAAAGAAGACTTCCACTTCCGTAGAACAGTTTTTTCCTGTTCAGGAAATGTTTTCCTCTAAGCTTCCCGTTTCAGGATATATGTCCACTGTGCCTCAAGGGCAGTTAGGAGCTCAAGCCCACTGATGGTTGATATAGTCCAAACTGTAAACTTTGCTGTTCCCAGGGCTTAACCACATAAATGTCATTGTTCCTTTGCTTAAACCCTTTAAAATTCGTCATAGAGGCTAAACATGCTTCCTGCATTGTGCTAGAAGTTCTGCACTCTGACACAGCATATCCAATTAGAAACCCAGCATCTAGCACCTCTGACCCCATCTGTGGGAGGCAGTCTCCGGTTCTCCCGATTCTATTTCCAGCCTCGGAGATGCTGAGCTCCAGGAGGTGACGCATCCAAACACCTCGCCTGGTGTTTTCTAATTGACAGACTGAGAGCATCATATAAAATATTCTCTCCTCCAAATCCAATTAAGTAGCTTGCTTCTCCTGGAAGGCAAGTTTATAAAAATCGCCTCATAGCCCTATTTTACATTCCCATTCCCCACTACTTAACCACCTGATAGGCAAGCACACTTAATGTAATATGTGTGTTTTGTTTGTAGCCTTGCAAGATGGACTTCATTGTTCCCTATACACATATATTTAATTTGCCTAATTTTACTATGTTAAATTCCTGTTCCGTGCTTTGTTTTTGTTTTCATTTCAGAGTCTCACAAACATCCCAGGCTCACAAGAATAAACTTGAATTTCTGATGCTCCTGCCTCCACCTCCCAAGTGCTGGCCATAAAGGCATGTGTCCCCCTGCCCAGTGTTATATGCCCTGTACTTTATCCAGTAAGCATTATGTCTCTGTGGTTCTCAGTTGCTTAATGTGGATCTAATAGCATGGAGTGTTGTGAATACCCCAGGCCTCAGCGGACCAATGGTCCAATGATGGACTCCAAAGCTGATTGCAGCTTTGCATCTGTTCAGTGTTGTGGAGGCATCTCTGCAGACTCCCTTGCATCTACATACATCCCTGCTTTTCTAAGTGCTGAATTATTGTCCAAAGGCTCTCAAGAGCGCCTCTTTCTCGTATCCAATTTCTTGCCAACTGGTGGCAATTCCAACCTCCTACCTTTTGCCAAACTTACACATGGGAAGTGATATTTTGTTATCTGAATTTGCATCTGCTTGATTACTAATGATTCTCAGAAACTTTCATAGGCTTGGTAAACTTTTGAACTTCCTATTCCAGTTCATCTGTCTATTTATACCCTTTGCCTATTGTTATCTGGCATTTGCTACTTGATGTGGTGAGAACAGCCATCCCTTGTCAGTTCTAAATATTGAAACTATCTTACCTCATTATGTCATCTATCAACTTCCTGTACACTATCTTTGCAAAGCAGAGATGCTTAGTTTACATGCTATTCTATTCATCCTTTTTATATTGAAGTATTCATTGAAGGTTTGGTATAAAAAGATTTCCTGTATTCTGTGTCAAGAAGAGTCTCCCTTTTTTAATAATCTCTTTCAAGCCCACCACTATAGTAGCGTTAATCATTGTAAAAATCCATAAAGCGATCAAGCTTTCCTGTCCCAGCTACTAAGCTGTCAGCTTCCCCAACTGGCTTCTGGTGCTACATCTATTGTATGCAAAGTTCTATTCATTCATGGGTTGTTACCCTGCTCCCCATTGCTGGGTTCTGTTCTAGATAATCTGTTCTTGAACGTAAGCCATATTTTTTATTATAATTGTTTTTATAAGATATCTTAAATTCTGTCAAAGCAAATGTTCCTGAATGCTTCTAAGATAAATTTTGGTTTCTTGGGTCTTCTGCCTTGCTAAACCAACTTTACAGAAACAAGTTCTGTTTAAAGCATACTAGGGTAATGAATGGTATTCCATTGCATTCAAAGATTAATTTTGTGAGCATTGATGGCCTTACAATATTGAGTCATCAACATTAACATAAATGCCTCTTCATTTATTTATAGAATTTTAAATGTTCTTAATTAAAGCTTTAAAATTCATGCTTTTTGCATATGTTAGTTCCTAATTACCTTATGGATTTTATTGCTATTGTGGATTATATCTTATTTTCATTATATTTAGTTCTGGTCTAAATTCTCTACTGTTGTCGGAGTTCAGCCTTAAACTAAACACTGAACCCTTGGTTAATTTAATTAGTTCGGATGTTGTACTTGTTGGATTGTTTCAGTGGATAGTTATAATATTTAAAAATAGTAACAGCTTTGTCTTTTCTATATCCTTACATTACACTGTGTGTGGTGGCACATGCCTGTCATTCAGCACTTTGCTCTGTAAACATGTAGACTAGTATGAACTTTAACTTCTAACCCTCCTGCCTTCACCTCCCTACTGCAGATCAAAGCCATGTGCATCTCTGTCCAGCATGGCATTCTCTGTATTTTACCCATTTGCTTTGTCACTGTGGGTTTATTCAAGTTCCTTGAAGCAGAGATAGGAGAATCAGTAATACAAAGTCATTCTCACCTACACAGGGAGTTTGAAGTCAGCCTGAAGAACATGAAAGTCTGTCTCCCCAGCAAAAGGAAGAGGCATTTGGCTAGAGATCTGCAGCCTAGCAACCAAACATCCTTCCTTATTTCAGGAAATCCACACATAAGTAGGAGACAGGTTTGGGAATAAGCTACACTTTGTTTTGTTTGGGTTTTTTGTTTGTTTGTTTGTTTGTTTGTTTTCTTAGTATAATGATTTATTAATTCTTTGAGAATTTCATACATCCATACAACATAATTTGATCATACTCACTTCCCATTCATCCCCTCGTGACTCCTCTTGGACCCAGCCCTCATAACTTCTCCAACCTCAGGTTTTCTTTATTTTTTTATAACCCACCAAGTCCAATTTGTGCTGGTCATACACTTATGGGTATGAGGTCACCCATTGGATCACAGTGGACCTACCAGTGGTCACACCCTTAAAAAAATACTCTCCCTCCTCCAGAAGCCATCATCCGTCAATGGCTCCTTAGTCATCAGGTAGGGAATTGTGAGCCCCTTCTCCCTTCCATGCAAGAATGTTGATTGGCTTGATCTTAATCAAGTTTTGTGCAGGCAACCACAGCAGGTGTGAGTTCATGAGTGCATAGGTTTTGTCATGTTCAAAAGACACTGTTTTGCCCATCCTCCCCAAGCTCTGGCTCTTACAGCACTTTTGCCTACTTTGTGCATGTTTCCCTAAGCCTAGGGGTCTTGGTGTGATCAAGATGTCTCATTTATGGCTGAGCATTCCACATTTATTCTCTCTACTTGATCAGTTTTGAATCTCTGTACTAACCACCATCCACTATAGCTTCTCTGATAAGGGGTAAGGGCTGCATTAACCTGAGGATACAGAGATACATACCAAACTACCTTCTAGAAGCTACACTTTGTAAAACAAAGAGAATGAAATACCTCTCAAAACTGAACTTGTGGCATGTGACTGAAAGCCAACCAGACAGATGTTCTCACACCAAACTCTTCACCTTGAAGAGGGCTTGAATACAGCACAAACAGGCAGATGCTGTCAAAAACAATGAAGAATGCAGCGGCATCGTCACAAGTGTCTGGAAGGATGCTGATGCCCGCCATCCACATCAGCTGGACAGTGAGGTGACCCTGCCTTGACATTATCCTCCAAGCTCCTCTACTTCTGCTTCTGAGTATTTTCAAAACCCACCTCTCTAGTCTTCCATGATCTGAAGACCTTTCCACTGACTGCTACTTACATTCATCAGGTCTTATTTGCTGTTTGAACTCAAGAATTGCACTGGGATTTTATGACTTATCCATTTGGCCCCTGCAGACCTCTAATACCAGCAACCTTGAGTCTCTTCAGACTTGGACTCCATCCATCTGAGCCTTTGCTATGCTTCCAGATACCCTATGACGTTTTTACTCCTCCTCCACTTAAGAAACAAGACAGGATTTTTTTTTTTTGTCTTGGTGTCAATTTCAGTAACACATAAATATAGTTCTCCATGGTTCCTTAACCTCGTTTGTTTATTTATTTTTGTCTTCATGGTCTAGAGAAAAGGGGCCAGTGCTCAGAGAAAATCCAGGAGGAAAACAGTATTCACCAGGTGTTCAGAGGCCACACTTTCAAAATGGCCTGGGGCTCCTTTCCACTCCCTGGTGAGCTTTACTGATTCTGGGTGAGTTTTTTCTGCTCCTTTAATTACTTCTGTGTTCCCGCTGACCCTTCCTGTCAGTCTTCAAGAACATAATTGCGAGTTGAATGTTATCATACTTATCTATCTTTTTCCTTTAAAAAAAATTTTTTCCAGACTTTTGTCAGACCTCTGAGGAGCCCTGCTTAATGACTTCTCAAGAGATCTAATAGCTTCTGTGTACATAAAGGATTCACTCAAACATAGGCTTTTGTACTGTCTTGTTTTCCTGTCACTCCTGGACTTCATTTCTCCAATCCTTCTTTGGTTCCCAGAAATGATGTCTCCAGTGGGCAATATTACTTAATTAGGGGTATTTGTCTACAGGCTTTAAGTAAGCGTCTCTAATTGTGACAGTTTCCCATCACTTTTGCTCACATTGATAAGTTATTTAAATACCATGAATAATTCAAAATTGGGCTTTAAATTGTTAATCAGAAGCATTATGGCAGTTCAAGCACTCCATAACCATTTGATTTGATTTGTAGTGAATTTGAAAAAAAAAAAAAAAAACCTTGAATGTTGAAAAGAGTTCCTTCCATAACTTCAGCCTCTGCTCTCAAGATACAACAGTAACTTCCATAAGTTTGGTGATCCTAGAAGAGTCTTTTGCCTGTCTAGTGCCTGGGCTCTTGGTGGCCTTAGGCTCAGGGATACAGCGGGGAACAGCAGGTTTCATGTACTTTTGCATGCCTGCCGCTCAGCTTTACATTCTATTACTCTGTGACCTGCTCCTTTCTGACTAAGGAGTATGTCCCAAGTTCGAAAGGAGTTCAGTTTTGCTCTTTATGCAGATATCCCTGGCTTCATCTGTGCTTCTCATCATATAACTCTCTCTAGATCTGTAACTCCAGCTGCAGCTCCCCAGACAAGCTCCAGTCCATGAGCATCCTTTGCTGCTTACTTGGCAGCTCTGATGTGCTATGATCTTAGCACATCCATATCAGCTGATTCCCTGTAGCTCTGGTCCCTTTCCAATGCAGTGCCTTAGATGATGCTGAGGCAGAGCCCTCACAAGTGGTTGAGCGTACCTGGAGCTGTGCTTTCTTTCACAGGTGCAAACCCAGGGTAAATGCTGACCTGCAAATTACTGACTCTTTGGGATCTCAACAGACTGCTCAACTTTCTATGTCAGTTCTTCTGAACCTGGGAGTCTTGACTCCTTTGAGTGTCAAATGACCTTTTCACGGGGGTCACTTAAGACTATCTGCATATCAGATATTTACATTACAGTTTATAAAAGTAGCAAAATTACAGTTATCATAATATCAAAGCAACTGTAGTCATAGATGTGGATTTTTTATTATTTCTTAAAATCTAATCTTAAAGATACAAGCCTGGACCTACAAGGCTTCAATCTCCATACAATCTAACCTTCAAACCTAAACCTAGAATGTTTCTGCCTCTGAGACTTACTGCTGACTAAGCTCACTTTGACTAGATCCTTCTGAACTCAGAGCTGTACTGAACTCAACTGACTCTTCTGGTTGGCTGATTCAACTCACTGTTCTGGCACAAACTCTTCACCAAGCTGATTGGCTCAAATTGACCTTCTGAGCCATCTATTTCTGACTAAACTCTTCTGACTCTGGCTTACTCTGGCTGACTTTTGCAACTTCTCTGACTGAACAGCTCTGCTCTGCTTCAAACTGACTCTCACTGTTAGCTGACTCTTCTCCCAAACTCACTCTTCCTGTCTGACACTGACTCCTGCTGAACTACTTCTGTGTCTTATCTGACTGATTCTCAGACTGCTTGACTGAACTATCTCTACTTCCCATTGAGCTATTCCTCTTGTCTGCTTCCCATCTGCTTCTTCCTCTCTTCTGTCTGAGCTCTGCTTAGTCCAGCTCACTCTCATCTCCTGCAATCCAAGCTTCAGACAGTCAAAACGGGCTATGAATATTCCTTTCTCTCTTTTTCTCTTTCAAGGCCACCACTCTGCTTCTACTTTGCTTTCTTCTCTGAAGATTAAAATCTCTTAAATAAGTGGAGAACCAAATGAATACAGAGGTATACACCAACTACAGAACTCAGTCAAGTCAGTGTGTGTTACTTATAACTCAGAAAGAGGCAGACCACTATGTGATGTGCGAAGGTAGGACATGAGCCAGGCAGGAAAAGAGGGAGGGAGATTACTAGATGTCACCCAGAGGCAGAACTGGCTGCTTCAGAGTTCTGTAGCTGGTGTATACCTCTGTGTTCATTTGGTTCTCCACTTATTTAAGGGATTTTAATTTTTTTCAAAAACTTGAGATATACAACAAGCTGTTTCAATATACATAGTCATGTTGGAAGGACTAATTCTAATGATTTAACCAATCCACCATCTTCCATATTTGTGTGTGTGTGTGTGTGTGTGTGTGTGTGTGTGTGTGTGTGTGTGTTTTAAAAGCACTTAAAATCTATTCTTTTGGCAAGTTTTTAATATATAATATTATGAACTATTATTCCTGGTGTGTGATATAGATCCCTAGGCTTTTCATACAAAACTGGAAGTTTTGTAAGTTTTTGATCTACATAGCCCCATTTCCCCCTAGTTATTAGAAAATTCCTCTAGCTATAGGTATCCTTGGATATTAAATGAACTTTGTCTGCTTTTGGTTTCAAAGATCAATAATCCTGACAACTTGTAGTAAGCATGTAGCAGACACTGGTGAATAGTGAAGTCAGAGTTATGTGTCGAATACAGAAACAGAAGGGAAATACAGTAGCAGAACATGAGGAGTGCCAAGCCTAAGGGTATGTCATGCCCCCAGCCCTATGGACTGCCTGTTGGAGTATTCTTCATGGTTTTAGTTACTTGTTTAATCTTTCTGTAATCTTCTAGAACATACTCTCCACAAAAGTATGGACTATATACAAAATTACATGGAAAACTGAAATGGAGGTTAGAAAGAAGGAAAGAAATCTTCACTGTCTTTGTAGGTGGCCTTGCTAGAGAGAAAGAGAGAAAGGAAGAAATATTCACAGTCTGTTTTGGCTACCTGAAGCTTGGAGAGCAGGAGCTGAGAGTGAGTTGGACTAAGCAATAACCAACCAACCAACAAATCAACCAACCAAGGACCAATCAGCCAATAACCAATCAACCCCTGCTTTCGGGGACTGAACCCTCATATACTGTAAGCAATATTCCCAGAAGTCTAAGCAGCATGCAATCACAAGGACAAGCTAGATGTGGCAAAACAGCTGTACTTTAACCAAATTACAGCCACCAGCAAAGAATAGCCCAAATCTATCATCCACCAAACCTGGGATGGGAACAAAATCATAGTCCAAACACCATTTTGTGTTTTTAAAATAACAAAACTCCTTTCAAGTGTCCCTTTACAGGAAACTATTTTGGGGAGCATATAGTCACAGTTCCTGTCAGTCTTATCTGATGCATACACACTTCTCATTCTTGTGTGTACATCCATGAGTATCTGAGATGCTGCACAAACTTGTAATTATGTAGGATGAGCGAGTCAAGAGATTTAGACTGTACAGTGGGGAGACTATATAGCCAGCATGGAATAGGCTAAGAGCAAGGGGATGATTTATCATTAACCACAAAAAGTCAATGGAGGTAGATTTGCACAAACAAAAGGGGATTGTTTACACAGGTTAATAAATTACCTTCTGCCAATAGTTCTGTTCCAGAAGCTTTTATTGACATTGACCTAATACTCACCACTAGGGAATTGGGGTGTTTCTGTTTAAATTAGGGAATTTGTTTCTTTTTTGACCCATAGGAGAAATCTGTAAAGTCAGTCCAGTGTTGAAATAAGAATGAGGACAAAAACCACTAAAATTGTCACAATTTACCATGCGACCAAGCTATTTGTTCCTACAATTTATCCTGACTTTCACCCGTGGCTCCGCGAGACCGGAATAAAGTACTTTAAGGGTGACTGACACCCTTTTTGTTTCCATTAATTTGTGGAACTAGAGAAATCAGAAATGTCACAGCCACAAATTACTCTGGTGACATTTTATCTGTTTTAAACGTTTGGGCCGATTGCAGTGAATGGCACATCCCATCTCGGCACTCACACGTTTAACTAGCTCATTTGCCTCAGGACTGAATGGAAAGTTACATTTCCAAAGTCAAGAACCAATTGATCCATATCATTGCCTATTGGAAAATATGCCTCCATCAGTCAGATTTGCAATTTTTGATAGTACTCAAAAAGAAATCCAGAATGATTGGAAATGTCAGTGACAAGAAGGTACAACCTGGAAGGTGGAGTCCAACTAGCAGGGACTGCATACTCCAGGATACCTGGCCTTGGGGCTTCTGGGCAATTCTTTTATCTCTATCTCTCCTCTTGGCATTAAAAATGCTCTCAAATACTCTTTCAACACTAGGCAACAGGGTGCCACACTATAGACAAATAGTTGTTGCTCTCCAAACACTAACCCATTAGTACTCCCATTAAAACAGGACTTTTTCAGAAGGTTTAAAACACAATTCTTAGATAAATGCATAGGGAATACATTGAAATAGTCAGTTTCTCTCCTTATTTAATGTGGAATCCAGCAAAATAGTGTAACTGGTTCAAAGAATTGAAGGAGATAGGCAATAGGAAACTGGATCAAGTTTCTTAGTAGCCACAGTATTGGTGGCTGTCCTACTAAGCAGCGATTGGGATGATCTGTCCTGTGGATAGGTACTGCCCACAATGGTAACTATAAGACACATTGCTAGTACCTTTCTTTTTAAATTTGTTTATCATCATCATCATTTAAGTGTGTGTGTGTGTGTGTGTGTGTGTGTGTGTGTGTGTGTGTGTAGCACACACCACTGTGTGTAGTCAAAGGTCAGAGGTCAGAAGACAACTTTCATGAGACCTCTCTCTCCTAACACCCCATAAAGGCAAGACGTCTCTCTTATTCCTACTGGGATGTGCTGCATGTTCCAGGATAACTTTCCCAGGAACTTCTGGGCCATTCCCTCAGTCTCTACCTTCCATCTTGACATAGGAGTGCTGCTACAAATGTCACCACGGCAGCTTCTTTTTTACATTAGTTCTTGGGTATCCAACTCCAGTTAATAGGCTGGTGCGAAAGGAGTTTTTAGTCACTGATCCATCTCTTTGGCTCATTATCAACTTATCTTATTATTATATTTTTATATTATATACAATATGTAACACAATTATCTTTTATATTTTTACTCTCAGCTCAGTATCTGAAACTCCGACTCCTCCCTTTACAGAGTTCTGACACTCCTAAATCATTAGTTAGTAGGGAGTAATTCTATCCCTTAGAGAGATGGGATATTGGCAGGAGGGAGGGGCCTCTGGGAGCATACAGCACTGTATCTGCGTGATGACACTTGGGACTGTTATGCTAGTTCTTTGGCTGCCATATACACAGAATGGGTGGCTCACATTACAAAAATTTATTATTCCTATTTCTGAGTGGTTCTAAGTCCAAGATCAAGGAGACAGCAAGGTCAGTATCATCCCGCGGTCTCTTCTTTTAGTCTATAGCTGCCACTTCTTTGTGTGTTCATATGACTCCTTTTGTAGAAATGCTATGGAGTCTCATCTTCTGAGTCACAAAGGCCATCATGAGGAATCTATGACTTCATCCAGCCCTGATTACCTCCCAAAGGTTCAATCTCTGAATGCCATCATATCGAGGGTTAAGAAGTTAACAGATTCACAGGAGATAAAAACAGACCAGTCTTTTCTCTTGTCTATTTTTAAGTTTGGGGTCCTTTTTCTAACTCTCTAAATATTTAAGCCTTTTAAGTAGAAAACATTATCTGCTCCTCTCTGAAAGTGAGTAAATTAAGACGCTGGAAATAATTCTGAGGGCACAGGAGGAGGGATGCTCTGAGCACACTGGAGAATTAAGGGCTACGTGAGCTAGAAGCACTAAAGATGATGATCTTGAAGAAGAAGAACACACAGGAGAGTTCCCACTTCCTGCTCCCTGGCCTATCATCCTGCAGCTGTCTGGCTTTTTTATCAGAGTGATTCTAACACCAACATAGTTCCAATAATATGAGAGCGTAATCCATGTGCCTACTGTGTGCCAGCCCCTTCCTGAATACTACTTTGAACGCACATAGTCCTCCTGCAATATTAGCATCAAACGGAAGTGACTTGTCCATGAAAATTTGATAACTTAAGGCCACTGCCAACAAATGACAATGTGCTCAACTTCAGGCTGCATCTGCTGATGCTATGTTTATGATGAGGTACCAAAAATCAATTAGACCTTTTTTGTAGCCCACTTATCCAGCAACAGCAATATGCCATATACATCTGATACAGCTAATACCAGAGGAACAGGACCTCAGGGAAGATATCAGGAATTCTTCTCAGGAAGTGCTCAGCTCAGAATGCCAGCAAGAAATCCAAGTGGAGACGTTGAGAATGCAGTCGCGCAGAAGGGGCCTGAAGGTATAAATTTGTATTGTCAGCACATAGGAGTTCTTTAATGTGATAAGCAAATTCTTGCCTCCAGAAGAACACTTGTCTGCCAGAGTAATCGTCAGAATAACAGCCAGGCCCAATACTCAGGGGTACGGTCATGCAAGTTATTAAAATATTGAAATTCTTTCATACTACTTGGTTGATAGCAGCTGTTTCAAGTCTCACAAAAACTGTCTGCCTCCCTACCCCAGCCCCAGCCCCAGCCCCAGCCCCAGCCCCAGCCCCAGCCCCAGCCCCAGCCCCAGCCCCAGCAACTATGGGCCTGATTGTGGTGATCATTTTATAAAATGTATGCAAAGTAGCATGCTACACTCTTTAATTATATGCAATATTTATTTGTCAAGTACACTCCAATAAAGAGATATTTGAAAAGATAATTTTTGTTTTAATTTAGCTAAATGGGCTGCACTGATTCAAAGAAAGAGAGAGAGAGACTACCACACAAGGCTGAAACAAATTGCTCTTGAGTAAGGTCACTCTTATCCCTAAGAGGCAAATGGGAAACTTCAAAAGGAAGTTGGACTCAGTCAGTCATTCATTGCTAAAACTGCTGCAAAATGGTCCCTTTCCTTCTGAAAGCAGATCTTGCTACTCAACCTTCACCAATGGTAACAATCCATCAAACTCCTCCTTCTCGTTGCCTGCAACACTCCCCAACTCATCTCCCCTAGCTATTCCCTACTGTTATCCTCTGTTCCACACTGCTGCTGTTATGTATGCTTCCTTTCTTTGCTTACTCTGCCAAGAGTCTTATTCCCATTTGGAAGGATGCTGCTGTTGACCTCTGCTATGCAGTTCATGCTTTTACTTCTTTCTTCGTTCTCCCAATGAGGCCTTCCTTAATGTAGAACCTCTCACTCTCACTCAGTAATATGCTGGTAGATATTTAGGTATTGGATTTCTGGGATAAAATACATCCCAGTTTAGGGCATTCATTCACTTTTGTGCTACAAAGATCTTTCCTATGGCCAGTCTCAAGCTGCCATATGGCCAATATGATATCGTTTGTACAGACAGGAAGAGAGGCACATATTTGGCTCCTAAGCACAGTGCAAGGTCCTCAGTATAATACCTGTTGGATTATTCAAAGCTGTTCAAAGTTGTAAATTATTATGCACAAGGTCAGAGGACAGGCCATCCAGTCTTCCTGTAAGCCATGGGTTTCTAAAAAGGGAGGGATACTGAAAGTCCACACAAGACAATCAATTATAACTACAAACAAATCAGAACCTCCATTCATATATTTATATTAAAAAACACATATATTTGTATTAAAAAACAAGACACTCAGCCAAGCTTGTTGGTAGAGGCATGTAATACTAACTACTCAGGAGCCTGAGGCATATCCCAAGCCTACATTATAAAGTGAGTTCAAGGCCAATCTTGGCAAGTTGGTGAGATCTGCCTCAGAAAAAATAGAAGGTTAGAGATATGCTTAATGGTATAGTACTTGCTTAGCATCCATGAGACACTAGATTTAATACTCAGTACTGCAAAAACAAGTAAATAATAAATATATAGTCAGCAAAAAGTATACCAAACTGTGTTAATATTTAATACAAGAACCGGGTATACATTTTACTTTGATCACCTTACATATTGGCTGTCGTTAATAAACATAAATGTCAAAATTGTCAAAAATTAATCATACTATTCTTTAAATATGCTTCAGATGAAAGGTGAAGCATTTAAAAAGTATTGTAAAGTGATTTCTTGAAAAGTATTACAGCAAACTTGCACCAAGGGATCTATGAAGACAATATTTTGCAACACATAATGAAAAATGTTAAGTTGAAAGAAAGAAAGAAAGAAAGAAAGAAAGAAAGAAAGAAAGAAAGAAAGAAAGAAAGAAAGAAAGAAAGGAAGAAAAAAACCCTTTTCTCCTGCAAAGTTTCCAGCCATGTGCTGTTTCTCAACTGCAGATCGTAGTGTGAAGGATGCCCTTAGAGCCTTCTTGCTCTGTGTCCACTCTGGTCAGCAGATTGGTGATCATATGGAGCTTATTAAATACCTGGGAGCTTCAGTATGTATTAAGTGCTATATAAATCGCCTGCCTCAGAATCTCCTGAGGGTTCTTGTCATCACCTATTTTTATTCAGTCAGTTGCTGCATTCACTCCCCATGTCCTGTCATGAGATTGAATTTTATGAGGTCAAAGGACATTATCTTTTACCACTTCATTGCCAACTTTTAAATAACAACAAGGCATAAAGCATGAGTTGGTTTATACAAAGTGAGTAAAATCATAGGTTAGGGGCCTGGTTGTTATCAATAGAAACAGGCATATTGCTTTCCCATGGGACTTCTCAGGGCAGGGGAGTGGAAACCAAAGATAACTTAAGCTCAGACAAAATGGATGAACCTTTGCTCTGCTACCACATGATTTAATGTTTGTCAATTAGCACAGAGGACATTTCTCTACATAGAAGAGAAGACTGAATGTTTACAAAATCAATGTAAGGACTGGAGGAAACTTCACTCCACTGCAAAGGCAATGCAGAGTCAAGTGGTTAATGCAGCCATCACCACTATAATCAGTTTCAAAACTACTTCAAGCCACAAAATCAATGTCCAGAGTGGCACATGGAATCTAGCCATAGTTGATAATTCATTTCTACTGGAACACAACTGTCCATCTGCATTTTGCTGAGGGATGAACCTTATATCCTTTTGTTTTTCAGATACCATAAGTGTTCATCAGTCGACTGATCTAACTCACATTACCTTAGCTGCAAGGGAGTCAGCAAGTCTCTCTTTATGTCTTCTATACATAGTAGTATGGTAAAATGAAGGTTGAGAACCAATTCAAACAACCAGCGAAAACTAAAACTAGATAATTTGGTTAAAAGAATCAACTCCACATTTGAATCATTTGTTAACATCAAAATCATATTATCTACTTACATTTTACTTGACATATTTTCAATTTACAATGCATTACAACTCTTTAAATTCAAGTATGAATTTAAAATCTAATATGAAGAACTAATTACAAACACATTTATTTACCATTGTGTACTTCCAAAAAGCAATTCAAACCAGCATGTTGCACAAACCTGAAGTATATCTTACTAGATGAATTTTAATATTATTGTGCTTACTAAATGATATTTACTTTGACCATAATACAGAAATAATGATATTGTTAAAAATACCTTGTACCTACTTCTCATCTGCCTTGTTCTGTTTCAAAAACTAAAACAAAAAAGTAGAATTTGACATCAAAAAAGAAAAGAGACATCAGTAAACTGAAGGGGTATATGAACTTAAATCCCAGATCGTGAGATGAATTAAAATTTCAAAATTTTATATTAAAGTACTTTTGGGAGCCAATGAGTGGGTAAAAGGTGTCTGGTAACTTCTGAAACTTACATATAGTATAGCTGTCCTCTGACCTTCAGACATTTATATGGTAGCACACATACCTCTCCCAACTAATAACAACTAACAACAAAGTTCATTGAAGAGTAAACACCATCCATAAGCACCAATTGTGAGTTTTCTGTTGAGCCTGGGGGAGAAGTATTCTCCACAAGCTGAAGAAAATTTTTCTAAACAATTTATTTTTAAAATGTCAAATATGCTTTCAGTACTGACTCTGTTAACATCTCTGAGCCAAAAAAAAAAAAAAAGCCACAGTAAACCAGACCTAGTGAAATGATTGCTGGCCTCAACTGAGATCTTTCTCGTGGATTACTAATGAAAAGACTTGCAAAAGAAACCCCAGACTCCATATATAAGAAGATGTGTGTTGGTAGAGCCCTTGAATCCTTCTTAACCAAAAGAGGAAAAAATATACCACAACATCAAAAATAACAGGAATTAATAACATTCAATATTAAAGGTCTCAATTCCTTCCAATAAAAAGACCTAAACTAACAGATTAGATAAGAAAACAGGATCCATCCTTCTGCTGTGTCCAGGAAACACACCTCACCCCTAAAGGACAGACATCACATTAGAATACTGAAACCAAGTAAGTGGAACCAAGAAGCAAACAGTCTTATCTATTTTAATATCTGACAAAATAGATTTAAAACCATTAATCAGAAAGATAAGAAAGTGAACAACATAGCCATTAAAGAAAAAAAATACACCAAGAGGTTGTTACAATTATAAATATTTGTGCACTGAACACATGGTCAATCAATTTCATAAAAGAAATACTACTACAGCTAAAATCTTATACTGACCCTAACATGGTGACAGTGGGAGACTTCAGTACCCTACTCTCACCAGTAGACAAGTCATCCAGACAAAAACTAGACAGAAGACTGTTGGAGTTATATAAAATCATAACTCAAAATGACTTAACAGACACCAATAGAACATTCTACCCCCAAACGAAAGGATATATTTTTTTCTCAGCATTCAATGGAACTTTCTCAAAAATTGGCCAGATATAGGACACAAGGCAAGTCTCAAAAGATACAGGAAAATTGAAATAGCATCCTGCATCTCATCTGACCACCATGGATTAAAGCTGGGTAATAACAACAATATAAGTGGCAGGAAGTATACAAACTCATAAAGGCTGAAGAATTCACTACTATATGAAAACTGGGTCAAGACAGAAATCAAGAAGGAAATTCAGAATCTTTCAGAACTGAGTGACAATGAAAACACAATACATCCAAACCTAAGGGACACAATGAAGGCAGCTCTAAGAGGTAAGCTCATGAGAGTAAGTGCCTATACCAAAGAACTGGAGAGACCTCCTATTAAGAACTTAACAATACACTTAGAAGCCCTAGAAAAACAAGAATAAATCACAACCAAAAAGAGTAGACAGAAAGAAATAATCAAACATGGGGCTGAAATCAATGAAATAGAAACATCAACAATACAAAGAATCAATGAAATGAAGAGTTAATTCTTTGAGAAAATCAACAAGATTGACAAACATTTCACCAAGTTAATCAAAACACAGAAAGAAGAAAATGCAAATTAATAAAATTAGAGATGAAAACAGAGATATTACAACAGACTCTGAGGAAATACAGAGACCATAAAGACATAACTTTAAAAATGTGTATTCCACCAAACTGGAAAACCTAAAAGAAATAGGTGAATCTCTTGATATATGCAACCTAACTAAGTTAAATCAATATAAAATAAACAAGTTAAACAGCCTTATAACCCTTTAGTGAAATAGAAGAAGTAGTTAAAAATCCTCCAACTAAAATAGTCCAGTGCAGAATTCTACCAGGCCTCTGAAGAACTAATGTCAATAATCTTCAAATACTTTATTCCACAAAATAGAACCTGAGGGAACATTTTCTAATTCTTTTCTACAAAGTCAGTATTACTCTGTCAAAAACACATAAAGATCCAGTAAATAAATAAAAATTATAGACTCACATCCCTTATAAATATATATGCAAATATTCTCAATAAAATACATACAAACTGTATCCAGGAACACATCAAAAAGGTAACTCACTATGATTCAGTTGGCTTCCTCATAGAGATTCAGGGATGATTTGACATACATAAATCAATAAATGCAATCTGCCAAATAAACAGATTAAAGGACAAAAACTATATGATCACCCCATTATATGCAGAAAAGACCTTTGACAAAATTCAACAACCTTTCATGATAAAAGAGAGACCAGGGACGCAAAGCCAGACAAAATCCCAGCACTGGGAAGGGGAAGTAGGCACAATGTCTCACGGCTAACACAAAAGGTATTTGCAACTGATGCCTGATTGGGAAAGGGAAAATCAGTTTACTTCCGATGGAACATCACTGGATATATCAACTACATTCCAGGGTAGGCCTATGCCCTCAGGCAACACGCAATGCATTCCATGTTTTGTTGAGTTTTGTTTTGGTGCACTTTTTGTTTTGATAGTTTTGTCTTGCTTTCTTTTTTTTTTTTCTTTCTTGTTTTGACCTTTGCATTTTGTGGGTTTTGATGTTTTATTTTTAGAGAGAAAGAACATGAAACTGGGTAGCATAGGAGTCTGGAAGGATTTGTGAGGAGTTAGGGGAAGGGAAAGAATATGATCAAGATATATTATACATAAAAATTTTATAAAGTGAGGGGGAGAAGAGAGATGGGGGTGGAGATGGGAGGAGGGAAGATAGGGGAGGCTGGGGTCAGGAGGTATTTATTGTACAAGAGAAGAAAAACTCAATTAAAATTTTAAAGAAAGACAGAGAGAGCAAATTGGCACTTCTATATTCAGGCCACTATTTCCTGTGTGAAAGATTTGTCTAAAATTGACTAAGTTCAGGAAATCAGGCAAAGTTGGTTACAAAGAAATCAATGCCAAGCCAACAGAGACTTCTCAAGAGAGAACATGTTCACTCATCTGATGGAACATTCAGGAAGTTTCAAGAAGAGCTTGATGTACATGTAAAATTAGGCCATATCCTGAGAATTAATAATTTTGTGAAATCAATATGTGAACTGATAACTGAATTATCTAATGCTATCTTTAAACATCAGTTTCAGATGTCATAGCAACAAAGAAGACAATACTTCATTATGAAAATAAATGTTTCGCAGTTCTGTTGACTTCTTTATAAGAGTACTTTTCAATAATATTTGTGTAGAAATGACACTGAATAGGAACACAGAAGGCTCCAATCCCCATGTGACATGCTGGTCTGTGCCCTTGGCTCCACATAACATGGGCAGGTCTGTTTCTAGCAGTTTAGTTAGTTTCTAGTATAGTTTCAAAGGCATAGCTTTAAGGCAAAAATATCTTGCTTCTGGCATGGGTAGAATAATAAAAATCAGCACAAAGATCATGTGTGACATGACTTCATTGACATTTTTCTTTTCCCATGTGATACCCAGGAAAATAAATGTGCCTTTTATGGAGAAAGCTATAGATAAAGCATGACCCTATTGGAGTCATACAGCGTGGAAGCAGGAATTTGGTGGGAAGAGTCCTAAGGGATAGTCATCAGACAGCAAACCCCATCTGAAGCTTCTTCCCACTTCATCCTCTGAAACCAACTGCGCAATCTTGAGCACATCAGTGCTCTTGGGCCTTGGTATACTCTAATATACAGTGAGGGTGCAAAACTACGTGTCTCAGATATACTTTCCTATGAGACATTTTAAACCAGACCTGGACTGAATCAAAGTAAGTAAACAAAATGTTATAATTGTGGACTCAGCACAGTTCAATCTCTTCTTGTGGTACTCAGAAGTATGGGTGAGTGGTGTTAAAAGTACATAGTGAATAGCCGGGCAGTGGTGGTGCACACCTTTAATCTCAGCACTTGGGAGGCAGAGGCAGGTGGATCTCTTAAACTAGTGCTTACCATCAATAAACTGATAGTAATGGCCATATATTAGCAGTACTGAGTCAAAAATTGTCCTAAAATCTTGGTATCTGTTACTTTTGCCAGTCCTTGCAAAAAGCATGTAGAACTGATACAGCTTTCATTCCTCTATGATCAAGAAGCTTCCATACATAGCACATGATAGGCAATATTTTAACCAAGCAATCTTGTTCAAGCATCCAAACACATAAACACCACAGTGCACTGTTTCAGTGATCAGGAAGAGCTTCCACTTTGATGCCAACACTTGAGTTTGGGATCAGGGCTATATTTGTGTGGATGAAAGCTTCAGGGAGGACAATGATTATCTTCCTTGAGAAACACGTTATAAAAGAAGTCTGCCATTGATGAAATGGATCTCCGTGGGCTTCCTTTCCCTTGTACCTGATTGCTCCACAGACCCCAACACAACAGTCATTTTAGCCAAAGTAGCTCTTACTTTCAATCTTCTAACAATTCTATATTTTAATATATACCAGGCAAAGCTTATCCCATGCTGAGTAACAAGAGCTTTAAACTCAAATGCCTCTGGTCCTCTCAAATGAAACAGTTTGTAGAGTCAGTGTCTAGTTGTAGTGTGTTTGGCCTTAGGAAGATTTTGTTTTGTTTTGTTTTGTGTTCTATCCTAGGAAATTTACATTGCAAGTGTTCATATTTCAGCAGTGGTCAACCAAAATAGTTCAGAGGATTACATGGAGGGCCAGCAGTTTTCAGTTCCTATACCATGGCTGAGGAATGAGTTCATGACATCAAAAGGCCCAAAAGGTCTCAGGATAAACCCCTAAAATAAAATGAGATCAAATCTACAAAGGGAAAATCAAGAGGAATGGGCAAAATTGCTTGCAGTCAAAAAGAAAGCCATTAAGAGTTGACTACTCTTTATGTTTCTTATATTTTTAAACAGGGTATCCCCTACAAACCCTATCAAACTTTCCTTCATCCGTATTGTTTCATCTTTCAAATAACTTGTGTATTTAAAGGGTTTTAGAAGAGAAGAGAAGAGAAGAGAA